>JADLZN010008670.1:0-629516 GCA_018155175.1 Sinocyclocheilus anophthalmus | reverse complement strand
GCTGCTTACCTATTGCAGATTCTGTCTTCCCAGCCTGGTGCAGGTCTACAGTTTTGTTTCTGGTGTCCTTTTACAGCTCTTTTGTCTTGGCCATGGTGGAGTTTGTAGTGTGACTGTTTGAGATTGTGGACAGGTGTCTTTTATACTGATAACGAGTTCAAACAGATGCCATTTATACAGGTAACGAGTGGAGGACAGAGGAGCCTCTTAAAGAAGAAGTTGCAGGTCTGTGAGAGCCAGAAATCTTGCTTGTTTGTAGGTGACCAAATACTTATTTTACCGAGGAATTTATCAATTAATTCTTTAAAAATCCTACAGTGTGATTTTTCTGGATTTTTTTTTCTTATTTTGTCTCTTATAGTTGAGGTATACTTATGATGAAAATTAAAGGCCTCTCTCATCTTTTTAAGTGGGAACTTGCACAATTGGTGGCTGACTAAATACTTTTTTCCCCACTGTATATAGTTAGTTCTGAGAAGAGCAAAGAAGACAGTCAAGCTTAGCGGTATCGGGAATGTAGCTTGATTATGCACAAGCTTTAATACTAAAATATTATGGCAACTGTCTATTTCTGTTGATAATAGGAGATTTGAGGGACATGATTGGTGGTCACAATTGACCAGTTTCTTTCTCCTATCTCCTCCTATATTACTTATATGTACACTAAACTCAATGAAAAAAAAAACAGATTTTACCTCCCATGGATGTTAACCATCCCATTTAAATGCTATTGTTATTGTTTTTGGCACTATCGCTGAAATGGTTCATCTTGGATAGAAACACGTTATTTAAAGGGTTAGTTCCTCAAAATGAAATTTACCCCATGATTTCCTCACCCTCAAGCCATCCTAGGTGGATATGACGTTCTTCTTTCAGACGAATCCATTCGGAGTTATATAAAAAAATTGTCTTTGCGGCGCGGACAGAGACTCATCAGTGAGTAAACGCATCTGGTCTAGTGAGCTCCCGCTGCACTGCCGTTTGAACTTTGACCCCAGCGGATAAATGGTCCGTGGTGAGCTTCAAATGAGTAGCGTTGTTTCGTGCTGCTTTTGGCACATAAACATTATATTAAACATTTATTAAACTCTTGTTATCGTTTTATCGAGGAAAATTATATCGCGACAATTAGCATTATCATTTTATCACCCCCTATATCTAGAATATATTAAAATATTCTTTTGTGACATTATAGATGTCTTTGTCACTTTTGATCAATTTATTGCATATTATACAGGGGTTGCACAAAATAATGTTATTATAGGGGTTAATATAATTTGTGTAGACTTCAGTGAAAAGACAAATATTGCAATTCTTCATCTATTTATCTTTTTGCTATGTATATTACCTATTTCTCTTTTTGTTGTCTATATCAGTTTGTAAATCAGTGTAGTATAAGTTGTGTTCAGCAGTGTAGTACAAGCTGTGGGTGAAATGGGTGACTTCCAAAAAGGGCAAATCATGGATGCCTGTTCAGCAGGAGCTTCTATAACCGAAAATGAATGATAGGGCCCATCAAACACTAAGAAAGATTGCGTCCAAACAATAAAGAACTACTGTAGAAAAGTTTTTAACTACACATTGTCATATGAACAAACCAAGAGGTCAAGTTTTGGCTGGCTAAGCCAAAGCTGATAGATATCTTAACTGCACCATCCTTCTCCATTGACAGGCATATAAAAGTGTAATTCTGTCAAATATATGTTTTTTCAAGCATTTAAACTGCATATATTTTATTTAATTACAGTAGATAATCCACAGAGTGGTAGATCATTTTCGGAGCACTCTTAAACGTGAACTACCACAGTCTTCTGTGGTACCCTGGCCTGTGCCAGCTAAGCAAGTCCCATTGAGATGAATGGAAAAGCTAATGGATAGCTTTATCCAGATATTACAGTACATCCTGTAGACCTCCCAGTCAGAAATTACACTAAAAACCAGTTCTTGATGCCCAACACTAAGGTAGAGAGTCTCTCAGTTTAGTGAATGGACGGTTTACAACTTTTGAATTATGTGGGTCCAGTCTGGCTTGAACCCAAACCATCTCTGTCTGTTTAGAGATGCCAAGGAAGTGCCTTGGGATTCGTGCGTAAACAGTCTCTCATTAAATACTTCTAATGTTCAAACGTTCCATTTCAACACATTTCTCACGTCACACCAGTTTTTTGTTCTTCCGACTGTTCTGCGATCAGCTACGGACAGCGTATGAGCGCTGTAATGAGGTCAGTGAACCGTGACGAGGTGACAGCGCTGTTTGAAATGTCTGTAGCTATTGCCCCCAGCTCACAGTGCACCATTTATTTCCCTCCACCGCAGGAAAAGTCACATCCCATCTCTCTTAGGACAAAGCAGAAAATGAGAAAAACACCCAAACTGCAGCTGACGTGGGTAGCGGTTGCCATTTGTGACATCAGTGCTACCTTGGCTGACGGTCATTGGCTTGTCTGTCACCATGCCAACCCTGAGAGAAGATAATGAGACCAAAATACTGCTCAAATTGGCATCTCATCTCATTTCACATCACTCCTTTTGCACAATCTTACTATACAGCCATGGGCAGTGCCAGCACAGAGAGAGAGTTGCTCTATTCTTAGAAAGGAAACCTGAAGAATTTGCGTTAATCGATATATTGGCTCTGTTCGCAGAGGCAAAAAGGGCAGTGTTGGTTTCCCCTCAAATATTTTTAACACAGCCTGTGCTTTCACTCGCTTCTTCATGCTGTGTTGAATATTATGCTGCATGTTCAAGTGGTTTTACACAAATGCTGACATGACATGCCACATTGTTTAAAATCACATAGGTGTGGAAAAGCTCAGCGCATGCTAATTTTGCACATTAATATCCTGCGAGGGAATATGTGCAGCTGCTGAATGTAGGAAATGCAGGGAATGAAGGGAAAGCTGTCACTTCATTCCTAAGCAATCCATCTATATCTACAATACACATTGGCTCACTTGACAGAGCCTTCCACAACATTACCACTTCACCAATCACGAGCCAGCAGGAACATAGATCAATAGATGACATCCGTGACAGTAATGCAATAACCTAAGCAGGATGCAGACGGCAAAGAGAGTGGCATCTTCATTCAACAGTAAGGCATCTCGATTCTCACATCCCCAACAATCTAGCTCGATTTCCAACTCATGTTGCTTCTGTACATGTAGCATGCGAGTCGACTGGTCAGAAAGCAAACTCCTGTTGCTTTGACACGCTAATCCCATGAGCGACAGCTACTCTATGTGTTTAAATTTGCATAGAGACAGTGGCTCTTCCAGCTACCTCTTTTTGCCCATCAAAGGCTCAAGACAATGCCATCACATTGACTGAAAGACTGCAATACAATGAACAAGAGCTGTCACAAGAACCTCACAGAGGCAGAACGTCACCCGTTACATGAGTGTCAACTGACATCAAGCTCAAAACGCAGCTCCACAACCACCAAAACATCTGAGCTCCAGAGGTGAGAGAGTCTTACCGTTGGTGGAGTGAAGGCTCTCCAGACTCCAATAATGGGACATGACCCCTCGCACTGCTCTAACCCCACCAGCCAGTCCAAGAGCGGGGCTACAGTCTGAGTCAGAGCCAGGTAACTGCTCTGAACTGCCACCACTGCAGCCACCTCCTGCCAGCGGGACGCCCACCTCACCGGCACTGTGCTGGGTGCGCATGTGGATGCACAGCGAGAGGAAGAAGGGTGGCGTCGCTTCGGCAGGTGTCGGGTCCAAAGCGTGTCTTGCTTGAGTGTGCGGTGTAGCCTCAGCCTCTCTCTGTCATTCCTCACTCGCTCTCCTGATCTTTTACTTTCACTCTTCGATGCACAGTCTGAAAGAGCTCACGGCTCAACACAGACGCCCAGACACACAATCAGCCTTCTCTCTCTCGTGCACACACGCATACAGTCACAAGCTGGTCTCAATGGGGATCCTTTAAGGGGAGGAGGACTCATACGACTCACATGGCTCAATGCGAAACGCTCAGTCTGGCGTTGAAACAGACCGCCTTCCCCCTCCCTTCCAGTCCCCCTTGAGCTGCCCTCCTCCACTGTTAAAGCCGAGCTGTTAGTAAAGCAAAAGACAGCGCCTGGAGAGAGCACTAGCGATGTTGAGAGTTGCAAACACCTTCTAAGAATTTAACCCATAATTAGCTGGGATCACACTTATGTATAAAATTTACATAATTTATCACAACGAAAGCCCAAGCATCTTGCGCAGCACGCTGATGTGATTCCAAAAGACGTGATTTCCACAGAAATGGTCAGAATCTCTGGAAACTAAGAATAGAAAGGAATGTGGCTCGTGTGAAGCCTTTCTCATCAGACTCAAACTTGAGAATCTTGACTTGTGTGAACCCTTGCAACTGTGACCACACTTTACATAACATGGGAGCTCAGATAAAACTCAGTGGGACATTCCTCACATTCTTGTATATGACAGGTCAGACCTGCTATTGGTTTAGATCAGGGGTTTTCAAACTGGCATGGAAAAGTTCAGGAAAAAAAAGTGCAAAAAAATAATGTTGTAAAATATTATTAAGATATATATATATATATATAATAAATATCTATATATATATATATATTATAATATTTACACTGAACAACGTGTAGTAATAATAATAATAAACTTTTTTAAATGCTTTACTTAGTTATTTATAGGATTTTTTCTTTATTTGATTATTTCTTATTATATTCTAGTATTAGTAGTAAAAAAAAAATGTTATTATTATTAGTATTATTTTTCATTATTATATTATTCTTATCACTATTATTTATAATAATATACATATTTAATATATAGAAAGAGAAAATATTGACAAAAACATTGTAAATAACAACAACAACAATATCATGCATTTGTAACTATTTTTCTACTTTTTAGAGAGTATTTATAAGAGAAGTACATAGCTGTATTTATAGAAAGAGGCTCTCTTTCAAGGGGATTTTCATATTTGAAGATTCAAATATGACATCAAAACCCCTAGTTTAAATCACACACACTTAAAAAGCCAATTGGACTATTAGCTGTCACAAAGGCCAAACAAACAGGTTTGAACGTCCCTTCAATATTTCACTCCGGCATTGTCCAGCTCGTATTGTGATTCAGAAGGAGTAAACTCACCCAGAGGGGCGACATGTGCCTCTTGTGTTGGTGTGCTGAGATTCGATTCTGTGGAGAGAAGCATGTATCGGTGTTAGTTTCTCTCATGAAGTGCTCCTGAACTCAAACTACAAACTAAGACTCGAGTTCTACATTAGCATAACCGCAATAGGAATGCTGCATTGGCTTGTCATGCTGCGTACGGAAAGGTAGTAGAGTGGTCATGATGTCAGCAAGGGGCAAAATGAGGTCACTGTGTCTTTCTCCTCATAGATATCCATATTACATAAGGCAAGGGATTTACAGAGGTCTTGCAAAATACAGAGCATGTCACAGCAATAAGACATCAATAGTGGGAGGAAATGTTTACATAAAACAGAACAACAGTTCAAAAAAAGATCAAGAAGTCTCAGTTCAGATCAGAGATTAGGGAGAGAAAAAAAATGCTCACTTTAATATATAACTGGCTCAGATTTCGTCAGGGTTTTATGTTGATCATAGAAACATAATGCTCATAACAGCAGGCAAGCAAAACAGCCAACTCAAGGTCAGCCAAAGCCCATTTCATAGTAGCTTACAATCAAAGGCTACACTTCTATTGAGACACTCCACTCGATTTCCTAAATGGAAGTCTCCTTTTTAAAGTGTGCGTATGTGAGTGTCTTTAAGGGTGATGGTTATAAACCCATGCCAGTTCTACCTCTAAGCCCAGAGAGCGAGTGAGAGTGAACGAGAGAAGGCCTGGCACCAGTGAGTGGGTGAGAAATAATCAGCAGGATTGTTTGGCAGAAAGAGAGAGGATCAGCGCTGGAGGCCTCTGAGCTCCACGCTCAGAAACTTCTTAAGAAATTGCACGTTGTAGGTGGAATTCATCACTCATCACAGATGTACAGGTGCATCTCAATAAATTAGAATGTCGTGGAAAAGTTCATTTATTTCAGTAATTCAACTCAAATTGTGAAACTCGTGTATTAAATAAATTCAGTGCACACAGACTGAAGTAGTTTAAGTCTTTGGTTCTTTTAATTGTGATGATTGTGGCTCACATTTAACAAAAACCCACCAATTCACTATCTCAACAAATTAGATTATGGTGACATGCTAATCAACTCAAAACAACTGCAAAGGTTTCCTGATCCTTCAAAATGGTCTCTCAGTTTGGTTCACTAGGCTACACAATCATGGGGAAGACTGCTGATCTGACAGTTGTCCAGAAGACAATCATTGACACCCTTCACAAAGAGGGTAAGCCACAAACATTCATTGCCAAAGAAGCTGGCTGTTCACAGAGTGTTGCCTGTATCCAAGCATGTTAACAGAGAGTTGAGTGGAAGGAAAAAGTGTGGACGAAAAAGATGCATAACCAACCAAGAGAGCCGCAGCCTTATGAGGATTGTCAAGCAAAATCGATTCAAGAATTTGAGTGAACTGCACAAGGAATGGACTGAGAGTGTGGGGTCAAGGCATCAAGAGCCACCACACACAGCCGTGTCAAGGAATTTGTCTACAGTTGCCATATTCCTCTTGTTAAGCCACTCCTGAACCACAGACAACGTCAGAGGCGTCTTACCTGGGCTGAGGAGAAGAAGATCTGGACTGTTGCCCAGTGGGCCAAAGTCCTCTTTTCAGATGAGAGCAAGTTTTGTATTTCATTTGGAAACCAAGGTCCTAGAGTCTGAGGAAGGGTGGAGAAGCTCATAGCCAAGTTTTGCTTGAAGTCCAGTGTTAGTTTCCACAGTCTGTGATGATTTGGGGTGCAATGTCATCTGCTGTGTTGGTCCATTGTGTTTTTTGAAAACCAACATCACTGCACCCTTTACCAAGAAATTTTTGGAGCACTTCATGCTTCCTTCTACTAACCAGCTTTTTGAAGATGCTGATTTAAATTTTCCAGCAGGATTTGGCACCTGACCACACTGCCAAAAGCACCAAAAGCTGGTATGTAGACATGTACATAATGGACATCTTTCCAGAAGGCAAAAATTCTAAAAATGTTTTTTTTTATTGTCCTTATGAAGTATTCTAATTTGTTGATATAGTTAATTGGTGGGTTTTTGTTAAGTGTGAGCCAAAATCACCACAATTAAAATAACCAAAGACTTAACTACTTCAGTCTGTGTGCACTGAATTTATTTAATACACGATTTCACAATTTAAGTTAATTACTGAAATAAATGAACTTTTTCCACGACATTCTAATGTATTGAGATGCACCTGTATTGTTTGTTTGCGGCTGCAGCTGGGCAAAGACCTCCTCAGGTTTATGTCCAGGTATCTCAACGCAAATGGGTTAGTGCTTGATTATGAAAGACTATAAATTTACATCAAAGACATCTGTGAGTCTCTGGGCTCCTACTGTCACAAACAGAACTATAAATAACTGGCAGAGGGTTAACATAGGTGCAGAATGAAGGAAACCATTGCCCCCTGGAGGACACTAAAGCACACCCAGACTTAAAGGAAAGATTTAGGAAGTCAATATACTTTGTACTACAATAAAAGGTTGTGGTGCAATGTATAGCAGGTTTAAATGCCAATGTTCCGTACCTGAAAATGACGCACGGTGAGGCCAGCCCAAAAAGTCCAGTCCAACAGGTGTGCTCTGGGAAAAGAAGTGGTCTTTGAGAGAAACAGAGGGGAACTGCTCTGGAGAAGTGAGGGAAAGTCGACGCCCCGGACCTATGACTGAGATACAACATGCTCATTAGAATTATTATAATAATGATTGAATACATATATGATTTTTTTTTTTTTGGTTATTTTTTGCTATTTAGAATTTTCCTCCTCACTACTAATTACTATTTACTATGCGGGATTATATATATTATATAATATATATATATAATATATATAAGTACTGACTAAACAGTAAGAACGTATATTATAAGATAATTAAAATTAAATAAATTAATTTAATAAAAGAATTGTTGTATGTCTTATATTTATTTACCATGAAGCACTGAAAAACAGAGTTAAAAATGACAAAAGTATAATATCATCATGTTTTATTATAATATTAATATAATAAATATTTTAATATATTTACGGAGAAAAACTGTGTAAATATAATAATTTAATTTTTTCGATTCATCATGCTCATTTGAGATTCTGACAGACATCGGAAATATGAACGTGATGGACAATTTTTGGTGCATTCAGCAAATTACAAGAAACTGAAGTAAAATTGGAAATCCTAAAGGGTCTACCAGTGGAATGTGCATCCCCTGCTCGTGATTTTCTTGCTCATCAATTATCGGTTCCTGACCGACCTCTCTCTAGCCGGCTCGTCCTACTTTGCCCTCGCGCTGTGGCTAGCCCATGAAATGCCGGAAACAGTGATGTAGTGTCTTAGGCTAGCACGCGTAAGTCAAGCAAAGATGAATCGAATAGTGACTATGACTGTCTAGCGAGTCAATCAGATCAAGAGCTGGGAAGTGGGGCCAGATCGCAGCAAGACTGTTCTGCAATGAGTAGGCGATGGGCGCGATGAGGTACAGGGTGGGCGTCTGGTCGGGCGAGGTAAGATGGAAAGAGGTAATGGATGTGGCGTGCTGCAGGCGGGCTATGCGTGGTACAGGGGGGTAATGAAATAGGGGGGATGTGTTCAGGGCTCACATGGTCCTATCTATCTGAGCGAGATAGGAAACTGGAGGGAAAGAAGGGGAGTGTAGCCGAGGAAGGGAGACTCTGGGTGTATCTCTTATGTTACTAGACTGCAGCAACGAGAGTGTGCAGTAGTTGTGAGCATAGCCGGCAAGTCTTTAAATAGCTCAAAACAAACACAAAAATTGCACGGAAGCATATTAACCAAGACTCGTGTAAAAGAAGAACAGAGAAAATTTCAAACACACATAAAACACAGATAAGCAGTACAAAATATAAAACCCATATATTCACACGCTATGCAAAATGGACAACTCAATAAGAGTCATCTAATACTTCAAACACATCAAGCGCCACCCAAAAACAAAACTCAAATATATAAAAAATAAATCCCATTTAACAAATCCATACCCTAAACCCAATATGAATATACAAATCACAATATCAAAGACACAGAATACTAAACACTCTCGCTACTCACCCGAACACACATCACGGCCGTTTCTTCCTCTCAATCTACTATCTTATCATACTTGCCCTCATCTTTGATGCAAATTATGTTTATGACATACTACAAATCTAGATTCATATTTAATTGGTAACCATTACCGAATATTACACTATAGCTACACTTTAATACTTTCCCTTAAACATCATTAAACTTTAAAAATATCTCTAATGTTTTATTTGTCCTCAGATAATTTATTTCTTTTCAAATTTTTTCAGAAATTTTTTATTAATAAATTATTTATTTATTCATCCAATATCATTAAATCATTAATTACATAAAATTTAAATTTTGCTAATTTCTATTTTATATAAATTTTTTTTTCCTCTTTTTTTCTCCCTAAAAACAAATTACATCAAACCTTTTCCACAAAATATCACATCCCAACTTTTTTCACTTAATAATAATAAATTCCTTTACACAAACATTATAATTTAATTATACTAATTCCATTACAACTTATTTACTTTTTCCATCACATTAATAAATTACATTTTAAATACTTAAATACAAATTTTTACATTTTTAATTTTTAACTAATTATATTTACCTTATTATTAATTATATATTACTGTTTTTACTGTATTGTTTTAAATTAAATAAATGCAGTCTTTGAAAACATAAGATATTTTTTTCAAAAAAATGGTAATGGTTTCTTTCAAAAAAATCTTACTGACCCAAAAATATTATCAATGCACAATGCTCTTACATTCAAAAAACAATCTATGAAAACAAACTTTAGAATATTTTACAGCTTCATGTGAAAAAAAAAAGTCTGAAAAAAAAAAACCTTTGCCGTGTAAGCCACACTTTTTGAAAGGGTTCACTACATTATTGTGCCATGGATATATAGACAATGTGATGTTAGCCACTAGATGGCACTATTTTTGAGAAGTGCACATATTTCTCTGAAAGCTCTTTAGTATTGTGACTTAAACATGTAACAACCGTTGTAATATCCTGACTGAGTCCAACTCAGCAACAGAATGCAGGAATGTATTTTGAAAAATGCACCATAACTATCCGTTTCCTTTCACATATGAAGAGTCTTGGGAAAAATTTTAACTGAAGTAGAATTACTAAACAGCAACGCTAAATATAGAAAGTGAGCAAATCACATAGCAATCCTGTTCAAAATGTTCAAAGGACACATCTAAGCTCTCCTAACATCATAAACTTCATAATTGCCTTTGTCTCACCTCTGGTTTGTTGATCAGGGATGCTGAATTCAGGCTATTTTGAGACTGGCTGTCTGAACTGCTGTCCTCTAGTAAGCACTCAGAATCAAAAGAGTGGGCTGTAGTGAGTTGTGCTGTCCTTGGCTTCAGAGACGTCGGTCTCAGAGGTGGATCGGAGAGACCGTCAGTGCTCACTCCCTGACCGAGCGAGCAGAGAGAAGATGCAACGGATCTCGAGGGGTAACGGAAGCTCCTCTGGTGTGTCCAACCCAGACCAGGACTGTGAGGTTTGGGGCTCATGGGCCTCGTCGGAGTATCAGTGGTCTCAAAACAGCTTAATGATCTGGTCCAGGTAGGTGATATCTGGTTTGCGAGCGCAAAAACAGTGGGGTGTACAGGTGATTGTGACCTTTCCTCAACATTGGCCTCAAAGCCATCTACTGAGACCTCAGAATCTAAGTAAGGGGCACAAGGCAGCTCACCACCTTCCAGACATTTACTATCATCAGACTGAGGTCCAGATTTCAAACTCTGTGAATCAGAATGGCACTGGTTCATCAAACTCTTTTGAGAAGCTAGTGAGCTGTTAAGTCTGGACCTGTTCTGATGAGCACAGAAGGCACAATCGATATGGCTCTGATGTATGGACTTGTCACAGGTCGTCCCAGGAACCGATAGAGTTCTTTTGTAAAGTTCTGCTTCCTTAGAGCGTTTCATCTTCCTCCAGGACTGCTTGGTTTTTACCTCCTCGTTCTCGGACTGTGAAATCTGCTCCTGGTTGTCCCTCTCAGGATATCTGGACTCAAACAGGCTAGACAGAGACTTGTGAGCTATTGCGAGCTTCATGCGTAAGTTTAAGTTGTCGGTACTTTTGCTTCTCTTTTGTTGCAGTCCCTCTGTCATTGGGGAAGCTCTGCATTTCAGTACGTCTCCATCTTTGAGCTGTTGCTGCTGCTGATACAAATTTTGACATTGCGCATATTGCTCTCTATTGTGCAAGTTCAAAGAAAAAGCTTCTTCAAAAATATCATCATTGGAGTGGTCAACAAATTTTGAAATGTCTGTAAGATGATCTGTACTATGAGAAATAGGGGTATTGTACAGTGAAGGGTTGGATTTGTTACGTGTGAGAGACCTATTGTACTTCACCTCATTCCGTTCATCTCCATCCTCGTTGGAGTCCTTAATTTCTGGATCAACCTTGTTATTGCCTTTGTGTTCCCATTTGATCTTGCGGAATGAGGGGATTCTAGAAAAAACTGAAAACACAGAGCCCTTCCCTGATTGGGTTCTCTTATTTCTTGAAGAACCACGAAGACTAGATGATGACTGAGTGCTGTCCTCCATCTCTTCGCTGTTGGTACTGGAGTCAAGGTCTTGTGACACAAAACTAGAAACACTATAACCATCACTGCTATCAAATCCATTTGATAAAGAGTTCACTGTTTCTCCAGCATCTGGTTCATTCATGACAGTGGCTACACTGGCTTTTGTCCACATGGCAGAAACGTCCACATGTGGGCGGGTTGTGACGTCATCACAAGAGCTCCATTCCTCACTGAATCCAACTTCTGATAATGGACTTCCTCTCTGTTGCTCCTCCAGTCCGTTTTTAGTCACAAATGAGCTTTCTGGAGAACGGTCCAACTCCAAAATGGCCTCTAAATTAGTGATGGGTAAAATACGGCAACATGTAACAAATGTGTCCTCGATCTCCGAGTTGTGCAGTTGCAAAGATTGCTTACAAAGAGGATCAGAAGTTTCACATATTGAATCAGTGCTTTCAGGAGAGTTTGCCATAAAAGCTTCAAGCTTTCTCTCCATGTTTTCTAATGCATAAGTATCATCGACCTTAAGAGAGCCACCAACCAGTGGTAATATGCTTTCCTCTTGGACGAGCTCTGGATGTTTGTGTGCAAGCAAATGGCCAATATGCGAAAATTCACAGTTTGTAGAGTCTGCATTAACCTCTCCATGTGTGCTGTAATGGTCATCTGTGTGTGTGGGACTCAAGGTTTGCAACACTGCAGTTCTGCTTTGACTGATGCCGTCTGTGCCCTTGAGCTGAAATCCTCCTGATGTCTGCTCTCCCTCCAGTGCAGACGAGTGCAGCTGGCAATCCTTTCCACCAGAGCAATCACAGAGCTGCTTTAATATATAATTTATATAGCTGCTACACTCATTAAATTCAGAAGGTTTAGCAACATTATCTTCGCCATTCATTGCCGTCCTCATTTCAGGTGCTTTAAAGGGAGTGGCCTGACTAGCAGGGGCGCTATAAGAGTCACTGTCTTTGCAATCACCACCTTTTGAAACTAAAGATCCAGCATTGCTGGTAACCCTGCTGTATTTTTGCAAAGAATTGGGCAAAGAGATCTGTTCACCTGAGGCACACTCTTCTAAAGTAATGGCTTTAATATTATTATTTGTGTCTGAGCTGTATTCATTGTTTCTACTGTTCAGCTGGAAATAATCAAAAGGAGATTGAGCATTTGTGAAAGGATCAGTACATGCACTAGACCAAACATCAACATCCGGCTCAATTGTTTCAATTGACTCATTTTGCCTTGCTTGTTTGTCAGACAGGGTGTCAAGTCGGCGAAATTGTTTGGAGGTCTCTGTATATTCTATAAAGCAATGTGCTACTTGTTTGCAGTTCATATGAAGGCCATCACTGAGCTCAAAGCAATCATCTGTGGGGCTGACTTGAGATTTGTCATACGAAATCTCAAACAGACCAGCCAGAGATTCGACAGGACTGTCTACAGGACACCCATCGGCTTCAGCTGTCTTCATGTCAGGACACGTAACACTCAATGACTTGGGCCTAGTGTATTCAATGCATCCCGAACTATCAGAGTAAATTACTGACTGTTCTATTGAGGGAAGTATTGTACATTCTTTCTGGTACCCTTTAATAATGTGATGTGTTTTGCTATCCTTCTGTGTTCCTTCTAAAACGTCACCATCATTGGTATCAAAAGTTTTAGTGTTAACATAAACTTGTGCTTCAGTGAATTCACCCTGTGTGTTACAATTAATTCTACTATTAGGGCACTGATGGGTTTCATAAATATCAGCCTCAGGCTCATGTTCCCCTGAATAAGTTTGCCCACTGTCCTCTAAACAATGACTGTCCATGTGATAACTACTAATTGAGTAATCCTTTTTTTTAGTGTGCATTTGTAATACTGGGGCATTTTGGTAACCATAATGAGGTCTGGCCTGCAGATCTGACTGTTCTGAGGTCCATTCATTGATCACACGCTGATGCAATGAGTCTGACACTCCAGCAGAAGTTGAGAAATTTGAGAAAGCTCTCTCAGCTGCAAGACACTCACATTCAGAAACAACAGGTGGGGTGTCATTTAAGTCCTGTTTTTTTAAATTTAGACTGTTATTCTTTTCGAAGTTCAAATCGAGTTCTTTGTCAGTATCCTTTGATGAAAGCCTTCCAGAAGGTTTCAAGGATGGATTGACTTCACAATCCATGCAAACATCCACGCAGTCCTGTTTTAATTGTCCCTTTTCATAAAAAGCCACTGTGTTTGAAATAAAATCAGAGTCTGACTCGGTCACAGTCCACTGGGTGTTCGTAGAATTTGCCTTAATGAAATCAATTTGTGGTTGTGTGTCTTCTACTGAGGACTGTGATTGGCTGTGTTCCATTGAAGTTTGTGATTGGCTGTGCTCAATGAAGTTCTGTGACTGGTTTTGTTCAGCTAAATCCTGTGATTTCCTGTGATGTACGGAATCCTGTGATTGGCTACATTCTACTGAATTCTGTAATTGCCTGTGTTCTGTTGAAATATGTGGTTGACTGTGTTCTACTGAGTCCTGTGATTGTGTGAGTTCTACTGAATCTTGTGACTGGCTGCATTCTACAAAATTATTTGATTGGCTATGTTCTACTGGGTCCTGTGATTGGCTGTGTTTGATAAAATTTTGGGATGGCATATCTTCTACTAAGCTCTGTGACTGGCTGTGTTCTACTGAGTCCTGTGACTGGCTGTGTTCTACTGAATTCTGTAATTGACTGCATTCTACGGAACCCTGCAATTGGGTGTGTTCTACTGGGGTCTGTGATTGGCTGCATTCTACAGAATGCTGAGACTGGCTGTGTTCTATTGAGTCTTGTGATTGCCTGTGTTCTACTGAATTCTGTGATTGGCTGCATTCTACAAAATCCTGTGATTGGGTGTGTTCTACTGGGGTCTGTGACAGACTATGTTCTACTGGGTCCTGTGATTGGCTGTGTTCTACTGAATTCTGTGATTGACTGCATTCTACAGAATGCTGAGACTGGCTGTGTTCTATTGAGTCTTGTGATTGCCTGTGTTCTACTGAATTCTGTGATTGGTTGCATTCTACAAAATCCTGTGATTGGGTGTGTTCTACTGGGGTCTGTGACAGACTATTTTCTACTGGGTCCTGTGATTGGCTGTGTTCTACTGAATTCTGTGATTGACTGCATTCTACAGAATGCTGAGACTGGCTGTGTTCTATTGAGTCTTGTGATTGCCTGTGTTCTACTGAATTCTGTGATTGGCTGCATTCTACAAAATCCTGTGATTGGGTGTGTTCTACTTGGGTCTGTGACAGACTATGTTCTACTGGGTCCTGTGATTGGATACAGTTACAGAAGGCTGTGACAGGCTGTGTCTACTGAATTCTGTCATGACTGCATTCACGGAATCTTGTGAAGTGGGGTGTGTTCTACTTGGGCCTGTGACAGACTATGTTCTACTGGGTCCTGTGATTGGCTGTGTTCTACGGAATTCTGTGATTGGCTGCATTCTACAGAATGCTGAGACTGGCTGTGTTCTATTGAGTCTTGTGATTGCCTGTGTTCTACTGAATTCTGTGATTGGTTGCATTCTACAAAATCCTGTGATTGGGTGTGTTCTACTGGGGTCTGTGACAGACTATGTTCTAATGGGTCCTGTGATTGGCTACATTCTACAGAATGCTGTGACAGGGTGTGTTCTACTGAATTCTGTAATTGACTGCATTCTACAGAATCCTGTGATTGGGTGTGTTCTACTTGGGTCTGTGACAGACTATGTTCTACTGGGTCCTGTGATTGGCTGTGTTCTACTGAATTCTGTGATTGGCTGCATTCTACAGAATCCTGTGACTGACTGTGTTCTACAGAATCCGGTGATTGGCTGTGTTCTACTGAGTCCTGTGATCGGCTGTGTTCTACTGAGTCCTGTGATCGGCTGTGTTCAACAAAATCTTGTGATGGCCTGTCTTCTGTTAAGGCCTGTGATTGGCTGTGTTCTGCTGAGTCTTGTAATTTGCTGTGTTCTGCTGAGTTATGTGATTGGCTGCATTCTACAGAATCCTGTGATTGGTTATGTTCTGCTGAGGCCTGTGATTTGCTGTGCTCTACTGAAGACTGTGATTGGCTGTGCTCTACTGAGGGCTGTGAATGGCTGTGTTTTGTTGACTCCTCGACCTTCTGTTCAATAGGCTTCTCAACTGATACAGACTCATATACAAAAAGATGACGTGATACAGATAAACTGATCTTATTTTCATCAACACCCAACTCATGACATTCAGCATCTTTACTATTCGCAACAGATGCATTAGAAATCAACTGTATTTCAGTGTTACTACTGTCAATATCATTTTGCTGTAACTGTTTCTCACTTGAGGTTATGAACTGTATTTGCGGCTCATTGTGTCCTGACTGAGTGTTCGTGATATTTTTGTTAATTTGATCCCATTTTGATTTTCCCTCAAAGGTGTCAGCAAACTGAAACTTGGCTCCATCACTGTCTGTTAAGGTCAATAATGAGTCATTAGCACATGGCTCAGTGAGTGTTTGCGGTTCCACGGAGTTCTCTAATGCCAGTAGAGGTGCTACTACATAGGATTGGCCATTCCTTGAAGAAGAATCAACTTCAGGTTCCGCTGGAGAATTGTTGAAAACCTCCTCACATTCCAGAGCACCCTTAGCTTGAGACATTCCAGTGCCATCAACTCCCATGTGCATCACCCCCATATTTCCAGTCTGTATTTGCAATTGCTCTCTATCCACTGTTCTACAGAGACTGTCAGCATGATTGACAGAATGATGCTGTTTTGTTGAAGAGGGATTTCTCCCTCTAACCAAAGGTGACGGTTTGACAAATGGAGAGTGTGTGTCCAGATGACCCATAGAGCAAGATCCAACCTCATAGCTGAGCGGTGTCCTGCAGCAGTCCTTAGTTTCATGACTCGATTCAGAGAAAGTGTCACTGGGCCATGAGTGTGTGTCAAAATATTCCTCTTTTGTGTCCTGTGCTGCTTCAGGAACCGGCTCACACCATTCCTGATGGTCCTGTTGCTCTCCATGCTCCTCCTGCTGAGACTCCCCATCATCCAGACAGGCTGCCTCACTCCCAGAGTCCTCTAAAGCTGGGGCCTAGGAGGACAAAGAGAATGTGTGAGTTATTTTGCTGTTCTTAACAAAGGGGACTTTATTTTTCTCAAAGTAAACAGTTTATAAGTGACATCAGTGAGGCGATTCAAAATAAGAATTGAACAATTTGTTGAGTCTTTTTTTTTTTGGCTGCAATCAATTTAACTCTAAAGAGGAACACATGTTTGTGAAGTTACCAACAGAGGTATGATAATCATTCAATTACTCTTAAATTCTTTCCCCTCACAACTGGAACTAATGTGTCACTCAACCAGTCCTGATTTATGCAGCTAAATCAAAGCTCTATAGGAAGCATCTGATCCATTAGCTCATTTGTTCAAGGAATTGTTTCCCATAAACAAAATTGTACATGATGATGAACAGATGCAGACGTAATGAACACACAAGAGCATAACAGATTGTATGAGTCATTAACATCATATTAGCACAAACAACAGGGGAACAAAAAAATGACAACTGACGAAAAAGGCTAATAAAAAGTCATTGACAGCAATACAACAGTGTAGCGAATCAGCTCATGGGAAATATGAATAATTAACCATAACTAGTTATAATTAACTATTCATATTTTAGATCCACTGTAGATATTTAGCTGACCACTCAGGGTCAACCGTCTTGTCAATTCTAAGAACGTTAATTTCCTGGTTAAAGGAAATAACTTTCTTACTGTACAATTCTATAAGTTTGTAACGTAAATCTGCATGATTATTGACTCCGGTTATGAGTAAACAATGAACACGTCAAGTGTGATACAAGTAAGGTTTTATTAACTACATAAACACTTAAACTAGTCCAACATACTACATAAACACATTAAGCCGGTCTAACATACACATACACACACACACACACACACGCATACAGTTGGTATAGGAAAGGGTTAAAGTTTAACTCAGCATAGAAAGAGGCATAAAGAATGGATTTTATGGAACACTTTGCATGTATATTCAACAGATCAAAGCCTTCAGGGATACGTCAGATTCTGAGTTCAAACACACCTTTGTAAAAAGGTGTAACTGATACTTAATGTATCAATTAATAAGACTAAGTTTGATACTTAGCGAGTCTCGGCGGTCGGAAAGAGATTCCTGATGCAAATCTTAAAGCTTCCGGTAGATCTTTGCTGAATTCGGGTCGATGAGAAGAAACAGTTTGAGTCAGTGTCACTTGATGAATGGAAAGGACTAGGCCGAAGAAAAGGCCTGGCACAGATGCTTTGGTATCCTGAAACGTTTTTCTCACATCTTCATCTTTGCTTAAGACCGAACCACCGACTGGGGCAGGTCACATGAAGTGTGACCTTTAAAGCCTGCAAAGATTCATGCCTCTAAAGATGGGCTTGTCCAATGAGGAAGTCCGGAGTCTCAAGTGGGAGTTCTGCGTGTTATGGCCTTTGTCTCTAAGATTTTATTTTGACTAGTATGCACTGAGTGTTGATTGCACAAATTAGTAAAGATTCTTAGAACACTAATATGTTGCATGGGTATCCACATATTATATACACTCTCAATTATATCATCCGAATACGAATTCATAGATAATAGACATGGTAGAGTTACTTATATGAAAGAGTGGTTTATCGTAAGCATGAATAAAAAAATAGTCTATAATACAACAGATTAAAAACAACACAGCAATAATATACACAATGGCCTGAAGAAAATGGGTGTTCATTCAAAGACGGTTTGACTATGACTTAATTAGAGAACAGTCCATTTCTCTGTGCATTGTACCCCTTGTTTCTGGAGGAAGGAAACAGAATGAGAGCCGGTTCGCATTCCACAAGGTTGTAAATGTATTGGGTTACCATGAAACCAGGGTCTTGTTCGGCTTCCTGGGGTGTTACAAAGTATTTGTGAAATCTAGCTAACAAAATATATATTGTGTGTTGGAGTGGTCCAGACGCTACAAATTCCCCCCCTTTCGAACGTTGTTGTCCATAGAATAGACAACAACGAGCGATGTCAAGGTGCAGAACAATCGAACACACACCTGCCACTCACGGCTGGGAGCCAGTGGTGGCTTTTTGGCTGTTGGTGCCGTGGTGGATGCTGTCAGGTGGTGTGCTGTGGTGATGTAGGCTGTAGCAAGGTGTGGGTCCTCGAGCTTATGCAGCAGGTGTCGAGGCTGTGTCACCTGTCATCCTGAAGTGAGTTAGTCCGGGTAGGATGTTTTGTTGATGCTGTTAGCCAGTAGGCTATCTGTGGTACCCACGATGTGGAACAGCCGGGTTAGACTCTCACTGGTGAGAGTGCAGGTGGTTCCAGGGATTGCAGGTAATTGTTATGGAGATTTTGTAGTGTGCAGAGAGTTTCAGACTGACCTAGTGATGATAGCAGGAGAGCAGCAGGTGGTTGTTAGACCTCTGTTTTGCTCGAACGTCACTAGAAATCTGATGTTTGCGGTGTAGCTTGGCTCTTGTGGCGGCACCGACTTGAGCTTGCATGAGTTGTGTTGGTAGAGCTTTCGCTATTGGGCATGTGGGCCCTTTGCTCAATCCAACGTTGTCTGGCTAATTCTGGGGGTGTCGACCGGTTTCAAGAGATGCTCCTCCCTTGGAGGGATCTGATGCTGTGTTGCGTCAGGCAAGAAGTCAGAAGTTTGTCCTTCTCAGTACACCTCAGTTGAGTTTTGTTCAAGGAGCTCCTTTGCTAGTGTCAGCAGCTCCTGTAACCCAGAAGTAGGCGTGTCCAGCTGTCCTTGTGTAGCCTCCGTTCAGCACCCGTGTGGAGGAGGATGTTGTGGTGGACTGCTGTTGGACATACCGTGGTGTTTGCAGGATGAGGACGCCTTTTCCCAGTGGTTGGTTTGGAACCTGGGTATGTTGCCATGGTGATGGCTCTGCCCTCTTCTGGCTAGGGGCTTTCTGTAAAAGGGTTTTGCATTGTGGCAATGCTGGGTGCCTTCTGGTGCCCGCTTTGGATTCTGAGTTGTGAAGTTCAGAATCAGTGGGGTTTGACAAACACCTTTAGTGGAGGCCTTGTGCTTGTTAAAAGCCTTCTGTGTCAGGTTACACAGCTGTTGATTAGGCAATGTGCGGCAGGCCCTAATGCCTAGATGACTTCCTGCAGCTGGTGTCCTCCGCCATCCCAGGTTAATTGCGAGCTCCGAAGTAAGCTTGTCGAAGTCTGTGGTAGTAAACATGGGGAGTTTCACACCGGCCCTGCTTGGTGTCTGAGGCAGCGATCAGTCCGTGTTCAGACTATGGGTCTGAAAGTATTTAGGTTGCCAAATGTGTTGTCTCTGGCCAGCTCGTTGAGGTCTGTGGGGTCACACGGTGTGTGTGTCTGCAGTGATCCTGTGGAAGGGTCCCTGCCCCAGCCCCTTGTGGCTGCTGGTTGGTGACGTGTGAACAGTTGCTCTCGCCCCCCCCCTCGCAGGTTCGGACTATTGGCTGAGGGGGTTTGGGCCTGCTTGCCAGGGGAAGTTCTTTTTCGTTTTTTCCCTGTCTGTTCACCTTGTGGTCTCCATGCATATTTCAGTTCATTTGTGATACTGAATTCACCTTGTTGCGTTGTTTCGGTTCGCCTGAATTTATTTTTTTTGTTGCAGCTGCAGAGGTTTCAGGGAGCTGACTTGTGAAGTGTCAAGAAGAAGGCTTTGGCTCCCTTTCCCCCCTTTCGTAACTGTGCACAGGCGTGGAGGGCTTGCAATGCTGGCGACCGATATTCAGCCGGCTGTCTTTTGCTTAAGTCTATGCGCAGTCGGTAGGACTGTTTAAATTCTTTCTGAACCAAGTCACGCACCTATCTAATTGCTGAGTCAGGGTTTGGACCTCAGCTCTGGCTGAAATCAGCTGGCCTTGTAAGGCCTTAGATCAGGTGTCTCTCTCATTTAGTTCCACATAAATTGTTTTAAGAGTGACTTTGTGTGAAAAAGTTCTCTTTTCAAGTCCTGTGTGATAGCTTTTTCCAGCGGCGCTTGGTGTCTAACAGCTGTTAGAGCCTCTGTGAAGACTGGTGATTTCTTTCTGTCGCACCATTCTGTGAGGTTCTTTGCATTCGTTCTGTGCTTTCTTTCGTTGAGCAGGTGTCAGTTCTCTGCTGAATTCTGTGACTTGCAGTTTCAGCTAATTTACCTCCTGTCTGAGGCCATTGAGGGTGTGGGCTGAGGAGAGGATGATGCTGGTCAAGTGGTCGCTTATGTCGCAGTCTCGCTGTTCATTTCTTTGCCATGGCAGGTCGTTGGCTACTTTGAGCTGAATGATGTCCATTACAGTGCTCTACTGAGTGTCCTGGTGGTCCTGGTGAGCTGCCAGGGCTGGATTTCTGTGGAATGTCTGCGACATACTGGTACACTTGTGGGAACACCAGAGAGAGAAAAGGACAAGACAAATGCAAGTACGTACAGAAGTGTTAAGCTATCTCTATGGGGAACGCCTGTGTAGGCCATGTAAGGTATGAATAGCAGATGAGAGGCAGCTAGTGAGGTAGGGTGATATGATTTTGTGTTCGTGAACACAAAGAGAGAGATTGAGTAACTTTGTTGAGGGGCCGTAATCAGGGGTCAGCTGATGACCGGGCTATAATACTGATGGTTCACGGGTTTGGTCACTATGACGAAACTGAAATAAAATAAGATGAACTCAAACAAAAAAAAAAGAAAAGGAAGATTTTACCTATTTTAGTTTTTTCTAAGAGATATGACTAAGCAGGTTTCACTTGTGTGTGATGCAGCAATAGACTTCATAACCCTAGGGTTAAGCTGTTAGCTAAACTAGCAGGGACCCAACAAATACCTCGTCAAAAGAAAAAGAAAAAAAACAGTGGGAATTGTTCCTAGTTCTACCTTGACCTACATTGTATTGAACAGTAGCTGCCCTTCAATGTACAAGGCCTGGCACTGAGGAGTGAGGAGAAGTAGAGAGGAAAACAGGGATTAGGCTACTAATAACCTGTATAACGCGTTAAGGAAACGACAGTTGCTAGAAATACTGTAATCCTATACAAAAAGCGACGATGGTGATGGTGAAAATACAAAAAAGGTAAAGTAAACCCAAAAAAAAAAAAAAATTAATAAAATAAAAAGGGGTCCTAAGAGATGTAGGAAATTAAAAGGGGAAAGTAAATAAACAAAATAACAAATAAAAAATAAAAAGCAATAAAAAAATAAATAAAAATAAATAAAAATTTGATTTAATAAAATCTCAAATTTAATAAAAATCAATTTAACTGAATTGGTACATTTGTGCTAAACAAATGTAAGTAAATGCAATAAAAATAAAAAGAGGTAGAATAAAGTCAAAACAAAAAAAATAAACAGTAACACAAGTAAAACCCAGTATGTGGGTGGGTCCCACAAGGACCTGTGATGGCATCAACAGGAAGGGACACCAGGAGTGACGGAGAGAGAGAGGGAGAGGGAGAGAGAGGTGTGGTTAGAAAGTTACACTTCACACTTTTACATCTAAGTGTTAGTCAGATGCTAAAAGCTAGCAGTTGAGGTAAAGGGCTCAGCTTAAGAGTTAGCGTTAGTTACACACAATTCTTTGTTTACACACACGTCTGTGAAGTGGATGCTGTTGTCAGATTAAACGGAAGAGTCTGCTCACACTTCCGGGGTCAAGTGTTGCTAGGAGACCAATGCAAGCTCACAACGGGTGCAAGTGGAGCAGACTTGCACTGCTGAGAGCATGCATGGGAAACTCATGCATGTCCCCTACAAATTCATTCATTACTCAAAACAGCAAATTCACTTCACAGGCAATGGTGGATTAGTAGTTAGCTACGCTAGAATAAACCATTAATTATGTAAATGTTTCACATGAGCGAGTCAAAAATGAAATACAATGATACGTAACAAATAATAAAGCCTTAAATTAATGAAATGAGGAGTATCGCTCAGATCACCTACACAGTGCTGAAAAAAGGGGATTTCTTCACCCAAGATCAAACCGATTTATTCTGGTACCATCTATATGAGCTGCTAATCCTGAGATTTAGTCGTCAGAAAATAGACTTGTGCTCTAATAACACAGAAATTAGGATTTCTTCGCAAAAATCAGGTTAGTTTCTTATCGTACGATTTAAAAACATTATAGCACTGAAACTTTCTAATACCTGTAGAAAGGCACCTTCAAGCTATAGTTTTATATGATTATATTCAGAACCTGGTGCGCGAATGTATAAGAGTTACGTAAATGTTTCACATGCGCGGGTCGATATGAATACAATGATACATAACAAATAATAAGGCCTTAAATCAGTGAAATGAGGAGCATCGCTCAGATCACCTAAACAGTAATGAAGAAGGGAATTTCTTCGCCCAAAATCAGACCGATGTATTCTGGTACCATTTATATGAGCTGCTAATCAAGAGATTTCGTCGTCAGAAAATAGACTAGTGCTCTACTAACACAGAAATTAGGATGTCTTCGCTAAAGTCAGGTTAGTTTCTTATCGTACGATTTAAACACATTATAGCACTGAAACTCTCTACTACCTATAGGAAGGCACATTCAAGCTATAGTTTTATCTGATTTTGATCAGGAACTGGTATGCGCATGGAGAAGAAGTTACTAACTTATGAGACAGACACATAAGATTGATTACTGGGTCTGCTTGCAAGCAATGTTTAAAACGACTCCACCGTTCTAAATTACTGCTCGTACTGCATAAAGTAGGAAACTATTGTTTCCCCAGCAATGTGAATGCCGTGATTTTTCTGGCTAGCTTGTCAAAGTTTCTGGAGGTCACATCATGCGCTGCTGCGGGGAGGCTTGGAAGTATTACAGTTCTGTTCTTTCAGTTGTTAAGCAGAAAGTGTTGGCACTCCCCTTCGTAGCTTGTTGCATATGAGGGAGTTTGCACGGCGAAATGAGGATGCAGGAGTAGGGTGTCTCTCCCATTGCGTCTCTTTTCGGCGCTTGTAGGAGTCCCTGAGTTTTCTTCGGAGCATGTCAAGCTTGTCTTGAGTGTTGTTCAGCTGCTGGATCAGAGACTCAATTCTGGCAACTTTGTCTAAGAACTCAGAATTTGCTGCTTTAATAGTAAATTTTGTCTGGGAAAGTTTCCTTTCCAGGTCCTTCCTGGCTACCTTTTCCAGGTGCTCTTGCTGTTCAGCAGCTGTCAGAGCCTTTTTAAATCTATTGATTTCCTCCTGTAACTCCATTTTGCTGGGGTCCTTGTGGGCTACCGCTGTGATCTGTTGCTTGAAATCATTTACCTCCTGTTTCAGACCCATGAGGTTGTGGGCCACGGAGGGTGATGACCTTGGCGAGCTTTTTGTAGCCACAACTCTCGCCCGAGTCCTGAGTCCGAGACACACTTCTCTCTCTGTGTCCAGTTGCCTTCGGCTCAGTAGGTGGTCGTCGGGCCTGGGTAAAGGGGGTGTTCCTCACGACGCCTGGCCAGCCCTCTCTGTTCTGCATTCTGGGCAGTTAGTCTGAGCATCTGCACCGTTTTGACACACTGGTGTTGAGAGTAAGGGCTAGAGACTACTACAAGATCAAAACAGAGTGTGAATGCTAAAATAGTTTTGGGTCAGCATATGTTTTGCTGAAAAGGACGTAAACAGGATTTTGATTGATGATTTAAGACTACTGTCAAATTATCACTCAGAATTTGCTGACGGTTCCCCAAACAAGCTTAATCTCTGAGGTATGAAGGAGAAAAGGGAAAAGCAGAAGGAAAAGGAGAGCATTTCTATTCAGATTATGCTTATTATTATTTTTTTTTTTGGAAATAAACAAATCAAAAATAGAAATGTCTCTGGTTCCTTTTGAGGTTCAGAGAGAACATCAAGGGGGCATAACATGTAAATGGATTTAAAATTAGCTGACTGCTATTAACAAAACAAGGAAATCATTCTGGTATTAGGAACAAATAGAAGCACTAGTGATTAGTGTGTTACTAAAAACACCCAATACCTCAATGAGTCTTTCCTCGATAGACAGTTAAGATTTAATTAAATTTAGATTTAATTAACTAGTAACTAAGCAATAGCATTCAGGAAGGATACATCTAGATAGTTAAATTCGCTGAGACGAATTGAAGATTGAGAAACATAGAAAAAGAAGAAAAAGAAGGAAGAGAAATGGAAAAATCAGAAACCAGGGATTAGGTTAAATTCAAATTACTTCACACTGCACACACGCATGTATTTAAGAGCTTCAATTAAAGAGTGTTAACCCCTAATTGTGAAAGCTATTTGGTAGCTTAGCCTAAAATGAAATTATGCTAAGTCGTGTTAGTTTAGCTGCTTCAAATGGTTTGTTTACAACATGGTGTTTTGTGCTATGTGAAGTTAGCACTTCCTGTTACAAGTTGTTGTCACGGTAACCAATGCATGCCAGTGTAATTAACGCAGTTTAATGTCTGTCTATGTTAAACAGTTATAGTTTTAGAACGTGGGGCTTTCAGCCTTCAAGACTTGTTGCATTACCTAAGCATTTCGGTGAGTGCTTCTCTAATGCAACAATAAACTTCTTGCACTTGTTTAAAGAATTACAAAACGTGTTTACTGTAAGTTAAAACCGGTTTAAACATATATGTAGTTATGTTTGCCTCACATATGAGTACTAAAGTACAGTATTACAACTTTAATTTCACTCAGCGAGTGAAACACATAATGACCACCAGGTTGCTCGGCTTATATATACAGTCAAAGTGTAGATGAATTGATTCAATCTAATTATAAACTATAAGGCATTTATGCTGTAGAAAAAGGGACAACAATCAAATCTACCTTGATATAACTATACTAAGATTTCTTCTTCAAAGAAACAATTTAAAAAATACTGCAATTTTGTGATTTCTTCACAAAAGCATATTACATTATGGTACAGTTGGACATGCCGCTGAGCTGAGATTCAGACTTACGCTTTGTCAAGACAGAGTTATGCTTTAATACTGAAATTAGGGTATCTTCGCTAAAATCAGATTAACCTTACACAGATACCATTAAGCATGAAATACATAAAAACTCTCACAATTATAATAGCAGTACCAAATCAAACCCCCACTTTATCTGCATCTAAACAACCCAGCAAATAGGGACACAACAGGGCATCTCAAGTCACAACCTATTTTAACCTGGACTATCACGCACACACTTTTAAGTGGCCAGGGTTTTAAATCATAAATTTCGTTTTATCACGGCCGCATCTACTACACCAATCTGTGCGAATCAGATGGGGAAATATGAATAATTAACCATTACTAGTTATAATTAATTATTCATATTTAAGATCCGCTGTAGATATTTAGCTGACCACTCAGGTTCAACCGTCTTGTCAATTCTAAGAACGTTATTTTCCTGGTTAAGGGAAATAACTTTCGTACTGTACAATTCTATAAGTTTGTAACGTAAAACTGCATGATTATTGACTTCGGTTATGAGTAAACAATGAACACGTAAAGTGTGATACAAGTAAGGTTTTATTAAACACATAAACACTTAAACTAGTCTAACATTACGCTACATAACAAAAAAACAGAAGCCGGTATAACATACCTACACACACACACACACATACAGTGGTATAGGAAAGGGTTAAAGTTTAACTCAGTACAGAAAGAGGCATAAAGATTGAATTTTATGGAACACTTTGCATATTGAGCAGATCTAAACCTGAGGGATACGTCGGATTCTGAGTTCAAACACACCTTTGTAAAAAAGGTGTAACTGATACTTAATATATCAATTAAATCGACTAAGTTTGATACTTAGCGAGTCTCGGCGGTCTGAAAGAGATTTCTGATGCAAATCTTAAAGCTTCCCGTAGATCTTTGCTGAATTCGGGTCGATGAGAAGAACCAGTTTGAGTCAGTTGTCACTTGATGAATGGAACGGGACTAGGGGGGGGGGGTGGGGCGGGGGGGGGCCCCGAAGAAAAGGCCTGGCACAGATGGCTTTGTATCCTGAAGCGTTTTTCCATCTTCATCTTTGCTTCTGACCGAACAACCGACTGGGGCGGGTCACATGAAGTACGGCCTTTAAAGCCTGCAAAGATTCACGCCTATCAAGATGGGCTTGTCCAATGAGGAAGTCCGGAAATTCCAAGTGGGAGGTGGCAATTGCTGGAGGGCTTTGTCTCTAAGCATGGTAATTTGAAAATGTAATTCACTGGAGTGTTGATGCGAAATAGTTATGTTCTTAGAATATGTTGCATAGGTATCAGCATGTAATATACACTCTCAATTAGATCATCCGAATGCGAATTCATAGATACTAAACACGGTTTTTGTAAGGTTATATGAATGAGTGGTTATCGTAAGCATGAATAAAAATAGTCTATAATACAACAGATAAATACAAAACAGCAATAATACACACAATAGCCTGAAGAAAATGGGTGTTCATTCAAAAAAGGTTTTCCTATGAATTAATTAGTAGAACAGTCCATTTCTCCTGTGCATTTGTACCCCTTGTTTCTGGAGAAAACAGAATGAGAGCCGGCTCGCATTCCACAAGGTTGTAAATGTATCGGGTTACCATGAAACCAGGGTCTTGTTCGGCGTCCTGGGGTGTTACAAAGTATTTGTGAAATCTAGCTAACAAAATATATATTGTGTGTTGGAGTGTTCCAGACGCTACACAACAGATTGCATATACTATAAATAACACCATATATCACAGTCAATGGAGAAAAATGCATTTGTAGCCAGATAGTGTGGTTACAAAAATCTACCTGTAGGGACTAACTCATAACTAGACCATACTTAACAGGAAAAAACCTGACCCCATGAGCTCCACTCACAGTCAGTAGGCTGTGGAAAGGGATGGGAACCTGCACCAGAGCAGACATTTGCGCTGTCATCCAGCTTAGGTCAAACATACAAACAATCCCCTAAGTAGACCACCAGCCAACCTGCTGTTCACAACGCACTGTTTTTTTCCAGCACATTCCACAACCCCTTCTTATTAGCCTCATAACCCACTGGTCTGTATACCAGTAACTAACCATGTCTCCAATCTATTGAGCTCAAAAGATTGTAAAAGTAGACAACAAACTAAGTCAGTCTGCTAACGAAAAAGATGAGAGCCCCCTGTCGTACCCTGCTTGTACTTAATAATTGAGGGGTCATCGGGCACAGCACATCTCTAGGTAATCCAGACAGGTCAAGCTACTCCAAACCCTTCAGGTTAAATTAGGGAGGACATTAAGAAGAATGGCTTTAAGTACAGCAGGTAACGAAGAGTGCCAAATACTGCACAGTCTTTGTCAATGTAAACAATGCATGAATCTTTATGCTTGACTGACAGACAGACAGACAGACAGACAGACATAGACAGATAGATAGATAGATAGATAGATAGATCACAGATTAAATAGCATTATGCATGAAAGAAAAAGGATTATAATAAACATTTTATATATACATGCACACACATACAGAATACAACTAATTTTATAGATTTATAAATATATATATTTCTTTCATGCGTGATGCTGTTTTTCTCATTTTAGAGATGTAAACAAACTCCCTAATGTTCAATATCCTATTAACTAAACATACGTTTTACTTGTTTAACAGTGTTTATCAGTTTATCAGTGTCAAAACTATGACAGAGCACATAGTGGTACAACATAAGCCAAGAGTGAAACCTGTCCGCATTGGCCTCAGCCAACAACACGTCATCTGACCCCATTCAGGAACCAGAGCTTGTTTTGCCAAATTGATTACAGTTGACTTCTCTAAATGGCTTAACATCTTAACACTATATCATAGGCTGGGCAGGAGAATGGGAGGATTGGGTTTGTGTTAAAGTGTGAATATACAATACATGGTATGCATATAAGATAAAAATGGATAGACAAAAAAAGCACACGTGATTGTGCACACAGGACTGCTACTGACCCTTAAAGCCACTTGACACGCTACATGATGACATGCCTGATAAATATTCATATATTTATTCACAAGATATTCACAGTCCTTCAGCTTGGTTCATATTTTATTTTCACTGAAAAAGTTTGTCACTCATTAACAACAAGCCATCTTAAATATACAGGGTTAATAGAGGACCTTTGGGACATTTGTTTCCCCAATCATCTATATATAGTAACTTCATGTCAAAAAAGTTGTCGACCCCATGTACATCCATGAAAACTACAGGTTCATTTTACATGAAAAATTAGATGTTTCTTATAGCCTTCCTGCTATGTAATTCCCATTATAAGTACATCAGACATAATTCTTCAGCAAACAACAGTGCAAACAACTCTATAAAAAGATATTATGAATAACTAATAACAAGTAAAAAATAATAAAAAATGCAATCAAAGTCTCAGTATTTTGCTGCTAACCTGTCGTAATAATAATGAGGTATACACTCTCAGTCATTTAATAATATCCGTATCATCACTTGTGTGGCAGAACAGATTGTTCTGATCTTAAGTCCCCACAATGTAGTATCTTAAAGTCACTGGAACATTATAAAAGAGAGAGAGAGCGCTCACTAATGAGATGCACTGAGAATACACTGTGAGCTCAGAGTGCTTTTGCTTACATCATTCCTCATGGGTGCAGGATCACTGCACAGTCCAGACTGAGCGTCTGCTTCCTCTAACCCTAAAGACACGCAAATGTAGCATCAACATACTGTATGCTTCTGCACATGCAGTGTGTTGAGGTCATGTGACAGTGTAACAAGTAGCATGCTTTATATACTGTTGTTTATTGCCTGATGTTGTAACATGATTTAATAATTAGATTCAGGGGGGAAAATAGCCAAAGTTTTGGAAGCAACATTCTCTGTCTTCCACATCACATTGTTTTATTTATGCATCTATTTATGTATGCATTGTGGATTAGAATACAAAAATAAGAACAACAGCCAAGTCATTGAGATGAATAGGATTGCTAACAATATCTTTCTCCAGGCATTATAAACCTCCTTAGTTTAGATTTATGAGGATTCATGATACAGGAGTAGTGGTTTGGTTTCAGGGGAGGGTGATTTTAAAGTCAGGAGGTGATTGAGATTCCGGAGGAGGTTCAGGGATGCATCAGATCGCTCTGGCACAGTGAAGTGCTGCAATCACAGGATCCTGCTGCTCTCCCAACATGAGCATGAGCTCATCCCATCGAGGAGGCCAACAACAGAGAGGGAAACACACACAAACAGATCTGCATACATGCAAGGATGACGTGTCAGGAGATTGTGGGTAAGTTGCTCCGCATGAGGGCTGCTCTTATTTCCAAACATAGTGGTGAGGAGCACAGAAAGCAGATTTAACACAGTGAAGGTCATATACCATCAAATCCAAGATGTGCAGTAATATCCTGAAATATGTGAGACTTTATATATAATGATGAGGTCATCAAAGACCATATATTCTACCAGCTTTCTCATCAGATGAGAATTTGACCTGTGGATTTGAAGTAATAGTAAAATAGTAAGATGTCTTTGCAGAAATGTTTGCTTTAGATATAATTTCACCTGAAATGCATCTGAATAAAACCCAGTGGATATATTTTTAGATATATTTTAGAGCATTAGCTTTCCAAGTATAGTGGAGCCTTCATGTGCACTGCTGTGCATAGTAAGTGGATGTGGTGATTTAGAGCTGGGGCACACACAACTGCGATCCTCTCTGTGCCAACTAAATCAGCTGAATTTAGAATTTAAAACCACTAAATCATTCCAACACTTCATCATTTCCGTCGGGTTCATTCGAAGATTCTCTTCCAGCTAACTTTAAGGTCATGTGCTCACTTTGTAATACCCCATTTGAGCCATTACATCTGCACCAAAGGTCCATTTCTCATTTAGCTTTGAAGTGCAAGATCTGCAGGTATGAGGCTCCTTCTTTCATGCCAAAGTATTATAAACATGACCGGCACTCTATTTTTTATTATTTTTTAATTGCACTAGAAGTCTAGATCAGTTATTCACTGTAGAGTATCTGAGGCTTTTCAACTGCACATTTACGCCAGGTTCTACTCCAGTCATTGGTAAGTGTGTAATTCAGCGTGACATGCCTGATCTACTGAATAAGTGTCCTCCAGAAGCAGCATGCAACACACAGGCTCCATAAATCAGATCAGTGTCACGCACATCACACTTGCATACGGAGCATGCAGTAAATTACTTACTGTTGAGATTAATCTAATTCAGAGATTGCAGTGACAACAAAGAAACAGAGAAATAAGGAATAGTGTGTTTGTTAGATTTCAGTTCAGGCATTTTCAACTCTGCTTGCATTTTGACAATCATAAAACATGTTAAAATTACTTTTTGATGATTAGGCTATATTTTCATGGCAGTTAATACATCTCAATTTACATGGATTTGATCATGTGATTTACACCCTGTGCCTTTCACCTGATTTACCTTAAGTCAGACTTTTCTCACAAGAGTCTGATAGCAGAACATATTCTCCCAGTCTGTTTGCTTTCCAAATCTGATTATCATATTATCTAAAATCCCTCATGATGCACTGAAGCACAAGAGGTTAAATACACCCTCATCCCTGCAATTTCTCTAAACTATTAGGGATCCCAGATAAAGGGCACTGCATGTTGAATCAGCAGACCAAATAACAAGTACTTTCTTGTTCCTAATGAGGAGGTGATGAGCAGCTTATGCAATGCTCCCCTGCTGAGAGACAGAACTTAAAGCCTTGCTCTGATAACTCTCAAAGAGACACAGAAAAATGCACAGGGAAAAGACCTTTGCCCTATAAACTCATACAACGGCTCCCTGATCCCTATTTTCCATTCTAATATGCAGAAGCTTGTTTACCAAACAGAATGACATATACTTTATCAGTGGTTACATAATCTAAACAGACACAATCGCCAAAACACAAGGGAGCTGTTTTCCCCAAAACAGGTTCACAGGGCAGGGACATAACACACAACAACACATCCACTGAACCATAGCTAAATACTAAATGATATATGTAAAACAAAACAAAAAGCATTTATTTCTTTATCCCTACATGGTACGTATTACCCTAATGGTACGTATTAGTACTTTAAAAAAGCACATTAGTACCGAATGTGTACACTTAAGCCCCAGTGACAGTTTGTACCTTTTTTTCTGATAGTGTATCTATAATCTATGACCTATGATCTCAAGAACCACTTAAAAGGATTCCCCACAACACTTGTTTTAACTAGCATCCAATTACTACTGCATGTTGTCAACTCTGACAAAGATCTAGAGATAATGTTTAAAATGATTACAGAGCTCTTATGGCCAAAAGTCATAATATATGAGGACAATCTATTAAGAAAAGTATAGGCTGGGGTTTAAGTGGGGGGGTCGGGGTACAACACCTCTACTTCACACTGGGTAGCTTGTAGCCTCTTGGAGTTGGTTTACATTCTTGTCCTGCTATTGCTCTCATTCTCTGTGTCTGAATGGTCTGGTCTTTTCTCTACTCTGGGGAAATTGAAAATCTGCCCACATCTATTATAAACGGTTTTGTTTTTTTTCTGAGTGAGACTTCAGGAAGACGCTGAAAATGACTCATTGTGAGACATTTTAACAGTATTAGGGCTTTACATAACAAAAAATGTTTAGCTGAGACCTTCACTTGCATGTTCACTATCAGTTCTTGCTGTCATGTTATGCTACTCTAAATGAGATTGTTTGGAAAGGCCATATAAAAGCTGAAAGCTACTGAAAAAAAAAATACTTAAAATCATTTGGTATGTCGTTTGCTTGCATTTACAGACATCTTGTACTAGCTACATCTGAGCTTCCTCATGTGTCACATGCCACAAGACTTCAATTTCACTAAATGTTTTGCTTAATGAAGCATATAAATCTCTCACTGCTCTCTTGTTTTTTTTCTTCAATTAATTTGCCCGTCTATTTCCCTGTCTGGCCAAGTGTAATAGAAGCTGATGTATTGAATAACTGAGTGTGGTATGTAATCGGCATTCTCAACCCTGTATGTCACAGGGATCGGGGGCCTAGAGCATCAACACATGCACATGCACACACACACACAGCTATCAGTCCCAAACAACCACACCCATACTTTTACTCACGTCTAGCTCTGACATGCCAATGCACTGTGATCTAAAGAGAAACCGGATAATCAAACTGCCCCAGGAAAACACAGATGGGAAAAACAACTCCCATTCATGTGCAATCTGATCGTTGATATTCCTGACGGGATAGCAGATTGGGACGGATCCTCTGTAACATTACTCTTCGCTTGAGAGCGGTATTGTTTGGGAAAAGTGCTGTTTCACGGCTTTCATTTCAGCTGGGGGTACAGAGATGTACAGTAAAAGGCCAAATGTCAAGGCAGTTTATGTTCATAGCATGCAGTTTGACAACTGAGTGATTAAGCTGATGACTGCTTATGTCAACAAAATTATGGCTGAAATGATAAGGAAGCGGTTATGCTGACTGAGCTCATGCATAAACTGCCTACATTCCCATGCCAAAAAGGCAGAATATGAATTAAAAATAATCTCTTTCAGAGAGAGCCGGGCTGTGGGGATGCATTTATTCACAACCATAATCTGACTGATGCTGTGCATGACATATTCCAATTCGACAATGCCCCTCAATGAGAGGTTCTTACAGCACAGAGGAGGCTGCTGGAAGAGCTGAGTAAAACACAAGGCACTGCGCTTAAACTGAGCTGCAACTGCAGAGCTGCTTCAGGACGCTCATTCTTCATCTGTATTCAACATCCCATAAAAACAGCTTAATCTGCTTTCCTACCAGTTTAAGAAGTAGGGGACATGATGTACAGTGGCTCTGTCACGAATCCTGTCCATGGACTTCCGTTCATTCACCGCCAGAGGTCACCCTTTCCATTACATTGACTCTCGCACAACACAAACTGTTGCATAGCACCCCGGACTACATATCCAATCATTCATTGCACTGATTGCACACTGCACTGATTGCACTGATTGCCATCAGCCTTGCGCTTTTCCATATCCCCCTCCTATAACACCCCTCAGGACACCCATCCTCCGCTGAGTATTGTTTAGCCTGCCCCGTCCGGTCCTCTGTGTTCTTGTTTTTGCCTTGCCTGCCTGTTCTCTCAGTTTCTGAGCTTTGCCTGTTTCCGGGATGTTCCGTCTCGTCCGCCCCTGTGAGTCCGTCGGCCGTCGTCGACCTGCTCTAGCCCTAGGATTATTCTTGTGTTTTGCCCGCCATATACCTGTTTGCCATTGATCGACCCTGCCTGTGTTTGACCACTTCTCTTGTTAAATAAAGCTTGCACATGGATCCGCACCCCTCTCGTCTTGTCAGCCCCGTGACATCTCCAGGAATAGGTACCCATTACAAGGATAGTTCACCCAAAAATGAAATGATGATTCTGTCATCTTTCCTTCACCGTCATTTCACGACAAACCTGTATGATATTCTTTCTTCTGCAAAACACGAACAAAGATATTTTGAAAAATGTTGGCAACCAAACAGTTTTGGTTACAATTTGACTTCTATTGTATGAAGAAAAAAATACTCAAAATATCTATTGTGTTTAGCAGAGATAGCCAACGATACAATTTTGACAGAATTTTCATTTTTGAATGGACTATCCCTTTAAATCACAATTAAGATAAAATGGGAATTATGATGTGAACAAAAAGAAAAAAAGTAAATATCACTTGCAAACAGAATATTGCCAATATTGTCATTTATTTATTTATTTGATTATCTGTGTTTATTTAATTATTTATTTATTCCTAAATTCAAACTTGACAATGTTTATTGTGTTTAGTCATTATATAGTAATTATGTGCATTTAGGATACATAAAATGCTAGCTATGAAAGTAAGGAGTCCATCACTGTGTGCAACACAATGCATAAAAAGAAAAAATTATTAATTAATTACAATACATATTTTTTAAGATATTTGTTGATAAGTCCATGTTTTGTCATTTAAAGTTTAACAAACATCTACAGTATTTGTGAAATACTTTGCTTGACAAGTATATTTCAAGAATTGTAAAACGAATGCAGTGACATTTATACATTTTAAGCCTTCAAATACATTTTGGGGCCACTATATGGAAAATGTGCTGAAAAACATACATATCATGGCTCATATTTCTAAGATTTTTGCATGCATGAATGTGGATTTAAAAATCGGAACACTGCTAGTGACAAAACTTTCCTGCTCACACTGACTCACTGGAGGCCGATGTCAAAGGGCTTCCACCCTTTGCAGTGACAGTAACTGTAAATTGTTCTCATTCTTATTTAAGTTAAGTTAGACCCTGATCAAGCTGAAAAACGACTTGCCTTGCTGTGCCACTGAAAACCATTTTTTTTAAACAGCACCTCCCCAAATCCATGACAACTCTGAAGACGCTGCCAATGCTGCCTCCCAACTGCGCCAGGCCACTCACGCACACTAATACGGCCGTTGGTGAAGCTTCACTGACTCAGTGGGAGAAAGTCCAGGCAGTGATCTAGGTGTCCTTCATTTAATCAAAGACATATGTGATCTCAAGAAACAAGCCCAAGGATACAACCAAACTGACGTTATACAAAGCTTGTCAGACATTTGACACAAAAAAACACACTTTGTTTGATACTAAAAGAATCAAAACAGAACAAACTTAATATAATTAATAAAAGCAAATGTATCAGATACTGACATGCTAATATTATCTGCTATGACACTTTTCATCTAAAACTTCAACATATTTTTCACCTAAGCAAATATTTCAAAAATGTTCCTTTGAACTCAACGCTGTCCTCTTTCTAAGAAGGAGCTACAAGACAACCTATTAAGAACAGCTTCAAACGAAAATGACCCGAATGCCATAACTAACCACAATGACAGCGCGATGTTAATCTGTTCCAACAATCCGTAACAAATGCAAAGCTAGGAAAACAAGCAGAAGCACTCTTACCTTAAAGAAGCTTCGTAGGAAGTATATAACACTCAACATTGTGAGTGTGTTGAGGAGGGGACGGCTTCAATCCTCTTTCACTCCCCCTCTAACCCTCTCTCTCTCTCAATCCTCATGTCCTGTTGAGAGTTTCTCCAGCCCGTTCTGGCCGCACGCTTACTTGTTGCTATTTAGGAGCGCTCTAAGACTCATGGCACAGCCAGAGAGAGAGAGAGAGAGAGAGAGAGAGAGAGAGAGAAAGAAAGAAAGCGAGCGAGAGACAGAATGAACCTGTCATGCCATGCCAGTGGTTAAAGTTTCCTATAACAATGAGCACTCCTCTGTTCAACTCAGCTATGTAAAAACAACCGTCTTAGCCAGAGAATCATTTAACCATTTCACTTCTGATCCTACAAGCATCTTAAAAGGTTTAATTACGCTGTCTGAGGCCAGTCTGAGGTCCAGCATGCGAGTCGGGCTGTGGTGGATTAAAAAGGGTGTTGTGGATGGGAAAGCATTAGGTCATTTAATTTTTTTATATTGTTAGATGAGTGTCTATGAAACGTCCAGTGTCTGTGCTAATGCTTTAATCTTAAACCTCCCGCCCAGCAACTGTACCTGTGGTGTCTCGGTTTATATAAACACTAGTGTGAAGTAAAACTAAATATCACTTGGCCGTCGCTGCAGTGAGGTCAAGTGGGCACACGCTGTCCAAAGGCCTGGTGTTATCATGTGTTTATGATAGAGCTGGGAAACATATTGTGGGAAGGTTTAACCCATGAGGAGAGGACCTGCAGTGGAAAGTGTTTTTTGTCCTATAGCAGAGGTATACTTCAAAAAAAACAAGAAAAAAAAAAAAAAAAAAAAAAAAAAATACTTCAAACCACAAAACAAAAAAAAAAAAAAAAAATAAAAAAAAAAAAAAAAAAAAAAAAAAAAAAAAAAAAAAAAAATCAACAAAAAAAAAAACAAAAACACAAAAAACATTCAAAAAACAAAAAATCAAAAAAAAGAAAAAACAAAAAAAGAAAAAAAAAAAAAGAAAGGAAAAAAAAGAAAAAAAAAAAAAAGGGGGAAAAAAAGAAAAAAAAAAAAAAACAGAAAAAAAAGAAAAAAAAAAAAAAAAAAAAAAAACACTGAAAAGTCTGCAACTTCAGTGCAACTAGTGTCACCAAAAACAACTAATGACTGTTTCAATGTTTCTCCGCTCTATACATATAGTCCTGCCCCAAACTGATGCCATTGGTTGTGCCAGTTTGGTCAAGATCAAACAAACAGAGAGGACCCACTTTATATTAAGTGGCCTTAAAAACTATGTACTTGCATTTAAATTAATCATTTGGTACAATACACTTATTGTGTACATACATGTTTTTACATTGTACTTATGTTTGAAAAATACATGCATGTAATTACATCTGTAATTAATTTCTGTAATTACATTTATGATTACACTGTTGACCCATCCCTTACACCTTAACCCACCCTTAAACCTACCATACCACCAAACCAGTGCCTAACCTTACCCATATCCCACCTCAATAGCAGCAAAAGTGTTTTACAATACAATATGAACACAATTGTACATTGTACTTGTTTTTTGATGTAAGTACATAGTAGTTAAGGCCAGTTAATATAAAGTGGGACTAACAGAGCAATCCTTTGACTGTGCCACAGACCCACAGTTGCACTTTTTAGGGAAATCAACCTACAAATAGTTGACATATAGTTCGCTACTAAGCTGCTGCCTGGAGGGGGGGGGGCCAAAAAGAATTTGGTTTTTTTTATCCACTTTGGAGCATTTTATTGATTTTTTCCTACAAAGAAATAACTTCAAATGTTTTTTCTTGTCAACCACAACTATTTCTCTAAATACTGAATAGCTGTGGTGAAACAATGCACTCTGTTTCTCGATGTAACTTGAATAAAAATGCTTTCCTCGCATTGAAACCCGACCATCAGGTCATTGAATTGAATCAATGTTTGCTGAATAAAAGCATTAATTTCTTTCAAAATAAAACTTTTGAACAGCGTGTAGTTTTTTTTTTCTTTCTTGCCAAAGATATATTAGGTTAGGTATTTAAAGACTCCTATAAATGCATTTTTACATTTAATTAATCAAAGTGTGTTAATAGAACCTACTCGAATTCAAATTATGGAATCAAAATGAATACGTTCCACAAATGGCCAGGATAAACTTAGAGGGGACTTTGTGTTGTGAATGTTAAAGCATCTCTTTGCTACAAAGTAAATCGAGTGGATGAGGAAATACACATTTTGAGTAATATATGGGAAGGACAGTGATTCCAAAGTACCATATTACTGCAACAAAAGATTTCACATCCAAAGGGGCCAGTTAAAATCATGTCCGTGTAAAAGTAATTTGAAATGACAAATAGCATAATGTTGGCAGGTACACTCTTAAAAATAAAGGTGCTTCACGATGCCATAGAAGAACCTTTTTGTCTAAATGGTTCCATAAAGAACCTTTAACATCTGAGGAACCTTTCTGTTTCACAAAAGGTTCTTTGTGGCGAAAGAAGGTTCTTCAGATTATAAAAAGGTAAGAAAGAGATGTTTTTTTAAAGAGTTATATTCTTTAACTAAATGGTTCTTTGTGGAACCAAAAAGGGTTCTTCTATGGCATCGCTTGAAGAACCTTTTGAAGCACCTTTATTTTTAAGAGTTGAATAAAACTACAGTATCAGGATTCTCATTTCACATTATTAATCAAGCTTTGAAATAGTGTAGAAGCTCTTGACAGAGGGCGCCCTCTGCTGTACAAATGTGGAAATAAAACTGAGGGGAATGGAAACTATTATGAGGATTTATCAGACTATCAATTACCAAAAGCAAACAAAAAAGCACTATTTTATCTAAAATCTTAGAAGCTATAGGCATGTCAGCCCATTTTTGCACACCTGTCAGCTAGAAAACAGGATGGCAATGTATCCAAATGAAGAAAAGAGTGACAAGTATTAAGATTTATAACCAGACTGTAAAAAATGCAAATTACTGGCTGTTGATCAAATGTTTTTTGTTCTATGGTTAAATAATTTCACACAAAAAAAGCATCAGCTATTGTACCCTAACAAAGAGCGTCTTTTATTCTCTGTTTTGTCTACACTGTTTTGGCTTTGTTCACAGTCTGCTGTGACCACAAATCACCGCCTGCTGCCCACAACAACGGACAATTCAGTCAAACTTTTCAAGCCCGTCCTCTGTGTCTCTGCCTGTAGACTCCGCTGTTCCCTGGGTGACGGCAGCCTCCCTCAGGGCTATTCAGTGTGTCAACTCCCTCTGGGAGGTAGACAGTCGGGGCAGTTGGCGACAGACCGGTAGCTCTAGTGACCGGTACCCCTCTATCTCTCTCCCCACACTTTTCTCTCTCTAATTTAGTTTGACACTGTTTAGTCGGAGGCCTTTCCTGAATGAGGCCATTGTGAACAAAGTGACTGAATGACAGTCACGAAGGAGAGTGTCCGTTTCTTCGATTTCTCGCACTTTAGAAGATGAAGATTTCCACAGCATGAGCGAGACGGCGGGACTCTGTCAAGAAGCTTTGTGTGGGCCAAGGTGAAGCTTATGAAATTCTCATAATGGATATGAACTCTGTCAAGAGGCTTTCGAGAGACAAAGGGGTGGGAAGGCAGTATGCCGGGAATCGACACAAAACGCATTATAATTACAAAAGCAGCTGGAGAGCACTCAGCTACCCAGCAGATCACTCACAGCGGCCTCCCACCACGATTCTGACAACTCAGCACAGCTATAGATACAAAGGCACTCAAGAAAACACACCCACACTGAAATGTACACAGTGGCCCATGCACGTGGTCCCAAACGGAAGCTGTAGTGAAAGGTCAACTTTTATATAAGCAATACAGGCACTGCATTTAACTTCTTCAGGAAATTAGTAGGCTAATGTTTCATTCTTGCAAATTAAACATATACGGTCCTTTCCATATGTCCCCACTGCCTTCTTTTAAAGTATCAGAGGTACAAATCCAGTGTTGTTTACCTTTTATTCAATATTCAATAAACAATTATCTCAAATAAAATTAATACATAATATATACTGTATAGTATATACAAATATAAAACATCTTTATTGTGTATGTATTATTTTTTAACCAATATTAAAGGCAATATTTCACCCCAAAATTTTGTCATCATTTACTCACTTTCATGTTGTTTTTCATTTTGGGGTGAACTATCCCTTTAAGTATTCTGGAGTATCTGCTTTTTTATAAATTGTCTTTCGTATTCTTGTTTATTTAATGTTTATTGCTATTAATATTTCCCAAATTTAGGGATAAACAACAATAAAACATACTTTTTTTATCTAGGGAAAGTTATTGATAACACTTCCTTTCACTAAGTTAAATTACAGACACATTTGCAATGTTTTTTTAACTAATCTAATTTACATTTTTATTTTCTAAATTGTCATTTAATTTTTGTTTATTTTTACTATATTTAAACAACATTGATACAAATTCTGTGAAAGTTGAACACCTCATTTTACTACTCATTTACTGAAAAACAAGTTTAAAGCTTGAGGTCTAGTGCTATTTCATGCATTCTGACTTATTTACACTGTTAAAGAGTTGGATTCTCATTGTAAACATCATCAAAGTAAAAAAAAAAGTTTCGGAAAGTTGTATGAAAGTGTATGGCCCTGTATGATGTCATAAAGGGCAAAATTTCTCCCGGAAGAGCGCGCACACATCAACCAGAGTGAGAGCAAGAGCACGGCATCAACATGCTTCATTCGTTAGACATAGTTAATTTAAGTGAATCAATTTTTTGTCCCTGTTTTATTTATGTCGACGGCACAGCTTGCAGACTATCACTACACTAAAGCTTTGTGTGCTCGTGACTCTTTAGCTCCGCCCACGTCACGCCTCCAGGAGCTTGACTTTTTCAGAGAGAAGCAGTACAGCTGTATCTGTCTTTTATAGATCTGATAAAACTAAAGAATCTTCAGAGATATGAAGGATGCAATACTCTATAGGTACTCAAGTTTAAAGGGTTAGTTCACCCAAAAATGAAAATTGCCCATGAATTACTCACCCTCAAGGCATCCTAGGTGTATATGACTTTCTTCTTTCAGACGAATCCAATCGGAGTTATATTAAAAATTGTCTTGATCTTCCAAGCTGTTTAATGGCAGTCAGCGGGTGTTAAAGGTTCAAGCAGTCCAAATAAGTGAATTACAGCGCATCCATCCATCCATATAAAAAGGCCGTCACATGGCTCCGGGGGGTGAACAAAAAGGCCTCCTGTAGCGAATCGATGCGTTTTTGTAAGAAAAATAACCATATCCAAAATGTAATAATTTAATCTAGCTTGCGCTCACTTTTGTACACAGAAGCAGTTCTGGGAGGATGATGTATGAGGTCGGCTTTGCGCATGAGTCGCTCAGAAGTGACGCACGCGGAAGAGCAGGGGAGAGATCAAAACAAAACAACAGTCACGAATTAAAAGTACAAAATGAGGATTTGTAAAGAAGAATGTCTGAGGATTTTGATATAAGTGAAGAGGAGACTGGTTTTCCTTTGCTGGGGGGGGTGTAGGTGGGCGAAAGGAAGAAAAAGGAAGTAAGGAAACTTTGCTTCCTTTGCTCCTGTAAACAAACGTTGGTTTTCACGAGACTCACCGGCGCATGCGCAACGCTAAACTCATACGTCATCAGCCCGGAGCTGCTTCCATGTACAACATTAAAGTGATTATTACGCTTTGAATATGGATATTTTTCTTACAAAAACGCATCGATTCGCTACAGGAAGCCTTTGTTCACCCCCCGGAGCCGTGTGAGGCACTTTTTATTATGGATGGATGCACTTTATTTCACTTCTTTTGGACTGATGAACTGCAACACCCGCTGACTGCCATTAAACAGCTTGGAAGATCAAAGTACATTTTTAATATAACTCCGATTGGATTCATCTGAAAGAAGGAAGTCATATACGCCTATAGGATGGCTTGAGGGTGAGTAAATAATGGACTAATTTTTCTTTTTTGGGTGAACTATCCCTTTAACATGTGAAACTGTGTGTGTTATGTCCCCTTTAAGAGTTTGAGGCCCTATGTTGTACAGTATTGTGGAAAATACCATAAGCCTGACAGAAGCCTATTTTCACAGGTTCATGTTTTAGAACCGATACGTTCTGTAAACTTCATGGACTTCATTTCATAGTATGTCACGGTAGTTACTTGTGAGACAAATTTAAAAAGCATGTGGCATGAACACCTTGGCCTGAGGTGTCCAGGGTCACAAAACCTTAACATGACACACGTTTAACATGACCCTTGTGTGGGTCAATTACATGACGTGACAATTCGTCTGATTGGATCATGTGTTCTCAGTTGGGACGTGCTGTGTTTGTGTTTTTATTTGTTCTAAACAAGCCAGTACCTTTAAAAAAAAAACATCAAAACAACCTGTTTAGGACTTCCTGTATGCAGGACATTCAGTTATTTAATCATCTAAACTCCACCAAAACAAAATGTCTAGTCTATGTCGTGATGTCATTTCTTTTATCAGCAGCGAATGTTTTCAAATGTTAATGTGAAATTGTATAATTTTTTTCGATAAAATACTTTCTCCTATCTCAGCTCAATGTGCAGAGACGACTATCTGTAAGCCATCTGCAGGCTGCTTTCCCTGAAAAGTGCAAAACTGTTGTTCTGTGGGTGCTATTAAAAATTTAGCTTTGAGTTTTTGAACATCCCAAACAACCCAACATATCAAACAATGGCATTAATTAAAGGTGGGACTACTTTTTTGAATGACCAATGGCCAAATGGGTGACATCTGTATGAAAACATAATTTTTTGTTTGAAAGTCATTATTTTTGCAATTTCATTTTGGTGACACTGGTGGTGCAGGTAAGACACACTAAAATCGCATTGATTAGATCAAAGTCTGGGTAAGCTCACGATGGCCTCATCAGCATACAGCGTAGACCACAGCAATCATTAATTCCACCATTGTCCTTTCACAATCAACAGTCAATATCATTGGCTTTCTAATATAGATGTGTTCCTAATAGACTGGAAAATATGGGCAGCCTGCTTTGCTTTCTCAAGCTACTGTACGCTGGCCTACATCACAAAACTGTATAATTCTGTCCTCTACTTTGAACAGAATTGATGGTTAATCTCGATATAGTTGCATACACTCATACAGACAACAGCAACCTCAACTACATGATCATAATCAAAAAAATATACACAGACACAAACCAGAAAACAGACTTGGAAAGAACAAGAAAAAATAGCTTGGCACTTAGCCACAAATAATAATAATATTGATTTATAAACGTATTTTTGAACAAAAGTGACAAATGTTTCTATTTCAAATATATGCTGTTCGTTTGATCTTTCTATTCATCAAAGAATCCTGAAAAAAAAAAAAGTTTTCACAAACGTTTCCACAAAAATATGAAGCAGCACAAATGTTTCTTGAGCAGTAAATCAGCATATTAGAATGATTTCTGAAAGATCATGTGACACTGAAGACTGGAGTTCTGCTGCTGAAAATTCAGCTTTGCCAACAGGAATAAATCACATTTTAAAATATATTAAAAGCAAAAATTAAAAAAAATATTTTAAATTGTAATAATATTGCCCGATTTACTATTTTTACAATGTTTTAATCAAATAATGCAATCTTGTTGCGCATCGTTGGTGCGGACTTCTTTGAAGAACATAATCCTACATACCTCAAACATTCGTATATATAAAATACAAAACATTACTATTGTAATATTATTAAACTAAAAATAAACATTTATTTTGTATTTTATTTTAGACTTGTTTGTTTTGTGATAAACAGCAGATGTTACATTAACCTACTTTTTAAATGGCCAAATCAATAAATAAATATTCATGAAATACTGATTTAAGTTTAATATTCTTGAATGACTCCATTCAATAGACATGAAACTAGCACATCTAGGAATTTAACAGTCATAGTACAACAATTCAACCAACAGAGTAAGTCATTCCAGGGAGCCGTGTAATATGTAATGACACATGTGAGGTGACCTCAGATGTTATTAATCCAAGGGAGCTGTCTAGGTGGAGAAAGATTTTACTGGTAGCTCTTGAGCTCTGGATTTGTAGAGTCCATGTTCCTGAGGCGAGGGATGTCATTCAGATTGGACAGACTATAACCCAACCCATGACAACAGAACCTCCCAGAACACGGAGCGTGAGAAAGAAGCAGGAACAATGCAACATGCTGCCCGTGGCAACTTAAGCACACACACAATTAAGTTGTTGGTGCATATTACACACTGCTGTCCAGGCAACAGTGGCTTGTTGAGACTGTGAGGGTCAAATCAAAGGCCTCCTATGGAGTGTTCTTCTCAGAAGAACCTCCATTCCCACCTTTAGAGCACAAACCCTCTCAGATTTAACTGCCTTCGCTTATTAATACCAACTGTTTGGAGAAGAGAAGGCCAACGGTCTCCAGGGCCTGTCAATCAGAGAGCTTGTGAAATCGCTGAATTTTGAAACAGTGAGGAAAATGGCACAGATGCTAAAGATTAATCATTCACCATAAAACACAGGACGATCAAAACTGAGCTCTCAATCATCAGAGTCAAGGATGTATTACATTTGCAGATAGCCTGGCATGAACACACCATTACACCCTATATATATATATATCTAGTATATATAATCTGATTATATAATATATATATAGATATAGTCAATATTTACAAGGGATTCAAATCTGCAAAATACATCAGTTACCAGATTAGGTTACAGTTGATATTACACATTTTGTATATATGGTCCATCTGCATACATGTATTGATTAACTATTGTGCAGCTCAGTTACTCTATTTTTAAAACTATGCTAATTTAGTATATATATATATTATACACACAGTTATATTTAAAAAAAAGACATGTATCTTCAACAAATTTCAAAATGAATTATCATGCCTAATTCACTAATAGTATTTTATAACTGAATTACTAAAACCAAGTTTTATTTATAATTCAAGACAATGTTTTTTATACATTATAGTATATACAAATATTATAGATATTATTGAAAAAATGTGTGTGTGGTGTGTGTGTGTATATAATAGCATTTAAAAATTAAATGTCTAGTGGTTTTCTTTTTATTTTTGATTTTAATTGATTTGGACATTATAGTATATCTTTTTATAATAATATAATTTAATACTAATAATAATAATACTAATATATTAATAATACACTTATCATATACAGTCTCATGATATCATATTATCTTAGCCATGATATATATTGTAAAAAATGAATCAGCATCCTGGAGCCAAATTGGTTTCTGAAAACCAATCAAGAATCAACAAAACACTGGTATAATTTCATTTCTGCTGCTGTTGAATCATTAATTTCACAAAACAATTCTCTCCTAAGCTGCAAATACTTGCTCACCTGACAAAGTTATTCAGGAAGAGAATCAATTATGCATCATTTATCAGCCACTTTGATTGCGTCCAATTCTACAGAAAAACATGAATCAAATGAAACAAAGACTCAAAGAGGACACAAATTATCCGACAACCTTTCCAAAACAAGTCTTAGCGCTACATACTTCACTTATTGAGCACTGTTGCTAATTGTCTCTTGACCATGAAACACTCTTGCAACAACCTGTATGCAACAAGATCATAAGACTGGTCTATGTTTATATGACTCAGTGCTGGTCATTTACACAGAGCCTAAATATAGCCCAACATTCCTGCTTGAGTCTTCCTGGCCGTGCATGTTAGTCTTGTGTTCTGTTGTATTCCACCAGTTGCGTGATGTGACAGTTTTGTAAGCCCATAATGACACATGGATCTGAGAGTGGGGAAACATAGCAAACAAGTGGAGATTTAGAGGCACAAGTGTTTCCAATCCCTCCTCCTAAGAGAATTGTACTGCACGCTATATATGACCCCTCCATCACAGCAAAATACATACTTACATACACAATACACATACTATGGATTTAGAATGCATCTATGTGACAATGAAAATCCAAGGCATCTATTACGTAATTTAACAACCGATTATAATTAGCCCTACCAATGCCTATAATATTCTGAGAAAGTCATCTGTTAGCATTTCCATGTATCTCAAGACCACACCAAAGACTGAATATACCAAGACACTCGTATAACTACAATAAACGAGAGAAACCGCAATATGATGCAATACGTGCCACTTTCTAAATAAAATGTAAATTGTAAATTGGCAAAGTCATCACTGCAACTGCCATTAGAAGCTCCAGTTCCTGTAAAACAGAGATGCATGCTTGGGACCGCACATGCACATTGGCTTTACCAGCCTGAAATGGTTTCCTATTTCCTGTTGTAGTCTTGTAGTCTGTTTATAGCTTCTTTGCTGATTAATTCAGTGATTGTGTTCAGGTGTTTCATGTTTCCTTATTGTCCCCTGTATACTGTAAATAGTCTTTGTGTTTCTTTGTACTTTGTTAGGTTGTCTTCCCTTGCGATTAGTTTGTGTTCTCTGTTCCGGTTCTTGTTTGCTTTGTGTTTTTGCTTGGTTCTGGTACTCTTCTATCACTTTGTGTTTCTTTATTTACCATAACTAAACCATTTATCTGCATTTGGATCCAGTCTCCCTGTCTTTGAGTTCACCTTCATCACATGTTCCTTTCAATATTGCTCTAAACTGTCTTTCCAGTTACATTTGTGTCGTCAACATATTTTTGAATACAATTGGTTAGTGCACATAACAAGTACATCAAGTACACTATTTTAGGTTAATATTAATGTATACTGGAAAGTGTTTTAGGTGCTTGTCGTAACTTAATCTTTCATTGTCATTATTTATACCCCTTACAGACCAGATGGCTCATCCAAAACATGCCTGTCGAGCATATGAATCCTACTGGTCATAACCACAGTAAACCACAAAGGCAGAATGCTGTTGAAAGGACATGATCACATTGATGGACCAACTAGCAGGTGCAGGAAATGGACTCTAGCCTCTCTGGAGCACCGTTGAGTCCTGTGAGACTCCCACATGGGCAGAGGCCATACATGTGAGTTTGATCACTCACTGCTCTATTTGCCCATACAGGAATACTTCTGCCAAACAAAACATTTACTGCTTCACAGCTGCAGTCACCATTCACTTTCATTGTAAGGAAAACAGCAGCTTAGACGTTACATTTGCCGAAAACAGCAAATGTGGCTCATGCAAAACATTCCTTGTGTTTCTTGGAAGAAAGAAAGTCAATGATGATGAGTAAATAGTGACATTATTTTCATTTTTTGCTGAACTAACTTTTTAACCACGCTAATGTGTTTGCCCTCATGTTAGAAAAGCCAAATCTAAAAATAAGACTTGAAAACCCTAGACAAGTGCTATGCACATTAAAGAAATCAAATTTGACAAAAAGTCCAATACTATCCAGTACTTGACAAAACAAAAACAATCCAAAAGCACACACTCCGAGTTCAGCCAGAACTGAGCGACCTCAAGCAGAACAAAGGAGGTGAGAGTGAAATCAGATCCTTTATCAACGTGTTCCCATGTGGAGGGGAAGCTCTGACTCAAGATCGGTTTGCATTGCTGGCATTATCCCACTGCTCCATTTAAATAAATCTGCTTTGCTGTGAAAGAAACAAAGAGAAGGGAGAAAATGGGGTATCTGTTTCACAAACCCACAAGCCAACAACACCTGCACCAACAGCACTGAATAACAAGTGCAATTCTTCTAGACAAATGAAGTTCCTGATGAGCTGGAGGGGGAATTTGAAGTTGATGCAGACTTGTTCATGCATGTTTTTGCTGGTTAATTGTCAGTCTGCATGTGAGGTAAACTGCTGCATCACAGGAAGGCAAAGGTGCGGTGAGTCGGTAGATGGGCACAACTTCTTGGAATCTTGGCGTGTTTCTGGCGTCACCATTGTTGCCATGGCAGGAGTGTTAGCAAACAGCTTTGGAAAGATGCCAAGTGTTATTCTTGTGAAATACGTAAGCTTGACAGACACATTATTAGAGTTTGGCCTCTAGGCTTTCTAGAAAACTTGCATGTCCGTTACTGTAAGAGCAATGAAAAAAAAAAACTTTTTAAAATTTAAAAGAATTTAAAGGGGTACTACAAGAAACAGGGTGTGATAATAAAATGGAAACATAATTGGCTAGTTAGACCAGAAAGTTATATTAATAACCAAATTACATCCTTACAACACCGATTGGTTGATGGCATGAAAACAACATGCACAGTTTCAAGCCCTTCACTAGCAACTATCATAAGCTGTGGTGTCTAGGCATCAGAATAGTCCTTGCTTTTAAAGTTGGCATTAAATGGAAATTACAATAACCTTTCTGCCCTAATGTGAAGTATATCCAAGTGAAATGGCTTCTCAAACAAGAAAAATGTGGGGAGAGATTTGATTTTGTCATTTAAGAATTGATTGGATCATTGTCGGTTGCTAATTTCTGCGATCTCATTTGAGAGACAGGTTTTTGTTCCACCCTCATAACAGTGTGCATGTTATCAGAAAAGAAATGCAGCATGGGGTGGGGAAGTTAAGATAAAGATTGCAAGAGCATGTTTCCTTCCACTGTAATCAAAGTGGCGCTGCAGGTATGAATGCTACATAAATATGCATAATACAGAGGCAAGATGAACTAAACTTTTCTGAAGACAATAAGTTCCCCTTTTGAGATTGTTACATATTTTCATCGATTTTCAACCGGCTCTGGGTCATCATTACATCCCCAACATCTACTATATAAAATTTTAGCAACATATTTGTTGCTCGCAAAAAAAATTGTTTTGTTAGAACACACAACTTATGAATGGCCACCAATAGAGAAAGACAGTGTATGCAAGGAGTGTATTTTTTCAATTAAATAGGTAAAAAAAGAAAATATATCATCACAGCTTTTTGAGAATTGTGCTGCATTATGCATAGTGTTCTAACTTATGAGTTCTAACACTCTCTGAAATTCAACAAAATGTGAAATAGACCTGCTGTAATAATTTGCATCATACAGGTTTAGAATGACACAAGGGCAAGTAAATATTGACAGAAATTTCGTTTTTTGGGTGAACTATCTCTTTAATATATTTGCATAGAGAACATTTCAGGCTTAACACACAGGACATGGCAAAGAAACGAGTCGAGAATAAGAAATGGGATTTCTGGAAACCCTCAAAATAGCTCCCAGCAACGTCTAACAACCAATTTCTCCAAGGAGTTGGACACGTTTTGTGGTTGGACTATGTTATCTGTCGTGTAGGTACTGGGTGTACTTCTGTGCAAGTCTATGGTCAGCTCACAGAGAGGGAAGAACAGGAGAAAGAAACAGCGAAGGAAAGATCTCAAACCATTAGACTGTTGAACAAAAGTGCTGGACAAAAGGTAAGAGGTCTGGAACACTAGAAAAATTTCTGCTCTCACACTTACATATGCTGCAGGAGTGCCAATATGAACATAGGGTCGAGGGACCTATGAAAAACTTGTATAACGCCAGACAGGAGTCCGATATACTACAGAAGGAAAGCCCAGGAAATTACTTGAATTCTTGACATTAAACCACACGAGCACCACTATTTACTTTCTAAGGCCATTGGGGTGTAGTGCAGTGGTTCTCAACCGGTTTTGCTTCAGGACCTTTCATTGCACATCAAACAGCAACTTGACACAAAATCAACAAAAATGTCCTTAAAATTGAAATGTAATATTACCATAAACTATAAGGCCAAACAATAGGCACAATTATTAACATCACATAAGATGAATAGGAAATGTTTGTGTTCTTGATCTCTGCAGTCAATAACTCACTGCACAAAACACATTGTGGTCACACGTGTTGTTAATCTCATAAAAAATGCTGTTAAAGACGAGAAAAAAATATGACCATTTTAATTAAAACACTGCTGATGGAAACATGAAAAAACACTGCACGATATTAACAATGCACCAATAATGTATTTTAAAGAAATAAAATCCATAAAGAATATGGTTGAAATTATCCAATTTAAAATATGTTTTGTACTGCCCCACTGCAACCGTTTTGATATCAGAAAACTGCCTCATTAAAATTCACTATATATATATATATATGCATGAAATTACTCAACATAATATATACACACAACATAAATATAATATTATAATTTACATCTGCAAAGACATTGTTAGAAGCTTTCCCCTGTGGCCATCCGGCGACTATTAGAGCAAATTTCCGGCGATGTTGTTGTGAGACACCATACATGATGCAGATGGGCACGGTGAGTGCATCGCCTGTCTGGGCAGTGCCCACGCAGAGGCTGTGCTCACCGGGACGGAGTGCTCTCACTGTGAGAGCATGAGTCTCGACGTTCTGTGCTCACGGATCGTGAGCCTACGAGGAAGAAACTCCTGGGCTTGGTCCAGCAGGATTTCTAACAGTGACATCTTGTCAGGGAGCCTTTAGGCCCTTTTGCACCGCTTTAGTTCCAGAACTAAATGTACGGTACTAAACTACTGAGACGATTTTGCGTGAACTATTTCCCAGTACCATTTAAAGGGTTGCATTCGCACCGAGAATGTGTACTAAGAAGTGACGTAAGCCGGTCGACAGCGACGTCATTTGTGCGCGGCATTCAACAACAGAAACAAAGAACTACGTTAACAACAGGAGGATGGAGGACGCTGTGATCGGAGCTGTGTTTTTGTTGTCTCGCGGGTTTCACAATAATGGACATGGAAAGTTGACATATACGTAAAGCGATTGAAAGAATGGAAAGGAGGACTAAGAATCTCCAACGACAACTGGCAGTGCTACATTTGCTACAAGTGCCTGCACTTCAGCGTCCGTCCGAAATAAGTTGACATGCTTACAGTATGTTTACACAGAGTTTTAAATCATGGCGGGTGAGGGTGTTTTTGTACGCATTTGGCCAATCAATGTCTACTTACGTCACAATTAGTACCAGTTGTGCTGGTTAGACCCTGCTCCAGAGTAGGAGCTAATTTGGTTTTCGAAAAAGGCAGTCCGGTACTAAAATCGCTCCCAGTTCCGGCGGTGCGAACACGGCGAAAAGTGGGTAGTTCCACAATTAGTTCTGGTACTATGAAAAGGTTCCTGCGGTGCCCTTTTGTCACCAGTCACCAGATCTGGACTCCATGTCCCAGAATCTTCCCTGGCTCACACTTGTTCTCAGTCACGATCACCATAACCTGGAGTTCTAATCACCCGCATCTGCTGCAGCTCGTCAATACCTGTGTTTGCTTCCCTTAGATCAGGGGTAGGCAAGTTCGGTCCTAAATAGCCGCTGTCCTGCAGAGTTTCACTTTCAACCCTGAAAAAAAAACCTCACCTGCCTATAGCCTTAGTAACCCTGAAGCTATTGATTATCTTGTTCAGGTGTGTTTGATTAGGGTTGGAGCTGAACTCTGCAGGACTGTGGCTCTCTAGGACCGAACTTGCCTACCCCTGCCTTAGATGTTCCTGTGCTCCGCCGATCCCGCTCCTCTGAGTTTTGTAAGCAGACGTTTTAATGTTTAGTTATCTCTATCATGATTAAGCAGGGCTTTCATGTTGCGTGTGCTGAAGCTCCTCCGCGTGGGCGTGATCTCGTTTCTGAATTGTGAATAGCAAAAATGCATCATAGACAAATGTTTGAATATTTTGCATATAAAAACAGCTGGCGACTCTGGTGAGAGAATTTGCAAGATAATGTATCTATAGCAATAATAAATGTATGTGTGTTTTCTTAATTTCTCCAGTACCGATAGCAGAGCTGTTAACGTCGGCGGTTATCGATACTCTGGTCTTTCATAATTTAGCCCTGGGACCGATTAAATACCGGGTTTCGGTACCCATCCCTATCCCCGAGTCCAGCCCAGGGAGGGCTCCAGTCCCCGAGTCCAGCCCAGGGAGGGCCACAGTTCCCAAGTTAAGCCTACGGAGGGCCTCTGAAACCGACATTCCCCCCATGACGCGCCTTTCAGGAGGGGGAGGTAATGTCAGGGAGTCTCTGTCACCAGTCACCAGCTCTGGACTCCATGTCCCAGAATCCTCCCCAGCTCACACTTGTGCTCAGTCACGATCATCATCACCTGGAGTTCTAATTACCCGCACCTGCTGCAGCTCGTCAAGCTCCCCTTTATCTGCTCGCTCTCCACACTCCCTCCTCGTGTGGTCTACCATTCACATCACTATACCAGACTCACTACCTGAACTTACCTGTGTTTGCTTACCTTGGATGTTCCTGTGCTCCGCCGATCCCGCTCCTCCATGTTCGTCCTGCAAAGAAACAAAGATCCATTACCTCAAGATAAGCCATTCTGAAATTGACTCTCTGTGCCACACTCGCCTCTCGTCTGCTCCTAATTCCTCCTTGCTGGTCATTCAATAAATACCTCTGTGTTGACCACTTACCTCTGTGTCCCTAGCCTGTATCGTGATGCATCTGTGTGGCTGCTGGCTGGTCATCGCCATCTACCTTCACCAGGTTTTATAATTTGGACATCCCTGCCCTGCAGGCATGGATTTTGCCTGCTAAAGTTTACTTGTGCCCAGTGGGGGAAGGGACAAAAGATAAAAAAGGGGGCGGCGCAGTGAAGGTGGGGGGAGGGGAGGGGTGGGGGGGGGGGGGGGAAAAAAAAAAAAAAGGAGAAGGGCCTCTGTAAGTGGAGAGGTTTTGTTATGTAGTCCTCAGCCTAAGCGGCTTGGGTCTCATTATTAGCTCATGCTTACAGGAGCCCTCAGTATGGGCGCTCTGGGGCTGGGCTTGCGGAGCAGCTTTGTTCTGCACTTGCTTATAGCACGGCGCTATTGGATGTGTTCCCCATAAGTGTGTAATGCAATGGGAGTGACCGTTGAAAAGGGAATGCTCCCGTTTAATAACGTAACCTCAGTTTCCTGAGTTAAGGGAATGAGCGTTGCATAAGCTGCCGTGCTATAAGGCTGCATTGCAAGTAAAAGATTCTGATGAAATGGCATTCAATGCTGACTTATTTAGCAGTCAGCTCCACCCCTTGTGGCAGGTTGAAGTGTCATTTGTTCGTGCATCTCTGAATGTGAACAAATCAGGCTTCAGTATCAGAGTAAACAAGAGTTTACCCATAAGCGTTGTAGCGTCTGGACCAATCCAACACACTGTATATTCTCTTTTTATATGACAAATACTCTGTAACCTCATTTAACAAGCCATAATGAGGACCCATGGCCCCTTCCCCCCGGAATGCGTAACACCCCAGAAAGTCGAACAGGCCTCTTTGTTGCATAGCAACCAACGCTGATATCACTGGTTTTATTGCCCAAAGAAATGTAAAGCAGGAAAATCCCTGCTTTCCCCCGAAAACAAGTAGAAATTGACTGTGTTCTAATTAATTCATAGGAAAACCTTTCTTTTAATGAACACACGTGATCCTTAAGGTCATTTTGTATATTATTGTCATTGTGTATTTTGTTTTTGATATTCTTAGACTATTTTAGTATGCGTGTGAGGGGACCCATTCCTGAACATCCCTTTTCACTATATGTAATCTTACCTTGTTTAGTATCTATGAATTTGCTTTTGTATGATCGAAACAAGCGTGTATATTATATGGTTGTACATAGGCAATATATATTAGGGCCCCGAGAATCGTTAATAATTTCGATTTAAGTCCCTTTGCAAATTACCATGCTTAGAGACAAAGGGTCGTAACCCTCCAGCAATTGCCACCTCCCGTTCGGAAATTCCATTTTGCTCATTGGACCAGCCCATCTTGAAAGGCGGAGATCTTCTCCTACCTTAAAGGCCCGGCTCCAGGGACCTGCCCCAGTCGGTGGTTCGGTCTTAAGCAAAGATGAAGATGTGAGAAAAACGTTTCAGGATACCAAAGCATCTGTGCCATGCCTTTTCTTCGGCCTAGTCCTTTCCCTTCATCAAGTAACACTGACTCAAACTGTTTCTTCTCATCGACCCGAATTCAGCAAGATCTACGGGAAGCTTTAAGATTTGCATCAGGCATCTCTTTCAGACCGCCGAGACTCGCTCAGTATCAACGCTTAGTCCTTATTTATTTATACATTAAGTATCATTACACCTTTTACCAAGGGTGTTTTTGAACTCAGATCTTACTTATCCCTGAAGGATTTGATCTTTGAATATACATGCAAGTGTTCCAAAAATCCATTCCTTTATGCCTCTTTCTATGCTGAGGTTAAATTTTAACCCTTGCCTATACCAACTGGTGTGTGTGTGTGTGTGTGTTTGTATGTTAGACCGGCTTAATGTGTTTTTGTAATATGTTAGACTAGTTTAAGTGTATATGTAGTTAATAAAACCTTACTTTGTATCACACTTGACGTGTTCATTTGTTTACTCATAACCGGAGTCAATACTCATGCGGATTTACGTTACAAACTTATAGAATTGTACAGTAAGAAAGTTATTTTCTTTAACCAGGAAATTAACGTTCTTAAAATTGACAAGACAGTTGACCCTGAGAAGTCAACTAAATATCTACAGCGGATCTAAAATATGAATAGTTTAATTATACTTTATGGTTTCATTATTCATATTTCCCTGAGCGGATGTTGCTTAAGCGTGTAACGAAACGCTTGTTCGCTCATCTCAGGGAACCAAGGTCACGTTAGTAACTGGAGCGATTTGTTTTAAGTTCAGTCTGTTATAGTTTGTCAACTAAATTGTTTTATTTGAATAAAATCTACTAAACTGAACGAATATTAATATAAATTTAAAGGAAATATGTAAACATAAAACTGTGTTGTTTTTAACAAATGCTGTATATACACTATATAAATATTTTTCAAAGTTGTAAATAAAACAAACTTCAGTAATTGGAGTATTTCAGTCTGCAGTTTCAAAATTCGAGTTTAATTTCCGTTCCTTTGTGTTTCTTTGTAATTATTTGTGAACTTTACTAGCAGTTCCTGAGTGAAAATTATTTCAAAGGAAATTCTACACCAATATTTTTTCATTGTAGTTTTGTTCATTTTTTTTCAAGGATGACATCAGTGCAAGTAACACAACCTGTCAATGTCTAATTTGTCTAGCTGGCTACAAAATGACAGATTAATCTGTACAAATATACAGTATAAGTTCAAATGCAAACTAATATCTAATTATATTGAGTACTGATTGAAAGGCTAGGCTAATTGACACACTTGGCTAAAAAAGAAGTCAAACTCCATTGCAGCTGTCCAACCAGGTCACCAACACCAGGATAAATGCTCAAAAGAGGGCTTGGCTGCTGCCCCAAGCTTGTGGTCCAGATTTGCAAGGAAAGGCAAACTTGAGGCAACCAATCATCCTGCCCGGCTTTCTGTAGCCACAAATGAGCTACTAGCTTTTGGCAGTGTTGTATTCCAGTTACTCTATGTGTATAAGTCGAAAAAACAGCATGGACTGGAGAAGCAAAAATACTTCAGCCTCAGATCCTGGACGGGAAAGCATCCACCCTACAATTTTAAGACAGGGAGAATGCTTGGGCAGGACTGTGGACACTATTTAGTATTCAGCACCATTCATCTCCAGTGTCCATAGAAGCTGTTTTCCTCTTTTCCCCTGGGAAAAGCACAGTTGGCAACTAGAGGACAGAGGCTTTTGTGAGCAAACTTATGCAAAACCTGATGGACTGTTACTGTAAATCAGGCCCACTCTGGGTTGTTTCTCTGGCTCTGAAGGAGTCAGGACTAGACGGGGCCGGAGGCCTGGCAGGCAGTATAGGGCGAGACCGGAACGTTCCACATTTCTTTCCTCTTGGGACAGATGAAACACATTCATGACCCCCACACAACACTGAAACAACACCACGCCTTGTTTATTATTCTGAACCGCAGTCCTAAAGCGGTTTTTATTATTGGTTCAAAAAAGAAAACAAATGATATCAATGATAAAAACAAAACAAGCTGTTTTGTGACGGACACTAGCAGCTGCAGAATGCCACTGTACCTGACACAGCAACAATTCCATCGGCATGAGCACAACAGATATTTTCCGGAGCTGTTCATATCTCATATCCAGCTACATCCCAAAGGACAGGAGAAGACACAAATGTTGAAGCTAGTTCTGTATAAGACACTATAAACATTTATGGCTAAAAGCTGTTCTATTCTCTTCTGTCTTTCTTTTGTTTATTATTCTGAGAAGTACCAGTCATTAGTATCCAGTTTTACTATCAAACTATCTTACAATGTCATTCAACACTTGTAGTTGTACCTGCCGTGATACTAAATCAGTGCTACATAAACGACTGTTAGTTTACGGATGAATGGTGACCTCTGCTGCTTTGTTTGTCTGCCCTTTAACTCTGAACTCAGCAACTAGTGGGCTCCATCAGGACATCTCAGCAAGACTAATAAAGAATTCCTCATTTACCCAACTAATCCAATAGGAAGTCTAGGAAATGAAACAGAAAACAGCTTCAAGGATAAATAACATCAATATTTTTGAATCTGCTTGTTTTATCATTATATTTAGATATTTTGGTGAATTTCATGAACACTAAGAACATGTCCCCCATTTCACAAAAAAAAAAACAGAATTTTTTTTATTTACATATTTATCATTATGACATTATTTCCATGACAATTAAGCAGATTTTTGCCCATTACTCATTAAACCCCGATCCCCAAATTGTAAATTATGTATTTAATATTTGGGTATGTATTTAAGTAGTATTTGTTGAACTGTTTTTAATTTATTGTATCATAAAAAATATATATATCTTTTTTTATATTAAAGTAATTACATAAAGTATATAAAATATGTATAATCATATATTTTCTTCAGATTTTGCCATTAAATGGTCATGTCATACGCTAATCTGTCAAACTAAGCATGGTAGCTTTGGCAAGACTAACATTTCTAATATTTTACTGGAGAAAGCACATAATTCTCAATCAAACAGAATAAATGTTTAAAAACTGAGAACAGTGGCATGCAGCATGTAGGACATCAGCGCTGTATGATACAAACATGATCTCAAAACTCAAATTTACACAATTCACATATTGTATACAACAAGAGTTCACAAGGCCAGTGCTTTGTGATGAACCGAGTTATGGAATCCCTCAGATTATTACAGGCTTCACATCTAAACAATGGAGTTTTATTGAGTAATCTGTCCAAGTGTGAAATAGCCTACATATATACACACACCAAACAAAGTATTGGCTTAACAATAGAAAACTGGAGCGCACAAATGCCATAACGGTTCTATCCATGATGTATTACATCATAACATTTAAAGAAAATGCCTAAATAATTCCCAACTTATCAGTGTAAAACAAAACACATTGGTGGCTACATTACAGCGTGGTGTAAAATAACATGGCTGAACAAAGCACCGTGTGTTTGACCCCTATACAGGTGTCTGCACTGCAAAGTGTACAGCAATGAGACTTTTACAGTAAAGCAACCAGAGAAACACTGCAATATGGTCATCTAATGTCCAAAAAGAAAATGGATTGCTAAACTGACCACAACAAGATTTACATCAAGTAGTTTCTCAGACATACCTGTGCCATGTCTCTGTGGTCACAGCCTCTGTTTGGCATCCTAACAGCCACTCTTCTCAGAAAGCTGATCTGAGTTCAGCCAGACTGGTTCCCAGAGTCCATTCATCGCCCTGAATGCTCCTTAAGCACTGAGACTTCCAGTGCACTCACTCCACAGCCTGTGGCTCAAACTGTGACATGAAAACAAAGGAGGAGGAAGCCCATCCCAAAACACAGAGTGAACAAGGGAGAAAAAAAAGGAACAAGAGAAAAGGGCCAGTCAGGACAGCCTGATGCCTGCTAAGAAATTGAGGTTTTCTGAATAAAGAGAGGGAGAGAAAGAACCAATCACAGGGGAGCGGACTCCCTCCTCCTTTTCACCCCGGAGGATGCTAATCATTTCTCAGTGCAGTCTGACAGGTCAAGTCGGTGCGCTCCTTTTATTTTCATAACAGTGTGTTTTCATGGCAGCGTATCCTCGTGAGATTTTCCGCAAACAAGTGTTTTAAAGAGATAAAACTTTCAGAACAGGTGGACAATAGAGGAAGGAATATAAAACGCTTTCTATCAGGTAAAGTGTTTTGAAAAATAAGCTGTTGTATTGATGTTTTAGTCTTATTAGGTCACTCGACAGCCCATTAAAGTACAAATATCCTTTCATTGACACCAGACTTTGTCATTATCATTAATATTACTAAACATTAGTGGCCATTTTTACAATGATTCACTTTTAAACTAAAATCAAACTAGTCAAGGCTCCCTTTACCTCTCCCTTTAAAGTATGCGTGAACCAGAATTTGCACCCAGAAGTTGTGTATTTCTAAGTTCTAAACGCTGTATTGCAGAATTGACTGTTGATTGTCTCAAAGCAATACACAGCAGTGACTTTCCTGAATACTGATGCATTTTATACGTGAACAATTGGTTTGATATACTGAATACATTCAATGGAACTGCACTCATAAGCACAAATTTACACAAGTACGTGGTATTATGGCTGTATCATTTCCTGTCGAGAGATCATTCGGTGGTTATTTTAGATCATGTTTCCCAACCGGTAAATTGTGGTCGGTGCCCTATCTGTTCAGCCAGAGGAGGTGGCCAGGTCGTAAAAAATATTTTTTTAATAGTATAATTTCATAGATGCTAAAATGTTCAATTAAATAATGAACAATCATTATTATTAAATCTACCATTTCTGCGTGATGTCGTGCCAATAATATTTAGTACATGATGCCACAACCGAAATTTCGGCTGTACCGAAAATGACTTCACCACGACTTTTTCTATGGATTCTCTTTCCACTTTGTGTTTTGTTGATATCTGCTCTTGTCGTGTTAGCCTCTGCCTAACCTGCGTTGTGCGCTTTTCTTCGCTCTCTTTTTTTTGCTTCCTATCCTCTCTATATTCACCAGGATCACGGGATTACTCTGCAAAGACAGATATAATTATTTACATCGAAGACGTAATCAATGTTCGCACTAAGTACGAGTAAACAGCAAGTCCACCAAAATTGAGCAGTATTGTATTGTTTCTGTCTGCACGTATCCCTACTGTGTTGTACATAGTGTATGGGCAACTCGAAGCTGCCCTTTCATTTCAGTGAATTATCAGACTAGATACAAACTCGCGAAATGTTTATGTTGACTTTCACTCATGACCGGGATCTGTTCTTTCTGATAATTCCCAGATAGCTTTCTACGACAAAAGACACATAGTCGGTTTGGATAATTCCGAGTACGACTGGATTTAAATACCGGCGGTAACCCGACCTGTTATACTGCACTCCACTACACACATAAGCAATGTCTAAGTACATCAAAACAGCGAAGCACTGTTGTTAAGATTTTATTTTGCTATCATTATTAATTTTTATTTGTCCTTATTTTATTACTGACTGCTTACGTGTCATTTTTTATTCAATTCAAAGTTAGAAATCAAGCTATCTCGTGCTACTGCACAAAATTACCCCAATACTGCTTTGTAAAATTAAAAAAAACACTTGAGTGAGCAAAAATGTGTGAGATAGCTAGTTATAATGGTAATTTACATAACTGTTTACATATGTATAAAAGCACTACATTAAATCGTCAATCATAAAAATGGTCTCATCAATAGAAAATTAGCCAACTGTTTGCCACTATATGAGGGCAACATTTTTTAATATTAAAAATAGTCTGGTACATGACATTATATTCCCTGCATCTCTATCCCTTGGTGTACCAAATATCATATACTTTTCTCTCAAAGTGTCATCAATATTCGGATTTTGATTAGAAACATTCAATATTTTTGACAAAATTAATTATTGTAGGGTGCCACAACTGGTGGTGGTCGTATTCCAAAATTTCCATAAAGGGTGCCGCGAACTCAAAAAAATGGTGTTGCGTGAAACACTTGTTTTAAGTGCGCACGCGTAATCTGTGAGCTTCCTCATTCATGGAACTCACTCATAGACGTTTACGTGATGTGGCTCTGTCATAAATCCTGATGTGTACTGATGACGGCATCTATTAGGAGATCCTTTTCTGAACGTGAAAGGATTCCTTAATAACCTGCTAACTGCATCAAGACTTCCCATCATACTGAAGTGTTTCCCACCGCTAATTCCACACCCAAGCCTGATACCGCGCTTTTTTTGTTACTTCCTAGTATCCTATATTTTACTTTTGTTTAATTTCAGTAATTTTGTGTACATTATGTCAAAGTCTGCATTTCTAGGTTTACAAACAAATTTGAAATCTTATCCAAGTATACCACCCTCAGGGCTGACGATCACGGAACCCAATCTTATAAGTGATACAGCAGAGCATCAACAAAAAGACACCACTATAAATCTTCCAATTTTATTCATCGCGTAAAAGGCACCAACAAAGTCCCTGATTCCCACAGGTCACATTCCATAAATGATCTATGTAGTCCACCTTAGCAGTTTTAACATGCTTTGAGGCAAGAGGAATAAACAAACATCTTGCCAGTACACATCACCGGCCAACACCTGCTCTGTTTCAGCGTGCTGTCTGCATTCAATGCGCCTAACCCCGATCACATGTGATAGATGTTGTTTGGGGCGTTGTAGACAGCGCGATTCTTATCTTTTAAAAGGAAGGGGACAACGAAAAGACCGTCTGTTTCCACTATTCTAACTCTCATCTTATACGTTCTATGGCATACCGAATACCCCTGAATAAAATAACTGTCGCCTCCCCCGTTTCACAAAAACTTCTCTTTACTCATACTTTCTCAAGCCCCCTCTGTCTCACCTAGCATGAAGAACGAATCTTGCACTAAATACTATCATATTATAGTCATAATGAATGCAGCCACCAAAATGAAGGGCATGTTCCGCCAGATCCTGTGCAAACCTTTATTAAACATGTTCGTATCCTGTGTTGTGCAAAATCTGTTATTCAGCTGTTGGGCGTTCGGAATGGAGGTTGCAGGGTAGTCCGCATCACAGGGAATGTGGTCGGCTCGGGTGGGAGCTGAAAGAGGTCACAATGCAAGCGGGGCGGTACATGATAATGAGGAGCTCTTACCGATGCTTGACTGATTAACGGACCATGTAAAAAACTCTGATCCGAAGCACAGAAACAATACAAGTACTGCCAACTCTCTTTAGCTCCTCTTTTCACATTTCAGTGGTTCCCAGACATTTTTAGTGAGTACAGTAGTGTTTAACCCATTGTCTAAAGACGTCTAAGGAGAGTAATTTTGGAGCGTGTATCCAGAGAACTTTACCAAGGGTGAAGTTTACCCTGGCAGTCCGCTACTATCATCCGCTCGCCATATGAGAGTTCGCCGCAGCCAATGCAGCAGTCTAAAGCCAAGCCTGAGGTTCAGCACTGGGTCATGAACATTGTGACAGGTTCTTCCTCCGGTCCACAAACGAGAAGGGCAATGCCTGGATTTCTGAAGATGATGTGTTATTATTAGAACTAATGTAGGAGTTTATGACTGATGCAGCATTATTTGCATGTTTGTGGCATTATAACTCATGCCTCTAGCTTGCATTGCCTGTAGGGCACAACCCTTCAAAGCATACTTTACAGGGGCATGTGACCAGAAATCCAAGAATATATCTCCAGGCTTACTGAATATAATGGAGCACCGTTTAAAGAAGGCAAATACTTTGTAATACATAAATTATACATAACCCTGATTTTCAAAAGTCTCAACTGAGAGCAAAATGTGCAGATGGAACCATTAGACTAATATATAAATATACAAACATACATGTGTACCAAGTTAAATCCCAAAGTTAAAGGTATAGTGTCACTCAGATATATTGTAAATGAAACTTCGCCCTGTATTGTGGGAGACACCTGTAATACTCAAAGGCTAAACGCCCAGAAGATGATTTAAGTGACACTGCTGACTTTATTACTGTAGAATAGGTACAAGCTGAGACATGAAGAAGCAGATTAGAGCTGAGCTGGAAAAGCATGAAATTCTACCAGTATTTCATCTTCTGCAAAATCCCTTTCATTAAAGGCAACTGTTTGTACCTTCACTAAGTGCATAATTAGTTTTATTTAGTATAAAACGCTTTTTTAATACTGTCATTAAAAAAATACATAATAATATAAATTATATAAATCTTAGATAGATATATTATATTAGAATCAAATTCTATATTTTTATGATTTTTAAACTGTATATTTTTCTTTTGATAGTTTTTTCATTTGTGTGTGTGCACTGCAAATATATATTGTTTTAAATATGCAAAAAAAATTCCTGTGCTGTTATATTCACCCAAGAATCCTGGGGAAAATATCATGGTTTCCAATCAAAGATATTAAACACAACCGTTTTTTATCATTGAAATAAATAAGGAAATTAAAAAAGTTTGAGCACCAACAGAATATTAGTTATTAATAAAGATTTCTGAAGAAATCATGCGAAACTGAGACTGATAATGGAGGCCTTCGAAATTCAGCTTTGCCATCACAAGGACTAAATTCCTATGAAAAATCTATTAAGTGTTATTTTAAACTGTAATACTAATATTACCAATATTACTGTTTTATTACGGATTTTTGTTCAAATAAACGCACCCTGGTGAGGTCATACAGCTTTTTCATAAACATGAAAAATTTCGTACCAATCTCAACCCTGTGAACAGTAGTGTTCACCAGTGTGATCTTGGTAGAAACGCTGTGTATCCTCACTGCTTTATTGGTGTTTTTAGATGAAAACCTCCTTCCAAAGAAAATTCCGAGGCGAGCCAAAGCAAGTCCATATGGTTTTCCAAAGTGGCACTATTGCGGCATTATCAACAACAGAAAGCTACATAATGCAACATAAATCACCCAGATAGTGACTGAAAGGTTGTGCCTCACACTCTCAGTGTGAATAAGCAGATCTGTGAGAGAAGCACAGCGAGGCCAAGATCTTTTTGTGAGCTATACAAAGTGCAGTAGTGGGGAATGTAGTAAAGGTGCAGCAGTCAACCATATAAAGAGCTCTACACTGGCCTTTAAAAGTGGGGGGCACAATAGATGCCATCCCTCAAATAAGTGAAATAGACTATGGCATTCAAGAAAACCATAAACTATAACAGAGCTCACAATGAAAGATTTTATGGTTAAATGGCACAAAAATTAAATGTATATACAGGTGCATCTCAATAAATTAGAATGTCGTGGAAAAGTTAATTTCAGTAATTCAACTCTAATTGTGAAACTTGTGTATTAAATAATTCAATGCACACAGATGAAGTAGTTTAAGTCTTTGGTTCTTTTTAATTGTGATGATTTTGGCTCACATTTAACAAAAACACACCAATCGCAACAAATTAGAATACTTCATAAGACCAATAAAAAAAAATTTTTAGTGAATTGTTAGCCTTCTGGAAAGTATGTTCATTTACTACATGTACTCAGTACTTGGTAGGGGCTCCTTTTACTTTAATTATTTAATTACTTGCCTCAATTCGGCGTGGCATGGAGGTGATCATTTTTTGGCACTGCTGAGGTGGTATGGAAGCTTAGGTTTCTTTGACAGTGGCCTTCAGCGTATCTGCATTTTTTTGGTCTCTTGTTTTTCATTTTCTTCTTGACAATACCCCATATATTCTCTATGGTTTTCAGGTCTGGTGAGTTTGCTGGCCAGTCGAGCACACCAACACCATGGTCATTTAACCCACTTTTGGTGCTTTTGGCAGTGTGGGCAGGTGCCAAATCCTGCTGGCAAATGAAATCAGCATCTCCATAAAGCTTGTCAGAAGAAGGAAGCATGAAGTGCTACAAAATTTATTGGTAAACGTGTGCAGTGACGTTGGTTTTCAAAAAAACACTATGGACCAACACCAGCAGATGACATTGGACCCCAAATCATCACAGACTGTGGAATCTTAACACTGGACTTCAAGCAACTTGCTATGAGCTTCTCCACCCTTCCTCCTGACTCTAGGACCTTGGTTTCCAAATGAAATACAAAACTTGCTCTCATCTGAAAAGAGGACTTTGGACCACTGGGCAACAGTCCAGTTCTTCTTCTCCTTAGCCAAGGTAAGACGCCTCTCCATAGTTATTATTTAAATGCACTAAAACACAAAACTACTCAAACCTTTGCAGCTTTGAGTTGATTAGCTGCTGGCATGTCACATAGTTAGAATTGTTGAGATAGTGAATTGGTGGGTTTTTGTTAATTGTGAGCCAAAATCATCACAATTAAATAACCAAAGACTTAAACTACATCAGTCCGTGTGCATTGAATTTATTCATACGTGCACGTCAGTTTCCAAGTTGAGTTAATTAACCGGAATAAATGAACTTTCCCACGACATATAATTTATTGAGTGACTGCATACCTGTATTGCGCTGTGCACACATCGTAACACACTCCTGCACTTCAAAAACAAGAGCACCAAGAAGTGTGGCCTTCACACACTAAACCAACCAGAAGAACGCAAATCTGCCAGGATAATGGTCAAATTCTTATCCCCACCTACTTAAGCCCTATAAAGCCTACTGTGTAGTCAAAATTTATAGACAAATTATACTTGCATTTAATTATCAATGCATGCTCAAACTGTCTTTGCTGTACCTGTGGTAACACATCTCAACATGCCCACAGGCTGCATGTTTATCAGTCTAAAATGTCCACCTTCATGTTGTGGTTCACATGTCTTTTTGCTGTGAAGTCTTTGCTGATTTTTATAAAGTAAACGTATGAATAACTTTTTATATTGTTAGTAAGAAACTATGTACTTATAAATCTATATACATCTTTTTTTTTTTTTAGAAATCATGTTTAAATTCGAGTATCAGATATGATAAAACAGGCTTTTGAGGAACATTTATTTCTACATCTCTTCATTGCATCACATGTTTTGCCCCTCACAGTAAAAACTACCAAGCTGATCATAAAATTAAGCATTTAAATACAATTTTATCACAACACACTAGGAGATAAATGTGACAACTGATATTTATAATGTCTTTATTTTAAGTAGTTTGCTAAATACCGTTTGCGTTTATAAGAATTTTAATCATACTTTTTTTTTTCTCATATAAAATTAGCACTGCCTAAATTGCATATTCTGTTCTGCTCAATGTTGTCCTCTGAATAACATTGAGTTGTTCTTTATTTATTTATTTATGTTTGTAAATATTTTCTAATATTAAAAAAAAAATAATGTTTGAGTAGTTTTGTGTTTTAGTGCATTTAAATAATAACTCTTGAGAGGATTACGGGTCCTAATAATTTCCGTGACTCTAAACAAGGTTTACTTATGCTATTAATATGATGCAAGATGCATGTAATCCAGTTTGAATTCACCCAAAGCTGTTTGAATGGGTGGAATTTACAGGCTATGATTCTACACATCAAGTTCTGTCTTATTTTGCTGCACATAACTTCAGGAAAGAAGTGATCATAATAACACTTCTGCAGGATGATTTAACCTGACCCCTGACCTCAACATAATCACAGTTCAGCCTTAAAATTACATCATTAGTGCCTACAAAATCTTGTCAATGCAAAAACTTTCAAGCACCTGCAAACAAGCATTCAGAATGACTCTATGAACCTCCTATTAAAATATAATTCCTACTGAATGAAAAATATTATGCAATAATATTAGGTAACATTTCAATAAAACAAGTAAGGGAAGTGAACAAATTGTATGACAAGAATCAACAACTACTGCTGTAGGGAGGAGTGGTAAACTATCAGGACTAATCATTCCATTAAATAAGAGGCAACACTGCCTAAAACCACAATGAATAAACCAACATCATGTTCTGGCCTGTTCATACCTGATCAGCACAACACAACACACTGCAAATCTTCTGTTCATGCTATCAGGCGAGTGCACCAATCATCTGCAGACACTAGACTTCAATGCATTGCACAACTCCTTAGCAACATCCGACAAGTTAAGGCACAGCCTCTACAGGGGTTAAGGCAGATAAGCTGTTGGCAGCATGTGAGGAGAAGCACAGTATATCCTGATGGTGCATGCTTGCTCCTCAATGATGATTACATCAAACCCTTTGGGTGAAAGACGCTTGGTGGGATTAAATTCAAATGAATGGATCCTTATACTAAATGGAAAATGACAGATCTAAGAGTATTAGATAATAAGCTCTCACTGCATCAGTGGTTAAACAATCTAAATGAACTGAATGAGAGTTATGGCAACAATTTAGTCCATATGGTTTTGCTACAGTGTGAATTATGTGTGTTTTTCTGTATGAGATTTGAATCAGGTTCATCAAACTCAAAAGAAAGACTAAGCTTACCTGGGGAAGAACTGGTGACGGTCTTAATCGCTGGAGACAAGCAAAAAGGAAACATATACAAGATCGATTCAATGTGTGTGTTGAATTAAAGTACCAACATTTCTGTACAAAACATAAGCAATGCAGGCATTAGCCTTACGGCAAATTGTTGACGTTAACGCAAACCACAGGGAACTGGTACAGCATTACTGGAACAATCGTACGATATGTTTAATTAGTGTTTAATTAGGGTGAGGTAAACAAGATTTTCTTAGCGCATAGCCCACACCTTCAATATTATGACTTCTTTTGAGGTAAAACAGGTATCTTATAATGTAATTAGTATTAAAGTCTACTATATTTAAAAGTAATGTTACCAAATAAACATGAAAGAGAAAAATGTAACCCATGGTGCTTGTTAAAAGCTACTGTTTCTTTTTTTTTAATCATAAAAGTCTTAATAAATACATGCCTTTGTTTGATCTACTAGCCATCCATATGGTGCTCTACCATGTAAAAAAGCTCCTGCTGAGCTTCAATGTCAGTGTTCATTCTTTAACCAATCAAAACAATTAAAACCAGTTCAAGGTTGTGCTGTGTGACCTCCGACCTGAGACAGCCGGCTCTGTTTCATCACAAGTACACTACTTATATAATCTTTTATTAAACCAGATTAAGTTGTCAGATTTTATCCATTTTAAACCATTAATACATTAGGAAGCCTCACAGGAACAGGATCACTGACTGTCTGTGAAATGATAGTGCCTACCAAAAAATACTAATTATACAAGCTAGTCTTTTATTCCCTAAATAGCTGAAACAACTTTGTTGCTGATGTTTGGGCATGCAGAGGTTCTAGCTACGCCTTGCTTAGAATAAAAGATGCTAAACCCCAGATAAACCCCTTATCGGTCATAAACCATTTACAGCTGCTACATTCATGGAAAGGTTCAAATGGCAGCAGTTCAAAGGCTGGATACCGCATGGATGCAGTCAGCCAGTCATTACAGACGTTTCAGTGATGAAGATTTCACACCTTTCAACTGCATCATACTGTAATATGATTTGGATATAAAAGGGGAGAGACTGAGGGGAAGGGTTGGGTAGTTAAACACTGATGAGCTTAACAGACCCCCCGGGATAGAGCAGGTGGAGGGTCTGACTCCACTCAAAGCAATTGAAACTTTTTGACTGGGAGGGAATCTACTGTGAAGCAAACCTTCACCATCTGTTATAAACAAGACCATACTCAGGATCAGCGGTTCTCAACCAGGGGTCTGGGGCACACTAGGGGGCCTCAGTAAATCAAAAGTTGATTTAAATGTAGTTATATTGACATAGTTTGAACTAAAATGCTAAGAAAACTGTAAAGACTGAAAACCCATGTCTTATTTAATAATTATACCTTCACTTTTTATGACCACGTTTTATTTGAGGCATACATTTCTACTTTAAAAATGAATTTGCCATTCTACACCGCTATTTAAGTGAACTGCGAAGATACAGCAGTTAAAAGAATACTTCATACAAACATTCATTAATTAATTAACCTGCCAATAGTATAAGAAAAATAAACTTGATTCAAACAGAAAAAAAATGGTCACTTAATTTTATTATTATTTTAATTTTTTTCCCCAGAAAACAAGACTTAACATCTTATTTCATTTTGCTTCTCAAGCAAATGTATCTTGTTTTAAGACTCTTCAGATATTTGTATTGGAATACAACACAAAAAATACTGAGTAACAAATTTATTTTTGCAGTGTACATTTATGTTGAATGTTAATATATATATATGTGGTATATATATATATATATTCTATTTATGAACTGCCCCAAAAAAAATGTGTATGTGTATATATATCTATATATAAATAATCCCTAAGAAATAAGAATATGCAGAACATCATTACTGTCAGACGGTGAATAACTTGAGGCCTGACCTTATTGTGAAGCGTTGAAATGTTGTTCATTACTTCACTTTATTGTATTTTCAAATGCAACATGCCTTACCTGACACAACTTTACTACTGTCCAACAAAATATGTACGCGGAGAGGGAAAACTTGGCTCTCATGTATCGCTCCGGTAAGCAGGCGAGATGCATCTGCACCTCATCCAGTCCTCCGTCTCCAGAACGCTCCAGTCCACAGCCCTGCGTCCCAGTACCGTTCCCAGCGCCTGCCTCTTCCATGTTTACAATGATTTCAACCAGTTTAAAAGTCCTTTAGAATAGGCAACGCGCTCTGACTGTACCTGTCTGCTTCATGTTGGTTGTTATTAAGTCCGCTGAAAGTCACAGAAGGCAAAGGCTCTTGAACAGTGCATGGCATTTGTGAGTGCTCACCCGCGGATGAGTGCAGTGGTTTTCACCGCTGTCAGTAGTTATTAGTTATACACATATTTTCCAGCTCCGCGAAACGCGAGATTTACTTGTGACGCGGCGGTGTATAAAAAGCAGTGCAAAAGTCTCCGTGATGTTGTATAACAAATTCAAGCGTCCCACTTTGTTTGTCGGTGAGTCAGGGGGAGAGGAGTGAGAGTTTCGGGTCCAGTTCCTCAATTTACATTTACAGTAAACGAGCGACGCGACGCGACAAACCAGAACGCGCCCACTAGGCAGCGAATTTGTGTACGCTGCGAGCGCTCGAGCGTCTTTCAGAGTTGTGGATGGAATTCTGACGTCAACGCCCCATGGACCAATCAAAGGCTTTGTTTACGCGAGCAGCGCGACGCGCCAAACTGGAAGACTCACATTAAAATCAATGAAACGATCTATGCACGTTCATTTTGCAATGTAAACATTGCATATTTTAAGCATTTTCTTTCAATAGATCATTTATTACTGTCAAGAAATTCAGTGTTCAGCTTTACATACCCAAGGACCCTCATCCAGACAAGGACCACCAATCAAAGATTATAAAACAATATTATTATTTACAATACAATAACATTATTTAATCAAAACAAAATCACTGTCTTAAAGGAATAGTTCACTTGAATATGAAAATTTGCTGAACATGTACTCACCCTCAGGATATCCAATATGTAGATGAGTTTGTTTCTTCATCTGAACAGATTTGGAGAAATTTAGCATTACATCACTTGCTCACAAATGAATCCCCTACAGTTGAATGGGTGCCGTCAGATTGAGAGTCCAAACAGCTGCTAAAAACATCACAGTAATCCTCAAGTAGGCTAATCTACACGACTACAGATGATGAATTAACTCCTTGTAAAGCGCAGAGCTGTGTTTGCAAGAAATAAATCCATCATTAAGTTTTAACTTTAAACCTGGCCAAAATACCAGTCCATAATCCATAATAATGCGTGAAAAAGTCCATCCTCTGTTGTCATCCATCTCAAAACTATACAATAATTTGTTAGAACTGAAGAAAGCAATTTTATTGATAGAGGACTCATTTTAGCCAGAACGTTTTGAAGTTAAAAGCATTTCAATGGTTTTGTTTGTTACAAATCTTTTTGTAACAATCTTTTTTCGCTTCACAAGATGTTAACTGATGAGATTTCTTGTGGATTATTGTGATGTTTTTATCAGATGTTTGAACTCTCATTCTGACGGCACCCATTCACTGCAGAGGTTATGTTGGTTATATAAAGTTAAATCTCTCCAAATCTTTTCCTATGAAGAAACAAACAAAATTTTCAGCAAATTTTAATTTTTTTGGTGAACTATTCCTTAATCTTACATGTCATATGGACCCCCTGAAGTATCTTCACAGACCCCTGGTTGAAATCCCTGGGCATAAAAAAAAACATTAAGCTCTTTATTGTATTATATCAAGATTATTGTAATGCATTTAGAGAAAAAGCATTAAATCAATGGCTCTGCAAAGAGAGTCTTTTTTTATACCCACATTTATTCACAGACTTGATGTGATTTTGTCTTAAAGCACAGCCGGCGCCAGGCCTGATACAGGGCTCTGTTCAGTCACTCTGTTGTTTGCTTAGCTATTGTTCTGTCTATTAAGCAATGTCTGAGCTATAGTCAATACATACAGTGCTGACACCTCAGCTCATCTGCTTGGTTTTGAAACAGCCCACATCTGAGAGTGAAATCAACCATTGGTACACCATAAATACCAAAAAGATGTAATTTAAATGCATATGGATTCATAAATAGGTTTTTATTAATACTCCGTGACAAAGGCAAGCACACCAGTATAAATACCAGTAATTGTACAGAACTACGATAATTGTCAGCTGCCCTGTCTTGAAAAGAACATAATGGTACTAAGAGGTGACAAAATAACTTTCTTAAAGGGGTCATATGATGCAATAAAAAAATTTCCTTTCTCTTTGGAGTGTTACAAAATCTTGGTGCATAAAGAAGATCTGTAAAGTTGCAAAGACTAAAGTCTCAAATCCAAAGAGATATTCTTTATAAAAGTTAAGAGTCAGCCACGCCTACCTAAAATGGCTCGTTCTAACACGCCCCCACATATCTACGTCAATATCTGGGAAGATTTGCATAACACCACCCAAATGTTCACGCAAAGAAAGAAGGCGTAACTTTTATTCTCGCTGTAGTTTTGTTGCCTCCGCCGTCATGTCATGAAGGCGCTGTGTGCTTCGTTGTGAAAGCGAAACTACTTTGTTTGGCCTTCGTCATGCCTGGAGCTGATCCGTGCTGGTCGCTGAGGAAATACTTAAACTTCGCGCTGTCGATCGCCGGATCGGCTTTCACCGTGGACGAAGCGGAGTCCAGCCCGGGGTCGTCACATGTGGTTGCCGCAGGCATCACAATACGGTAAGGGGTATAACATTTCCGTCACATGCTTGAGGTATTCGGCCAATCACAACGCACTGGATAGCTGGCCAATCAGAGCACACCTCGCTTTTTCAGACAGATGAGTTTTGTAAAAATTGACGCATTTCAGAAAGGAGGAGAAACAATAATGTACAGTATGAAGAAAATAATGTGTTTTTTGAACCTTAAACCACATAAACACATTTCATTACACCAGATACACAAAATAATGTTCTTTTTAGCAGCATCATATGACCCCTTTAATACTCCATTCCAACAAAATCTGCCCTTTACATAGTTTATATAGTCTACAAATTCATGCAACACATTCGTTTAGCAATATAGTCATTCATATTATTAGGATATTGTCAGTGGTTCAAGTCTTACATGCTATAATCTGTTATCTAATTCTTGGATTTTGACACAGCTTATCCTGAGAAGTAATATAATTACATTTGTACAAGAAATACTAAACAGCAACACAAATAAAACAACTTCCCCAATTTTAAGTATATCAAATAATATGAAAAAAGTAAGCTATCTGAAAAGCTTCTGTTTTTAATTGTCAATGCAATGATTATCATTGCCTTCATTACTGACACCAACCCTGTACCAGATGTTGTTATGGCTGATGCTGATGTAACGAAAAACAGGTTGAGGCCCTGAAATATAATACTTTACTAATAGCTGCTAAGGTTTTAGCAGAAAGGGCTTTTTTGAAATGACCCTTTGGCTTACTTTTGTTTAGAGCAAGGATTGCATGCACATACAGTATAGGCCACTTCTAAAGGTACCATTTCTTTGGTATCCGATTTTATTTTTTCAAAATTTTGGTTTATTTATATATACATCCATAACCTTTAAGAGTGTAAATAAATGGTTTGAAGTTAAGTTCAGTGTTAACAGAAAACCGCCCACCCAAATATAGATGTACAGACGTCTATATTTAAGCAGATAACTGTCTGCTCAAAGATAGATGTGCATGCAGACAGATAGATTAATAGTCATACCAGGGGTTGTATTTATGGGAATTATGTTCAATAACAACCCTAGCTGGACTATTGCAGTCTAGGTTGAGTTGAAGTATTTACAAAGTTAAAAAAAGGGACTGAACTGGCAGAATTACATTCCAAAATGGACAAAGACAACAAGTAAAAGTGCCACCTGCCTGCTTTGTGAAGAGGCCTACTATATGTATGAATGGACCCTTTTTTGGTGCCTCTCATCAATTCTGGTCACATCAGCCAGATCAGAGGCGTTCTTTCAAAGGGCTACTTTACCTCATTTATTCACTGATACACAATTATCCATCTCTGTTTTGAACTCTAATTGGACAAATGAAAATGCAAAGTTGATTCCATTGCTATGTCTCTAGCTGTCCCAATCCTTTCAAGAAATTGGCTGTTTGTCTTCCAAAGTCCAGAATAGAGCTTTTCAAATAGCTTGACAGATTGTTTCGATGTACAGAAACAAGCTAAAGTATAACTTCCCACAATGTCAAATTCCATAACTTTTCTCTAAGACAACAGTTTAAAATGAGTCCCTCGGACATTAATAAAGTGTTATTGTAGTTATTGCACTAGTATGTACTGTCATTGAAAACTCCAGCAATAAATTTGCAATAAAAAATAACAGTGATTGCAGAAACACTATGGAGAGAGAAAAACACGACTTTTCACTTTTCAAACAAACAGATCAACAGACCTGTTGTTGTTCCAGGCTGACAGTGTTGCTGAGTTGACAGTAAAACGAGCAAACATGTCAGATTTCTTGTGGAAGAAAGGTAGAGACTTTGACAGCTGGTAGAGAGGTCAGCTGCCCAGAGGGCTGAGGTACTGGACAGAAGAAATGAGTTTAAGACCGTCAGGATCCACAAATTCAGAATCTGTACAGGAGAAATTAGAAAACACATCAACGTTTCAATGTGCTAGTAGCGCTAAGGTTGAATCACACCAAGAAATATGTAATATTTACCCCACCAAAAAAAGAATAAGACTCAAAATGTAAATAAGAAATGATTTGTATTTCTCATAAATCTGATATAGTGTATAAAAATCCTCCTGTCCAAAACTTTTTTTTAATGAGCATTAATTAAATACAACAAATACCATGATTATGCCTGTTCACTTAGAATTGTACTTTTCAAAATTAAATTGAAATAATGTATATATTGTTTAAATAATATATAATTATTTTCACATTACAATAATGAGAATTAGATTGATTGACTGACTGACAGACTGATTGATTGGACAGTCAACAAGAATTGTGTTGCTTAATGTGCTTAAATGTCACAATGTAATAATAATAGCATTATTATGGTCCTAGACATTTATTTTCTGTTTATGCAAAATATAATTTACCTTTTTATTTTCTTTCTTTTTTGGGGTGAAACATGTTGTTTTGACAGATATTGTGACATTCACTCATACTGTGATCCTATAATTATTCACAAACTCTTTCAGCATGTGAAGTGAGTACATTTCACTCCTGTCATTGCCAATTATTTGAAGCAGCTGCACCAGATTAAATGTGTTTCCTTTAAGCATCAACCAACTCTAGAAGGGTTTAGGGTTCTAGGAGTGTAGTCTATTCCTTTTCCAACCTAGTGTCCTGCATGAATAGCTCATTCCATCCCTCAATATTGACACAGTCCCCCATTGTGTCCCATGTCATTGGACTAAATCATCCGCAAAGTCATGCAACCAAACTAACAGCATGAGGCTTATTCCCTAAGCCAGAAAACAGAACAGAGTCCTGTTCAGCATCACCTCCCTCAATAGGCAGCAGTCAGCCAGCTCTATACATCTACTCTGCAGTTGCTCCCGGGTTGCTAGGGACACTCCCAGGAGCACACTGATGGATTATAGACCAGTCAAAGCCAACATGAACCCCTTCCCCTCTGGCTGCAAGCCGAACTGCTGGAGAGCAGCATCAGATGAGACAAGCATGCGTAGAAAATGTCCTGCTCTGATGGAAGATAATGTATGAGGAAATACAGACAGGCTTAGTTTGATTCTGGTGAAGAAATGCAGGTGGTTTAAACATTCTGTTCAATCTCACACTGGGTTTTCTGCACTTATGCATAGGTTGTGAAATGTCTATACTGCCACATAGTGGCCAAACTGTACTTTACAGTGTAAAAATAACACTGTTTTATCTGTAACCCAACTCATTTTGATCAAGGTTAATTAAAAACCAACATGCCAACATCTGTCACTACATAATAAAACATATTTGGGTAGACTGTGCCCCCCAGAACACTGCAAGTCACTGGTGGCTTAGACTGAATATACGCTTTCATATTTTCCAGATGTGCATGAAAACAGCTGTCTGTTGTGTGAAGATCCACTGAGAGCTGAGCAGGAAATAAAAGTATGTCAATAGACCATTCACTACTCATGTCCAACACAGTAACCATGATATACTCCACCATCCACTCTAGGCTGCGTGTGACAAGCCACTAGCAAGACACACTCATGCCCACATTCAAAATAACTTACATATACACATACACATTATTTATTGTTTTTATTCACCATTCCTTCTAAGGAACAAACAGCCTCCAACATTTGTAATTGTCCAAGCTGAGGCCTGTGATCGGTTGTCACCACCCTATGATAGACACAACGTCACTCTGGCTCTCCTTCGGTCTCTCCAGTACAATGAACAACCTCACGGCGGTGACAGGTACGACGTGGAAAATGCGAAATCAATATAACTCTGCCGCGCACAGACAAAGACTTATAACTCCCCGCTTCGTGGGTTCACGGTAAGTATGGGAGACGAGAACCTGGACGTCGTGGGCAAAAGGTAATATCAAAAGTGTGCGTCCGTCTCGTGCGTGCCTCGGCAAAGAGCGTAGGGAAGATCATCTCACACAAAAAATATCCTTTTAGGGGGGGATCGGGTGAGTTTAGAGGTGTTATAAACTGACATGGCTCTTCACACAACCGGAAGAGGAACACTACTGGTGAACGGAGTGACAAGATATATATAGGAGGACAGTGTTTTAGTTCTGCGGGTGATTGATATAGATTTCTTATGGGTGGACGCGGTAGAATTTACATGTATGATTTCCGTAGCCTGGGTGCGGAGGGAGTGGAATTGGCACACCTCCTGTGTCAGGAAGACATAGTTCGGGGTCCTGCGGATGTCGTGATAGTGGAGGTGTAGATGGTCGAGAGGCGAGGGAGGGCGGTTTTGGATGAATCTTGACCGCTTTCTATTAGATTGGGGGGCGTGATGTGTTGATGGGGTTATAGGGCCGGAAATGTTAATGTTTCTTGGAGTTATAAGTGCCATGCTCTGCCTCGTGCCTTTTCCTTTTGGGCCCTTTTTAGCGCGGTGTTGCTAAGCTGTATGCCCTTAGGGTCGCTTACGCTTTTGATTGATCAAATTCTATCCACGGCCAACCCTTATTTTTACCCTTTCCCTCTTCTTACTTTCGTTCACCTTAATTTTAAATATTTCACGTCGTTATCTTTTTAGAAGACCGTCCCTTCCCAATCAGCTCTCTATTATCTTCTCAACACCCAGCCCATGCTTAACATTAGATTCTGCAGCATCAATGCCAAATCTACCGTATCACTCTATCATATACACTTTCTTCTGTACACTGCATTACTGAAGCTTCCCATCTGTTAAGTATCGCTGAAATATAGCCCCGATTTCTGTATAGGGAACTGCCCTGGCCCTACAAAGCTACCTGCTCATTAATTTTACTCCAAACTACGTTCGCCTGGCGACTTATTCTGAGCTGCAAGTGTCTTTTCAGGAACATCCAATAGACTGCCTTATTGTAGTTTTCAAGGTTTCCATGATAGGTATTCCAGGACGAGCCGACATTCTCAGTCATGTTTTTTGTGAATAGTTACATTAAGACTACTACTAGACCAATGACTGAAACCCCCCTCCCCCTAATCCTAATTACCTTTCGTCCAAGTGACGTCGCACACGCACAGATACACGACCAACAACCCTTATCCGAATCTATCAGCACCTTCGGCGACCCAGCTCCCCAAATAATTCCCAAAAGCCTTGAACGCTGAGACACACACGTCCCCGAACATTATGTAGCTCCTCCCCGTGTCCCGGTGGCTCGCCGGTGTGCCGCTCTCTCCCTTTCTTAGCGCTGTCTATCTCCGTTCTTCTCCTTCGTCCACGCCTCTGCCGTCCATCGGCGTCTGCCGTCCCTCTCTCCTCTCCGTCCCTTGCCTGGGCCTCCCCCTCGCTCCATCGTTCGTCACCCCTGCCCCTCCGGCGACCTCCCGTGACTGCCCCCTGGTGTTCCCCGGTGGCTTGTTAAAGTCTCTCGAGCTGGCGTGCCTCATCGTCTCTAGTCAATACGGTGGGCACTATGGGTTTTTTTGACTCCGCGCTCCCTGTGCTCTCTGGAACTGTGCCCCGCTGCGGGCCAATGGACAGCCTTGTACAGTTTGGTCCACCCTGCCAATTGTACCACCTCTGCCACGTTGTTTTGTGCAACTTGAGGCTACGCCCTTCCTTCCCCGTCTGCTTGCGCCGCGCGGGGTGGGCGGCTGACTAGACTCTGCAGTATCGCACGTTCGTGGTGTAGGGCCAGCGTGTCTGTGCGCCGGTCACCTCGACCGTGTGACACTGGCGCTGTGCACAACACCCCCCGGGGACCACTACACGGGGGCGATCTCCCCTTCGCCCCCCGACAGGCATTAACTATTCTTACTTACGTTGCGTAGCTCCTACGTGTCTCTGCACCCCCTCCAGTCATGTGTCCGCGTTGAAGGTGAAAAAGCAGTAGCTAAGGCAAACAGTTAAAAAGAACGGAACGGATAGCCAACTAACGGGGACCTGGCCGCGTCCTGCAGTTGCAGTGTGTTGCTCCTGTTTAAATATATCTTTATGTACCTTGTCCTATATTTTATCTTCATTCGCGGATAACTTATTGTCTAACATTTATTAAAAACCATTGACCAACAGCTAGACAACTTGATTTGATGGATGGATCGACCTTCGGAATGAGGATTGTGGCGTACGCCAGCTTCTCGTGACATCAACTATGAAACAATATAATTGTGCAAATATGTGCTAACTCTTGATTAGAAAAATCCAGCACCTGTTTCACTTCTTCCTTCTGCATCTGCGTCTAACTTTCTATCCCCTGGAAGACACTGCATTGATCCCTTTCTCCCCTATCTCCAGCGACTTCATTGATGCGTATCTGTGCTTCTTTTTGGATGGGTTTCCCTCTTCCATCTTATTCAAATGGTGTATGTGGTGGTCCTGTCTGCAAAGAAACTCTGAGAGGCAGAGGCCTGGAGAGAGATGTTAGGGCCGTATGCTTGAATACTCTGGCATCACCAATTCATAGCGGCATGGACCCGTAAGTTCCAACACATCACTGACCATTGGTAGTGACAAGTCCCTTAGTCTCCAAGGGAAGGTTTCACATCTTCAGAAAAGTTGGACTTCCTCAAGGGATCATGCAAGCTTCTCTCAGAGGTTGCCACTGGTCTTTTCTTTTTCTTTATGTATTTTTGAGAGTGTTCTTTGTTCCTTTTTACCCCTTGCTCAGGCACAAGGATATCTCTTATCTCACAGCTTGAGTGAGCTTGAGTAAAGTTGATTTTCATAGAAGACAACTGACTTGCGCACTGCTGAACAAGAGAAGCTAGACTGATGTCACTACTTATCCCGCAGGTGCTGGCTGGAGAGAGTAGGTCTCTGGTTATTGGCTGTGGAGTTAGAGTGGACCTAGGAAGACTGGCATGGCCCCAAAGGTCTGAAGTCTTGATGTGCTCAATGAGGGACATACAAGAGCGACACAGGTGCAGATCTTTCACTCCATTTTTCAGGGAAATCTTGCAAGATTCACAAAGAGAATCCTTGTTTATGGCCAACACAAACAAAGACCTTGTCCCAGAGCCAGGAGAGCTTACCACTGGGGACTGCAAATCTCCAGCTGGAGTTTTAGGAGAGTCGATATTGAATATTCTGAAACACACACCACTCATTGGGGTCTTGGGTTGGCTCTCTGGAGAGGCCAAGGTTGACATCACTGTGTTTGCATAATATTTTGAAGGCAGAACACCAACGCTTCTCTGACTTGACTCTTTGAAATCAGCTGTGTCTCCTCTACCATTAACAGTTCTTGATCCTTTTGTTGATTTCCTAATCTTTGCTGACTGGGTTTTGAATCTCAGACATTCATCTCTTGATTCTTCACTGCTAATTTGTGAAGATCTCAACTCTGTTGGGTTGCTATTGTCAGTCCTATGCTTTAGCCAATTAACTATACCCATAGCCATAGATATCTCAGTGTCACAAAGCTTTAGTAAGCAATCCTTCCCCATCCATTTACTTTGCAGAAGCTCTTGACCAACAAAGTCCTTAGCCAAAGGTGGGGCAAGATTCTCCTCTGCTCCAACATGGAAGCTGTACATGGATAATGGAAGATCACTGCACTGGCCAACAATGCTGTCTGTTAGATTGATCTCATCATTAAAGATCGAGGTCATCTCTGCCTCGCTGGGGTCACAGAATAGCTCATAAAGAGCATCTCTACTGTACGTGTCCCTAGGGAACTTAATGGAATGCACTGGAGTGTGGGAACTTCTGATGCGGTCCTCAAAACCAGGAGAAACATAATCACAGTAGCCCTCATCACTGGTGTTCCCTTGCTTATCACTTTTGGGTGTTATCACATCAGTATTAAATTCCCTGATCTCGGACTCTACAGGTTGTGGTGTATTTGTTGTTTCATCTTCAGACTTGGTTGTGGAAGGAGATTTTGTGATAGGGGTTGTGGATTTTGTTGCATGTCCTGTTGCTTTTGAACTTTGCCCTAGAAGCAAAGTTCTGTTTAGAGTTTCCCACAACCCAAACATGTCTAGGACCTCAGCGTGCGCTGGAGAAGCCAGACACTCCTTACCTCCCTGGAAACCTGTTGTAGTAGGACTTTGCCTCAGATGTTCACAGGCAACTTTGTGATGCTCGGGGCTAAAGACCCCCTCAGGTGATTCAAGTTCATCAGCAAATATCTCACCACAACCAGACTGAGATCCAAAGCTTTTTAATGAAGCAGCATCCTCACAGACATTAGCACAACATTCACTGGAAGAATCGGAGGGAGTCTCACTGAGTTCATCATTATATCTGTTACCTACAGTGGTACATTCTCGGTGCCTTACCGTCTTCCTCGTCCGTTTCAATGTTGGAACATTCTCACCTGCAACATGACATGGTGTACTTGGTGACATAGCTTTCTCATGTTTGTGTCTGTTGTGAACAAACAAGTCCTTAATGGCCTTTCTAGGTTTCCTCAGGGAGATCCTCTTTTTAGGAATGGATTTGGCTATGCAGGGCACAAAGGGCACTTGAGGTGTTAGGTTGCGGTAATCAATGATTTCATGACTGCTGCCAGATGTATCTCGATTCTCACGAAGTAGCCTTAGAGGCGTCTCGAATTCTGAAAAGCTGACACTCGTCACCAGCTTATGGTGATGGTGCCAGTTGGTCCCATCTTTGTACACAGGGCTCACAGCTTGCTGCTGTCCCGTTCCTCTCACACAGTCATGGGTTATGCTTCTTCTAAAAGAGCCATGGAACTGCCTATGACCTTCTGAGAGCGTGTCACTAACCCCTGGAGTCAGTATGTCCAGAGTGTCTGGCACAGGCAGTGAGGATGGGCTTTCATCAGTACTGTGTGTATTCACAAATCCATTCTTAGTGGTGGTTTGAGATTTGTGCTCTTCAGGCCATTTACTCCGGCCATGTGCCTTACTTGACCTCTTCCGATCAACTGAAGGATCTTCGCTCTTTGACAGCTCCATGTTTTCATACACATAACTGTAACTAGATATGAGACAAATGCAGGATACAGTAAATATAGGAGGATTATTTATGATTTTTATTTCATTTTCAAAGTTATTTACATGTTATATGTACTTTATCATAATGTGGTCCCTACTATTTCTCCTTTAGTCACTCAACCTAGGTTGCAAGGGGGGGGGGGGGGATTTCTGGAAACCTTCCATGGGAACTTCGTCTGGGACTTTTGGAATATTCCAAGTTTGAAACTTACCAGGAATATTTGGGAATTTTTGAATGAGTTTTTATAGGAATTAAATGAAAATTTGGGGTAATTTATAAAACATCATTACAAACAAATCTAAACTTTTGTTTGATCATAGGCTCACATGCATGCAAACGAGACATTAAAAAATTGAAATTATTTGGAGTAGCACAATTTGGAAAAACACTCCCAACTTTTTGGAAAGCTTTGGGGGGATGCTTTTTTAGTGAATTTATGGATGAATGAAACTATGTGACATTTTATTCAAATTAAATCTTTCTCAACAATATAAGTCTTTAACTATACTCTTTATTAATTTACACATCTTGTGAATAAGACTAACATAAATTACACACGCCACAATGAGTTTTAAACAATTTTTCTCTTCCTTTTGTAATAGGTGTAAATTTACATTACTTACACCTAATTTACATACGTTAGCTTATACTGTAATTTACTACTTCACCAATGACCTTCTTGATATTTGGTGTGGCAGGAGTTGAAGTCAAATTATCTGTTCATGGTTACTGTAGGAACAGCACAGTGCATGTAGAGTGGGTGGGCTCAATAGCCCTGCAGTTAAGCAGTGTGTGCATGTGATTGAGCAGTGTGTAGGGTACAAATTACACTGAAATTGCTTTAAATCAGGTTGTTTTAACCAAGATTACGCTGCAGATTACGGTTCTGAACTACATTTCAGTCCCCAGTTCCTGCAATTTTGCAAATTTCCAGTTTATTCCCATATATTCATCCGACCGGTTCAATCCCCGAAGTTTCCAGTCTTGAAAATTCCCGGAATTTTGCAACCCTACTTCCACTATACCTGAACATCGCTTGCGATCTTCTGTAATATCTCTATTCTTTTTTTTTTAAACTGGTTCCGTTACAGCAATCTGCGCAACCACTCTTCTAAGTTACTCTCGTGGTAGACAATATAATGAAAGATTGATTTATCTTACCTACTCTGTTTTGCTTTAATTTTTGATGCTTTTGAATCTACACGTTAAACTGGCTATGAGATCAGTGAGAAATTTCTATATGCAACAGAAATTCACAATAACTGAATCTTCAAAACAAGCAATGAACATTATTTCAGAAAAAAAATTAGAAGACTGCTCTTATCAGCTGAACAATATTCATTTAAAAAGCATTTTAAACTCATTTTACAATTGTTATTCCACATTTGTGTTTTACATTATTCCTGACAGCTAGAAGATTCAGTGCCGCACATATGTGAAAACTAATCAGTAATAAACAGTAATAATATTATTTTGACGCGTGCTTTTATTTGACGTAATAGGGCAAAGTGCAATACTTCTTGTATTTAAATCAATACAAAGGTCCAGCGTTATGTAACTATTTATTCCACAGTTGCTACAATGTAAATATTTATACTACACATCTATTGTAAAGTATATTTTATAGCAAAAGATGACTACAAAAAGGTTGATTTGTAGTAAGAAAAAAGGGATGTAACAATTGCCTACTGTGCACTTCGTTAATACTGATATCATTTAACTGAAACTCAAATCTGATAACACAAGGACAATCTGTATAGCTTATAAAATAGGTCACACATGAATATTATAACCAGATTGAGCATTATATGGCTCTACAATTTGAAATAAACAACGGGTCATACTACCGGTAATGAGCCAATCGCGAAAAGCCTCACAAAAACAAAATTCCATTGATTTTATATTTAGGAATAACTCCTGTTTGTAACGTACTCTAGCCCCACTGGCTTGCAATTCGTCGTTCGGTTTAATTTGAGCAACGCCTGGATACAATTTTTGCTTAAAACAAAGTCCACTGAATTCTAATAAATGAACGAAATCGAATGGCACGTTATTTCGGCGGTCATTTTAATACATACCTGAGGCAGATTGTAACGAAAGGCGTTTGGCGGGAGCTGGACTGGTGGCTCACAAGCGCGTGACAAGATGGGATGCTCTGGCTGTCAGCGCGCGTGTGGAGATACATAACGATAGCCAATCAGAAGACAGAATAACGCTCACAACACAGCATCATCACTCGCTGATCATAAGCCTGGAGACAACGAGCGCGGAACGTTTTCACACCCTGTGGACACTGAAATATCACCGAAGGGCTTCCATAACATCTCTGGTTGTGAAATATAAAGCCTCCAGGCTCAGCTCAAACTGAGAGACGAATATTAACAATATATTCCCCTAAAAAAATAAATAAAAGAAAACCGGTGCATCACAAACCACTAATTCCATTAAAGCCACTTCACTCAACGTAAAGCCACAATAATAGCTATTTGAATCATTTTAAATAATTAGTGCTAAAACAAAGCTAATGCTTAATGTTTGCTTGTACTATGACACTAATGTTAATATTTTACCTGTAAATCAAAACACACAAGAATGGAGTTTCATTCTTGAAATGTGACATTTTATTAAACTTCCGAGGAACGCTGAACACAAGAGACAACAATTTTTAGAAGGGAAAAAAAAAAAAAGTTCAGAACTAAACAGAAATATTATGTTCTCCAACTCTGAAGTGCAAATGTTGATCACAGATAAGGACCCCATCCAAGGTACATAAGGCACAGGAGGTTATCATCCGTGGCTTCTTGAATGAGATAGTGTGCATGGCCCTCAATAGACAGAGGCAGGCCCATCACTTTATTCCTGTTCTTGATCACTCCCTGAAGACGCTGGTCTATGTCCAGAACATGAGTCTTAGCCTAGAGTGGAACAAAACCAAATTATGGCTATTTACAACTATTATTTAAGCTCATTACTTAATCTACAGTAAAATGCAACAGCTCAAATTGCATATAAAGCAAGTGTATTCTAACTTCGAACCATAATTCCTTATGTTTACTCGTAACTCAAGCCTGCTTAGCTGAATATATAAGCACATATGACAGATAAGCATCTTCATTCAGGCTGAAGTAACTAAGGGGTGAAGTACCTTCTCATTGAGGATCTCTCCAGATTCATTGACTTGTGTCTTAGAGGAACCCTTGACAGGTTTACTCCATTCTACCAAAGGATCATGCAGGAATGTTTTTAAAACACTGGTTAAAAGGAATAAAAAGACATCATGACATTTTAAGTATTATACAAATACTGTATGAAATGTTAAACTCATTACGCAAATCGAACACACTCAGCATAGAACAGTTTTTCTTCAGTATTCATGCATTTCTACTTCAGTATCAGGTCTACTACTAAGTGAAATATCATTCAACAATGCCATTACACAACCGGGCATTCAACAGGAAATAACAGTGTTCAGAGGTAAAGTAGATTACTTATTTAATGCACTAATTTACAAGTGAGGAATGCATTGCATTTTAAGCTCAAAAGTGATTATTTAGATTGCCAAAACAAATCTTTAACAATGTTACAATGTTACAAATTAATACAAAATAATTAAAATATTCATATTGTATATTTTGCTTTGGTTGTTGTAGTCCAATGATTAGTCCTGTTATTAAAATAACAGAACGAAAATGGATTCAAATACAGTTCAGGTTGGACACATAAACAATCTTTATCTGTAACAGTCATAATAATACTGGTCAATCCTCTAACCCTTGATAAATAATATACCAAAAAAGAAAAGAAAAAAAATAGACAAACATCTAGTAGTAGTAAGAGTAATTAGTAAGATCAACTAAAGTGATATGGATATGTATGTTCCTGCATCGTATCGTTCAAAGTTAGGGGTCATATGGGTTATGTTTTTATTTCGAAAGAAATTAATACTTTTGTTGACTTTAATTTTGATCAAAAGCGACATTAAATTTTGTTTCCATTTCAAATAAAGGCTGATCTTTTGAACTTTCTATTTATTAAGTTTCCATAAAAAATATTAAACAGCACAACAGTTTTCATCATTGATAATAATAAATGTTCCTTGAACACCAAATAATTTCGAATGATTTCTGAAGGTTCATGTGACACTGAAGACTGGAGTAACGGCTGCTGAAAATTCAGTTTTGCCGTCACAGCAAAAAGTTAGTATTTTTTAAATTATAATATTTCCGCATATTACTGTTAGTACTGTATTTTTAATCAAATATGCAGCCCTGGGAGATACGAAACTTCTTTAAAAAAAAATTATTATTTTTTTTTTAAAACTTACCGACCCCACCTTTAGAACGTAGTGTATTGTCTCTGTGTAAGTTCAGAGATGTTCACCTCATGAGTGGCTCTCTCTGGTCCCTCATAAGTCTGAGTGTGACTTCACAGGCCTGTCTGAACAGGCCCTCTGTGCCCATCGGCCCCATCGCATGAACCATGTTCTGAGTGAGCCGGAAGGGAACCACCTCAGGAACATCAAATGTCTCCCCCTTAAGCACCAAAAACACATTTATTCTTCAGTTACCCAAAGATATCAAGTATAGGGAGTAATAAAACTGTCACATTCCTCATTCATCTCAAACCTTGTTGAAGAGGCAGTTGAAATCCACATGGACACACTCGCCAGTTAGGGAGTCAAACAAAATGTTCTCTCCATGGCGATCGCCAAGTCCAAGAATATAGCCCACCATAGACATGACTGCAGTAGAGCGACAGTAAGCAGACCTGCTGTTGTACCTGTGAAATGCCACATTTGCCCCATGTGCAAAGATGTTCAAGTAAGTGCTTTCCTAATGAATTACTCAAAACTCACCTTAATAGCAAACACTAAGAAACATTTAGCATATTACTGTGCAAAGATATTATGACTATGAACACTGAAAGCCTGTAATATATATACCAAGAGGTGGGATCAGGAAACGTCCGTAGGAACCACTCATGAAAAACTGGTGGGTGTCTGGCACACAGCACATCTTTGTGCAGCTTTAGCTTCTCCTGAAAAGATGCTGTTTTTGGCAAAATCAGCTTTCGCAGCTCTGTCCCACTGACATAGATCCCTGTTCAAAAAACAAATACACCACTTTAACTCAATTTAGACCAATTTCACTAAAAATATGGGAATTGAAAACAGCCTGAAAATAACACTCAGTATGCTTAAAATTTTTAAAACGGCATGCTTAACGCTCTCTAGAATTGATTCTGATTGGTTAATCAATATTTCATGTCTATATACAGTACACTATCGTTCAGAAGTTTGGGGTCAATAAAAATGTATTAAAACAGAAATGTTGTGAAACATTATTATAATTTAACATAAATGTTTTCTATTTGAATATATTTTAAAATGTAAATTATTCCTGTGATGGCAAAACTGAATTTTCAGCATCATTACTCCAGTCTTCAGTGTCACATGATCCTTTAGAAATCAATCTAATATGCTGATTTGCTGCTCAAGAAACATTTCTTCTTATTATCATTGTTGAAAACGGTGCTACTTAATACTTTTTTGTGGAAATAATTTTTTTTCCCCCAGGATTCTTTGGTGAATGGAAAGTTTAAAAAACAGCATTTATGTGAAACAGAATTTTTTGGAACATAATAAATTACTTTGCTGCCTTTTTTGATCAATTTAATGCATCCTGCCAAAAAAAAAAATCTTACTGACCCTTTTGAATGGCAGTAGGCCTGTTTATTTATTTGGTGATAACAACTGTCAGCTGATCATTATCACAAAATAAATTACTTCAGAGTGATACAAGCTTTTATTTTACGATCTGTGTCAGGATATTATGCAACTCATAACATTACTCCATTATGACATACACTTTATATCCTGAAGAGAAATCAAGGCTATGAAATCAGCACACCTTTCTCTTTATACAGCTTTGTGAGGATGTGGCGTACACCCGCCGTGTTGTTGACCCACTCTATTATGCCGCACTCTTCATTTAGAGGGATGACTGCATATGTCCGAATGTGCAAATCCCTCCGTCTAGACTCCGCATCTTTCCTCAAAGACTAACAAAGGCACATTTTTATTAGGCAAGTTCTCAGGAAAATGCAGTTCATCATTCAGGTATTTAGTGAACAGCACATCTTTAGTACCTTATTAATCAGACAGTTGAACTCCATCAGCCTGCAATCTTTCCTCAGGTCATCTTTAGGTTTGCACATCATGGTGTAGAACTTTCCATCAGAGCCCTTGAGCGAGATCTTTTTAGGCTTCTGCAAGGATGCCAAGATCTCCACCTTGATTAAATGAAACGTGTAATGATGAATCATGAATAAATTATCATCTGAAATGAGAGTGATGCATTATGTGCTCAAAAACTGGTGTATGGTGAAACAGGCGGGACTGACTGTGTCATCAAAGCCACCGAGGTAGACCCAGTGTCCTGGAAAGGCATCGTGTTTAGGGTTGGCTCCGCCAGTGGAAGGCAGGGTGGGTATAAGGACAGACTGCAGGGGGATCAGGATCTGACTGAAGGTAGGCTCTTCCACCAGTTTCTTCAGCATTTTGAAGTGTACGCTCATGCTGAGGGTGCTGCTGTTCCCATCCACCTACACAATTAAACAAAAACACAGTCTGACTGCATCCAAATGCAACAGTAATTTTAGAACCAACTGAGTTTAAAATGAATGCTAAGCGGAAAGTTAGAGAATAGTAAAGATTAAGAATAAATGCATAAAAGCTGTTTCCATGGAAATCAAAATATTATTTTCTTGTTAGCGGTACAGTCTTGTCCTACTGGTTTATTGCCGAGCTCCACCAGCTTGTCAGTCAGTCTGTTGGCATCTCCGATAAATTTCCCAAATGACTCATTTAGACTGACGGCCTTCTTCAGGATCTCCTTACATCTGTTCATTCGGGTCGGATAGGAGGACTAAAAAAAAAAAATTTTTAAAAGCACATACATTAAACCGTTTATATCCGTGACACTATTTATGGTTGTAGATGTGTCTAAGGTGTCTGACCTTTGACACAGCAGTCATCATCCACATAGCTTGTTGTGGGTAAGCTAAGAAAACTTTGGCCACAATCTCCATCAGCACAGCAAAGACTTCATTGTTGGAGTGGCAGATTCGGGAGATGAGCTGTGAAAAGGCTGTGAGGAACTGATAGGGCGAGAGGTTGCTGGTGTGTTCGCTGATGACGGAATTGATCTTAGTGAGTTCAGCACGCATCTGGGCTCGGTCAGAGCGGCCAGCTGAAAAAAAAAGGAGGAAGCTGGTGTGTCATAGTGGAAATCAGAAATCAATTACTGGTCAACACAAATAATTTATTATTTAAAAGTAGGGCTGTCATCGTTAACGCATGCGATTAATTTTACAATCCTTAACGCGTTAAAATAATTTAACGTAAAATTACTGAAGCACAATTTCTATTTTAACCCTTTAACCCAATTTGGGTTCTCTGCTTGTGATCAGATCATTTTAAGCCGGAAAGTTTTCAGTCCAATGATCCAGTAAGCGAATGCATTCAAACAATCCGTCCAAAACAGCGCTAATATAATAATATAAAGGAAACCAGGCTGATTACATCAGAGATCACAGAGAGAACAGAGACTCGCGTTGCGTTTTAAGTGAATTATTCATTCCAGTGTATTTCGCTTTAAACAAAAGCTCTGTCATCTGAGATTGTCTATGAAGAGCGCGAACCCTCACACATCACACGCACTGTGTGAAGTACAGGCTGAATGGATTGTCAACACATCCCACCACTGTATGACCAGATGAGACGCAAACTACGTTTTCACACTTGATAACCATTCTCGCTAGTAAAGTTTTGATGGATGAAGACCGCAATCAAGGTAAAGACAATTGCGGTTGCGGTACCGAGTCACAGTACAGCAAGCCGCGTGAGCCTTTATAATCATCGTGTGAGATGAGATGCCTTGATGAACTGATCACCATTGTATTTATGCACAGGCACAGAACATTTCCATACCCGCACGCGTTTTTTTCCACACACTTCACGATAAAGTTTTTGATTTGTCATGTTTATGTTGCTGTGCTTAGTTATTCGTAATTGATCCGTGTACTGTAGTAGATATATAAATGCAGTCGGCAGGCGGTTGGTTTAGTTTTTTTTTGCATCTCCATGTGGTCCTGTTCGGTATCGCAACTTGACTTGACTCTTTGCTGTTGCACTGTACCCATACTATAAAATTCAGATTTTTTTTTCTTTCATATGTGCTTATATGGGCTCCTTATATTATTTGGTTCTTTGGTGTCCTTTTGGAGTTTGTAAGTGGCTTTTTTTGTAAAGACATCTAAATTTATCTTGAAAAGCTTGCAGAAAATATAGATTTTGAGGAATCACCCTTCAATTTTTTGGTTTACTTTGCTGGATGTAGCAAATGATGACAACATAAACATTTGAAACAAGATAAATGGCCTATGCTTAATTTCATGAAGTGTGCGATTAATCGCGATTAATCACCGAAAAAGGATGTGATTAATCAGATAAATAATTAATTGATTGACAGCCCTATTTAAAAGGTTAAAATATTTCAAGAACAACGCATAAGAATCTGCACGATTCATAATCAATGCATTGATAAAATGAGTAAATCTTTTAACGGTTCATTTCTAAAACTATAGTTAATCAATTTGATTGATTCTTTTGTGATTGAAGTCAACTGCAGGCCAATAAAAGGATTAAAATATTTTAAAATCAATGCATATGAATCTGCAAGATTTGTAATCGATGCATTAATACAACGAGTGAATTGTATAATTACTTAGTTTTAACACTACAGATTATCGAGGGTAATTTTGTGTTTTACCTTTTTCAAACTCATAAACTTTGGCTCCGAAGTCCAGCCATAAGGTTAGCATTCTGGGCATGGCTTGATAGATGTACTGATTGCCAAACTGCAGGGCTCTATGAAGAGAGAGCAAAACATTACTGTTTCTACCTATCACACATTGAAAAACATTTAATTCAGGAACTGCTCCTACAGGAGGATTACCAATAGAAAACATCTTACTTTCCAAAATAAGTGACGATATAACGGATGAGGTTGCCTTGTCTTTCCAGTTTGTTGTCAGTGACCATGGGCATCACTTTGTCATAGTATTTGGCCAGGTAAAAGTTACCATCCTCCCATTCTGGTAACAGATGTGTGACATCCTGTATTTATTAAAGAAAAAGACACTGTGTGATCTATGGCTGAACAGAGTTAATTGTAAAGAACATTTTAATAATCTAAGGAACCATTTTCCACCATAAAGAACCTTTTGTCCAATGGAAAGGTCTATAGATGTTAAAGGTTCTTCAGTGAACCATCGATGCCAATAAGGAACCTTTATTTTAAAGAGTGTAGACATCTTACACACAATACTCCAATGATGACAGTTAAGAGACAAAAAATTATCCGAAAGCATGACAGCACATCTGATTAACTGCTCACATTTGAGCACGGTCTATGAAGGATCATAAAATAGTATACTAATGTGTTTTAATGAGTGTGTTATGAAACAAGCCTTGAACAACTGCTTTTAGCTTGAACGCAGCATTTTAGAAGTGTTTCATGCGCAAGATGCTGCAGAAGACACGTGTGTAACGGTCAAACACATCCTGTCTGTCAAGCACATGTTTACATAGAAAAACAAAACAAAAGCAGCACAGTTGAATGCAAAAACCTTTGAAGAACTACTACACGTTTGATATTCCTGTGTTATGGGGGGATAGGCTAAAAGATGCTTGTTCTTTTCAAAACATTTACTATTAATAATAGCCCACTGTAGCGTCTGGACCAATCAAACACACAATATATATTTTGTTATCTATATTTAACAAATACTCTGTAACATCCCTCAGTTAACAAGCCATATGAGGACCTCTTACCTTCCCCCCGAATGCTAACACCCAGAGCCGACAGGCCCTGGTTCCATTGGCACCAACTCCGTGATATCACTGGGTTCTATTTGGCCAGGAAGGCCAAGCAGGGAATATCCCTGCTTCCCAGGGCAAGAGGCTGTAGAAATGGACTCTTCTCTAATTAATTAATAGGAAAACCTTTCTTTGAATGAACAGTGTATCCTTAAGGTCATTGGGTATATTATTGTCATCGTGTATTTTGTCTTTGATATTTTTAGACTATTTTAGGCATGCTTGTGAGGGAATCCATTCCGGTGGTCAGGCGCCTTTCACTATGGTGAAGTGTAGTGCTGGTCGACCGGTTTAGTATCTATGATTTTGTATTCGGATGATCTAATTGAGAGTGTATATTGTATGTTTTCACCTACGCAACATATTAGTGTTCTAGGAGTCTTTAATAATTTTTATACAAGCTTCATATGCAAATTGCCATGCTTTCAAACAAAGGGCCATAAAAATGTCCCAGTATCTCAGAACTCCCACTTGACATTCCGGACTTCCTCATTGGACAAGCACATCTTGAGAGGCGTGAATCTTTGCAGGCTTTAAAGGCCACACTTCATGTGACCCGCCTCAGTCGGTGGTTTGTTGGAATTCTGAGAGGTGGTGAGAAAAACGCTCCCGGAAACCCTAAGCTCGTGCCAGGCTTCGGCCTTGTCCTTTCCATTCATCAAGTTTCTCTGACTCAAACTGGTTCTTTTCATTAACTAATTTCAGCAAGATCTTGGGCCGTAAGATTGCATCAGGAATCTATTTTCAGACAGACAAGACTTGCAAGTATCAAAATTAGTCTTATTAATTGATACATTAAGTAACATTTGCACCTTTTTACTAAGGTGTGTTTGAACTAAGAATCTGATGTTTCCTTCAGGCGTTAGATCTGCTGAATATGCAAATGGTTCTATAACTTCATAGTCCTTATTTCTCTTCTCTTTACTGCGTTAAGCTTTTAACCCTTCCCTATACAAACTGTGTGTGTGGGTGTGTATGTGTATGTTAGACCAGTTTATGTGTTTATGTGTAATAAACCTACTTGTAGCACACTTGGACTGTTCATTTGGCTCTAACTGGAGTCACTTAATCAAAGCTTTTGTAGAATTGTAGCAAGTACGGAAGTTATTTCCCTTACACCAGGAAATAACGTTCTTAGAAGTTGACAAGACAGTTGACCCTGATTGGTCAGCTAAATATCTACAGCGGATCTAAAATATTCATAATTAATTATAACTAGTTATGGTTAATTATTCATATTTCCCATGAGCTGATTCGTTACACCACCATACTTTTAGTCATTTTGAATTCTGAACATATGTGACCCTGGATCACAAAACCTTAAGTGTCTTAAAAAGTCTTAAGTGTCCATTTTTTCATATTGAGATTTATACATCAGCTGAAAGTGGAATAAATAAGCTCTCCATTGATGTAGGGTGGTGTTAGGATAGGACAATATTTGACCGAGATGCAACTATTTGAAAATCTGAGGGTGCAAAAAAAAAAATCACAATATTGAGAAAATCACCTTTAAAGTTGTCCAAATGAAGTCCTTAGCAATGCATATTACTAATCAAAAATGAAGTTTTGATATATTTACGGTAGGAAATTTACAAAATATCTTCATGGAACATGATCTTTTCTTAATATCCTAATGATTTTTGGCATAAAAGAAAAATCTATAATTTTGACCCATACAATGTATTTTTGGCTATTGCTACAAATATACCTGTGCAACATAAGACTTGTTTTGTGGTCCAAGGTCACCTAGGATATGTTAAAGAGGGGTTTCTACAATCTTTGCCTTCACATTTCATGTGAAGTGAATTTATTTTACATTTACACCATGTTGTCCACTTGATGTGTTTTACTTGAACTACACTGTAGTTACATTTTAGGTTATGTAGTTAAATGATAATTAAAAAAATTATCAATCAAATTGTTATCCTGAATTGGTCAAACATAAAAAAATAAAATAAAAATTTCGCCCAGCCATAGTCTAATCATTCTGATTTCTGTTACATTTGTCCTCATATGTAATTGACTGAAATACCTTATAGGTTTTCATAATAGCATTGCTCTCAAAGTTGGCCGTCTCCTCCATGTATCTGCCCACCAGCAGCATGGCGTTCCCTTTTATCTGGATTCTCTTTGGGTCGGTGAGTGGCTGTTCATCAGGAAAACACTGCTGCACACCTTTCTGCAGGACTATCAGAGCCTGATGCACATCACCCTATAACAACAACATCTTTCCTTAGAACAATTTCAATGATGGATAAGGCCTCCATCAAAGAGACTAGCATTGGTATTTAAACATTATCTGAACTGCTATACCTTAGACCAGAGCCATTTGGCTTTCTCAATGAAGAGCTCAGAGAGGGAGTTCTCAGCATTGAGCAGGGCATTGAAGGCTGTTTGGTGATGGCCAGCTCTTCTGGCCACACGAGCGCTCTGCAGCCAGCACTCACCAACCTGCTCCTCACATGAAGAACTGCAAAGAAGTTTTCATCAAACACACAAACACACTCTCAAATCAAATTGCATTACCACTCAAACAAATGTTATACATTATAATTATATTACCACTATTTTATTATTTACTCATGGTTATGTATTTTGAAATGTGCACTACCAGTCAAAGGTTTGGAATAATTAAGATATTTTTTATGATTTTGAAAGAACTCTCTGATTTCTGATGGAGCATGTGGCACTGAAGACTGTAGCTTTACCATCACAGTAATAAATTCAATTTTAAAATATACAGTGGGTACGGAAAGTATTCAGACCCCCTTAAATTTTTCACTTTTTGTTATATTGCAGCCATTTGCTAAAATCATTTAAGTTAATTTTTTTTTTTTTTTACCCCATATTGACAGAAAAACACAGATTTGTTTACATTTTTGCAGATTTATTAATAAAGAAAAACTTAAATATCACATGGTCTTAAGTATTCAGACCTTTTGCTGTGACACTCGTATATTTAACTCGGGTGCTGTCCATTTTTTTCTGATCATCCTTGAGATGGTTCTATCCTTCATTTGAGTCCAGCTGTGTTTGTTTATACTGATTGGACTTGATTAGGAAGCCACACACCTGTCTATATAAGACCTTACACAGCTCACAGTGCATGTCAGAGCAAATGTGAATCATGAGGTCAAAGGAACTGCCTAAAGTCTCAGAGACAGAATTGTGGCAAGGCTCAGATCTGGCTAAGGTTACAAAAAAATTCTGCTGCACTTAATGTTCCTAAGAGCACAGTGGCCTCCATAATCCGTAAAGGGAAGACGTTTGGGACGACCAGAACCATTCCTACAGCTGGCCGTCCGGCCAAACTGAGCAATAGGGGGAGAAGAGCCTTGGTGAGAGAGGTAAAGAAGAACCCAAAGTCATTGTGGCTGAGCTCCAGAGATGCAGTTGGGAGATGGGAGTAAGTTGTAGAAAGTCAACCATCACTGTAGCCCTCCACCAGTCAGGGCTTTATGGTAGAGTGGCCCGATGGAAGCCTCTCCTCAGTGCACGACACATGAAAGCCCGCATGGAGTTTAATAAAAAACACCTGAAGGACTCCAAGAAATAAGATTCTCTGGTCTGATGAAACCAAGACAGAACTTTTTGGCCTTATTCTACCGTATAGTTTTTGGTAAAATCCGCGGCACCTCTATGGCTGACACCTGTCCATATAACGTCCCACATGAATGCGTGGTGGTTGGCAGAACTCCATATGCGGTGGGGAGTGTTTCAGTGCTGTCAGTGTCACCAGTACGCTGGGTTTCATCGAGGGAGGAATGTGTAAGTGTGGCGTCTCGTACCAGATCCAGGAGGTATGTATCCTGCAGACCAGTCCTTAAAAGCCCTTCGCCGTTGTGCTCATTATGAACCTTTCAACTGGGGCCGTCTGTTTATACCTTTTCGCCACAACCTTGACCTACCACCTTTCTATTACCGTATCGAAGGTGGAGGTTTGTTGTCTTGCAAACACACTCGGTGACTGGTCGTCTTTGACAGGGCCCCATTGGGCTCCGGCCCGCTTCCTGGTACATCCCAATTTGATCTTAGCTTCTTTGGTACGGGAGTTCTCACCCTAAACATTGTTCTGGCATCACCGCTTGGAATCCGTATCCCACCTGGACAGACTGGGGATGATCTCAAGAGGTCTCAGATAGGAGCGGGTCCCCACATGTTGGACAACTTTTTGTCCTCGTTCCCAGCAAAGTACTACCGCCTTTAGAGTGCAAAGGTGGCTTCTAACGGAGGTACGACACTCGAGAGACTGGGCAATGTCAACAGTGTAGCGTGGTTTAATGGAGCTCGGTCATATAAGTAGGATGCTTCCTCGAGACGATCAAGACGTGAGGTAGTGTGTGGAGGGGAAGTCATATACAAGGATAGCAATGTAAAGGCGAATACGCGGGCTGTGCCCCGGGAGGAAGAACGGTAGGTTTATAGTGCTTTCGTGAGAGCAAAAATAGTTGTTTTTTGGAAGTGGTCTCGGTTGCGTCTCTTGTTCACCGACGTGCATCCGGTGAGGCCACTTGGGGTGGGCACGTAGCACAAAATTTTGAGGGGAGCATTGGTGGGCCATATACGGTGTATTCTTAATTTTGTGAAGGGAGGGTGTGAAGTAGGACGAAAAAAAAACTCGGTCTGGTAGGTGGCAGAAGGCACAAAGTACACATCCAAGAACACTGAGAAACCTTGGGGTGTGGGGGGGTGAGCAAGACAAGAAGGGGCTGGAACGGGTCCATAGTCCGTTGTTTTAGGAGGGGACCCATTCGAAAAACTTTTTGTGGGGGTGACGGCAACATCGCTAACGTCGGGGGGGCCCGGAAATAGGCAAGGTGAAACCACAGATAAAGGACATTGTATGGTTGGCTGCCTCGGGCCCGCCGAAGATTTAAAAAAACAGCACGACCACGATCTGGAAACATAGTCAATAACTCATGATGATGTTTTGCATGAAGGAAACGTGGGGATGTTTTGAACTGAAAGTCATATGTTCTCATACCCCTTGCTGAGACTGAGAAGAGCTCTCCGCAGGGCCAGGACGGGTTCCTTGGCTCTGAACGAGTTTTGGGTCATGAGTAGGCGGGCATCCCAGTTGAGTTTGGGCTCAGGCTTCTTGGATCCTCCAGCATCTCTGCTTTCCTTCTGCAGCTCAGTGAAGGCATGCTCCAACTCACACAGCATGTGCAGCCTAAGACCCAACACAAAAGTGCATTTGAGAACACTGTATGTGTATAGTTTTTAATTTTCCAAAATGGTCAACCACCAGATTACCTGACTATGTACTCATATCCTCTCTGATAGGTGCCACACTCAAAACTGGCTGCTGATAAAGGGACGACTTGTTCTTTCCTAGCTACTTTAAGCTTTTCATAGAATGCCTCGGAATCTTGCTTCTTGCCAGCCAGCAACATTTGGCCAAGTCTGACACCCCATGTGCTGGACTTACAATCTATAAAACAGATGACAAATATTAATGCTTCTTCAATCTGAAAAACATTTCTGTTTCTAGAAACAGCAAAAGTCCTTTACCAGAGGCAATATAGTCCTCAACTAAGTCCCATTTTGACAGCTTCCATGCTGCCTCGACCCGGTACGCATTCAGATCGGATTTCCATCGTGGCCTTTGTTAAGAAAATAACATCGGTTTAAAAAAAACAAAATCTGTGGTTGCATGAACCGGTGTCAGAGGACTGCGTCTACATCAGTACACCTACCTGCTTGCCAGAACTCCATTGACCTGAGTTATTACTGTAGAGAGTTGACCAAGACCCAACATAGAGTTCATAACACCATGATAATGGACAATCTGCATGCAAAGATATGAAAGTGAGAGGAAAAAGTATTAGTTACCAGAATACTAAAAATGAGAAAATACACGAACTGTTAACCACACAAATGTCAGAGACAGAACACTCTGAAGTTACACTAAATCAAATCATCAGATCTTACTTAAAAGTTATGAACTGCACTTGGATGAAAAAAAGATATTAACTTAAATTACTGCATAGGATTCTACAGGATATAACAAAAACTTTATGCCATATAGGATCTACTGAATTTGCTTGGGTTATTCTCAAAATGTTACTTGAATTTTCAGTCATTAAAAGCATATCAAGTATTGAAGCATCATTCTATAATTGAATAAAATTAAATGGTTTGACTCTTATGGAGGCCCAAATCTGCATAAATAATAATTGGAAAATAATTGGAAAATAAATGAAGAAATAAATTACTTTCTTTTCCCCGATTCACATTATGTCGAATTACAACTTTCCAGAAATATAAACAGTGTATGCAACACCTATTATATTATTTATTATATAAAATAATATCTATTTGTTTGTTTTGTTGTTAAGTGGTAAATTATACGGAGTTGAAATACATAATTCACACGTCATTTGTGATACATTGTTTAACTAGTAGTTTACTTTGGCACTGGGTCTGTTTGGACACTGCCTAAATTTGCACACACTGACCTGAGTTTGGCAGGTACCCATAAGAATAAGAGTGTGTGTGTTTCTCACCTGGTCTGGCTCGAGTTGGATGGCTCTGTCGTAGCAGGCAGTGGATTCACGCAGTAGTCCAATGCTCTCATGCTCCAGGATCTGCTCTCTCAATGACGGCTCCTCTTTTCTCAGATCATTCACTCCCCTCACGCCATCTGGCTCATGCATGGCCGCATACATAGTCTAGAAGAGGGCCAGAAAAAGAGACAGGTTACAACAGAACTTAAAAGAGTTCATCTGATTTCTAGACAAGTTGTGCATGCAACTGTTTTAAACTCTTTCTGAATATTTTCAAACCCCATGCATATTTGATAGGTCAAATTTTATTTTATTTCATGACTCTCTGGAATACATGATTCTGATTGATAAATTGTAGCACTGAACAAAGTATATAACAGCACTTTTCTCAGGCAACTGATTTCCTACATACACTACAGTTGAAAAGTTTGGGGTCAGTAAGATTTTTTAAGAAATTTATTTTATTCAGCAAGGGCGCATTACATTTTTCAAAAGAGCCAGTAAAGACATTATATACACATCTTTCCTATATCCAAATATAAATTGCTGTTCTTTTTTATTTTATTGTTCTTCTATTCATCAAAGAATCCTGAAAAAAGTGTGTTATGGTTTCCACAAAAATATTATGCATTAAGCATTTATTTTGTAAGTAATCATAAAACTCATGCAAGACTGGTAAGACCTGGAGGAATGAAAGATGGTCCTGAATGTTCTGCTTCTTTTCACGGATAAAAGACTCAAAGTGCATGACAGCACGCGTGTAGGCTCTGGAGCGGAAGGATGCCTTGGCCAGCACATCCTGAGGAATACGGTTAAGGAAGGCTACAACACTTTGATATTCACTGTTCTCTGGGCCTAAGAAGATGAAGAAAGAGTCAGAAACACTTTAATTTCAACTTGACTTACATGATACAGAGCTGAAAAATATAATTTACATGTTACTGCTGTTGCATTTACGATGCATTTATTTCTGTAAAATATTATGTCATAAAGTATCGAGTCAGGTCAGTAATGCGTGTTATTTATCTCATTTAAAAAGAAATAAATAAAAAATGAATGGGAATAGGTGGAGTAAGATTTAATAAAGAATAAAAGGCATATTACCTATTATCATTCCCAATAATGTCAAGACTAGGCCTGTCATGATGGCAACTTTTTGTTGTGCGATATATTGCCCCAGAAATAATTGCGATAAGCGATATTGTCATTTTAAAGACCATTTTATGCCACTGAATATATAATCATAATGCAACAGCATAATAATGCAAGAAGGCCTACAACACACTTCCAAATGACAACAAACTTTTAATTTTTAAGAATATTTAGATCATGGAAATTAAGTATCAAAATATTAGATACCTTAAAAAACCTGAATAAATAGTAAATAAACATTTTCTAACAAAAAGTGCAAAGTAACAAGTAGAAAAAAGAAAAAATCACAAAGAACTTGTATGGAGATTTTTTCATCTACAGATGTTTCCCTGACCTTCTTTTCTCTGTAAATTAAAGATGCACACTATTGCTGAAAAACACAATCACTACTCAGCAGTCAGATGTCCGTATGCACAAAGACACTAAACAAGACCATATCTGCAGATGAAACTTTTTTTTAGAAGCATTTTTAAAATTTGAACTAGCACCTCATGACTACACCACGTTATGTACGAGAAGCTGCAAAAGACACAGGCACAATGTGGAATGTACAAAACATGGTGCCATTAATTTTTAAGTAAATATAATGGCCGATATATTGCGTCACCAAAAATGATTGAGGTCATGTACATATATTGCGCCATAAGTCGATATATTGATTATTGCGGCAGGCCTAGTCAAGAAAAAATAATAACCAGCAGCTTTTATGGAAGAAAACAGGACTGAATTAAATCAAAATGTAATCTGGTAAGTCACCTGTGGCCTGTGCCTGCGGCTGCTCTCTGGCATGTTTGCCTGGCCTCTTGTTGGTACTCAGACTCTGCAGCTTGTGGCGGGACCACTGAGTGAGGTGGTCCAGCATGGAGAAGACTGTTTGCGTGCTGAGCTGACTCAGACTGGAGGCGTTCTCCTGCAGTCGCACTAACCGCGGGTCACCCTCCTTCAGAACTGCCATCATCTCTTCATTCACCTACATGACAAAAACAGAGCCTTTTCACTGGTGATACCGTCGTTTCTTTTACTAAACTTTACTGAGCAAAACTACATGGACGGTTTCCTATCAAAAATCCATAACAAGTGCTTTCCACAAAGCTTGAATTTGTACCTCTCGCTGCTCCTCCTGAGTGCATCCAATCAGCACATAGACCAAAATGTGGGGCAGCAGGTAGATGGTCACTTTGTAATCATGCTTTATGATGAAACTACAGCAGTTGAACACTTTTCCAGCAAGCTCATGTCTAACCTAAAACACATGAAAAGATGGGGTAGAATTAGTCTTTTGTCTACATTTGAGGCTGGGGAAAAAAGTGGACATGGACTTACTTTACTGATGAGATATGCTGCCCATGTTGCAGACCAGTCAGAGAATTTGCTTCCACGGCTGGTAAGATATACAGGCTTTTTCAACTTAGACCAGTTCACCACCTTCTGAGAGCTCTTATACCTAATTAAAACAAGCCAGTTTTATGAACACTGGATATAAAATAAGCAGCAGACAAAAAGCCATGCAAAATTGATCATGCCCTACCTGGTATTGAGATGCGGCTCCAGGATTTCCTGAACTTGCTCTGGGAATCTTCTCCATAGACGGCGACCTGGTGAGTCAGTCCTGCCCTCCCGACATTCAAATAATGACAGCAGTTCCTGAAACAGAAGGTTACAGAGTTTAACTATCCTAAAACCTACAACATATTGGTATCAAATATTTATTCTTTCTGTTTTTTTTTTTTTTTTTTGGGGGCTGATATGAGATTTTTTTAATTTATCAGTATCAGTCGCTATCTAGAATTTTAAATATGCAAGCTAATTTCCCCAAATTTTACATTTAGATTACCTTTGGCGTCATCTAATGCTCACTTAAAGGGGTCATATGATGTTGCTAAAAAGAACATTATTTGGTGTATTTGGTGTAATGAAATGTGTTTATGCGGTTTAAGGTTAAAAAAAACACATTATTTTCCACATACTATACATTATTGTTTCTCCTCTATGCCACGCCTTTCTGAAATGCGTAGATTTTTACAAAGCTCATCGGTATGAAAAACGAGGTGTGCTCTGATTGGCCAACTATACAGTGCATTGTGATTGGCCGAATACCACAAACACGTGTCGGAAATGTAACGCCCCTTACCATACTGTGATGCCGTGTCCCGGCCAGAGCAAAGAGACAAAAACATTAAAACCCATTAGAAACGAGGCATTTGTTGCATCCAGTGGGGACATAATTACTGATTATAATGATTTATATTGTGTTTTTATGCATTGCGTTGCATCGCGCCACGTAAACATAAAAGCACGTCTGCATTTGTGATCGGAGAAACGACAAACAACAAGCGCTACTCTACACTGCTCAAAAACGCACGTTTGGAAATCGTCAGTGGAAAATCATTTAAATAGGAAAACGTATTTACAGGTGCATCTCAATAAATTATAATGTTTTGGAAAAGTTCATTTATTTCAGTAATTTCAACTCAAATTGTGAAACTCGTTTACTAAATAAATTCAATGCACACAGACTGAAGCAATTTAAGTAGTAGTTTAGTTAGAATTTAGCAGACGATTTTATCCAAAGAGACTTACAGTGCATTCAGGCTATACATTTGTTACCAGTATTACAGTCTTGGTTCTTTAATTGTGATGATTTTGGCTCACATTAAAAAAAACCCACCAATTCACTATCTCAACAATTTAGAAAACTTCATAAGACCAATAAAAAAAAATTTTTTAGTGAATAGTTGGCCCTTTTACGGAAAGTATGTTCATGTACTGTACATGTACTCAATAATTGGTAAGGGCTCCTTTTGCTTTAATTACTGACTCAATTCGGCATGGCATGGAGGTGAACAGTTTGTGGCACTGCTCAGGTGGTGTGGAAGCCCAGGTTTCTTTGACAGTGACCTTCAGCTCATCTGCATTTTTTGGTCTATTGTTTCTCATTTTCCTCTTGACAATACCCCACAGATTCTCTATGGGGTTCAGGTTGCGTGCTTTGCTGGCCAGTCAAGCACACAACACCATGGTCATTTAAACAACTTTTGGCAGTGTGGGCAGGTGCCAAATCGTGCTGAAAAATGATATTAGCATCTTCAAAAAGCTGGTCAACAGAAGGAAGCATGAAGTGCTCCCAAAATTTCTTGGTAAAATGGCGGCAGGACATTGTTTTCAAAAAACACAGTGGACCAACACCAGCATATGACATGGCAGCCCAAATCATCACTTACTGTGGAAACTTAACACTGGACTTCGAGCAGCTTGGGCTATGAGCTTCTCCACCATTCCTCTAGACTCTAGGACCTTGGTTTTCAAATGACATACAAAACTTGCTCTCATCTGAAAAGAGAAATTTGGACCACTGGGCAACAGTCCAATACTTCTTCTCCTTAGCCCAGGTAAGACAACTCTGACACTGTCTGTGGTTCAGGAGTGGCTTAACAAAATGAATACGAAAACTGTAGCCATATTCCTTGACACGTATGTGTGTGGTGCCTCTTGATGCCTTGAACCCAGCCTCAATCCATTCCTTGTGAAGTTCAATCAAATTCTTGAATCGATTTCGCTTGACAACCCTCATAAGGCTGCGGCTCTCTAAGTTGGTTGTGCATCTTTTTCTTCCAAACTTTTTCCTTCCACTCAAATTTCTGTTAACACGCTTGGATACAGCACTCTGTAAACAGACAGCTTCTTTGGCAATGAATATTTGTTGCTTACCCTCCTTGTGAAGGTTGTCAATGATTGTCTTCTGGACAACTGTCAGATCAGCAGTCTTCCCCAGGATTGTGTAGCCTAGTGAACCAAACTAAGAGACCATCTTGAAGGCTCAGGAAACCTTTGCAGGTGTTTTGGAGTTGATTAGCTGATTGGCATGTCACCAAATTCTAATTTGTTGAGATAGTGAATTGGTGAGTTTTGTTAAACGTGAGCCAAAATCATCAAAATTAAAAGAACCAAAGACTTAAACTACTTCAGTCTGTGTGAATTGAATTTATTTAATACACAAATTTCAAAATTTGAGTTGAATTACTGAAATAAATAAAACTTTTCCACGACATTCTAATTTATTTAGATGCACCTGTATACAAGGCTGTGTGTCAGACAGCCACCATTGTAGGCTACTCTCCAGGTTCAGGAAACAGTCCTCCATAAAGTGCGCTGGACACATCTGAATATTGGGGTTGAACTGTTCTGGAACAGTGTTGTAAAACAACTTAACCACTGATTTCTAGCTGTATCCCCTATTGGAAGGCCAAACAAAGTATTTTCGATTTCACAACGAAACACACAGCATCTCCAAAACATGGCGGGTGGCGGCGGCGGTGGCAGCAACGATAAAGTTATGCCTTCTTTCTTTGCGTGATCATTTGGGTGGCGTTATGCAAATCTTATCAGATAGTGACGTAGACATGTGGGGGGTGTTTAAACGAGGCATTTTAGGAGAGCGTGGACAAGTCTTAACTTTTATAAAGAATATCTCTTGGGTTTGAGACTTTAGTCTTTGCAAACTTACAGATCTTCTTTATGCACCAATAACACTTGTAACACTCCAAAGAGAAAGGAAAAAACTTGAAATCGCATCATATGACCCCTTTAATTTTTAAAAACACTATTGATTTAATAACAGTGCTTGCATGCAGTACTCAAAATGGTTATTTTTCATACTGTGCATTACAATGTTGTGATGCTTAAATTCACTTGAATCATTTAAAATGATTGATTTTAGTTTTTAATGTTTTATTTTTAATTTATTTAGACAAAATATTATAACATTTAAATATCAGCCATTCATCAGGCCAATATTTATATCAATTTAGGCCTGCCGATAAAAGTATCGAATTTATCGACGGTAACACCCTCTTCGAACGATTATTAAAAAATGTTCGATATAGCGCAAGAATAGGCACTTCTATGAGTGACGCTAGGACCGCACACACCAAACACATGGCGGAATTGAGTGCGTCCTGCTGTGATTGAGGAGTGTGAGAAAAAAAAACAAAGATTATTAGTCTTAATTAAAATCAACAGTGCATTTGAAGGCAAAAAACTTTTAGTACAATCAAATGTTAGGTGTGCGTCAGGGAGTGTCATTAGTGGAGCGCGAGATGCAGTGATGATGTTGTAAGTGAAGTTGTTGCATTTTAATGCTTGATAAGTCTAGCCCACAAGACGCGCAGTTGCTGCGTTATTCATTCACAATATTAGAGAAATATAGTAGCTCAATGAGGAGAAGATCTTGAATGGGTTAAAACAGAAACCAAGCCATTCACAAAGATGCATATTCAGCGCATTTTTAGACGGACAAATGACTGCTGCACTCGCGTCTCACACAAGAGATGTATAGAAAGCCATGCAAAGTTAAAACAGTTTAAACTTTTAAAAAACACGTCACGAATTTGTGGAGGTTTATTCCGTTTCACTGCATCTCATATGTTTTTAAAGGCAATCTGTGTGATGGGTGATTTGGCTCTTTGTATTAAGCAATGCATAAATACATGATGCTGTTTTGTTCATAATTGTTTATGCAATTTACGAAAATATGTTTGATTTATATGAGTTAATGTAGACGTAATACAGTTTTTTTTTTATAGACTTATGTCCTTGCGTTGACAATTTAAACGTGCTGCATTATTTTGCTCATTGCGCTCTCCTGTGGCCTCGGGAGACAAGCCAAAAGTTTCCTTCAGAGCTATTTAATCTGCATATAAAACATTAGAAATTAGATATTTGTTACATTTTTATTTTGTGTTTGACTGTTAAAACAAAAAATATTTGTTGTCTCAATAAATTGGGTTAATTTAAAAATACAGTGGTTAAATTTAAAAGTTTTTTTCTATTGCTCTTTGTTTTAAAAAAAGGTTATAAAAATGTCAATAATTATCGATACCGAACGATATGAAACATTATATCGTTGATAAATTTTTTAGCTATATCGCCCAGCTCTATATCAATTCATCCTTAGTTTTAACCCATTTCAAGGTAATATGTAAATCTCCTTGCTAAATACTTCTAAAATCTCAAAGTAAGTCTAAAAGTGAGTCACAAAGGACATGATCTTTAGCACAGTGCATACCTGCATGGCGTACGCCGCAGCATCTTGAGCTCTCACATCATCTGCATAGGCTAGAAAGGCTCTGGTCAGCTCTGTCAGTAGTTCATAGGCAAAGTTTGGATCATCAATCCCACTCTAAAAGCATAAAGACATTCTCTTTATTCTGTGCCTAATACTTAGAATACATAAAATACAAAGCTACACACTTAAAACACGATCTTCAAGATTCTGCTTGATACATACAGGAACAAAACTGTCTTACCACAAATGTCGAGCCAGTTCCCTGAGTGTCAGCAGGTGACAAATCAAGTCGACCGGGATCAATGGCTCCCAGCTCCCCCAGGCATTCCCCACACAAAAGCCTGGCTTCAGGATTGACGTCCTGGCAGCCCCGGAGCAACACCGTCACTAACTGAGAGATCACTGGTTCTACCATCTCACTGTCCAAGACATGCTTTAACAGAGCATCCTGTAGAACAAAAAATATACTGTAGATCATCCTTTCAGGACGTTTTATTTTAAGCCTGGCCGGCAACAATATGCTTATCTACACATTTTGTATTTACATACTTTATTATTCATTATACAAATGTAATCAACAGAGTAATTAATTGATGATATACAGACTTCTATACGTGTATTTGCATCCAAGCTGGCAACGCTTTCTTATTTATCAAGAGTGAGTCTAACCTGTTTTTTATACATCATCTCCTTCAAGCTGGTGAGCGCATGGATGCGTACGTCCACATTCTCATGCTGGATGGCCCGCATGGAGAGCTGCAGCACTGCCTGCATGTCAGTGCTCTTTGAGGTTTGCTGTTGTTGAAGAATTGCGAATCACAACCATAATTATCGAAGAAAATGTAATTTTGTTGAAATCACGTCACAATGTGCAGCACAACTGTCTTTTACATTGTTTTGTGTACATTGATGTGATGATTGGTTTGTTTAGGTTGTACCTTACGGTAATCTTGAAGGATCTTGTGAATGGTTTTCAGTTCTGGGTGGTCAGGAAGGAAGTAGATTTCATGAAGAAAGTCTTGCACTTCCTCCCTGAGATAAGAAGATACATTACAAATGATATTTTAGTATAATTTATTAGTGTTATAGTTTCAACGTTAAAATAATTTCTCCTTTAATATGCAGAAACAACTAGAAATAAGCAAAACTGGCTCAGCCAATAGCATGAATTTGGGGCGGGACTATCCGTTTGTCCAACCAATGGAGGAGGAGGGGAGTGTTCAAACCTGATTTGAAAATAATTTTTGCAACTCACTTTGGTGACGTCAGTGGTGCAAAAATTACACACTGTACTTTTAATGAGTATGTGGTCAACATATTAATAAATAACATCTATAAACATATCTAAAAACCTTATAAAACCAAATCTAGCCTACAACATAAAAGAGAAAGGAGGAATGACACACACCTGTTCTCCACTATGAGGTACTGCATGATCACTGCCGTCTCTTTAGGTTGGATGGAGATGAGAGGTAATAGAGCAACGATTACATGACTCAGAAGTGGACCCAGATAAGACGGGTCAAGACAGCGCACAAAACAGTCCCATGTCCTGTAAACCAGCAAGATGACAATAATGTTATTTTTTGGGCAAAGTGCAATTACAATTTCATCCTCTGGCCTGATTGCATATTAGATACAGATGGTTCTTGCTGAGCTTAAACGTTAAAATATACATGCAAATCTGGTGTCCTGTTGAGTTTGCTGCAGTAATTAAAGAACAATCTAGATCATATCGGCAGCGCTCTCATGCAGATGGTGCTTCTGATACTCTTCATAATCGATGTGCACAGCTTCTTCTATACATTCAGACCGATCCAAATGAGAAACACACCTGCAGCAGAGCTCTGGGAAGTCGTCCTTGTACCTCAGGCCAGTTCTGAGTGTGGTCATCATCTTCACTCGGACTGAGCTGATGTGCTTTGGACCCATTAGCTTCATAAGGGCCATTAAACTGTTCAGAGCCTGAGTGGAGAAAAAGGTAACAAATATATTGACAATGTGGCTAGAACAATCTTGCTGCCTCTAGTACCAGGTTTTCTCAATAGCTCCTGCAGCTCTGGATTATTTGTACTATCAACCATGCACTGATAAACATTATGTACTTAAAATCCTGAGTTTATGGAGATCTTTACTTGTCTTGCGACATGAAAAAGTGATTAAGTAAAAAAAAAAAAAAAGACTAATGCTGAAGGATTCATTTTAGAAATTAAGTGAATATTATTTTTCTCTGAAACACAATTAAATTTTTAAAGGGGTCCTATTATGCTCTTTTACAAAGTCTTGATTTTGTTTTGGGGGTGTAGTAGAACAGCTCTCATACTAGGTTTTCTCGAACACATATTTTTCACAATATTTTACATATTAAAACACCTCTTCCCAAGTCTGCAAATAGAACGGCTCGAATATTTTCATTTATCAATGAAGGCCCGCCTCGAGGAAGTACAAATGGTGGGCTATATTGGTTATCCTGGGCCCGTGGTGTTTTGTGGATATGCACCACTCTGCGCCTGGTCGGAGAAATGTCTTGCCCCAAGTAAATACCAGTGGGAGAGGGCCCCTAGTGAGCTTCCAAGTGTCAATATTTGCGTCAATATCCAAATCAATTTTGAAGTGCTATTAAACCCGGATGATTGTAACCACTCTAAATTTGTCTGCCTTGGGAAAGCTAGCGTATCATAGCGACATAGTGATAACACTCGTTGCCATTCTCTAAGGTGATCAGCTCAACCAGTCTCGTCCCATTCGGTGCGATATTTGTGGGGATGTCACAAATCCAGACATATGCAAGGATTACAGAGTAATCCAACACTAGGGTCAAATCCGTTGTAGTTTTTTGAAAAAGTGATTTCTGTTAAAAGTAAAATGGCTACCTTTTGATGTGGACGTAAATGGAACTGTTGTAACTTTTCATCTTTTTTATGCTCAAAACACAACATTACAGCCTCACTAAAGTTGAACAATTGAAAAGCATAATAGGACCGCCTTAAGGAGACTTAGTGATGCCCATTTTGCAAGATAATTAATATAAGTCTCAGGTGTCCCCATAATGTGTCCGTGAAGTTTCAGCTCAAAATACTCCACAGATCATTTATAATATCATTTTGAAAATGCCTATTTTGTGGAAGTGGAAGCAGAAACACGCTGTTTTTCAAGACTGTTTCTTTAAATGCAAATGAGCTGCTGCTGCTCCCGCCCCCTTTTCCAGAATATAGCTGCGCCATTACAGCTCGGACCAGCTAAAAAACGTCTGCTTTGGTTCTGATTATCATGTTTATCACACTGAAATCATGCATTTTAAACCATATTAGTTAAACTTCTGTATACGTTTTCTTGTGCAACACATCCGAAGGCACAAGAACAGAAAGCGACTGTCACAGCCCCTTCTAGTACTACTAAACTAATTTCTCATTCCACACAAGTTTATGTTAAAACACACGAGTTACAAAATCAGTCTGTTATGTCTGTGAAGGTAAACTGCTGTGAAATAAATCGCATGTTTATTTTAGATCTCTGTGGCAGCAGCAAATACAGTAAATAAATCCACTGCCTGTTGTCGTCCTCCTCTTAGCTGGGACTCTAAATAGTGTTACTTTTTGTTCTTCGCTCGTGTGTGCGAGCCAAAGGCAGAACAGTTACATGTTTTGCACAAACTTAACTTTCAACCATGGCCTTAGAGCCGGAACACCTTTGGTACACCGTTGTCGCTTGTGAAATCAAATGACGGTGCTGTGGTTGGAAACTTACAGATTAAGGGGCGGTATATTATAATGAGTTCCCTTTGCCACGTCACCAAGGGAGCTAAATCTGACGCGCTCGTTTTCTCAGATGCTTGCAAAAAAGGCTTACCAAAACGAGATAAAGCCCTGTTTGCTTTGATAGCGGGCCTTCAGGTCATCTGCATTGTTGGGTCTGGTGCCTCTCATCTTCCTCTTGACAACACCCCATAGATTCTCCATGGGGTTCAGGTCAGGCGAGTTTGCAAGCCAATCAAGCACAGTAACACCATGGTCATTTAACCAGCTTTTTGTGCTTTTGGCAGTGTGGGCAGTTGCCAAGTCCTGCTGGAAAATGAAATCATCATCTCCATAAAGCTTGTCAGCAGAAGGAAGCATGAAGTGCTCTAAATTTCCTGGTAGATGGCTGCGTTGACGGTGGACTTCAGAAAACACAGTGTACCAACACCAGCAGATGACCTGGCAGCCCAAATCATCACTGACTGTGGAAACTTCACACTGGACTTCTAGCAACATGGTTTCTGTGCCTCTCCACTTTTCCTCCAGAATCTGGGACCTTGATTTCCAAATTAAATGCTAAATTTACTTTCATCTGAAAAGAGGAATTTTTGGTCCACTGTGTTTTCTGAAGTCCAGAGTCAACGCAGCCATCTACCAGGAAATTTTTGAGCACTTCATGCTTCCTTCTGCTGATAAGCTTTATGGAGATGCTGATTTCATGTTCCAGCAGGACTTGGTACCTGCTCACACTGCCAAAGGTACCAAAAGTTGGTTCAATGACCATGGTGTTACTGTTCTTGATTGGCCTGCAAACTCGCCTGACCTGAACACCATAGAGACTCTATGGGGTATTGTCAAGAGGAAGAGAAATGAGAGACACCAGACCCAACAATACAGATGACCTGAAGGCCGCTATAAAAACAACCTGGGCTTCCATTACACCTGAGCAGTGCCAAGGCTGATTGTCTCCATGCCACGCCGCACTGATGCAGTAATTCATGCAAAAGGAGGCCCAACCAAGTATTGCGTACATGTACAGTAAATGAACATACTTTCCAGAAGGCCAACAATTCACTAAAAAATTTTTTTTATTGGTCTTATGAAGTATTCTAATTTGTTGAGGTAGTGAATTGGTGGGTTTTTGTTAAATATCAGCCAAAATCATCACAATTAAAAGAACCAAACTTAAACTACTTCATTCTGTGTGCATAGAATTTATTTAATACACGAGTTTCACAATTTGAGTTGAATTACTGAAATAAATGAACTTTTCCACGACATTCTAATTTATTGAGATGCACCTGTAGCACTTAAAACCTGGAAAAGTCAGATTTCCATGATATGTCACCTTTAAAGAATTTTTCCATGTCGGTTCCTAGTGACCATGTCTGTCTATCTCCAATAATGACAAAAACACTAAAAGAAGCTGTCAATAAAACTTGTGCTCTATAGAAGTCCTCTGTAGTGACTGAAAATCACTATTCGCTTTAATTTCTATTGAATTTCCAAATTACTCATGATAATCCTCTATAGTAAACTCTAAACTTGAGATCCACACCAAGTGGATCACAAAGTCAGGAAAGCTAAACTGGATAACATTATGAGCTAATTAATTGTTATTTTTAGCCAGTTCTTTTAAATAAAGCGGTTGCTCTGGTTCACAAGTGGGACAAAACAATAAATTTTTAACAGATTTGTTGATAAATCTCAAACTTTTTTGGTGTTTGATATCTGACAGTTTTTTTTCTGTAATTTTTTAAGCATAACAGCCATAAACAGTCAATTCAAAAGATCTATTTTTTGTTTCACAGAAGAAAGAAAGAAGTCACATGGGTTTGGAACAATATGACAGAAAGTAAATAATGAAAGAATTTTCATTTCTGGCTGAACTATCCCTTTTTGTTCTAACTAGCCATGACAAGCAATGAGGAACAGAACATGCTGCCGCACCCTCAAAGAAATCTCATTGGTTCAAAATCCAGCTCCAAATAACAGTAACATTAAATATATTCTGACAGGTTGATTTGTCATTTTCTGCAGCATTTCGCTTTCAGTGAGGACAGAAAAAAACCTATAACAGTATGTTGTGTGCCTAGAACGTGGTGTATGATCAGTTTATAATGCGGTAAAATAGATCATAGCTACTGAAAGCTAATGTTTTGCATTAAAACCAGACAAATTGTTTTGAACACCTACCATTTTCTTTTTCTCCTTCTCTCCAGCACTAGAGCTCAGCAGCTGCATGTTGAAGAAAGCCAGAATGCCCAGGAGCTTGGGCTGCAGATAATCTGCCTGCACAAACATACAGTACAGTGACAGATGGCATTATGTCCAGAACAACGGCTATAATAGAAAACTAAAAACAGACCCCAATGCATTCAACTCTGTAGAACAAATGTACTTGAATCAGTCTGTGAAAGTTAGGCCTTAATCTGATGATTATTATTAGAGCAACTGTACCATGCGTCCTGGGGTGGTGATTTCTCTTGGGCCCTGGTAGGGGTCGTCACTGGGGGCAAAAGAAGCTAGAATAGCAAGTCCATTAAAGACCTGCTGGTAATGTTCTCCTAGACGCAAGAGCAGCTCATTATGAAGACCCTGGAAATCCTGTCTCAGCAGACTGCCCAATTCAATTTCTGTTTCATTCTGTGAAACAAAATATTTATTAAATAAAGAATAAATATTACCTATACATATATTTCTAATAAATAAATGAAAACAAGCAAACAGTAAGTACTTTTGTAAAAGTATCTATATATATATATAAGCTATTATATATATTATATATATACCGTGGGTAAAAAAGTATTTAGTCAGCCAAAACCAATTGTCAATTTCCCTTTCTCCCACTTAAAACTGATAGACGGCCTTTATTTCCATCATATGGTATACCTCAAACTTGAGAGACACAATGAGAAAAAACAATCCAGAAACACATTTAGGATTGTGTTAATAATTAAGTGGGTAAATAATCCTCCGCCTCTGTAAAATAAGTATTTGTTCACCTACAAACAAGCAAGATTTCTGGGTCTCACAGACCTGTAACTTCTTCTTTAAGACGCTCCTCTGTCCTCCACTTGTTACCTGTATTAATGGCATCTGTTTGAACTTGTTATAAGTATAAAAGACACCTGTCCACAACAACCTGTTCAAACAGTCACACTCCAAACTCCATCATGGCCAAGACCAAAGAGCTGTCAAGGACACCAGAAACAAAATTGTAGACCTGCACCAGGCTTGGAAGACTGAATCTGCAATAGGTAAGTAGCTTGGTGTGAATAAATCAACTGTGGGATTAATTATTAGAAAATGGAAGACATACACGACCACTGATAATCTACCTCGATCTGGAGCTCCACGCAAGATCTCACCCCGTGTGGTCAAAATGATCACAAGAACTGTGAGCAAAAATCCCAGATCCACACGGGGGGACCTAGTGAATGACTTGCAGAGAGCTGGGACCAAATTAACAAAGGCTACCATCAGTAACACAATGCGCCGCCAGGGACTCAAATCCTGCAATGCCAGACGTGCCCCCCTGCTTAATCCAGTACATGTCCAGGCCCGTCTGAAGTTTGCTAATGAGCATTTGGATGATCCAGAAGAGGATTGGGAGTATGTCATATGGTCAGATGAAATCAAAATATAACTTTTTGGTAAAAACTTAACTTGTCGTGTTTGGAGGAGAAAGATGCTGAGTTGCATCCAAAGAACACCAAACCTACTGTGAAGCATGGAGGTGGAAACATCATGCTTTGGGGCTGTTTTCTGCAAAGGGACTAGGACGACTGATCCGTGTAAACGAAATAATGATTGGGGCCATGTATCGTGAGATTTTGAGGGAAAACCTCCTTCCATCAGCAAGGGCATTGAAGATGAAACGTGGCTGGGTCTTTCAGCATGACAATGATCTCAAACACACCGCCCGGGCAACGAAGGAGTGCTTCGTAAGAAGCATTTCAAGGTCCTGGAGTGGCTTAGCCAGTCTCCAGATCTCAACCTCATTGAAAATCTTTGGAGGGAGTTGAAAATGTGTTGCCCAGTGACAGCCCCAAAATGTTACTGCTCTATAGGAGATCTGCATGGAGGAATGGACCAAAATACCAGCAACAGTGTGTGAACACCTTGTGAAGACTTACAGAAAACGTTTGACCTCTGTCATTGCCAACAAAGGGTATATAACAAAGTAATGAGATGAAATTTTGTTATTGACCAAATACTTATTTTCCACCATTTTGTCTCTCATAGTTGAGGTATACCTATGATGAAAATTACAGGCCTCTCTCATCTTTTTAAGTGGGAGAACTTGCACAATTGGTGGCTGACTAAATACTTTTTTTCCCCACTGTATATACACTTTTTTTGTAACCATCCTCTTTCTCTTTGTCTTTTTCCTCACTGCTCATCTCCTGATTTCATAATGTGAATATCCCACCTTAAGGTAGTGAAAGGCTCTCTCCAGCTCCTCCTTGGTACAGGAACACACAAGATGGGAGAATATATATTTGAAGTTATTGATGAGCATTTCTCTGCGGTTGACATTCAGTTGCTTGGCAATAGTGCGGATCAGGGCAGAAGCTGTAAGACTGGCCTTGGCTGCCAAAAAGGGAAGAAGGACCTGTAGAGTCCGCTGTGAACAAAGAGAGACAGAGTAAGCTCTTTGCATCAGTGAAATTAGCAATGAAAGTCATACAGTTCATCAGAGGAATTTATCATTGCTATCAAGATTACTCTCATTTATGCTGAAACTGAGCTTTACTGTACTATATTTGCCAAAATTGAAAGGATTAGTTCACTCCAGAATAAAAATTTCCTGATAATTTAATCACCCCTATGTCATCCAAGATGTTCATGTCTTTCTTTCTTCAGTCGAAAAGAAATTAAGGTTTTCGAGAAAACATTCCAGGATTTTTTTTCCTATATAGTGGCCAATGGGGAAAATCAACGTGCTGAAGTCGCAAATTGTGCAGTTTCAATGCAGCTTCAAGGTCGTTTACACGATCCCAGCCGAGGAATAAGTGTCTTATCTTGCAAAATGATCGTCATTTTATTTAAAAAAATTTAAATGTATATACTTTTTAACCACAAATACTCATCTTGTACTAGCTCTGCATCCACAACTTCACGCATTACGTAATCACGTTGGAAAGGTCTCGCGTGACATAGGCGGAAATACAGACCCTGTGTTTACAAAGCAAACATGCAATGAACGTCAAACGACCTTTACAAAAAAAGGTAAAACAAGGATGTCAGATGATTGAAAGTGAGAGGAAATGAGATTAGGGGAAAATGAGATGGAGTTTTTCGCCCTACCCAACCTTTTTGAACCGGAGCACACAGACGAAGAGCTAACTGCGCATGACCTTTCCAACGTGATTATGTAATGTGTGAATTTGTGGATGCACATCACGGAGCTAGTGCAAGAATAGCATTTGAGATTATATACATAAAGTATATACATTTTTATTTATTTAGAAAATGACCGACTGTTTCGCTAGATAAGACGGGGCTCGGCTGGGATCATGTAGAGCCATTTGAAGCTGCATTGAAATTGCAATTAGAACCTTCAACCCGTTGATCCCTACTGTTTTCCTAAAAACTTTAATTTCTTTTTGACTGAAGAAAGAAAGACATGAACATCTTGGATGACATGGGGGTGAGTAAATTATCAGGAAATTTTCATTCAGAAGTGAATTGATTTAATCTATCTTTAAAGGGATAGTCCGCCATAAAATGAAAATGCTGTTATCATTTACTCACCGTCATGTCATTACAAATCTGTATGAGTTACTTTATTTTGAAGGATGTTAGTAACCAAACAGTTTTGGGGTCTCATTGTATTTTTTTGTCCATACAATGGAAGGCAATTTTACCCGAAACCATTTGGTTACCAACATTTTTTTAAATATCTTCTTTTGTGTTTCACATAGTCGTACAGTCGTACAGGTTTGGAACATCATGACAGTGAATAAACGTTGACATTTTTGGGTGGACTATCCCTTTAAGGCTGTTCTGTTACATCAGAGGCTGATCTTGCTGAATCTGATATCGAGATGTTGGACTTACATTGAGAAAACGATTAAGGTCAGGGAAATCAAAGACATGTGCCACATGAGACAGGATGTCCAGTGCCAGCTCTCTCTGATGGGCCGCCTCCTCCTGCAGAGCCTCACTGCTCTGATCTGGCGTGCAGCGCAGAGCCGTCACATGACGTGAATGCAAAGACTCCACCAAGAACTGCAATAAACAAAAAGGTAGACCCATTACATTTTATTACTCTAGGTGAATTTGATTGACCACAAAGTTTAGTTTGTTTTTAACCTAAACAAACACTGTTTTCCATTCCTAGCTCATAGTTTTTAAGCTTTTTTGAAGGTGATAAACAGCTTACGTTGGTACTCACGTTGATACATATAACACACCCCATAAATGCACAGCATTATAAATAACGATAACATCATCACAGTATGAAAACTGCACACTGACCTGGCAAATTGGGTTCCTGTACTGGTTGAAGAAGGACTGCAGTTTGAGGTGTCTACAGGTGGCCAAAGCCTGGATCTCGGTGTAGGCTGCTACCGACACAGGATTAGACTTGGACAGCAAGCAGTGCAGAAGACGAAGCAGAGCAAAAGACACCAGGTTCCCTTCAGCAGCTCTGAGAACCACCATAAGCAAGAAATGCATTGTTGATACATGATTTAAACACTTTTAACTGCAGGAAGGATCAATATATACTAAAATAGCAGCAAAAAAAGCATTTTGCACTACCTCCCAATTTCTCCAGTGGTTAGTATGAGTGTGTTTTTGAGTTCATTGTTTCTGGAGGTCTTTGCATTTGTGTAAGCTTCTTTTAGTCTGGACACAAGAAGCTGTGAAAATCAAAATCATAATACATCCATTAGTTAGTTTGGATAAAAGCATCTGCTAAATGACATAATGAATGACATCAAGTGCCAAAAAGGTGATGATGGTTAGCATGTCATAATTTGAACTTTAAAACTGTACCTCTTTTAGGAAGCCGTTTCCATTCCAAAACTCTAGAAGATTCTTGATATTTAGGCCAAACTTTATGCGGACGTCCTGGTCAGGGTCTTCAATGAGGTTGACTAATGCGCTAACCAGAGATTTTGTGTCAGGGTCACTGTTACCCAGATCCACATGTTTGAACAAGTGCCGTATATTCCTGATAAAAGCTGCCGTGTCAAAAGACAAAAGTTAAGACTGATATGGTGAGCTATAAAATATTTGCACAGTACAGTGTATTAATGCTTAGATCACTGTAAGAGCTGCAAGAGCGAAAAAAAAGCACAAATAAAAACAAATTCATATTTACTAAATTCATTCATGCAAATTCAGCTATTTACATTGTTCAGACTAAGCATTTAATCCTTAAGAATGCTGCTTGGATCACACATTTTTGTAGGCCAAAACTCAGAAACGAGTTCAATCATTCTGAAGACAAGTTTTTTCCCTAAAATAATTCCTAAAATGAAGTCTGTGGTTAACACAAGCTCAAGATATTTTCATGTCTTATTCTACAACATAAAATACATAAATAATACCCCTTGGGGTTTTTTTTGTTTTGTTTTTTTTAATGGTTTAACTTGTCTTAAAAAGGAAGTCGCAAACAAGTGGCCTAAAAGGGACCACAGAGATTGTCAGGGACCTTAAACATCATTCTAACTCAAACTTTTAGGGAAAACGTTGTTTAAATAAGACTGAAAGAGTTGTCAGTGGCTTCATGATGGTGATACTAAACTCAAGCAACTGCAGTGTAGTTTGTTTATAGCCAACTATGTTGAAGTTCGTTGATATGGGAAGAAAAAGGAGGGAACCAGTTCAAATTAAACATACAATCTCACAAATTAAAAATACTCAAACAAAACGAGCGGCAGCCACCTCACAGCCAACTGATGCACACACAAAACATAAAATGTTCCAGGCCTGGTCATTTCTCTCCCTCAACTGTGCTCACTCCTCCTTACATCCTTCAGGAGGTCCTCAGTGGAAATCGTGACAACTCCACTTGCCACACCAATGTTTGGCTTAAATCTGGTGATTTATTTAGACTTCAAAATTCATCAAATTTGAACAAAACATTATCATCAGGAACAAAAAGTGTGACAGTCATTACTTTTGTTAATCACAGAGCTTTTTTTCTGTAAATAATCCAAAATTAGGGATGCACCGATATGATTTTTGGGGCAGATGCCGATACCAATTTTAACAATCACTTATTGGCCGATTCTGATACCGATATTTGTCACTTCCTCTCTTATTTGAAATTTTGGGATCAAAATAGATAGTATTTTGATCATGTTTTAAATCAGCAACGTTCAAAAACACCTGCATTAAATTATGCTAGCAGATTTATTGCTGCATTATAAAATAATTTCTAATGAACATGGATTGGATTTAACATTCAGCAGGCCTACATAAATACAACAGAACAAAGATACATACTAAATAAACAGTGCTTTTTAGATAGGTTTAACAGTTTTCAGGTACAGAAATAAAGTAAACAAATGTAAAATAACACTACGCTGTATAAATTAAATACATATTAATCATTCTTTATTGTAACAGACTTTATTATAATTAATCCAATTTTTTTTTGTATACGTTTTAATATTATTTGTAAGTTTAAATGTGTATGAGATCTCCTTTAACAAGGCGGGACTCTTATTTTGACAGGTTTTCTCATCTTCGGAGCAGCTATATGGGTAATGAAAGCAGTTGTTTATTATAAATTTGTCAGTTTATTAAGCACCCCCCAAAAAGGCATAAGATCTGTATATATTTGTTTACTGTTAGTTGTAATAAAGGTTTTGTGTAATTCGCTGTATGATGATGATAATGCAACTGAGAGTGAGAGTTTAATGTGCACTTCTCGTGCTGTTTTTTGTTTAGCTCTTATGGTGATTTTTTTTTTGGAGTGAAAAAGGACGCATTAAACTTAATAAAACATCAGTAAAGTTTTGGTTATCATTCAGATGAGGTCCGCTACACTTATGAAAGTTACAAAAGTTATTTAGTCAAGAATAGTGTGCGATCTTTTGTTATTTGATTAGCATTAAAGTGAAGACATCAGCGCTAGGATTATGCAACAGACATTATACAGCTCAGTGCCTTCACGCAGTTAATTAATAAACCATTGGTTTGTTATATCAGCCTTTTCCTTATATAGCCGATGGTTGTAAATGGAGGAAAAATCGGCCGATAAATATCGGCGGCCGATACATCAGTGCATCCCTATCCAAAATCCTAATGGGTTTTTGTCGAGGGAACCAGCGTGATGCTAATTTACAGGTTGGCTTAAATACATTATCACTGCAGCAGACTATTTAATTAGATTCTCTGAAAGTAATGCTGACTGGACTAACCTTGCTTGACCTTCTTGTCCTCCACAGATTTGAGCAGCAGAAGGAATGGGGTAAGGATGGAGGCTCCGATGGAGGAAGTCTGGCTGGGGTGGGAGTCTGAAATGCTGAGACCAACACAGAGCAGCTCATGGGATGGCATCATATCCTGAGGGAACTGCAGTTGTGAGCTCTCAGACAAACAGCAAGCCAACTGCCCTGTAATACCGGCCAGCTCGATTTTGACTTCTGTTGAGCTGTCCTGGAGTCTGTTCCTAAATGCATTATTGAATTAAAATGTTTACAAAAGTGCATTAAAAAGGACTTTTCAGAAAAGTAAACATTTCCACATCTTCCACAATTTTTATCTGTTCAGAGTTCCCCTTTTAAAATGTTTTTCAGTCATACATATAATGCATAAGGATTTAAAAATTTATTTAAAAGATCTAACACTAACTAGAAGAATATATATTCTCAAAATAAATTTCCATTTCAAATCACAGGTTTAAAATTCCTTTATATCTCCAGGTCTGCCATAACCATAAGAATCATGAATTAATGTGAGCCAATCTTGGATGGGGTTTTTTTTTCTCAGAGTGTGTGACTGTTGGATGACGTACAGAAGGACCTCGTGGATGAGGCTATAGGATTTGACTCCTAGATTGTGCAGCAGAAGGGGGAAGCCTCTGACAGCACTGGCCCGCTCAGATTCACTGTTACTTTGCAGGGCCCAGCGGTAAACCGACGACCGCCAGTCACCGCACACACTCTTCGACAGCAGGGCAAGTAGAAACACACAGTGCACTCGAGTTTGTGCAGCTACAAGAAAACGCACAAAACAACAAACATTGAAATGTACTGTAAGTGAACTGTAAAATAAATTAAACTTATTGAGGAACAACACTGAAATAAACAGTTATCCATTAACATTATGAGACACTATAAGATACTTACAGTAGACAGGAGCAAGTTTCTGGGAGAGTGCAATCAGACTTGCAGGAAAAGAGGCCATCTGATAAACCGCTTGTGAAGAATGCTCAAGCACCCATGGGATTGAGAGCAGAGCACAAATATTCCTGTAAAAACCTGTGTCACCCTGACTATTAGCTGTAAACATACAACACAAATCAAATTAATTCAAATGAACTGATATCATGCCGTTAAATACATCTACGGGCTGCTCATGAGTGAAAATTCAGAAAAATTCTGCAATATCTCAACAAATCAGCAAAAATAAAGTTAAATATAACCTTTAGCAAATCTCAAAATAAATATCCATTTATGTGTATTATAAAGTTGTGGTGCCTAAATTCACCTGTGATATAAAAGTTTAGTTTTTTGTGATTTATTATTATAAGAAAAACTGTTTTATATCGGCCATTTAAGGGTTATTGGCTATAACTTGAAAATAATTATCAGCTTTACGGTTTTGGCCAAAATTTTTATATTAGTGCATCCTGAAAAAATAACCAGGATGCATTTATATAAAATGGTCCTTTATCCTTACATAGATATTAATAAAGGATCTTGCAAAAAAAATACACTCACTGTTAAGGTAGAGGACAGCATCAAGTATCCTGATGGTACCCTCCACCAGAGGCTCCAGCTCTTCCTCATTAGAGGTGTTTGCCATCACAGAGTGGCAGCTCTCGACTACCTGAGCCAAAACCCGAGGCTTTAACCAAATGAGCTGAGCCTCATCTGAAGCCTCTGATGTCATCCCTCCTCTGCCACTGAAGATGTATTTAAGAATGAGAACAAATAACCATGCAACACAACAAAAGTCTTAAATAAAGCCGTACCTCTGTGATCCACTTAGACAGTGCTTTGAGCAAAGTGCAGCCAGATGGAAGATGAGCGCCAGTCCCTGCACGGTGCTCACTGTGTGGTCCCTCATCTGGGTCAGTAACTCATCCAGTCGGCTCTCTACAGCTGCCCACACCTCACTTCTGCGCTTCATGTCCACCTGCCTGATTCAGGACAAGATGAATACACATGCTAAGATGCAAGACTGAAGGAATGTCTATTTGGAGAGTGGGGACAGAGAATTGCATACATTGGCTGAGTTTTTTCCCCACTCCTTAGCTGGGTTGGAAGAGAGAGGTTTGGGCGTTTGGCTGGAATCTCCTCTTCATACATACTAGGATCAGCAGGGTCAGAAACACCAGCCTGCAAATCCTGCACTGCAGCAATAGCTTCTGTCATGAGGGCAGCGTACAGGTAGCCTTCCACGCTTTGCTAGTTTTCATAAAACAGAAAATATGTTACTTTCTACAATACATCGCCACTTTACAACTGAGAGTTAATGTATGGCAAGACTGTCAGCAAATAACGATTTAAAGGGATAGTTCACCTAAAAATGAAAATTCTGTCATAATTTACTCACCCTCATTGCAGTCCAAACCCATAACCCAAACCCTTAAATCTTTGTTCATCTTCAAAACACAAATAAGCATTTCTGTCCCTTAATTGAATTTTCTGAGAGATTTCCCAAAAGAAAGTCCAGCTGACCAAAACTATGAAAAAGATCATGAAGAGATTGCACAAGAAAAACCATATGAATCAATAGTTTGATCCAAGTCTTCTTTTGATCAACACACATACATAGAGCTCATCAAATATGGTAAACGGAAGCTCAAGCTTCCTTGCTTGACGCACAAGATCCCATTAGGAGTGTTCTCATGCCTCAAGCAAGAACGGTTGTGTATCTGTGATTACCGTACCAAATTTTATATTTACCAAAGTATATGTTGGAACAACATGAGGGTGAGTAATTGATTACAGAATTTTCGTTTTTGGGTAAACTATCCCTTTAAATATCAGACTTTCCCCCAATATATTGTATGACTTAACACTTTGAATACAGTGCAAAGAAACATCATTGATTTTCATTTTATTGAAAAGAGCAGGGAAAAACTTTAGTCAGAATTGTTTTTAGATCAACTTTTCCTTTAACCCTTTACCTCCTGCAGGCCCTGTGTTCCAATGGTCTTAATCAGAGATTTGCAAATGGCTGCGACTCTCTCCTTCCGGATCTGCACCGCACACTCATATCCGAGAGGAACAAACTCAAGGACAAAGCAGAAGACTTCACAAAGTGTTGCTTTCACCTCCATTATCTTCAACTGCTCTAGTGCCCCACCAACCACCAGTTTCTCAAGCCTTTCCATCAGCATATTCACATGAACTCTCTCAAACCTGCAGTGAGTGCCTTCCTCGGGCTGGAAAACACATTGGGAGAGCTTCTGGAATTCCTTGCCAAAGACACTGAGCTCTGACTCCACAAAAGTAGGCAAGGAGTCCAGGAGATGCAAATAAGCAGAGAAAAATGGCTGTGAATGGTCTTCAGGGAAACCTCCCAGAGTCACAATGCGAGTTAAAAGAACCATGGATGCTGCCTTGAGTTTTGGGCTCCCATGAGACAGCATAAGGCAAGTACAGTCCCATATGATGGCCACTTCCCTTGGGAAGAAAAGGCCTTGCAAAATATCTGTCAGCACTGTTAATGAAGTTACTAACAACGCCTGAGCTGAGGCATATGAGGACAGATTAAGGATGGTGGGGGTCAGGTAAACGGCAGAATCTCCAGACCTGACGGAGCAACGTTCCACCACCACTGGCCACTGTGGTGATGGTCTGACCATGAGATTCATATGCACTAGATCTTGCATTAAACATATTAGCTCTGTGGAAAAAAGGCCAAAAAGGACTGAGCCCTTGGCTCTGAAAAGATGAAGCAAGGAGCAGATGACTGATGAAATCTTTATGTGAAGATCTTCACATTCTGGGCAAGCAGCAATTCGCAAGAAGCGGTTGATGATCCATTTACTGAAATCTGTGAAGGGAGAATGGAGGCAGACAATCTAAGCTGGATGTATTCGAGCAGAACTTTAGTAGCTAACGTAAACCAAATGAACTTACCAGAGCAGCTGTTCTCCGAGTTTTTGAAGTGATCTGAAAGACACGCTGGGTTTACGAACATTAAAGAAGAGGATTTAATAATGTGCTGCACAAAGTCCAGCAGCATCACACACGCTGGCTCAGAACTGGTCTTCTTACATAACTCCAGAGCAACTGAAATGTGAGAAAGATAAAACGGAGTAAAAATAAACTATACAAGCATGACACTAAACATGGACTTAAAGCAGTAAAATTACAATGGAAAGAGACTCATTTAAACGAGAAGGATGAAGAGAAATTTTCAATAGATTAAAATATCCTATTAATTAGCTTTAAAGGGACAGATCAGGGGAAAAAACTAACTTCATCGTCTTCATGTTGTTCCAAACCTTTATGACTTCCTTTCTTCTGTTGATATTTTGTGAAATGTCAGTGTTTTTTGTTCCTGTGTTGCTTACCGCCGCGACTTTTCAAAATATCTTCTTTTGTGTTACGCAGAACATCATACAATGATAATAAGTAAATAGAATTTACATTTTTGGGTGAACTTTCTTTTTAATATAACATTGCACCCCAAATTTCATGCTACTATAAACAAAATATTTAAACTATGCATAATGTACTCTAGCATCTAGTGTATTAATTGTGTGTGTGTGTGTGTGTTAGCTGTTCAGTGCATAAAACTTAGATCAGCAGCCATTGTAAACAAAGGAAAACACTTATGTGACAAGAACCCAGAACTTTCATCTGGAAGGAATGGCTTATATTTAATTTATGTAATATTCAGATTGATACATGTAATATGTTTAATATAATATATATATATTTTTCAGCATATAATCTGTTCTAAAGGATTTCACGTTAGCATTTTGCTTGTACTGTACACACAGGTGATTGTTCCGTGGCTATGTTGTTTTATGAGAAGTCAACAACCACATAACAAAATTGTATTTATTTAGCATGTTTGAAACAGCATGAGGGTGAGTTAATGATGACAGAATTTGAGATGTTCTGCTGAAAAGACGTAAAAAAAACATAAACATCCTGAAAAAAAACCTCAAAAGATACAATGCATTGTTTCTTACCGACGTCAACATCTGTCAGTATCCTGTCAATGAACTGACACAGTATCTGACGAGGTTTCTGCACAGCCTGCTTGTACTCAACCGAACTAGCACTGGAAAAGACGTAAGAGGCATTATCTTTAAATGTTTATGTTGAGGACGCTTTTTTAAGAGAATTTAAAAAGAGACCACAATCGTTCTTAGCAGCCATTGTTGTTACCTGGCTAGTTCTTGCAATGCAGGAATCATTGCTGACATCTCTAGTCCTCGCTCCATCTTTACTTTGTAAATGAGCGTTTACTATATACAACAAAAAAAATGGTTTAGGCCGAGCAGACCTAATAAAACACTCGCAGTCTGTTCATCCTCTGCTTCCACACGCGCATCACTTTCAAAAGTATTTTCGCACTCCGGAACTTTGTCTACGGCAAGCGCGTCGGGTCAGTTTGTTTGCAGTCGCGAAACGAGTAACGTGAGGTCGTGGTGGCCTATCGGCGCTCTGTTGAATACGGTGACCGAGAAGTGCAGAACAAATCACAATTCTGAAAACAAAAGAACAAATTACAAACGCAAATGCAAGTCTAAAAAACAAAATAACAATTCAGAAAGCACAACAACAATTCAGAAAACATTATAACATGTCAGAAAACACAATGACAAATCTGAAAACAAAATAACAAGTCAGAAAACACAACGACAAATCTGAAAACAAATTAACAAGTCAAAAAACACAACGACAATTCAGACAAACCGGAAGAGGTAGGTATAGTTTGAGACAGCCCATTGGTTTGGGATTACTCACCCCGGACTGGACTGGGACTAGACCATCTGTCAATCAGTATACCGGTAAGAACCGCCGAAACACAGATCATGGTATAAAGTTCGGAGATGGAATAAGTATCTCAGTTTAATGTATATGTATGATTAGCCCTTTACCCTTGAATACAAATACGGAGTGTATATTTACATTTAGTAAAAAGTGGCCTTGTAACTCAATCCTCTCCAAGTGGGCAGGTGGAATAAGTGTTGTCCTTGGCTTTTGACGCGATCAACTCCGTGTTCGATCCGTCCTTTTGCCGAACTTTTTTCCCTCCATTTTCAATCTCGTACACATCGTAAAGGCACTATTTTTCAATAAAATTAAGGCAATAATCAAAAAGTTGAAAATAAGTATGGGGTAGGGTTAGGGTAGGTGTAGGGAGGGCATTTATTGGTCCAATAAGGTGGCATCCATTTAATAATTAAAATGTAAATTATAATTTACACTCAATACGTTATTGTTGCATACTGTTTTATAATGTACTACAGTACTGAGGTGCAGATATTTGCCACTATTTGCAACAAGTAGTATATTTGATAGTAGAAATCCTGCTATTTTAATATAGTGTAACTAGGTATTTGCACTTAGCAGTATTAAGAAGTTGTAAATAGCATATTGCTAAAAAGCATGCTATTTCACTATTGTAAATAGAATCCATTGCTAATGCGAGATTTGAAAAGGGAGGAAAAAAAAAGTTCGGCAAAAGACGGGATTGAACCTGGGTCGATCGTGTCAAAAAGCCAATGACACGCGCTTATCCATTTGCGCCACTGGAGGTGATGCTTTACTGCCACTTTTTACTAAATGTAAATATACACTCCGTATTTTTTATTCCATAGTAAGGGTAATTCATACAATACATTTAAACTGAGCTACTTTAATACCATCTCCGAACTTTCTACCAGGACTCTGCTGTTCTTCGGCTGGTTCTTCACTGTATACGTTGATTGACAGATGTCTTGTCGTTGTGTTTTCTGACTTGTTATTTTGTTTTCGAATTTGTCATTGTGTTTTCTGACTTGTTATAATGTTTTCTGAATTGTTGTTGTGTTTTCTGAATTGTTATTTTGTTTTTTAGACTTGCATTTGCGTTTGTAATTTGTTCTTTTGTTTTCAGAATTGTGATTTGTTCTGCACTTCTCGGTCACCGTAGTTGAAGCTGTGTGGTGAGGTGGTTAATATGCACAGTCTATGGGTGAAGGACAAGAACATTACAGTCCTACAGGCGCGAGTTAAAGTCAAATATGGGGATTACAAAGTTAGCGTATCTAATTCACTTTGACGCGCCAGACTCTATGCGCAACAAAGAGATCGGCGATTATTCTGGTAAGATCAATGCAGTGCTGTTAAAAAAAATGTAACAAAGCAGCTAATTGGGCATCAAATGATCTATTAATCCGCACGAAAGAAGAGAAGACAGTAAGAAAAGCCACTGACAGGCGGAAAATGCATCTGGAAACTACTCTTCAGAGTTAGATTGTTAGCATTAGTTGTCATCTAACGTTATTTTAATTTGCATAAAACTGCACTGATTGTCATGTATCTGTGATTTAGGGAAGATTATCGCACTGGATACATCTATTGTGGTGAATCAGTTTCGCTCTGCTCTCCCCAGCCATCTGAAGCTAAGGTCAGTATTATTGAGTCATCGAGTTTGTTAAAAAAAATACATTAAAATCAGTGTCTTTTCTGTTTTGTAAATATTAAGATTTTTTAGGTATAGATGTGCTATCTTATCATATGAACGTGTGATGTTGCAGTCCTCTCACAGGCTTGTTTTACCGCACTCTTACTTTCCTGGAGCATGACATCAAGCCTGTCTTTGTGCTTGATGGCAGGCCACCTAATCAAAAGAGAGCTGTGGTGAGATGTGTACTAATACACTTATTTAGTAATTATATACACTACTGAGCAAAAGTCTTAGGCCACTAGTATTTTCACCAGTCAGTTATTTCTATCTTTTGCTGTAAAATATCAGTTTACATTTCTTTTGCCATTAATTGTAATAATCCAGTGAGATTTTTGCATGCACAAGGAGTCTGACAACAGCCAATGCTCCACACAGATCTGATCTCACTATCATCCAGAAATAACGGGCTTAAAACCTGTTGTTGTTGTTGGTGGTGTTGGTGGTGGTGGTGAAAATACTAATGGCCTAAGACTTTAGCACAGTACTGTACATATAATAATTATGTAATTATTGTGTATTTAATAATATTTCATATATTTTAATTCCTCTAGCTGGAAAAAAGAGCTCAAAGCACAGGCTGGAACAGCTCACAGAGCTCCAACACAGGTGTGTGGAGTTGTATTGTAAATATGTGGCAAAAAAACAACAACATTGTGAAATATTATTACAATTTAAAAAACTTTTTGTTTAATATATTTTAAAATGTAATTTATTTCTTTGAGGGTAACGCTTAATTTTCAGCAGCCATTACTCAATCGTCAGTGTCACATGATCCTTCAGTAATCATTCTACTAAGCTCATGAAACATGACTTATCATTATCATTTGTGCTGCTTAATATTTTTGTGAAAAGTTATACTTTTTCTTAATGAATCTTGAATAGAAAGTTCAAAAGAATAGCATTTATTTGAAGTAGAAATCTTTTGCAACATTATAAATGTCTTTACTGTCATTAAAAGTAGTCTTTTCTTCCAAAATAATATTATAACTATCGTATTATTTCACACTGTTTCTGCTAATCATTATTTCTAGTGTGCTTGTGACTATATGACATTTATGGACACTATAATATTTTGCACTTTAGTGTCCAACTTTAAACAAGACTGCCTGCGTCTCTTACAGCTCATGGGTGTGCCATGTATCAAGGTATTTTAATTTAGTTAGCTTTATAAACATAAATTCTGTCTCATATTAATTTGCGAGGTTCTTGCTTGACTTGTTTTGACTTTCATCGCCGTGAATGTCAGGCTCCAGGTGAAGCAGAGGCGCTGTGTGCCCACCTGGTCAAAAGTGGCACAGTTAATGCTGTAGCCTCAGAGGACATGGACACACTGGCATTTGGAGGGACTGTTCTGCTCCGCCAGCTCAATGCAAAGAGAGACAGGTGAGAAAGTAGTCAAAATCTTGTTCTGATTGTAGATTTTGCAGGAGAACATTGAAAAAGATATGCTTTTAAATATAAAGTTTTAGCAAATATTATTTTTTCTTACAAGCACACCTAAAAATAGTACATGAAAGATGCATGAATACAAAAATAAAATAAATGAAAAAATATTTAAGCAAATGTAAACATAAAACATAAGGCATTTTAGTTCATCTACTGTCTGGCTCAAAGGATGTGTCCTCACAAGCTCAGTTTTAATAGTGTATTATAAATTATACGTTGTAATAATATTGTTTATTGAAGAAAATATTAATATGAATAATTAATATTTTATTCGTGATATTAATATTTGCTATTATGGTTGTTATTTTTATCATTTCACCTTTTGTTGTAAGCCTTAATTGAGCTCTCTTAATCAGAATCAAATCATGAGCTTTATTCGCCAAACACAAGAAATTTGTTGTGGTTTCCAGGAGCTCTGAGTGCATACATGCATACATATATACATAAATAACACGAGAGAAAGAAGACATAGAAAAACATTTAATAATAATGATAATAATAATAATAAATGTAAAAAAAAAAAAACAATAAAGTAACTTACATTAATGATATGACGTTATAATATTTTGCAAACCAAATTATTTGTTACAAATATTATATCAAACATATTTCGTAATGCCGAGTTAATTAATATTGAATATATACATTTACAACAAGGCATTAATAGTCATTTTTACACCTTTTTGGAAAGGCATGTTTCTAACATGTTAAACTGACATAGAAATAAAGGACTTCTTTATTAATGACCTTCTGTTGTGTGTATTAAAATACAGAAACATCTATCATGGTTATGTCCTTAAATCATTTCTCTCATAGTGAGGTCACAGAGTACTCCTTACCAAAGCTATTGGAAGCTCTACAGCTGACATATAAACAGGTATTTTCAATGTTTTGCCTTCTTTTCATTTTTTGCTGACCCTTGCTCTTAATTTTTGTAACAAATCTCAGCACCTGACTGTCAATAGCTGCTAATATACATATCTAAAATATCTTGATGCAATTGGCATTACTCCTGAGTGTAGTAGTTGTAACTTTATTTTGATTTTGAGAAACGTTAGAATTGCATGGTTATTGTTAAAGGAGTCCTATTATGCTCTTTTACAAAGTCTTGATTTTGTTTTGGGGGTGTACTAGAACATGCTCTCATACTAGGTTTTTCGAAAAACACATTATTTTTCACATAATTTACATTATTCAAATACCTTTCTCTCCTCTCCCCCAGCACTGGCCAAACGGCTCGATTAGTTCCGGCTTTGATGAAGGTCCGCCTTCCGAAAAACAAAATGTGTTGTGATTGGTTAGCTGTCCCAGTGCGTTGTGATTGGTGAACAGCTTAGACGGTGTTTCAGTACTGCCACGCCCCCTTGCTCCGTCTTTCAACTAAAGCTTTTGGCGAATCCGGCACTGTACTCCCTCGTGTTGTGGAAGCTGTCCTCAGTAAAAATGCGCAGCACACAATAGCAAATTGAGGTTATAATGCTCAGGAACAGAGTTAAAAAATAAATTGCAACCACTGTTTCCTGACATCATCCACTTTCGGAAGCCCAAACAAGACGTTTGGGCACGGAGGTGAAAAAAACAGCGTTTCAGGTGGTCGCACACCGGACGAGAAGCGCAGCGTCGCGCCACGTCTTTAAAATTTGAATACATTATTTTCTATGAGTGTAGGCACACCGGCGGCGCCGTTCGGCGTCTGTCCGCGGCGCCCAGCTACGTCGTGTTGTACTTGTAAGAATTGTTCTAAACATGCCGAAAATTTGACGCTACAGCACATCGGCTCTTCTTCTTGGTTTTCTTTGATGCACTAACTCTGCAGCAGCACTTCTTCTCCTTCGTCTCGTCTGATGCACTCACTCAACCAGCGTTCTAACCACAACCTCGCCCCTCCCCACCCCCCACCCATTCGAATTTCTGTAGGCGGGAATAATTTTTAATGATATTCTAATGAGCCGCTTTGTGACATCACGAAGCCCGGAAAACAAACGCTGTAGTCCAAACGACACGTTCGTTGTAGTTCTTGAAAAGGGATTTTTTAAAAACTAAATATCTCCCCTTGGAGTGGACTTTGAGATTTGAAACTTTTTTATGCCCAAACATACACACCACACACTGACTAAAATTTAAAAAGTGAAAAAGCATAATAGGACCCCTTTAAATTAACCCCAAAAAAAATCAAAAGAAAAAGTAGTTTTAATAATAAAAAGAGTGTCTTGATTTGCTTAATTTTCTTCCTGTGTCTCTTTCCTAGTTTGTTGACCTGTGTATCTTGCTGGGCTGTGACTACTGCGATAAGATTGGGGGTCTTGGTCCGAGTCGAGCACTGAAGCTTATTAAACAACATCATACAATAGAGGGTGTGATGGAACATGTTAACAGAAAGGTGCTTGTTCAGAAAGAAATCGTACAAGCCAAAGAAATCATGCACTGCTAAAGTTGGCAATAAACAGGAATTGTGATTGTCTTTTGTTTTCTATTGTGATGTATGTCCGAATGATGTGTATCCGAATTTTCCACTTTGATTTCATTGTGACTTTAGAAGGCTCAATAAGGCAACATTCTGATAGTTTTGTCATCACTTATTCACTTTAATGTGCTTTTAAAAACCAGATTATGATCTTCTTTCTTCTGTGGAACACAAAAATAGATGTTCAGAAGAATGTTCTGGTTGCTGTTGTTCATACATCAAAATAAAAGGCGACTTTGGCTGTCAATTCTTCCAGACACACCCAATCCCTCCAAACTGGCAGTACAAGGATGCCCGCAAGCTGTTTTTCGAAACCCCAAAAATTGACGACCCTGTCCTGGCCTGGAGTGAGCCTGATGAAGAGGGCCTGGTGCAGTTCCTGTGCAAAGAGAGGCCTTTGAAGTACATATCTGTGTTCTAGTATTTACTAGTATCTGACATTTTTTGATAAAGAGTGCGATATTAACTGACATGATTTAGTATTATTCATTTTTTAGTTGTGCATTTAACCTTTCTTTGGGTGTGTGACCTTATTCAATGTTTTAAGGGAAGAAAGGGTGCGGGGACGCATGAAGAAGTTTCGTGAGTCTCTCTTAAAGAGAAGGATGCAGAGGGAGGTGGATGAGAAAATGGGCCAAACTCGACAGTCACGTATTGAGGATTTTTTCCGTGCAACACGGAGGAGAAAGGTCAGATGTCAATAAAGATGTATTGTAAATCGATTGCTTGCTTGAACATTGTAACAAACAATCTTGTCTTCCTTATCTAGGCTGAGTCTGCAGCTGTGGAAGCATCCAGTGGGAGAAAGCGACCAAAAATGTAATAATATGGACCCTTTTGAATCTTAAACCATTGATCAAACCATCATGTGGACCGAAGAGTCAAAAGTATAATGGCATGGATCTGTTTTAGATGCTTAATTTATTTTGTTCAAATGGCAACGTCATGTAAAACCAGTGCCAAGAAAATATATGTTTTAATGTTTTTGTATCATGTACAAAAAAAAAAAACGTTTATGTTCGTGAGCCTGTATTAAATTACAGATGACTTCTTTTTATTTCTAAAAAATATACTGTGTTTCATTGTTGCAGTACTATGGTTTGTATTTAAAGGAATAGTTCAGCCATACATGAAAATTAGCTGCACATTTCCTCAACCACAGGCCATCCAAGATGTAGATGAGTTTGTTTCCTTGTCGGAACATATTTGGAGAAATTTAGCATTACATAACTTTAGCATTACATAACATTAGTGGATCCTCTGCAAGTGAATGGGTGCCGTCAGAAGGAGAGTTCAAACAGCGGATAAAAGCACCACAATAATCCACAAGTCATCCACAACACTCATTACCATCTTGTGAAGTGAAAAGCTACTTTATAAGTAACGAATCCATCAATAAGACATTTTAACTTTAAACTATTGCTTCTGGCCAAAATACGAGTCTGTCTTGTATACAAGTCTAATAATAACAACACTTCCTCCAGTAAGAAGGTTGAGGAAATTTTCAGCAAATTTTGATGTTTTGACTGAACTATTTCTTTAATGTGGTTTCACACCTGATGCGTATGGGTAGACAGAGTACAGTTGGAACACTTTTTGCCTTTTACATTACCTCACAAAAGCTATTACAAACACAATTTTCATGTGATATTTCTTGTATTTATCAAACTAAGAATTTATGATCAATAATACATATAAATAGTTCATATCTTTTCACAGTTTACAAAGACATTTGTTCCAATTGTACCATTGTTGGGTATGGTCGAAACAACTTTAATGCTCTACGCGCCGACCACACTCAGTGTGCACATGTTAATTTGATACCATTCTATGAAATAATTTGATTTCAGCTCTTCATTTTATTTCTGTTCTTCATTATATATGACCGATAATGCTGCTTACTCGCAGGGGGGGGGGGGAGGGGGGGGGGGGGGGGGGGGGGGGGGGGGGGGCCGGTGGGTGTGAATAAAAAGGTTGGGGGGTAAAAACAAAGGGGGTGGGGGGGGGGGGGGGGGGGGGGGGGGGGGGGGGGGGGGGGGGGGGGGTGAACCTTAGAGCTACTACCACACCGTTCTTCAGTCACTGAACAATTACGATTTTAAGCATTCAAATGAGAAATTGTTCATCTCTAAAATGCTGAACAACTTTAAATTTGCAAAAAATATTGAACAATGAAAAAACAGTTCATTGTACAACCATAAAAACAACAAATAACATTCAGTTAACAGTCACTGAGCGAGTAGGCTAACTCACTCATTCATCAACTTACTCTTGTGGTGTCAGATGCAGTTTGTGCTTTATATTCGTATTTATTTGTATCGATACATCCACAAACTACAAAGTACCAAGCAACTATCATGTATTTCAGTCATGAAACCAGGCTTTTCTGTAGTTTAATTGTTATTTAAATTACATTTGAGTAGGCCTATCTTGTAAATAACATGGCAGTCATTTAGAACCATCAGACACTGTACCATCGCTGTAACAATTTCGTGAGAGTCTCAAGTTTCTGATCCTAATTAAAGGGATAGTTCACCCAAAAATGTCGTTCCAAATCGGAAAGAGTTGCTTTCTTATGTTGAACACAAAAGAAGATAGTTGGAAGATTGCTGGTAATCAAACAGTTGGTGGTTGACATTGACCTTCACCATAGTAGGAACAAAAAAATACTATGGATAAAGTCAAGGCACCCACCCAACTGTTATGATTTACCAGCAATCTTCAAAATATCTTCTTTTGTGTTCAACATAAGAAAGCAACTCGTACAGGTTTGAAACGACAGGAGGGTGAGTAAATGATGACAGAATTTTCCTTTTTGGGTGAACTATCCCTTTAATTTTAGGAGGTTTCAACTGTTTTTTGAACGTGCCAGTAGAGGCCTTTGTTCTCCGGTGCAGTAGGTGGCAGTATTGATATGCACAGCCTATAGCGATCCACATCAGTCCAGAGAAGAATTGAACGTTTATGGCTATTCCTGGCTGTCCTATGTGGAACGATTTTCCACTAGATTTACCACTAACTCACAGCTCCACCTGCCCTAGACTCGACAGCTTTATTATTTCGTGATGGCGGCGAGTGCCAAACGAAAACAGGAGGAGAAACACTTGAAGATGCTTCGGGAGATGACCAGCCTGCCTCCCAATAGGAAATGCTTTGATTGCGATCAGCGCGGTCCGACCTACGCCAACATGACAGTGGGCTCATTTGTGTGCACCACCTGTTCCGGAATACTGTAAGTTTTTAACGAGGTCCCTCATATTCACACAGATGTTGTATGAACTACTTGTTTTTCCCCAAGCGTCTGTACGGGCAGACGCCTAACAACCCCTCCCATCAGAGAGATCATCTGCAGAATGTGTCCCAGCTGCCTTTCTATCATCATCATCATCATCATCATCATCATCATAACATCAGCGTTCACAAAAATAGCACGAGATTCAGGACCAGAGCAGCCGAGCTTTTCAAATAAGACAGGCTCCTATTCAAATAAGACAGTGCGACGTTGGTGCTACTAGTTGTGAGTGTGTTCATAAAGTATTGTATCAACGTGTGACACACTCATGTTTAAACATTACAGCTGCTTATGCATAGATGATGTTCATAACTGGATGAACTGAAGAAAATGTGAGTGCTTTTGACCTTACAGACAATGCCACATGAAAATGTCTGAATGAGATTGTGGTGCTGAGTTTGGGGCCCCTGGCAGAGCGCATGGGCTCTTAATTCACTGGCCAGTCAGAAGAGCCAACGCCTATATCTCTGACATTTTGGTGCTGAGATATGACAGGGGACAACATTTTACATCCATGGGGCTTCGGGGCTCCACACAGGGCCTCAATTTAGGTTCCTAAGACAAAAGAGCCACCCTCAGTGTCTTCGTGAAATTCTGGTGCAGTGATGAGACTAAATAAGATGGGGGCCCCCAGAGGGCTTTGGGGCTCTAATCAAGGCCTCAATTTTGGTTCCTAAGACAAAAGAGCCACCCTCAGTGTTAGTGTCTTTTTGACATTCTGGTGCAGGGATATGACTAAATATGACAGGGATCCACAAGGGCCTCCAGGGGCCCCAGAGGGCTTTAGGGCTGCACACGGACCCTCAATTTGCAGTCGTAAGTCAAATAAGTCGCCCCTGATGTAAGTTTCTTCATGATATTCTGGCACTGAGACATGACTAAATGGGACAGGGGCCCCCAGAGACCCCAAACAGAGCCTTAGGGGTCTTAATGGTGCTTAAGTACACCACTCGAATCAAAAGAGCCCACCCTCATGGTTAATTTGTACAGCCTTGGCATGTTGATATATTGTTTGTATGGAACACGTCAATGCAAGTGTATAGGATTTTTTTTCTCCCATTTTTTGTTAGGAATAATTTATTTATAATTCAAATGTATTTTACATGTTATTATTATATAAAGGTATTTATTTGAGGCATCATTTGTGCCTAAAGTGCAAAGAGAGTTTGTCTAGAAGAAGAATAAATATAAGCACCACTAATAATGTACGGCTGGTACAAGTAGGGCTCTCCAAGTTTAGTATTGTCTCTGCCCTGACCAATCTGTGATGTTTATGTCATTTGATATGTACCCCAGACGAGGCCTCAACCCGCCACACAGAGTGAAGTCTATCTCCATGACAACTTTCACCCAACAGGAAATCGAGTTCTTACAAAAACACAGCAATGAGGTACTACATGCTTTAAAACAAAGGGCACATTACGATATGCACACATACTGAAGTTCCTTTGAGTAGTCGCTCTCTCTTTTTTCTTTTTTTGGTGCTCAGGTCTGCAAACACATCTGGCTGGGGTTGTATGATGACAAGAGCTCCGTGGTCCCAGATTTCCGTGAACCTCAGAAAGTCAAAGAGTTTCTTCAGGAGAAATATGAAAAGAAAAGATGGTAAGGAGTCTTTGGTCAGATCCATTCTCCCTTTTTGCTGTTTGTTTCTGTGTAGCATGTTGTGTTTTGCTTTTTTGACTATGCTCAATTGGTACTAAGGGGCCCAAAGTGTGCCAAGAAAATATCCCCCACACCCAATATACCACCACCACCAGCCTGAACCGTTGAGACAAGGCAGGATGGATCCATGCTTTCATGTTCTTTACGCCAAATTCTGACCCTACCATCTGAATGTCGCAGCAGAAATCGAGACCCATCAGACCAGGCAACGTTTTTCCAATCTTCTATTGTCCAATTTTGGTGAGCCTGTGCGAATTGTATCCTCCGTTTCCTGTTCTTAGCTGACAGGAGCGGCACCCGGTGTGGTCTTCTGCTTCAGGGTTCGACGTGTTGTGCGTTCAGAGATGGTATTCTGCATACCTTGGTTGTAACGAGTGGTTATTCGAGTTACTGTTGCCTTTCTATCATCTCTAACCAGTCTACCCATTCTCCTCTGACCTCTGACATCAACCAGGCATTTTCGTCCACACAACTAGCATGTTATGTTTTGCTTTGTACACGTGTCTGATGAGCCAGATTCTTATGAGATCACACAGATTAATCATTTCAGTTGGCGTTATTATTGTAATGCTATAAAGCTGTTCATTTTCATACAAAGTTCCCAAATAAATTCTGATGGAAACCCTGACATCCCCTGTGGAATTAGGACCTTGCACTTAATTACTAAATCAGTACTGTCCTGTCGCAAAAAAGGCAAAACCCCCCAAAAATAACTTTAAATCCCCACCTGAGGAGCCATAGAACAATTTTGACCAAAATGTATTATAGAAAATATTGACTCCTAACACATTTGCTGATTTACTGTTAATGAATTTAACAGTAAATGTATTGAAACATAATAAAAGTCCATTTACCATGAAGACAAGCTGTAAATAGAAAAATTCCCATCCATGGCATGTACGCTACCATTCAAACATTTTGGGTTAGTAAGTGTTTGGTTGCATTACATTGATCAAACGTGACAGTAAAGACATTTATAATGTTTCAAATCCACTTTGAACTCCTTTGAACTTTCTATTCATCAGAAGTTGTCCTCAAAAATATAAAGCGCTTATAATTGTTTTCAGAAGTTGCCAAATCAGCATATTAGAATGATTTCTGAAGGATCATATGGCACTGGAGACTGGAGTAATGGCTGCTGAAAATTCAGCTTTTCTATCACCGTAATAAATTATGCTTTCAAAATATTAATATAGAAAACAGTAATATTGTAAATATATATATATTGCACAATGTTCTTGGTTTTTGTATTATTTTTTTTTTACAATTAAATGCAAGGCATCCCCAAACTTTTGAACGGTAGTGTATGGCTGTGTAAATTATGTTGTAGAACAAAGCTCTTCAAGTCATGTTAACCATGCATAGACCTTATTTTACTCATAAATCAAAAGCCTCTATTCTAAAAACTCATTAGAAAATCCCCAGGGAGCCCATTGCGAATTAGCCTTCCAGGTTGGCCTACAATTTCACAGCTCTGTTATTGTGCCGCCCTCATTTGCAGGTATGTTCCCCCAGAACAAGCCAAGGTGATTGCCTCTGTGCAGGCCTCAATATCTGGTTCATCTGCTAGCAGTACCAGTAGCACCCCAGAGGTTCTTCCCCAGCCCCTCAAAACCCTACATCTTACCAAGACTCCATCCAACCAGGTAACTACACGCAACCACCTTTACGTTTGTACTTTTATTTGGAGCCACAAAACAGCTAGTTCTTCTCCGCAAAACCAGGTTATGCCCTGTTTTTCTTTTCATGACTACCCCACGTTTCTCTCTCAGTCCCCGGTGACCAGTCGTGTTCAGGCCCAGCCTGCAGGCCAGGAGAAGAAGTTTGACCTCCTCTCTGACTTGGGTGGAGATATTTTTGCTGCCCCCCAAGCACAAACTGCCAGCTCCTCAAACTTTGCTAATTTTGCACATTTTAACAGGCCCTCAGGTAACCATTAAAATTTTTGTATAAGGTGTATAGGTTAATGTATAAGGTGAAGAGAACATTTAGATGCTGTGGCTGGTCACAAGTTCCTTTAATTGTTTCACCACTATTAATCATTTGTTGCTTTTTATCGTTCACTTAAAGGGATAGTTCACCAAAAAATGAAAATTGTCATCATTTGCTCACCCTCATGTTGTTCCAAACCTGAATGGCTTGCTTGCTTCTGTGTAACACAAAAAAAATTGTTGTCCATATGATGAAAGTTTAGGGGATCCAATGTTGTTTTGGACCCCACATTTGAAAAGAGTTCAAATGTGACATGAGGGTGGGTAAATGAAGACAGATTTTTTTCATTTTTGGGCGAACAATCCCTTTAAATGTCACTGCTTGACGCGTCATTATGTCAACTATCCTATTCTACAACAATTTGTACGTGATGTCAGTCAGCTCATGATTTCACACTGTCACTTAATTTTCCTCATCAGTCCTGTTCATTAATGTATTTTGTTCACCCTGTGCCATCTGTAGCACAAAATAATGCCACCACAGACTTTGCAAACTTTGATTACTTTGGAAACGCCAGTGTACCATCACATTTTGGCACATCACCCCCCTCAAAGCCTTCCCTTCAACAAGCCCACACAGGTACCACACCCTGCCCCATCCATTGTGTATTATGCTCATATGTATTTCCATTTTCTGTCATGGCTGTTACAGAATATAATCGATCGGTTAAATGTCACCCATGTGCTGTGTTGTTACTGTTAGCTTACTTTAACAGTACTGTGCCAGTAATTTAAGGAAGATAATTGGTCAATGAATTGACTCCTTATTTTTGTCTGCATCTATTGATTTATTAATAGATGCAGTTCATACATACAGTGACTTCAAAAAACCTCTTCTCTAATGAGCATGTTTTCATTTCTGAATTAGAATTTATTCTGGAGGCATAAAGTCTGAAATGTCAGGGTGATACAGCTGTCCTGATACCATTATTAAGAAATAATTAAAAACAATTTTTTTTTAAGAATTATAAGTCTTGAAAGCATTATTAAGTAGTTTGACCATTTTTACTTATCATTTCCTTGGGAAAAAAGAAAATAATTAAACAAAACTGCATATTAATATTTGAAAAACTTTTGCTAGAGCCAAAAGTCACATGGTGCGACCAAAATGCAAAGTTAAAGCATAAATTAATTAACATAAATGAAGCATAAAACGGGAAAATATATCCTAGAAAGGACCCCTGCAGATCTCCTTGACTGTGTGACAAGGCAAGGTTAGTTCAGGTTGTAAAATGTCATATGGTGCGATTCATCCAAAATAAAACAAAACAGGATATCAGTGTTATTCAGTATTTATATACTATTATAGTATCTTCAGTATTTTAATTTTCTAATTTTTATGTGCTCTTATTTTTTTTATATGATTGCATTTAACTTTGTTTTAGTAATCTTTGTATTTCAGTTAGTGGCCAAGACAAGTAAAAAAATGTTTTATAGTTTTAGTTTACACTGACAATGGTGTACACTATTTCTCCTTTTTCATAATTTCCCGCCTTTTTTATTGTGGACACACTGTTGTTGATGTTGACCCTTATGCATTTGTTAATGCAATAAGATTTGAATTAATTAGTATAAATTTAAGCCATAGTTAATTTTTGCGATTCAGGTAGATGCATATCCGTCTCGCCACTACCCAGTATGGCTCCTGCCCCGCCTCAGAGCAGTTCATCAACAAAGGACCGTTACGCTGCCCTGGCTGAGCTTGATAGTGCCCACAGTTCAACCACTACAAGTGGAAACGTACAAGGGTGAGAGATTACTGTATTATTTACTGCACAATCACCTTGCTTTTATGCTTTAATATTTGTGTGTGCTCATGTATATCTTGGTGTGTGTGTGCATGCACTGCCAAAGTGTGTTTGGAGGTGTCCCAGGAGCTGCTGCACCTCCATCTCAGCCAGGACTACCCAACATGCAACAGGGTTTTGCAGGTGTAGCTTTTAAGATTCTTTTAAGTTACTACGTTTGAACTTTTATGATTTTCAAAATGACTAAACTCATTTCATTGTGCAGCTGCCCCCTCCACAAACCCATTTGTTGCTGCTGTGATGGTTCAGGAGCCCATGTCTACAAATCCATTCCAAACCAATGGAAGAGCAGCAACCTCAGGTTAAACCTAGCTTTGGTCGAGATCAGCATGCCCGTTATGTGTGTGTCCATTCAAGGAATGAGCAGATGAAACATGCTACTCCTCCTCTGGTCTCCTTTTATTTATTTTAGCCTCATTTGGCACTGGCTCCATGAGCATGCCAGCTGGCTTTGGGAACACAACCAGTTACTGCCTGCCAACCAGTTTTAGTGGGACCTTCCAGCAGCAATTCCCTGGCCAAGGTCCCTTTCCCCCACCTGCAGCCTACCACCAACAGCCCAATGGTATGTGAGACTAGTTTTTTTTTTTTTTGAGTGTGAGGTGGCCCAAACCCCCAGTGGCTTATGCCTTTCTTTTATGCATACTCTTATAAGTTATGAGAAAGGCTGTGTTTGTATTGTATTAAGCATCAACTCCTTTTGCTTTTTGTGCTTTGGTGTGAGTTTTGGTGTTGCATGTGTTGGAGTAGCAGGTTCAGTGCTTTAGCATTAAGATCAGTTTTTAATGTCTGTCAGTCTAATGCACTAGCACCATGTCCGTTCTTCTTCTATGGTTCTCCTCAGGGGGGTTTCCAGCCTACCGAGAGGCCAAACCTATGGGCAACTATGGGCAGGTGGTCACAGGACCTGGCATCTCCAGCAACCCATTCATGGTAAGCAAACCAATGGCTGTGAAGTAAATGCAAAGTCTGAACATATTCTTCATTCATTTCTTCAAAACAGTGGTTCTCAACCTTTTAGACTCGAAGGCCCATAATGCAGCACAACATTCAAAGGCTTCTCAATATAAAGTAATGTTATTTGTGCTGTGATTATGACAAAGCTGCTTGTTTTCCAACTTTTTTGCTAACATTAACTGGGAGTTGATGTGTTTGTGATTCCAGAAATTTTAAGAATTGTTTAAAAAATAAAAAACTATAGTTACCGAGGAGGGAAAATGTAAAAAAAGAAATATGATTTCAGTTTACATCTCGATTGAATGCTGTTTAGCATTTTAATTAAGTTAGAATATTTTAATGTATTATGATTAATATCAATATACTTGTACACAGACAGAGCGCACACATTCTCACCAACATCTGGACACATTGCTCCCAATGATTGTTTATTAGGCCATTAATATATTAGGTCCGTTTTTAAATTTGGCCTTGCACATGCAACATTGTAACAGTGTTGTCTAAAAAAAAGTAACTACAAAAGTAAACAATCTACAGGTCTGAAAACACTTTAATCTTCACTGCACATTTTGGATGTCATTTTGTTGCCTCTGTTTTAAGTGAATTACCATTTGTGTTGCTGAAACATTATGCTGATGATACATGGGGCAACTTTTTGGCCAGTATTGCCGTCAATGGGCAACCAGATGAGACACAGGGCCCACAACCGATCTAAAGTATCCAGATAGACATTTGTTCCCCATTCTCAATGGGAAAGTGCCCAAGCAGCATTGCTCAAAAACAGTTACCCGGCAATGTTGCTCAAAAAAGTTCCCCCGTGTATCATCAGCCTTAGTCTGAAGGTGCATTCAGTTGTAGTAGTGATTCTAGCTAGCATCATAATCTTTGTTTTTCTTGTATTTTAAGTACAGATATCGAATCGTGTTAGATGCTGCACTGCCATCTCTTGATCGTCTTGAGTTTTGTGTAAATGACACTGATACTAGGGAGTTTTAGAGTGCAGTCTACACAATAATTAATACTCTCACTTGACGAGCAAAAGAAAAGCATCTGTGGTATGTATTTTAACACTTTTTGCACATAATGTATGGCACTACAAACTAAACGTGTTCACCATATTTGTTTTTTAATTTGTCCTGCAATTTGCACATTGTTTGAGGGACAACATTTGGCAGGATGTAGAATGTTATTGTTTAAATGCAGAAAATAAAATGTTGCTTTTTTATTCAGTTAATCGAAGACATAAAACAGATAAGATAATCAACACAGTAAAATCATTAGTGGCAGCCCTATAACAATTAAAATAATTATAGAAAACCATCATGAGTACAACAAAGTTTTACGCATTAAGAAATAAATGGTGTTTTTGTGAAGTGTGATTTGAATGGTTTGGTGAACGCCATTCAGATGACACTTAACAAAAACACAATTTATTTATTAATGTTTGAAACGTTTTAAATTGGCACTAAACTGCTGAATGCACCTTTAATGTGTTAATGGCAGTCTGACTCTTTCCTGATATTAGGCTGCATTAAAGATTCTTAGAATTCTGATCCTGGCCAAGTAGATTTACCTTAATATAATTGAATATTACCTTTGAAAAGTAATGGTACTTCTAATGTGCTCCTAAATTGCCAACATGTTTTGGACACCTTCAGAACAATGTTTCTTTATCAACTCTGATGGAGACATTGTCTTGTCTTGTCGTCTTCTCTTCAGGGCGGAGGCCCAGCGGGACCGTACCCCACAGGAGGTTCCTCCACAAACCCCTTTCTTTAAAACGCTTTTTACGGCACATCTCAGCAGCATCATGCACACGTTCCACATCACCAATGCTCTAAAACATTGTCTTCAAGAATCTGAAAGTATTCCGATTTCGTATTTACTGCACTGAGTCTTAGACATTTCTAGAGAAAGAGCTGTGGATACGCAGGTGTTGGTCCTCCCCACCCATCTGTGTATTCTGGACAAAACGCCACAATTGTCCCGCCTCATTTATGCCTTCATCTCAATAAGTAATGGTTTATGCCTAGAAAGTAAGCTCCTTGGGCATATCAGCATTTGTAATCCTTTTAAAAACATGTTATTCACAAAGAGAAACCGTGACAGAACAGCAGAACACAATGGTGTCTAGGGATGCTGTGATTAGCTGTACAAACAACTTCAGTTTGTCCTTAGCACCAGCTCTAGCAGAAACGTTTCATTCTGTTGAGGCAAAAACACAGATGCCACTAATCACCTCAAGGAGGTAAGAAAACATGGTTTAGATTAAAACCTGACACCTATTGTAAGGGCAGAGGAGTTCAGCACAAGTGGCTGTGTAGATAAAGCAGGTGTCTACAGCACAAAAGGACTGAGTAGATGTAAGTGGAAGAGTTCACTTTTCTATGATTTTCCTCTCGGGTTCTCTATAGCTGCACCTTGGGAAATTGGCAGGTGTGACCTGCGGTGTTCTCCGTCGATGGATTTCTGACCACATCAAAAGTTACCATTACAGGTATACAAGTTAATGTGTACATATATAAATATATGTATAAAATATTAAATGATTTTTAACTACTGTTACATGCATCTGTGTGTTTTTTTGCTTTTTTTTTTCATTGAAGACTGAAGTAATGGGTGTGAAAACTCAGCTTGGCCAAACAGGAATACATTAAATTTTTAAATATATTCAAATAGAAAATGGAAATTTTAAATTGTAATGATATTTCACAATATTACTGTTTTTATTTTTATTAAAGCTGCAGTCCGTAACTTTTTTTTTTGGTTAAAAATGATCCGAAATTAATATTTGAGCAAGTACATAACCAGCAAGTGTTCAAAACTATCGCCTTACTTTAGCCCGATTCACAACGGTTAGCTTATAATAATGTTTTCTAATTTGAGTGGTGGGGTAGGTTTTCGCGGGAAATTCGAGCATGGCAATGCATCATTACGTCACGTATGTAAACATAAACAAGTTGTCCCAGCTAGTAGACTATCCCATGTTAGGAGCCTGCAGGTGGCCAATCATTTATAGCCTTTTCTCACAGCAGCCAGAATAATTAAATGTATCATTTTGATGGCGAATTGTAATCCAGAAAGGATTATGTGTTTATGAAACAAATATGTGACTGAAATTAAATTATTCCAGTTTTAAATGTGCATCTGATTAATGTTACAGATGGGATTACAAAGATTTGTATTTGAAAGAAAACCAGTTCGAAGGGAGCATAATTTGGGTTAAAGAATTTCTTAATAGGAGTATGACAATTAGATTAGACTGTGCAGAAATTGAAATCTACACGCTAATACACACTACTCAAATAGTCACCAATGCTGATGTTGTTAACATTAAACATTTGAGAATAAAGTATTACAATAATAATAATTTGAACGGTCTGATGTGATATGAGCTAACCGATCATTACACGTAATCACCATTGGTAGCGAGGTTTATGGTAATGCTTTTTTCCTCAGTTGGTCATAACAAACGTGGCAAACTTGTTACTTGGGCAGATGGCAATATACGGTGAAAATTCTTATTTGGGTCATATTCCAAGACCTAGGCTAGAATCTGTGATTGCGAAGTACAGTAAATATCTACACCAGTGCGGTGACTGACTGCCACACATACTCTTCAGAACATTTGATTAATCCGCATGCCGACTCACAACCCACACATGCTAGCTAATTCCGCACACAGCTGCAATTCCAGGTTTTCAAACAGAGATGGCGACAAAGAGGCAAAACTTACGGACATGTTAGCTTTAAGTAAATGCAGTTGAGGTGAGCATAAGAGTCATTAAAACATTCAAAAACATTACAAAATTGTAATTGTTCTAAACTTAGCTGGCAGTGTACCTTCAAGTAGGATCATGTAGCCTAAATAATGGCAAAGAGAAAAAAAATTAATGCTGAAAAATCGGATTCATTATAATTACTGGAACAAATTAATCAAATTAACACCCAGACTGAGTGAGTACGTTTACATGGGCAACAATACTCCGATTTTAATACGAATACTCTGATTAAGAATCTACCATGTAAACAGATTTTTGATTACCTTAATCCGGCTAGTCATAATCGAAGTAAACCGAAATCGAATTAAGACATGTGGAGTACTCCTACTTTAGTCGCATTACTGAAGTGCAGAAAAGACATGTAAACACCTTAATCATTATTACCATCGTGTAGGACTTTTCGCCGCATTTTGCGACAGGATACACACAAGGCAGTGCTCAACCGTGTAGCGTCTGGACCAATCAGACACACCATTTTTCATTTGATTTAACAAATCAATTATTCATTAGATTAACAAATCATCACAGGTCACCTAACCCAATAAACTGGATGCCAGGATGTCTGCCACCAGGGCCCCCCTGGTTACCATGGCAACCCTGAAACCAGATACATTTACGACCTCCTGGAATTAGGTGAAGAAAATCGCTTCCTTGCACATAAGGAAAATCCACAAGGGAAGGATTTTTCTTTGCTAATTAATTAATAGAAAAAAACTTTCTTTGAATGAACACACATATCCTTCAGGTCATTGTGTATATTATTTTCATTGTGTATTTTGTCTTTGATATTGTATACTGTTATGCAGGCTTATGATCGAAACACTCATCCTGTCAGCTACCTATATAAAACCCTACCATGTTTAGTATCTATGAATACATATTCGGATGATCTAATTGAGAGTGTATCTTGTATGTTTATACCTACGCAAAATATTAGTGTTCTAAGAAGCTTTAGTAATTTTTATCCAAGTTTCATATGCAAATGAACATGCTTTCAAACAAAGGGCCATAAAAACGCCCCAGTATCTCAGAACTCCCACTTGGGATTCCGGACTTCCTCATTGGACAAGCCCATCTTGAGAGGCGTGAATCTTTGCAGACTTTAAAGGCCGCACTTCATGTGACCCGCCCAGAGTCGGTGGTTTTTGAATTCTGAGAGGATGTGAGAAAAAACGCTGCAGGATACCATAAGCATGGTGCCAGGCCTTTCGGCCTTGACTTTTCTATTCTTCAAGTTACTCTGACGCAAATTGGTTCTTTCTCATCAACCAACTTCAGCAAGTTCTTGGGCCTTAAGATTGCATCAGGACTCTTTTTCAGACAGACAAGACGTGCAAGTATCAAAGTTTGTTTTATTAATTGATACATTAGGTATCATTTGCACCTTTTTACAAAGGTGTGTTTGAACTAAGAATCTGATGTTTCCCCTCAGGTTTTAGATCTGCTGAATATGCAAATGGTTCCATAATGTCACTCCTGATTTCTCTTCTCTGTACTGAGTTAAGCTTTAACACTGCCTATACCAAACTGATGCGTGTGTGGTGTGTGTGTGTGTGTGTGTGTATGGTATGTAGACAGTTATGTGTTTATGTAGTATGTTAGACTAGTTTAAGTGTTATGTAGTTAAAAAAACCTTACGTGTATCACACTTGACGTGGTTCATTGTTTGCTCATAACTGGAGTCACTTAATCATGCAGATTTATGCTACAAGCTTTTGTAGAATTGTACAGTAAGGAAGTTATTTCCCTTAACCAGGAAATTAACGTTCTTAGAATTGACAAGACAGTTGACCCTGAGAGGTCAGCTAAATATCTACAGCGGATCTAAAATATTCATAATTAATTATAACTAGTTATGATTAATTATTCATATTTCCCATGAGCTGATTCGTTACAGATTTGATGGCAAATAAGAGCTTCAACACTGCATCGTTGTATGAAATTCACATAATTAACTGCACTTGACGCTTTCATAAATTAAAAATGAACACCCAAAACTGTACATGGTATCATCACGAAGACGAACTATATGTTTATACGTGAAATTCCTGAGGGGATGTCGGATGTCACGTGGGAGCGAAATGACGTGTGCCATTAATCGAACTATGTACTATAACATGTAAAACGGGAACATGAAAGGAATATTCTAAAAGCAACTCATGTAAACACCATAATCATAATATTAGCTTATTTAGAATAAGGTAAATAATTAGATTACTGATGTCCATGTAAAAGTAGTCAGTGACACCTATTTTTCATCAATTACGGTACTTAAACCACTGTTCTTGCACGAACAGTCATCAAATGTTCTTTAGAACATTTTAATTAATGCATTTACCTAGCTTATAATTACAACATTTATGATCAAAGGTTCATAATTTATAAATTTATTCAGATGAAATCATCCATTTTATTTTTTTGTCAACAAAGATGTGTGATGAGAAATTATTTATGTTTTGTTTATTGGTCTAAACAGCAAATCAAATTAACAACAGTTTTTTTTATTTTTATTATGCTTCCATTTACAACAAACAAACAAGGTACATAAACACATCACATAATCTAACAACAGGTGAACAGCCTTAGGTTGAGCATAACCAGTGGCAAACAAGATCACAATAAACCAATAATAAAGAAAAAAAGAAAAGAAAATAAACAAATAAATAGAACAAATAAAATAAACCAAAAGGGGCTTTTTACATTAGCTTATACATGCCCCAAAAACGAAATCAATTTGAGAGCTTTCTTGTTTTTAACCAATTCTAAAGATTTGCACAAAATTTTAACCTCATACATCCACTGGTTAAAGTTGGGTTTTGATTTAAACCATCTATTCTACATTTATGAAACAGCAGAATCAAATTATTCAAACTCTTAAATTTTTTCATATTTTACTTGTTCACATCAACACTAAATACCCCATAGTGACAAAGCCATAAAAACATAATTTTGCAATTATAGAAAAAGAAAAGAAAAAATATTGCATTGTTGTAAGTATTCAGATGCTTTGCTATGACCGATGAGCAGAACCCATTAGCTACTATAACATAATGTTGATTCAATATAAGGTTTCAGATGGACAGATGACGATTGACTGAAATAAGCGATGCCAAAAACCGTGCTTCCAATGGCGGGCGACCTATAATATATAAATATATAAATATATCGAGGATGAGTGAGTGTGAAATCGCACTGATCATATTGCAAGCAAGAAGTATTTAATGCAATATTGGCTTGCCATACTGATCATTCCTTGAGATGACGCACGCTGTTGCTGTGTGGAGTCGCTGTTGTCATGGTAACGCGCAACGGTATCCGGGAATGGCGAGTTTACTGGGAGAAACTCTGGGACAAGGTCCTGCACCTATGAAGGACTATTTCCACTTTGCAATAACAAAATCTCAGGTTTGTCGAGTCTAGTTTTTTTATTATTATTATTGTTAACACAAGTTACTCTTGAGGCAGCTAACTTACATGAACGAAAGATTGCTGTTTGTTTATCCCTTCTCTTCTAGACCTTCCAAACGCAATGCTAAATTGTAGTCACAAATGTTACCAAATTGGTTGGTAGAGAATGAGATGAACACATTTGTGTCTTCATCAGGTCCGGGGTTGTAGATCTTTGGCTGTAGACTTTAATTAAACTAGCTTTATTGATCACACTGAAATGTAAAAGTTGAAATGTAATACAGATATTTTGCATAAAGACACTGTTGGTTTCTACTGAAGAACCTAAAAGATATAATGTGGAGAAGAACTTTCAGATCTGTATTGTTGGCTATTATTTATTTACCATAATTATAAGCACCCTTCACTGCAGATCATTTGGAGCTGGTGGAAGATATCTTTGAGATCAGACTGCAGGAACACACCACCAGGACAACTGAGAGAATCACACGAAGACTCCTTAGAAGACAGTCGTCTGCAAAGTGAGTTATTCAATCGCTTTTAGTATTTACTATTGTGCTTCTTACTATACCAGACTTGTATACGCTTCATGTTTCAAATAAAGTTAGTAAATTCTCCTAATGTAGATTTTGCTTATTCAGTGAACAATCTGATCTGTCTCATCCAGATCAAGTGGCCGTGGTATTTGGTCCTCACATCTTGCAGTACTCCAAAAATTTATGCCAGGGCCATTATGATTACATTGTCCATCTCCCCAATGCTTTACTTTTCAACATCATGGCACATCTGGACCTTGAAGACATTTCAGTCGTTTCACGCACCTGCCGTAGGTTTAGAGAGGTAAGGCCTACTGTAATGCCATTGCGGTTTCAAAGTGTCATTTATCAAAACCAAAGGCTTTTATTTTAAATAAAATAGCTCAAGCACACATTTCAAGCAAAACATTTCACAAAGTTTTTATTATTTTATTATTATTCCAAATTTTTAAAAACTTTTTAAGGTTGCTGTGTTTTAAATTGTTACATGTAAAGTGGCTATGTTCTCTGTTAAGTTGTGGGGGGGGGGGGGGGTTCTCTCCAGCTTTGCAACTCTGAGGAGTTCTGGGAGCAGACAGTGAGGAAGCATTGTGACACTGTGACACCAACAGTGGAGGCTTTAGCTGAGGAGGTTGGCTGGAGGACAATTTTCTTCACCAACAAGCTGCAGATGCAGATTAGTCGCCGGAAGCAGAAGGAGAATCAGCCCTGTGAGGATAAAAATGAGCCAAGTTCCTCTTCAGTACCTTTGGAATAAATGTTTGAAGACTGTTTACAAAGCCTTTTTTAAGTCTGATTAAGACTTCATGGAACACCATTTTTGCTTGCACTGAAGATTCACTCTTGCAAATAGTGTGCCCAGCGACTTTGTTGATCTGGCAGACTATTACATTCACTCAAATCTAAAAAGTTTTTTAGCCAAAGAACCAGTTTTAGGTGTATGTATATATATATATATATATATACACTCTGCATTTCACAACTTGTAAAACTCATGATAGCTCATTTTCTGGCATAATTATTGCACTCTTTTGATTTGATTACACTTTGATTGTGCCAGCTTGTGTTTTCTCTACTTCACCATACATAACTCCCACAGTTCCAACAGTATTGTCCTGTGTACTATCCATGCCAATTTTTGTGAATAGTAACCTAACATGTAGAAATATTTTGAATGTTATGTTGTTGCAAGAACAGTCATGTTTTGTTCGTTAAAAATAAATATTGCATTTCAATAATATATTCCGTAATATAATTCTATAATATATTATACTGTACATTCCAATTTTTCAATTATTTAGTAAAAACACTGGAATAACAATTACCATATAAGTTTCCAAAGAAAAAAAAAATTTCCAATCCAGTTGTTTCACAGCTGATCTGTTGCTGTATTCCTTTGAACCATAACCATATAACCATGGCAATCTTTAATGAGCTTTAGCAGTCATTAAACGTGTCAACACCAATCATATCTCAGATATTCACAGCCATTGGAGAAGTGCCAAATTAACAGCTCAGCTCTCCTTGATAATTTTAAATAACGGTATGCTTGAAATAATAAGACTTGAGTTATTTAAGAGCATGTGGTTAAAACACATCTCTCATACGCTCAGTAGATAACTGTTGCGTGGCATTGTGTCACAACAAAGGAAAAGGCTTAGGGGGTTGGAAACCTGAGGCGCTGTGACTAGACTGCTGGCTGCAGGTGAGAATACTCAGACAATCTGCATCTGTGAATAAGCATGACAAAGACCACAGGGAAGGATACTGAAAGGCAAAATTGTTCATTTTGGCTCCAAACAAGCTGAAGAGGAAGGTGATTCTAAGAATGAATATGATTTATTTATCAAGCTCCAGTAACAAGTGACAGATTAAAAAAATGACTAACACCAGTGATCGGATGGATTTGGCTTTTGTGCTTCAAACAGGTGAGTGGATTTCTAGTTTTCTTACACTTAACTGCAAAATTTGTACTTGTGAGTTTTCTTGATCATCCACTCCTTGTAGACTCATTGCTGTCATAAAAAGCCTGTCAGATTTTATCGTTGTCATATAGCTGACTTCATATTCAGACTTCATATCTCCATGTAACATTGTCCGGTTTTTTTCAGGGTTCACTAGCACCAATCTAGCTGATAACAATAGAATTTTGGAGACTGTAAAAGCATTTGTCCACTTTGGAGCTTTCATTGTCACTGGTCTCTTTACCTGCCTCATCATAGCGACAGTGTGGCACAACCAGGGGCTGCGTCAGAACTCTCGCTATCTTCTGTTGTCTCAGCACTGTGTCTGTGTGACCGGCTTCAACATAATGGGCGCAGTCGTACACAGCCTTCGCAGCCTACGTTGGCCAATCTCTCGAATCACCTGTTGGATCCTCTTCGACCTCCAGGTTGTGATGGCACGAGGTTTGATGATCACCCTCACACTGATGTCCATCAGCACTTGTCTGTCCATTTGCATGCCACTCCGCTACCCCATTCTGGTCCAGCGCTTGCACCGCTGGGTTGCATTGATAGCTTGCATTCTCACCCTGCTCAACCCCGTTGTGTTCACTGTCCTAGCCTGTGTGCGCTTTCCGTGGGACTACGTGGTAGGGCTGGACACCGAGTGCTCTACGGCATTGGAGGGCACCGCGTGCATCGCCAGCGCTTTAGCATTGCTGTTATTGCTGGTGCTGCTTATTATCATAAGCTACATGGCGATTTACCTGGAAGGCAGACGTGCTGGCCATTTCACACGATCCAACAGTAAAGGCCGCCGCACCATTCTCATCCACAGTGTAGGGATTTCATATACAGGACACGGAGATGCCACTGGATCACCATCATGAGGCTTTGAATTAATCTAATCAAGAGATACCACAGAGACCTTTTGTACCAGAGCTGAAAAGCCTTTTGACGACATATGGATGCCTCGTGATCGTGGATGCATAGAATTAGTATATCCAGCCGGAAAAGGATGAGTAAATTAAATGATGCCCTCAGGCAAGCACAGGATATATAGCGTGACGCCACATGACTATCCCATGATTTTCGACCACCAGCTTCCCGCATGACAAAAACCCTTACTTCCTTTTGTCACAGACAAAGAAACAGAACATACACAGACAATTCATAAGACAATCATTTAAAATAATTTAAAAGTATAAAAGGGCAACTATATTCACAAATAATATGTTTTATGTCTTAAATGTGTGTGATGTGTTATTGAAACCACGATATCTTAATCGTTGCTTTATAACTTTTCTTTTAGTGATTATGATTACTGTGTATGCAAACTACCTGTTGTTTAAGCTTGGATGAGAGCTGGTCTTATTCGCCGAACATTGGTGTAAATGAATAATTGCTATTCAGCATAATTTTCCGGTGATGATAGTTTTATAAGAAGTTCTTTAAAAACTTGCAGAAATACTCTCCAAACAACAGACCACCATGCCACCATCTGATTGGACAGCAACCTGTGGGCTGACAAAAGTCAGCCTGCTTAAAATGGACACAAAGCCCTCTGGCTTAGAGTTGTCTTCTGCTGGGCTCGCACTCTCACTCAAAAGAACGCTTTCACCTTGGTGAGCGCGACAAAGCGCCCCGCCATACCACCGCATAGCAAGACCATCCAAGAACTCAGACATTTCAGTTAGACTTCGCGATCTTCAGAGAACTTGAAAGTCTTTCAAACTCAGACTTTTAGAGGCCCCCCCCCCCCCCCCCCCCCCCCCCACCCCCCCCTGGCCTGCTGAAGCCTCCTGCAGTAAACGGCAACCAAGTACTCAAAGGGGGTTCTCCCAAGGACGTCACCCATACGTCATTCCGACGTCAAAGCAACAGCCAATCAGCGAAGGAATTCCCCTCAACAGACATCCAGGAAGTCCGCTACAGCGACTGAATCACCTCTGCTTTCAGCTGTCAAGCCAAAGAACGCAAGTAACGAACAAAATCTTCAACTCAGCTGACCTGGTGTAGAATTAAGTTAAGCAGTAAAATTAAGACCGATTCTCTGCTTGGTTTTTCTCCTAGGTTGAATTTAAAACCACTCGTTAAACGAGTTAGGACTTTGAAAACTTCATGCAACTCCGTCAACTCATTTCCTTGAATCTTTGTGTGTATGTGTGTGTATGTTTATGTATAGGTGTGTATGTTATCTAGATTAGCCAATAAAATTCATGTTTCATTTAAAAACAAGAAGTTTCTTGGTTCATATAATTTCAAGGTTAAACCTATGCCAAACGATCCTTGCTTGCTACTTATCTCGTAGCTTACTTATAATAATTACCTCTTTCAAGAACTGACAAGTTGTCATAACCGTATTTCACCCGTGGCCAGGGAGAATACAAAATTTACATATTCAATTGGTAATATACACGGACATCAACTTCTCGCTGGCCGAGTAGCTGATAAACGTATAAACTATTGAAATTCAAAGTCAGTTTTGATCAGGTGGACCTCGAATTCTCAGATCGAGTTCTTTTAAAACCTGAGCTAGAAATAAACCTGAATAAATTAATAATCATCAATTCCCTATAATTACAAATTAATAATAAATAAAGATGTAATGTCTTACAACAGTCTGCAGATGAGCCTGCACATTCTTCCCTCTCTCATCATCATTTCCCGGCATCAGGAGGCGCTCCCCATAGCAGTGTTGATTTTCATCCTCTTCAGTTTTGTGCAGTCCCTGAGCCCTGTGGTGTTCGGCCTGCGCTGCAAAGAGCTCTACAAGGAGATGCCACAATTTCTGCCATGCTTCTGGGGAACCTGTGGCAGCTGTAGTCACATTGGGAGCATGGAGAGCACCAGTACTGGGACAATAACCAGTGCGAAGACTGCCGCCAGCATAGAGGCTAACGCCTCCACCTGTAAGGCCACCAGGACCCCATCTGCCATTACCACAGAGCATGAGGGCGAGAATGAGAGCTCAGACTTCACCGAGTTAACTGTGTAAGTTAGAAACAAGTGGGTTGAGGTGGACAAAATCTCAACAGTGTTAACAGATAGTCGATATTTCAAAATGCATCTGAGACAGTAGCCTCTTTTCTGAAAACATGGAATATGGAGCTCAAGAGAAGAGACGAAAGTCATATTGATTCCTAACTTTTGAGTGGTGGTTGTTGACACTTTGTCTATGAGTGTTTTTTTAGTCATATGGAACCTTCATTATGAACTTCATAATCATGAGGTCTTTGAATGGCAAAATGTAGGTGCTTGTGTATTAAATTACATTGACCACTATATATTATTTTATCTAGATTATGAGTGAAATCATGTTGTCTCGGTTATATGCTGAATTATCTGAATCTAAATGTTTTTTGACTGATTCATTAAGCCTACTTTGGTGCCAACAAACCTGGTATCTCTTTAGGTCAATTAGCAGTCATTGTGATGTCAAGTCAGAGTAAATGACACACATCAACCTCACTCAGGAGTTTAATCTACTTTAATGCTAAAAGTATTAAAGTAAAACTATTTTATTGCTAGGTTTTGCAGGTTATATGTAGTATATATCATACTACATATAAAGAGGTCTGAAACTGGTTGCCGTTAAAATGTCACCAGCTAATTTCTGTAAGCAGGTGAAAATGTTAATGACTGAATTTCTGCAGATCAAGTAATGCGGACGATTCAATTATTACATTTGCATATAATTGTGTTATAACAGGACTCTGCTAAGCTAGTATGTTTTTAAGCTTTAAAGCATAAACTTTAAACTGTTTGCATTTGATATATATTTCAGAACTTATTTTCATTCAAATTATTTGATTGTTTTGAAAGAAGGTTATTCTCTGTGGTGTAATACCAGGGTACTAACAATGGTACTATATACACAGTATGCTGGTATTATATAGAACCATTGTTAGTTTATGTTAGTTCATAATAAACAGATGTTAAGGTTTAATTAAAAAACTGACTGTAAATAAAAGGTCTGTTGTAATATATAACCTTATTGTAAAGTGATACTGCATGTTTTGATGTTATAGTATTCTGAAATATGCATAATGGATCTAAGTGATACTATTTTATTTAATTATTTCGCAGTCATAAATTACCCATTATTCATGGGCATGTTTATTTCTTCTGTTGTTTATTCCAGTTTATTCTGTTGTTTAAACTCCGCATGGAAAGACGTCATAAAGACATTCAGACAAAAATATTCATAGCTAATGGCCTAAACAGTCGGGGCCTAATTGAATAATGGACACAAAACTATTAAATCGGTTTCTGTCTGTGTGAGTAACTGGCCACTGTTTTGTTTTTTTGTTGTTTTTTTTATGTACGTAGTAACAACAGCAGCATTCAAGGTGGACTTTTGCATCTGTAATCCTCCTGTTTCAGCATTGTGTATATTAATAAGTGCTTTGACTTTTTCATTGTCTCCCTTGTCCTCTTTGCTTTGTCATTGAATGTAAACAGCACATTTAATCACAGTTCAGTTGTCTCTTGCTGTATTCCAGTTCCAGTAAATGGCTGCTTTCAGATCAAATTTCTGTCACAGAGCATAAATCTTGACATTAAACAACAATGTTTTCAGCTTTATTCTGTTCCGAACTTGCACTAAAACATTTATTTGTGACAGATTGTGACATACTATTGAGTACGGTATTTGATTTTATTGTAGATTGTATGATCCCTGTTTAGTAGTATTACAGTAGGATGTGCTACATTTTAAATGCAGGGTTACATGATTGTGACTGACGTCGGATGAAGAAATGTTCTGTCAGTATTTTGTATTTTAAATGTCCTATCTGACCGTATTTATAAAACTTTATAACCATAAACCCTTCAACCTCTGCACAATGTAAACGGTGATATTTGATCACCTACAGCTGTCAGTAGAGCCACAAAGCCTTTGCCACACTGTAAAAAATGATTGTGATTTTAAAAGTAAAAAACAGTAAAAATGCTACAGTCAAAACCTGTTACTAGTTGAACTTAATTTCCATACTATATTCGTTCATAAATGTATTAAATTTAAATGTATTTTACGTACAATACTGTTAAAATCACTACGGTTTTTTGGAAGTGAAAAGAAAAAAAAAGTTTTTTCCCCCCCCCCCCATTGTATACATTTTACAGTGACAAAGTGTAAATTGACACTCCCAGAATTGTATTTTTTTATTTTTATGTTTTGTTGAAATAACATGTTTCTTAGTTTTTTTCTTATCAGTTTGTACAGTATGGTTTAATCTACACTAATGTTGTTAAATTCATGTTTATGTCTTATTTTCAGAATCATGTTTGTCACCATGATGGGGTTTAGTGTTTGTGTGAATGACACTGTGCACCTTCTATATAAAGTACGGCTATCGCAGCCTCATAAAACTGTTTGTGATGAGCTTTGGTTCATCATGTGACTTTCTCATCATCCCCAGTTTTTGGTGGTTATCAGTGCATTACAATGGTTCAAAACAGATATTAGTACTTCAATATGTTGGTTTATTAACATTACATCAGTTAATGAAATACGGTATTTTATTGTGAATTTAATTTAAGTCTGTAAAACCTAAAATGCTGCTACCATTTTTTTTTTTACGGTGAAGTTCTGGCAACCACAGCTGCCGGTATTTTACCATAAATGTCAACGATTTTTTTTTGACAGTGCATGAACAACATTTTGTAGATTTATAAACAATGTGGCCATAATAACTCATATCATATTGTGACTAAAGCATATGATGTGAGTTTTAGCAATACTTTTCCAATAACCATAAGGTTTTGCAGGTGTTAATTATGATTGTCAAGTGTAAATGTTTATATTTATGTCTCATCAGCTGAACATGACAAACTGACAATTTGTAAAAACACCTCTTTTTCACATTATAGGTCTATTGCAAGATGCATCATTAAAGGAATAATTCACCCAAAAATTGAAATGAGCTAAATATTTACTCACCCTCAGGCCATCCAAAATGTAGATGAGATTGTTTCTTGTTTCTTCATCAGAACAGATTTAGAGAAATTTTGCGTTGTATCACTTGCTTAACAATGAATTGTCAATGAATGGGTGCCATCAGAATAAGAGTTCAAACAGCTGATAAAAACATCATGATAATCAGAGGTGTAAAGAGTGAAAGTACAGATACCTTACAGTGAATATTACTCCACTACAAGTTGCCAATTCCAAAATAGCTTGAGTAAACGTCTAAGAGTATCTGATTTTAACAGTATATGTATTTTACTTACACTAAATATAGGCTCAAATATGCACATTAGGTCCGATCTACAGTAGGTGCCCCCGGACCGCATTTGTACTCGGTCTTGTTTTGGTCTCAGACTAGAAGGTCTCGGAATTTAATTTCAAGACCAATCAAGACCACAACTGCGGGGATATCACTTAATTGCTGGTGCATTGTCTGATTTATTTGTTAACATGATTAACGTGATTGGATGTAAAACTTATGCTTCAAATGCAATCAATAACTTTTTTTTATAACGTATTTGTTTATAACAGTTTTGGACTGTTTTCACTTATAAACGGTACATATTTCTCTCCTGATTCAGATGAGATGTCAATGGAGAAAGCAATATTATGAATAGAGGACTCGTAGTTTATTCTTTGTGTCTATTCCTCACCATGTCTCCCTTCATATTTAACACCAGGTGCATCACATCAGACTAAGCTTTGTAGCCGTCAATAGAACCGCATTAGCATTTCATGGCTCAAATGCAGTCCACCTGGGAAACATGATAGGTGTGGAAGTCAGTGTATAATGAATTATTTTCATATAATGAAAAATAAATTACAACTTTTTTTTGCTTCATTTATACTGAGCAAGAGAACATTCTCATTTCTAATTAATGATTCTAAAAAATGAAAAATAAATTAAACCATGTAATTCTAATGTTGTTCTTATGTATTTATTTATTATAATACTTAGTGATTTGTAACTAGAAAATGAAAAAATATTTACAAACACATTATTACATTTCCTTATATAGCAGAACCTTTTATTCGGAGTGAATAAAACATCATAAAATATAGTGGTACCATATCACATATAAAGGGGTCATATGATGCGATTTCAATTTTTCCTTTCTCTTTGGAGTGTTACAAGCTCTTGGTGCATAAAGAAGATCTGTAAAATTGCAAAGACTAAAGTCTCAAATCCAAAGAGATATTCTTTATAAAGTTAAGAGTTAACCACGCCTACCTAAAATGGCTCGTTCTAACACGCTCCCACATACCTACGTCACTATGTGGGAAGATTTGCATTACGCTGCCTACATGTTCACGCAAAGAAAGAAGGCGTAACTTTTATTCTCGCTGTAGTATTGTTGTTGCCACCGCCGCCATGTCGTGAAGGCGCTGTGTTTCGTTGTGAAAGCGAAACTACTTTGTTTGGCCTTCCAAAAGAGGACGATATCTGCTTCGTCATGCCTAGAGCTGATCCGTGCTGTCGCTGAGGAAATACATCAACTTTGCTCTGTGGATCGCCGGATCGGCTTTCAATGTGGGCGAAGCGGAGTCTAGCCCGGGGTCGTTACATGTGGTTGCTGCAAGCCCGCTGGATGCTCCTTTGTCGAATCCGCCGGCCGCTCTGTTCTCAAGCCCGCCCGCCTCTGCTCACTCAAGCCGTCCTCCGCATACTCTAGGCCGCCGTGTGACGCTGTTCGTTGTGAAATGCTTTGTTTGGCCTTCCAAAAGAGGACACAACTAGAAATCAGTGGTTAAGTTATATTTACAACACTGTTCCAAAACAGTTTAACCCAAATATTCAGATGTGTGCAGCGCATTTTATGGAGTACTGTTTCCGTGATCCTGGGAGAGTAACTACAATGCCAGCTGTTCTGACTCACATACTGTAAGTAAGTTTTTCATATTTAAAGAATGTCACTGACGATTCAAACGCGAGTTTTGATCAGTGTAGAGTAGGGTTTGTTGTTTGTCATTTCTCCGATAACAAATGCAGACATGGTTTTATGATTACACGGCGCGATGCAACGCAACACGTAAAAAGACAGTATAAGTCATTATAATCAGTAATTATGTCCCCACTGGATGCACAAATACCTTGTTTCTAATTGATTTTTTGTAATTGTTTTTGTCCGGTTTTCAGACCGGTGAGCTTTGTAAAAATCGACTCGTTTCAGAAATGCAGGGCATAGAGATAAACCATAATGTACAGTATGTGGGAAATAATGTGTTTTTTTAACCTTAAGGGCTGTTACAACAACCAAAAATAAATTATGTTTAGTCTGCTTACCCCCCCAGCATCCAAGCTGTAGGGACTTATTTCTTCAGTAGAAAACAACAATTATGATTTTTAAACCTGAGTGACGTATACGCGCGAGAGTTCACTTCCGGCGCTTGCGTAAACTACTCCAGAGCGCGTACACACCTCACGCACTGGAAGCCGTGCGCGGGCACAAAGCAGTTGGACATAGTTGTGTATTAGAGGTAAAAAATGATATACTGTTCGGTTTCTTGCACAAACCGATCGTTTCCTGTCTTAGGACATCAATGTGTCGTCAAGAGCCGCAGGGTTTAATTTGGATTTGTCGGTGCATATTTTTTTTACTCTCATAGATTTTGTTACCATTGTCATGCATTATGCGACTGATAGACTGCAACGGCTGGAGTTCAAAATCATAATTTGTGTTCTACTGACGAAACAAAGTCACCTACATCTTGGATGTCCTGGGGGGAAGCAGATAACCAATCAAATTTTCATTTTTGGTGAACTATCCCTTTAAAAAAACAAAAAAAACCGCATAAACACATTTCCTTACACCAAATAATGTTCTTTTCAGCAACATCATATGAAAAAAAAAACAAACCTTTAAGATAAAGTACCTTGGGAGATCACAGAAATAACTGTAATGAGATAGCACAACGATCACTGGTGACAGTAATTCTTTATTTCATTTCAAAAACGTTAACTTGAGAAATAATGTTTTTACGAAACCATACCTGACTCTAAAGCAGAAGTGAGGAAACCAAGTGAAAATAGTGCCAAGTGTTCACGATCAGATTTTTCCATTTCATTTTGTTTTCCAAGTATTTTTATTTTAATTTAAATTTTTTTCTAATATCCTTGTCTGCTGATTCTAATATGCAAGTCAAACGTGCCTTACTTGTCGTGGTAATCAAAAAAGCAACTGTTTCACATACACAAAATATTTAAAATTTTTAAATTTAAAAAACAAAAAAAAAAAAAAAAATTATTTTTTAATTTAAAGAAAATTACCCTTGGTTTTGCTAATTTCATAGCTAAAATAATGTCCTATATACACCATTAACGTTTCAACACATTTTGACGACCAATACAAATCTTTTTCCAGTTAATTTAACTTTGTCTTTTTTTTCCTCACATATCACATGACACATGTCATATTTCATCTCAAGCACTAAGCTGCTTGGTAAACAAGCACGCTAATATTTATTTTAACATGTAGCCTAATAATGTTTTAATAAATAATTCATAATTGGTTATTTATAATTAATAAGATGGATTTTCATAGTTTACTTCGGAAGTTTGTCTGGGACAAAGTGAAACAATAAAAAAGTAAACAAAAACTAATTCCTAAGAACTTACAGTACTCATATATATTCTTAGTTAAACAGATGGCCTACTACAGTAGGCTACTGAAATGCATGCTACCAGAATCAAATGTTTGGTATTTATGGCCATATGTCAAAAGTCATGGTGACTCCATTAAATTGGAGAAATTATTAACATAAAATAAGACAGTTAGCCTCCCGTGACGTCTTAATAGTATGACGCCATAAAGAGCCTTTGAAGCATTTGAAAGAAGCGTTCTAAATGAGGCTCTAACTGGAATTCTCTCTCGTGCTCAGTCTCTTCACTCCACAACATATTCCTCCACAGAATCTGATGATCTACCTGTTCTCCTTGCGGGACTAATCGCGTTTCTCGTTTGAAAACGCAGTGTTTGCGGTCAGAAGCGGTGATTCTCCTGTTGTTGTCCGGCACGGTTTGGCACCCGGTTTCACCCGCGTTCCTCTTTGAGTATAATCAAGCCTGAGAAGTCGGTATAGTTGCCCCTACTGCCGGGCTGTGGGTGTGCAAAGGGGCCGTGTATAGTCGTAAATGATCGGTGTGGTGTAGTGGTGGGGGGTGTGACACAGTGATTGACGAAAGGAGAGCTGGGTGGTTATTCTCTCTAATCAAATGAGCTTTAATGGTTTATAGCAGGGCTATTCAACTGGCCGCCCGCGGGCCGATCCGGCCCGAGGAAGAGTACGCAGGTCGCACATACGTCTTGAATTGATTTTGCACTAATTAGTTTGTCCACAAGGTGGCAACACTGGCCCGGGCCAGCTGAAAAAGAAAAGGAAGAGATGCAATAACTACAATCTACCGGAGGCCGCAACATCAATAGACGGCAGTGCTGACAAGCGCTTCAACGGACAAAAACACACACACAATGATGTAAAAATATGTGGTTTTGGCGAGTTACCTTGTAAAAAGTCTTAAATCAGTTATTAAGCCCTAAATGACCATGAAGAGTTGGGAGAAAATCAGATATGTATCGGGGCCATGTGCATCAGGATTTAAAGAGACAGCGCTTCATTTAAAGTGAAACCTGCTGCAGTCTGTGACTGATGTAACATTAAATCAAAGAACAAAAGAAAAAGATACAATTTATAGATTTATAGTATAGATTTTTTTAAGTTCACTTAAATTGAAAGTTGTTATATTTTTCAAAGCCTATTAAATGTTAAAAATAATAGCTTTCAATTATACTGTAATGTAATGCTAAAATGAGGGGAATTTATTTTAAAGAACTCAGTACCATATTGGTCTCATTTTATTAATATTATTAATATATCATATAATTTTAAATTATGCCATCTTTATTTTGTTTCTATATTAATTTGGAGATTGATTATTTATTTATTTTTTTTAACTGACTGACAGACAGCACTAATGCTGAATATGCTTTTAAATTTAATTTCAAATTTTATAGGCCCCCCCCCAGAAAGAGATCAGGATGGCCCCTACCCCCTTGGCCCCCTTTAAATTTTCAATTCGATAATCTGGCCCTCAAATTAAGCTAATTGAATAGCCCTGGTTTATAGCAACCCCACCCGACCCCGATCTTCATTAGTAATGGTTGTTAATCACAGTTAACACCTGCTATAAAACATATGTACACCATATGAGTAGATAGAAATCAAACACGTATCCAAAATAACAAACATAAATTAGCCTATCTAAAAATGATTGTCATTACAGTGTCCAAAAATAGCTTATATCATAGGACATAGAGTTTACAACATAATAAACTCGAATCTGACACTGAATGATTCTTGTGATGATGGTTGTTGTTTTGACTTAAACACTTCAAGGTCATGATGCAAAACTAAATATTTTACAAGAATGTGTTTTAAAAACTGATGATTTAGTAGGCTACTTCCAGTGTGCATTGCCAATATCCATATGTTATTATAGATCATACCAATACCGAGGTCTGCCATGCTTCCCCTGGGGATGATGAGATCCCATTCAGAAAAACAGAATGACAGAATAGAACACAAAGTCTTTAAAATGATAATGTACTTATTCTTCTGTTTTTATTTGACGCAGTCATGGAGACAAGGGCGTAGTTTTGGTTTGAACGTTGTGGGGGTTTTAGTGGAGTCCCGGGTCATGCTCCCTTATAAGGTTTATTTATTTATTTGTTTGTTTGCTTATATTTTTATTTTTGTAAAATTGTCTTTTGTGCTATCATCCACACATGCAAAGTTGGTTGATAACATAACTGCAATAAAGTAATTGCCTTGTTAACAATTACTCGTTTACACAGGATATATAATAGCCTATTTTATATTATTTAGGCACTCATAGGCTGTATTTGAAAGAATATTCTAATTCAACATGCCATGGGAAGTCAATCTAACTTACTGTAACATTTTCTTATATTGATATTGTTCATCAGGCTCCTAATGATTTAATCTATGCCATCTCTTGGAATATCTGAAGGCCAGGTTTTTCCATCACTCACCATGGCTCTCGATTCTGACTCTGGTACCTCGTTCCATAGTTCTTAACTGTAACATTTGTTATAATAAGGCTAGCCTATTAATCATTACCAGGCCAATAATTACTTTTTTTATTAATCAATATAGCATTTGTTATGAAAAACAACAGCCTGCACATTTAGAAGCATTAGCTACAACATGCTAGTTGTAATATAAATCTATAGAGAAAAATATATTCCCTAACAGATGATCTATTATAAATTCTATAGCTAGTTCAACAAAATGTACCACGGTAAATAAGCCTACGATAAAACTTGATATATTATTTTGCTAAAGGTGGTCATGAGTAGTTTAAAAAGAATGACAGAATGATCTGAAGAGCACTGTCCACTTTCTTCCACGTGTGTTGATCTATAGATTTTCTATATAGATTTTCAAAAAGATTTATCTGCTTGTTTCCTCATGGGGACCAAAAATGTCCCCACAAATATGGCAACATCCAAAATCCTTGTCTTTGTGGGGACATTTTTGGTCCCCATAATTTAGGGAATACCAGGGTACACACACAGATGAGATCAGGAGACACAAACTCGGAGCACAGTCTAAAAGTAATATAATTTAAAAATGTATAATTTAAAAAAATATTACATACAGCACCATTAATATATGGGAGACCACTGACCGAGGTTATCTGTCATATTTCTTGGGAACAATTTCGTTATGGGCACAAACATTAAAAAGTTATGGCTACAAAAATAGCTATTAAACATTTCCCACTGTTATCACATGGGAGAAAGATACTTAACCAATCACTTACTAGTTCTAGTACTAGTTATGTTTTCACACTGAATGAGGTGATTGACTGCATAAGATGTCAGAGTAGAACCTGCTATTAACAGCACATTGCGTATATAACAGCAATAGTAGTTCAATACTAATCGATTATGAAGCAATTTATGAAAGAGTACAAATGTGAAATAAAAATAACAAAAAATAGTTTTGGCCAAAAATCTTGTAACATCTTCCTGGCCTTATAAAAATGTGACAAACATCACATTCAAATGTCCTTTTATTATAGTTGAGTCTTGATTGAAAGTATGCCAGCTGGTGTATTTTGCACACTTGTTTACAGAAATATAGCATTAGTTTGGAGGACAGAATATCGTTGCTCAGTTCTCTGTCCATCTGAATGGAAGATGATTCTTACCAGTTCATAATGATTATAACATAATAATAGTTATCCACTAGAGGGCAGTGTCACTTTTTTGACTTTTAGCATGAGGGCTACCAGCTGTCTCATTAAAGAAAGTCAACAGGCAAACAGTCCCCTCTGACATCAATTTTTACATTATTTTTTAGTTTCACTGTGAAATACAAGAACTAGATCTCTGTACTCTTGAAACATTTTTTGTAATATAGAAATATTTTTGGACAGACTGGATATAAAACCAGTCAGTGTGACTTAGCTGATGTAACCATTGATTTACTGTTTAAAGGTGCTTGTTTGTACAAGTGAGTAAGTTTTATAACTCTTGACATTTACAGGCAATACTGAAACAAATGAACCCCTTGAGACTATAACCACCTCAAACATTAAAGAGTTAGTTCACCCAAAAATGAAAATTCGGTCATTAATTACTCACCCTCATGTCGTTCCAAACCCGTAAGACCTCCGTTCATCTTCAGAACACAAATTATGATATTTTTGATGCATTCTGACAGCTCTCTGACCCTCCATAGACATCAAGGGTCCTTACACGATCAACGTCCAGAAACGTAGCAAGGAGATCGGTAAAATAATCCATGTGACATCAGGGGTTCAACCGTAATATTACGAAGCTACGATAATACTTTTTGTGCGCAAAACAAAACAAAAAAACGACTTTATTCAACAATTCGTCTCCTCCGCGTCACCCTAGCGCCATTTTGGAGAATATCCACTGAACTTAAGTATTCTGTGTCAGCTGTGTCACATGGATACGTTGTTTTCGTTCAAACCAAAGCACAAACAACGTATCCGCGTGGCGCAGCTGACACAGAATAGCATACCCTGTTTGCCTTCAGTGGATACTCTCCAAAATGGCGCTAGGGTGACACAGAGGAGACGAATTGTTGAATAAAGTCGTTTTTCTTTTCTTTTCTTTTTTGCGCACAAAAAGTATTGTCGTAGCTTCGTAATATTACGGTTGAACCCCTGATGTCACATGGATTATTTTACCGATCTTCTTGCTACATTTCTGGACGTTGATCGTGGTAGTACCCTTGCTGTCTATGGGAGGGTCAGAGAGCTGTCAGATTCCATCAAAAATATCTTAATTTGTGTTCCGAAGATGAACGGAGGACTTACTGGTTTGGAACGACATGATGGTGAGTAATTAATGACAGAATTTTCATTTTTGGGTGAACTAACCCTTTAAGCTATACTCTGAACATATTTGTTGATGGTATAAGATCATTAAAAAGTAATTATGGTATTAGACATGCAGTATAAACTATTGTATTAATAATATATCTAATTCAATTGTTAAGACACGTACAAGCAGTGGACACAATAAGTGTGCTATGCTTGATATGTTTTATATTTTGTAGTGAAAATAAACATTGTCATATCCAATTATTTATCAGGTGTATATGTATTAGTATTTAAATGTTGAACAAGAACCTGTTCCTGTTGTATTTTGCCATTTGTGCGAGTGACCAGCTGATCTGCTCAGTACTTTGTGTCTCTGTGTTAAAAGCAGATGGGGGATTGTTAGTCTGCTCTCTCCCTCCACCACCTCTTTAATCCACTCTTGTAAGAGGAGGTGATCTCTAGGTGAGACCTAAGGTGATCCTACTGCCATGAAGGACAGAGATGACTGTCGAGCTGTGTCAGATCTGGAGAGAAAAGCGGATGTGTGTAGAATTACCATTTGACAGTGGGTACAGATACATGTCTATTAATTAAAGGTCCCATATTTTACACCTTTCTGGAGTTTTATTTTAGGTTTTGATGTCCTTAAGAATATATATTTGCGGTATCAGTACCAAAAACCATCTCAATATATTTTACAGCTCCTTTCTCAGGAGCTCTGCTGAGAACAGGTCGATTTTGGCCTGTCTAATTAATATTCATGAGCCTCTCTTCTGATTGGCCTGTTGTTTTCTGAGTGACGCACGGCCAGGCTAACCACAAGTAACTAGGGTCAGCTGACGTCACAGCGCTAGCTGGAGGCAGCAAAACAAAGGGGAAACTGGAGGCGGCCCATTCAAACCAGCACAGATTTTGCTACATGAGCTTAAAATATCATATTTTTGTGATTTTGGGTGCCAGAATCGACGTAATACAGCCTCAAATGAGAAATTTGATCGCATATCTGCTGCCACTGCCAGACAAAAAAACGACGACAGCTGTGGTTAAACGCGATAAAATGAGCAGACTGGACAGAAACGATCGTCAAAAATGCTCGCATTTGCAGCGCACACTTATCAGAAAAGGTTAAATAAAGTATTGTCTTTTGTTGTTATAGGCGCGTCTACAGATTTCTTGCTATATGTCTATGTTTCTTTCATCTCACGATTGTCGTGTATGAAATAATGTCTGTGTTCATGTGTGTAAAACAACAAACTGACAATTTATATATAATCATTTGTAATTGTATATACATTGTTGTGATTAATTGTGGCTGGAACAATAATGTAGCTGTAAAAATAGTTGCCTGCTGAAATTTAAATGTATATACATCTTCATCATGACTAGATATACACGGTGAGTTTGTCTTTACTATACCCGTTAGATGTGATCCACCTCATAGTAACAATCCTGTCAGATCGTCCATCCTTTGAGTGACAGTGTAACGTTACAGGTCGGCCGATCTGGTTTCGTGGTTAAAGTTAACCTTTTCGACATGTTTCCGCAATGTTGTCTGGGGTTCGGCAAAAGGAGAGTGGGACGGTGGACGGTGCTCGGGGTGGTGACTGAAGGCGGTGACTGTATAGTTCTGACGTCAACTTTTTACGGAAGTCACAGCGGTTTGTGAAAAATCACAACTACTTTATGCAGGCTGTGTGAATTTTACTGTGGAGTGTGGACTGACTGTTTTGAAACTTATTTTCAAATAAGTTTCAAATTTTGAAAAAAGCCAGGAAATTTCAGTTTTGACAATATGGGACCTTTAAATAAATTAGCTTGCTTCTTTGTAAACATACAATTATGTTTTTGCAGTATGCATTTTCTTATTTTGAGCCACAAACACATCTTCCAAACTCTTAATAACTGCATATGGTTGGCTGATGTTCAATATGATCTAGAAAGTTTGCTTGAGCTGCTTTAACATGCATCCCAGATAGCATACATATGTCTGCAAGATGTCTGTTAAAGATCACTTCATCTGGAAAGCATCTGTGTACCAACATATGACAGACGTCTTTAAGATGTCAGTTTTACATACATTCTAAATCATAAACATCCTATAGACATTTTCTAAACGTCTATAGACGTATTGCAGATGAGCAAACACTCTAAAAAAATATATCTTGCATATAGACAAATAGACGTCTCCGTGATGTACGTCTGCTATCAGGGATTGCTGTGTACGTGAATGAGACCCCCTCCTCCCACTCTGTTTTAGAAGCGTAGGACACTTTTGGTATGGATTAACTCAGCTTAGCTTAGCTTTAGCGGACTGAATTAGCTTATACTGATGCGCACCACCTTAGATACAGAGATCGCTACTAAAACAGTAGGAGAATTGTGTAATTTCTGTTAATGCATGACCTCTGACTGGAGCCTACAAAATCCATGTCAATATGGCATACCTGTAATCAAGTATGGTCCATCTTGGTCCGCAAGACTGTGTTCGAATTTTAATTTTGTTTTTACATAATATATCTGTATATATAATATATAGTGTAGACTTTATCTTGTTTTATCTTGATATTTAATTTTCTCTACAAACTGACCTTTTTAAAATAACAAATGGTGTGAGATATAATGTGAAGGACTGTTTGTGAAATAATATGATTTTAAACGGTCACCTGGGCTAGTGTGGGTGATCTCAGTATTTCAAGTAAAATGTAGGAATTAATGTGAAAGTTAATGCTCATTAAAGCGGGTCTATGAGAGACTGGCACACTGTAGAAATGAAGCCAGTGCAGCAGAGCGCAACCCATCAAGGTAAGATGTCTGAACTTACAAACGTCATTTTAACAAAGCAACATCATAACCTGAACTTACCTGGCAAGACCACTATAGACTTCAACAAAAATCAAGAGCAGGACAGACCGTGGACAAATAATGATAATTCATAATTCATCAGAATTTGTGACACAAGATTATTACCTTGCATTCAAAGTAAATCACAACATCATAAAATGCATTTATATTGTACTGATTATGTATTACCTTTATTCCTGCATATGGCATGACATGCTCAATAATAAACAAAATCTTTCTTTTCTCTTTAAAGTAGGATTAAAAACCCCACATACTTACAGTTTTGCCTAACTTTGTGCAGTTTTCTGACACGTATATGCAAAGGGTGATAGCTCAGGCTGAATCCCTGAGTGAACGTAATCTTGTAAAGACACAAAGCATGTGGCAGGAACATATTGGCACACTTTTTGACTCTCAATAGATTCTTAGAGCAGATCCTTCTGAATCAATTGTTTTAAAAGTTAAAAAAGTATATTTGACTAAATGTTAAAAATTATTATACTAAACTAAAAATAGGCAAACTGGTAATATTTCAAATCAGTAAGTAAAATGATTCAAAATCATATGGTTGATTGTGTCAGCAGATGGACATTAGCCCTCTTCTTTGGTATTTAGTGTGGCAATAGCACATTAACCATTTGGCCTATAAACAACAGGAGAACGTTTTAGTGCGTCCTGCTAGCCTCAGCATTTTGTACACTCCATGCTGAGCTGTTAGCTCCCACATTTTTGCTCCCCTTATCGTATCACCATTTATGTTTAGACAACAGAGCCCGATGGCCATCCATTTACTACCGCTCTGCATCTGCCTAAATATAGTCAGCCCTAAAGCTTCTTAGTGGGAGAACCCTCTTATAAGTTCCTTTCCTTGAATAGTAGCTGAGTATAGACCACACAAATATACTTAAGTGAAAATCCCTTGCAGGTATTTAATTCTAAATGAGTAATTACTGGGTTGTCAGTGTGTCTTGGTCTGCAGGCGCTTGTGTCTTAGTAGCTCATCTGCGCCTTGGCTTCGAAGCGAGTTGCACACAAACGCACTGAGTGCTGGCAGTAGCATCTTTTAGCCTGATAACACAGAGCTTCCAGAGCTTTCCATTTCTCTGGGGCGACTAACCCGACACAGCCACCAAAATGTGTGACATGGGGGGACTCGATAACTTGGTGGCCAACACGGCCTACCTAAAAGCCCAAGGCGGTGATGACAAGGAAATGAAGAAACGTCGCCGAAGTCTCTCTCTACCCAAGGCAGACCAATGTGTGGCACTCAGGACGAGTCTGGAAAAGGAATTTGATTCCCTCTGCGAAAAGCAGCCTATTGGAAAGAAGTTGTTTCGCCAGTACCTGGATCAAGCGGGGCCAGAGTGTAGCACTGCTGCAGAATTTCTGGATGATCTGATAGATTGGGAATTGTCAGAGGCCGCTGCCAAAGACAAGGCCCGTACAAATATCATCAATAAGTTCTGCAAAGATGGCTCCAAGATCTCCCTCACCTTCCTGACTGGAGATGTAGCAGCCAAGTGCAAGGCGGTTACTGACAAAGATTTCGAGGAGGTGATGGGACAGGTGAAGGAGGCCACCAAAGAGTTCCTAAAAGGCAAGCCGTTTACAGATTACCAGACAAGCGAATGCTTTGAAAAGTTTTTGCAGTGGAAAGAGTACGAGAGACAGCCAATCACTGATAAGTACTTTTATGAATTCAGGACACTTGGAAAGGGCGGATTCGGAGAGGTAGGTTCTTTTTGTGAAGCGCAATCTATTAGCATACATTTTCAATGTCAGCCTTAACTAGAAGGTGCTAAAAATTATGAATACATGTCTTAAATCCAAGATATTATGATGTAGCCTCTCAAACGTAACTGTGTCAATCATATACACTTCCAGGTGTGTGCAGTGCAGGTTAAGAACACCGGCCAGATGTACGCTTGCAAGAAGCTCTGCAAGAAGCGTCTCAAGAAGAAACATGGTGAGAAAATGGCCCTGCTAGAGAAGAAGATCTTGGAGAAGGTCAACAGCCTGTTCATTGTCAGCCTGGCCTATGCTTACGACACCAAGACCCATCTCTGTCTGGTCATGAGCTTGATGAATGGAGGTGACCTCAAGTATCACATCTATAACATTGGTGAGAAGGGTATCGAAAGGGAACGGATCATCTATTATACAGCTCAGATTACAACCGGTATCCTTCATCTGCATACCATGGACATCGTGTACCGTGACATGAAGCCAGAGAATGTGCTCTTAGATAGCCAGGGCCAGTGCCGTCTTTCAGATCTTGGTCTCGCTGTGGAGGTTGCTGTTGGAAAAACCATCACCCAGAAGGTGAGCTAATCGCATCTATGCGGTGATCAGTACCGTTAAAGGCACCGGATAGCAATTGAGTATGCTTGTGTGAGATTAATAGCATGGAGAGTCATTCTCAAAGTACTAAAGGAGGTGAACAACTTAAGCAGTAAAAACCAAAATTACAGACTACCTAACACTCCATACATTATTTGGGAATTTTATTCAACACCAATCCATAATTATGCTATGTTATTGAAGTAAACTAGATTGGACTAGTCTAATCATGACAAAAGCAAATAAACTAAACTACTACTTATATAGACTACTACTACTACTACTACTTACTATCTAATAAACCTAAATGGACTATTCATTAGCTAAGTTGGACTAAACACTTATGTACACTGACACATACCTTTGAGCTACATCACTGTGAGAAAACAATTTAACATAAACTGAACACAACCAGCTAAGTAATTAGTCAATTAATTAATTGACTTTTCTGCAATTATAGATGTCATTTTTTTAAAGTAGTGAATCAACTTGCAGAACACTTAGATTCCATCACAGACCACAAGTGGTCCTCAGAACACAGTTTGAGTTTACTGGTTTAGTACAAATCCTTGTTTACTTTATGTTTAGCAGTCCTTGTATGTCACCAGGACTTTAGAGATTTTCAGTAACACTGTTAGGGACCTTAAGATTGTTTGTCTTTTACATGGTAAATCGGGATTACTGCCATGTTAGGGGGGGGGGGGGCCGTTGGGTTTTTTAAATTCTGTGCCTGTTATATAATTCCTGGTGATCTTCATCAACCATAGTACAGCTACACCAGTTAACAGACACAAAGACAGCATAAAGAAGTGATACAAGGATCAGTTAGCTACAGGGTCCTTACCTGCACCCTAGGCTCATTGTCTCTTTAAGCTTTTGCGTTGGTAGGGCACATATAATTGTGATTAGGAGGATTGTTCATTAAATGATACATAAAGATTATAAATTATATTTATTTTCATTAAATTATATCAGTATTCATTTCACAATCTGCTCTGCATTGAAACTCTGCTTTAGCTTCCAACTAAGCTAAGATAAGGTTACTTCATTCAAAGGGCCCACAAGTGCTTCACTTTTACCCAAGAGGCGCAATAATCACGACTGGGTCTCTGTCGCATGACAATAAAACAGTGTTATACAAAATAGCATGAAATCTATAGCTATTGTGATGTTTTTAATGTAGTGCAGCATTATTGATTGTAAAAGGACAGTACACCATCAGCAACTGGGAAGCTTGATGAAATTGACTGATGAAATTATGATTGATGAAACATTAAGTGAAACCTTTTGTTTTTTTGTCTCAGTGGAGATTTGCAGAAGTAAATTGGAAGCTCATTCAAGGAATTATGCTAAAAGTAACAAAAATCTGATAAATTAAATTACTCAATGAAATGTTAAGGGCTCATTACAGATTTCAAAGTACTTAATATTTCAGCACAACACAAATTAGGTTAATCGAGCCTTTAACTTATTCCCAGAATTTGAAGGTGTTTTAGGTAGTGGTTATCTAACTAAATGGTTTAAAGTGTTAGAAGCTACATTTGTAATGACAAGTTACATTTGTAAAGATAGATTGTAGATGATACATATAACAGAAGGAATATACTACCTTCATCAAGTTTTTCCTCAACCTTTTTTGTTTCGCCTTGTTTGGAATTCATATCTTCGTATCATATTTTGATCGTTCACTAGACAAAAGGATGTTACATACTCAGTGCTATCCCTCATGACATGTTCATTTTTGTTATATTGTCAAATGTCAAAATGAAACAACTTTCTTGCAGTGACCCTATAAGCTTATTATCCTGTGCCCTTCTTGAGTCCTCAAAGCAGGTTGAAGCCCAAGCTGAACCACCGGGGGTTTCATCTTCAACTTCAACTTCATCTCAGTGGATCGGCACATGACTCCTGACAGATAGTAGAGGATTACAATTAAGCTTCTTCTTTCTGTCAAAGAGAGGAAATGAGGTATGAGCAATAGATAGGGTAATACTTACGTAAAATGCTCTACTACTCTAGTGCTGTCTCCTTAAAGGGTTAGTTCACCCAAAAATGAAAATTGGCTGTTGATTAACTCACCCGAGGAAATCCGTAGTTGTATTATGGGCTTTCTTCTTTCAGACAAGCTCTATCATTGCAGTCAGCGGGTGTTGCAATGCTTCAGTCCAAAAGAAGTGAAATAAAAAGCACCCATCTATAAAAAAGCGCCTCACAATCGATGCATTTTTGTAAGAAAAATATCCATATTCAAAACATAATAATCACTTTAAGTAGCTTGCTCCAACAGTTGTACACGGAAACAGCTCCGGGCGGATACGTATGAGGTCAGCGTTTGCGATGCGCGAGTCTCGTGAAAACCAACGTTTGTTTACAGGATCAAAGGAAGCAAAGTTTCCTTACTTTAGCAAAGGAAAACCAGTCTCCTCTTGGCTTATATCGAAATCCTCCGACATTCTTCTTTACAAATCCTCGTTTTGTACTTATAATAAGTGACCGTTGTTTTGTTTTGATCTCTCCCCTGCGCTTTCGCTTTTGTCACTTCTGAGCGGCGCATGCGCAAAGCCGACCTCATACGTCATCCGCACGGAACTGCTTCCAGTGTACAACAGTGAGCGCAAGCTAGACTAAAGTGATTATTACGTTTTAAATATGGTTATTTTTCTTACAAAAACGCATCAATTTACTACAGGAGGCCTTTGTTCACCTCCCGGAGCCGTGTGAGACACTTTGTTTTATGGATGGGCGCTTTTTATTTCACTTCTTTTGGACTGAAGCACTGCAACACTCGCTGACTGCAATGATAGAGCTTGGAATAGCCAGGACAATTTTTAATATAACTCTGACTGGATTCGTCTGAAAGAAGAAAGTTATATACACCTAGGATGCCTCGGGGGTAAGTAAAACACAGCCTAATTTCCATTTTTGGGTGAACTAACCCTTTAATAAAAAAACTCTGACAAGCACATATGCTCTTCAAACCCTCACAGTTTCATATAGAGGGGTGGTTTTGCATCTTATTTAACCAGTTTCCCACAATAAATTATGATACGTCCCTCAAACCCTTTGGTTCTCTTTTCACAGGCTGGAACAGGTGCATATATGGCACCTGAAATCCTCACTGAAACCCCATACAGGACATCAGTGGACTGGTGGGCCCTTGGCTGCAGTATCTATGAAATGGTAGCTGGCTACACCCCATTCAAAGGTCCTGAAGCCAAGAAGGAGAAGGTGGAGAAGGAGGAGGTACAAAGGCGCATCATTAACGAGGAACCTAAGTTTGAGCACAAGAACTTTGACGCCCCCACCATAGACATCATCAAGCAGTTCCTCAAGAAGAAGATTGATGAACGTCTTGGCTGCAAGTAAGTCCTTCTATCCCTCTTAACCTACTGATCCTTCAGTGTGATCGGAGGTGTTAAAGCAGGATATGTGGACCCTAACCTGTTTGAAATCCTTTACCACAATATTCTTTATTAGTATTCCAGTTAGCTATTGTATCAAATTTGTATGCTTTGGCAAATATGATTTTCTAGATGATTTCCTATTCAGTCAACTGATATCTCTTCTTTTGGGCCAAATGTAATAATGACCAAAAGCCTTGATTTCCTTGATCAATATCAATATTGTTAAATGTATCAAACTCCCTTTTCCCACATGACCAAGGTGTATAATTGTTACTTGTACTATTTTCACAGGGGTGATGATCCCAGGAAGCATGAGTGGTTCAAGTCCATCAACTTTGCTCGTTTGGAGGCCGGCCTTATCGATCCACCCTGGGTGCCCAAACCCAACGTTGTCTACGCAAAGGATACAGGTGACATTGCTGAGTTCTCTGAAATCAAGGGTATTGAGTTTGATGCAAAGGATGAAAAGTTCTTCAAGGAGTTTAGCACAGGTGCTGTGTGCTTTGCTTGGCAAGAGGAGATGATTGACACTGGACTCTTTGACGAGCTCAGCGACCCCAACCGGAAAGAATCATGTGGTGGTTTAGATGATGATAAGAAATCGGGCACTTGCACGCTTCTGTGAGAGGACCAATCCAGCCACCCAGCCCAGAATTCACCAGCAAATGCTTTCAGTGGCTTCACTAATATGAATGAAACTGTGCTCTGTGTTGAGGAAGAGTGGACCATGACTGGAAAGAGATGGGACATTAGTCCATTGTAGTATAGAAGGAGACTCTTATTGCTTCAGTTGCACAGCCACATGGTCTGAGAAACACTCTAGACCATCCATGATATGGTGGACTGAGCTTTGGACCAGTCAGGGAAGTTCTTCTCTGCAGATCCTTTATGTCTCGTGAAGTAGTCAGCCTCCTACACAACGGGGGGCGCAGGTAAAAGTACTATTCCCTATTGAGAAGATGCTAGAAGAGTAGAGGACTACAGGCCACCTAAAGAGACTTTAAGATTGTGATGTAACAATAGCGACTCAATGTAATTGGAAGCAGTTTGTGATCAGAAGGCAGAGATGTGTGGATTTGGGAAGTGGAGTCATTCCCAAGAAGCAGCGGCTTGCATTTCAAACATCTCCTGCCTTGCCAAATCACAGTTTATTTGTGGATTAGTTTACAGTGTACTAATTAGCATCTACTGTATTACATATTCTTTGTAAGACTTTAAGATGGTCAGGCCCTGATGGAATCTGCGGAATTCTTTCTCATTTTTTGAATTGGGAAATCTGTGGAATGTACTACAAGCTAATGGGTAGTTGGAAGGAAAATTAAATTAGCCAAAATTCCTCTATCCACCCATCTATTTTCCAAACCGTATGTCCTAGGGTTGCCTGGTTACTTGAGGCTATCCCAACATCTCAAGCTGTAGTCAGGGAAAGACCCTGGAGACGGCTAGTCCATCACACGGCGAAATCTGTGAAAATATGTAACAAAATAATTGTGAAGGATGCAATGTTGTGAATGATGGACGTTCCCATTCGGGAGAAATCTGCACAGATTCCATGTAAGCCTGCTTGTGACACAGGTAAACATCTACATGCTAACAAAGTGCATTTGAATGAGTGGTGTGATTGTTCAACAGAGCTCCAATGATCTCTGTTGTAGAAAGTCTCGCACAAATTGTTAACTCATGACCTCCATGCTTGTGATCTTTGATAGCAGGGCTTTTCGGATTCCTCGCCTAGATTTTTAAACGAATTGGATGTATAAATATGTACATATAAATATGAATGAATAAATCAATATATATTATAAGCTCTGAAAGGTAATAAAATCAGAGCTCGGTTGTTTAGCATTTAAAGGTAATTCCATTTGTGTTTTGTTATCATATCCCGTCATAATAGAGTGTTTAAGATGTACACAGCAGACAGCCTTCCTTCACAGGAAAGTTTAGCTGAAAGAGATCATTCCTCAAGGGTACAAAGAGAGGGTTTTGGCACTGATACATTTGCTAAATCCTCACAAGTTGCGCTATGTAACCAAGGTGGAGGTTATGCCCTCTTCCAGTCTTCAGCGGTGTTGCTTCTATGATGCTGAGCAAGAGCAAAAAAATTGTTATTGTGACACAAAATGGACCAAACTACCTGTCTGCAAATGAATTATTTGTTATGTGTCTTTGCCAGTGTTGAGTTCTTACTGTTTGTGAGGTAAGTACTAATGATTGAATGTAATTGTATGTAAGGCTTGAGAATGATTCTAAATAGAAATTTCAGTTGTTCAACAGGGGCATGGATACAAAATTGGTCAATAAAATGTTTCTTTCTTTTACAGATTTATTTCGGAGCTTTTTTCCCCTCCCATAACACTGGTGCAAATTCGGTTTCAAATCAGCAAATTCGAGGGAGTCGGAGCCTGCTATTATTTCTGGTTTGAATGTGTTTGTTTTCTTGTTTTTACTCTTAGGTGTTCCTAACTGAATCTGAAGATTAATCTTGCACGTAATGCTCGATGAAAATTGAACCGCATGTTGCAAGCTAAAAAAGAAAAAATCTGTGCAAGAGTCAAAACCTAAAAATATTCCTCAGATTAAGGAGTCAAATCACAGACTGCCTGAAAAGTTCTGGGGCTGAATTCAGAACACCACACTTATCGTGTAAGGCGATAATCTGGTTTATACTCGCGTACTTAAATCAACCTCTAATCCTTGTAACCTCCAGTCTGATTTGCTGAACCAAGACAAGTCACTCTCACCAGACTCACCAATTTATGATCTCCATTGAGAGCATAGAAATACCAGTCTGATTCATCACGCATGAATGAATCTGCTTCTTGCGTTTTAAGACTGTTACATCACTTCTGAGCTTTATTAGGCAATGTACATGTAGAGATGGTGTGCATAATCAAATTAATATGCGGGGTCTGCTTATGATTGAGTTTTGATGGAGAGTAATAGTAAGTCAGAAAATTCTTCAGACGGTAAAACTAAAGACCCTGTAAAGCCAAACAAATCCTACTCCTCCTTATGTGAACCAATATCCACTAATGCGGAAAATAAGCTTATGTGTGTAAGAAGCAGTGTTAGTAAGAGTGTCCTTTCACGTCTAGAGGCAAAAATAATTGTTGTGTTATGAAAACATGTTGGAGTTATGATTTTGGTGTGATTGTCAATAGCCAGGAGTTTTCACTTTTAACGCCAAAGACCCCAAAATATGATAATAAATTGAAAAATTTCCTGAAACATAATATCAGCTATATATTTTAATAATGATTTGTGAAAAAACATATTGTTTATATATTTTCCTATTTTTTATATTAATATTATTATTTCACAGGCCAAAGCAAATTATTAAAGTATTATATGGAAAATACTTAAGAAAGCAATAAAGTTGACAGTCTATTTTTTTTTCTATCTGCATTTTTAACGTTCTATGTATCGACCTTTAAAATCCAAACCAGATCTTTTTTTTCTGACTAGCCTTAAAAAAGCAAAAATAAGCAGTAATAATAAACAATGTTTTAAAAATTGTTAAGTTTGTGCTAAATAGATGACAATGCATCGATAACCTGAAACGTTGGCCAGCTTAAAAGATCATTTATGTACAGACTGAAGCAGATTCCCATGTCTGTGGTCAACTAAACATTTGACGCAAACTGCTGATTTATTGATAGCTGCTGGCAGGAATAGACAGTGCTATGTTTGGCTGAGCATTGTGACATGGTTAAGGTAAACGAATATGACATTATGGCACCAAACACATGATTCAGTGTAGTAAGAGAATAAGTTCAAATGCAAATACAAAAAATACTACTCAACACAATTGTAATTTTGAAGTTCTGCCATTTTTTTTTTAGCAATAAATAAATAAATTTCCTGTTAGACAACTTTATGTCCTAACGCCATCATGTAGGACATTCAGGATATTACAGACAATCTACAACCACCATTTACTTGTTTTCTTTTTATTTGTCAAAATAGCATTTGTACCAAGATGTTAAATGGCTCTTAAGGCATCTGCATGAACGAGGATCCATGCAGAGGTTATGAAAATCATTTAGGTTACAAATTTGGCTCTTTACGTATTTCATATTTCAAAACTGTGTCAAATAATGCCACTTTTTTTTTTACATAAATCTTATAGCAATATGACAATACGATCATTAAATATATTCACACAGAGCAACACAAACACCAACTAAGGATTAAGATAACGACTAACCCGTCTCATGAATCACAATGTAAACAAAATCCCTTTAAGGGTCCAATGTAATGACATTAAAGAATTCAAAACATCTAGGGAATGCGAGGCCCACGGTTTAAAAAAACAATTGTTCAGTGACACTCATGCCTTCTAGACAGACGACTAAACCGGTATCCTGTGAAGACATGGTGAGTGGGATTCATTAACAAAAATCAATCAGTCATGCCTGTCTGTGGAGAGTTAAATTAGGTCATTGAGACCTGCTGAGGACCAGCAGGACATACAATGGAGGGCTTAAAAGGAGAACAGGGACAACAGGAAGAAGAGTAGTGCATGTTCCCCTTTAGCGTCCGCACCAGCAGATGCTTTATTCGGTCACCAGGACCCGAAAGGTGACTCGACCAAGAAACTTGTCGCGCTCGTCGTTGTTCTTGAGGTTGGAGCCCTCTATCTTGCACTCTACAATCAGCTCAGAGTTGTAGTCTTCTTTCTTAAGCAACAGCTTAACAGCAACCAGAGGCTGAACATAGCCCTCCTATAGATGACCAGAGACAGAAAAACTAATACTATATTGTCATACTATATAGTATATAGTATCTTCCATTGGATCCTCTTTGACTGCAGAAGATTTGATGATAGATGATGATATATTTATTTCAAACTGTTTTTTTTTTTGCTTCACAAGACATTAATTAATAGACTGTGTCATGTGGATTATTGCGATGTTTTTTTCAGTTGTTTGTGCTCTCATTTTCACAAGCAACCATTCACTACAGAGGATCTATGGTGAGCAAGTAATGTAATGCTAAATTCATCCAAATCTGTTCCGATAAAGACACAAACTCATCTACATCAGTTATAGCCTGAGTGCAGGCCCACATAACCAGCTATGAGGCCACCGAGGTCCGGAGTGAACAATGCTTGAGAGAGTTGTGTGAGTGAGCGCGCGGGCGCATCCTTCATGTTATTATACGCGTTTTTGGATTTGTATTTTTCACTTAATTTAACACTTTTGAAAGTTTATAAAGTTAACACTTTAGAAAGTTTATAAAGTAGGAAGTTGCAGTTTCGAGTCAGCGATATCTTCATCTTATCTTATTTGCAAAAGATTGGAAATAATTTCAGTTTATTTTTATTTATTTTTAGCTTTTGTTTGTTTTAGTATCAATATCTGGCAACACTGCATCGCCGGCACTTAAACTGAAAGCAATCACAAAAAGCCCATGCAGGTTTTTGCTGACAGGATACGACATTCAGCAAGGGAAACGCAAAAATGATCATGATATTATCTGTCATAAACGTTATCAACGCTGTTATCAACGCTAAAAACAGTAGCATTTATATTAGCAAGTTATCGTAGTTATGTATTGTTGCAATAAACTGATCAAATTATCCACCCTTAAATATAGTAAAGTATTAACAAATTTTGATGCAATAAATAAGAGTATGATTTAAAAAATAATCATCCCTCCAAAACAGAGAAAATATTTTTCACAAACATCTACATGTCTGTCTGTTTTAAATTGTTTAGTGTATATAATGAGTTGTATTTGTAGGGGTTATTATAATAATTATAATTTTCAAATCCTGGGTACGGCCATGTCAAATTTTCATCTTTTTGGTGAACTATTCCTTTAAGCTTGCGCTGAGCTCTATACTTACATGTGCTTTTTTCCCATAGTAAGGAAAGTACATCCTATCAATAGTTCCCTCATGGGGAAAATACTGCATCTGGAGAGGTTTCTCACTCTGAAGAGAAAGCAGAAAATACCATCAGACAACTGAAGACAACAGGCTGTGACTGGGTGAGAGTGGATGATGCTGTTTCATGTAGTTCTGACAATTAATATAAATCATCCATGACACATACAGTAGCTGCAGTGTAAAAATAAATTTGGATGCAAGTGTATAATGTATCCCAGCAGGCGACAGAAAAAGCAGACTGCAGCTTGCTAGAAGTCATGCTGCTGCTTTGCCATGCTAAATGAATGACTATTTGTTCATTAGCCATCTTTCTTGATCAAAAGTAGCGACTCGTTAAGAAATTATTCGGATGGTAACCACTGTGAGAATGGACACCTGGTTCTGATTAGGGATGCATGAAATTTCAGTACCATATCAGCCAATATTACAGATGTTTTATGTTTATTTGTATTGATTGTGGTTGGATATTTAATTGTGCAGCTCTCTTTCTCTACTTTTACACTTTGCTGCCATCTAATGCTCACTTGAAGTTAATCGATAAAACACTAATGATTTAATAACACTGTAATGTCATCTTTAGCAACTCTGTAAATGGCTATCCATTTTTCACACTGTACATAACAATGTTGCCTAAATTCATGTGTATATGTAGTTTATTTAATTTAGATTATATTAAATATATATATCGGGGTGCATCCCTAATTCTGACAAGAAATTCTAAAAAATACTTGTATGTTGTGGCTTGCAGAAAATTTGAGGTAAAGAATGATAAAGCATATAAGCGACATGCTCAATCACACTAGTAGCAAACGAGAGACTGCGATAATGAGAGAGACCAGACATACAGTGATCTTACCCATCACTTTACAGAGGAGTTCAACTGGCAGCATGCAATTGAGACATGAGAGGTAAAGAAATAAGGGAGGGAGAAAAGAAAAAAAAACACTCTTTGAGAGAGGATGGACTAACATTTAGAAATCCAAGCAGGAAACACAACAACATATAAATCAAACCTTAAAGCTGAAATCCATAAGAAAATTACAGAAACACTGGCAATTACAAACACCAACAGGTTCTGCTCCAACAGTGGCTGTACTGCAGAGCAATGAAACACCCCAAAAAGGTGAGAGCTGTGTGGCCACCAATCAGACTGTTGATTTGCTAGCATCTTACACTTTGATTGGCCATGTGACTTAATTATATCTTGACATGAGCCCTCAAAAAGCAAACCAAAAGTTATAAAGGCCAAAACAATAATGATAAAGTGGTTAAGTAGATGGGAATGGTTGGAGAATACTAAGCAGGAAGGTCATTTGCAGACCAAGCATGGATCTTAATTGTGATTACTCCGAGAAACAGCCAGCATGAGATCTTAATCTCTTAAAGCTGTGTGCTTTTTAGTTCCATTTTCTAAATTTCTCTTACAAATTGCAGCTTTAAACCACAAATACAAAAATGTACATTATTTATGATCGTAAATAGTCTACAGTGTCTTAATAACAAAATTGTAAATCATTCTTTAATTGTAACCCAACTTAAACAGGTCTACAATTGTTACCTGTGATGTGCAGTTGATGTATGGATCTCCAGCTGGCTTAAGACCAATGATCTGAGGGTTAAGGATATCACAATATCAGCCTGATTCACCCTCAGTCAGTCAGTAAGTCGATATGAATACCCAGACATTTTTACTCTTGAAGAAAATAGTTTGATAATGCATAATTCATTTAGAAATACATGCTGTGTATTCACAAAGACACAGTAAAACAGTAATATTGTGAAATATTACAATTAACTATTTTGTATTTTAATATGTTTTAAAATGCAATTTATTCCTGTGGTGGCAAAGTTGCATTTGCAGCAGCCATTAATCCAGTCTTTAGTGTCACATGATCCTTCAGAAATCATTCTAATATGCTGATTTGGTGCTCAAGAAACACTTATTATTATCAATAATGAAAAACAGTTGTGCTGCCTAATATTTTTGTGGAAATCATGATACAAATGTTCAGGTTTCTTTAATGAATAGAAACTTCAAAAGAACAGCATTTATTTATCATCAGCATTTATTAATCACTTCTGATTAGGGCTGCAAAAAGGTGGAACATTTCCAGTAAATTTTGGAAACTTTCCAGGATCTTTTTTTTTATATATTCCAGGGATTTTTGGAAAGTTTCCGGAAATTTACCAGAAATGTTCCACCCCTTTGCAACCCTACTTCTGATCAATTTAATGCATCCTTGCTCGATAAAAAAATTAATGCATTTAAAAAATCATACTGACCCCATACTTTTGAACAGTAGTGTATGTAAAGTTACTCACCCTATTCATCTTGACAATAACACACGGCTGTCCTTTAGCATAGCCATAGGTGGTGTCCTCCATCCCGGAGCAACGTTGGAGTAAACTCCTCCTGAACTGGCACACCTTCTTCTGAGGTTCCTCATCCTGCTCAGAGTACTGACCCGCCATACACAAGTCATTTTTGGCTTGTTCTGAGTCATTATACTCTGGAAATAGAAAAGAGAGAAACTATAAATATACAAGTACTATGCAACCAGATGAGAAAGTATTTAAAAAATGAGAGTGAGGCAAAGTTTAGAGCACTTACGATGCAGAAACGATTCTAGATGCTGGACATACTGGGCATATTGAAGAGCTTCTGATCTGTTAAAAACTATATTCAAAGAGTTTGGCCTGATAGCCAACCCTGCGAAAAAGAAAAAAGTTAGTTATCATTTTTTTTAAATAACTCATAACTGAGAAGTATGTACAACAGAAAATAGACCTTGTAATTTACACTCTTTAATTAATAATTACGGTCAATGTTTGCAAAACTGAAAAACTCACCTGGGGATGCAACCCGATCTCGATACTTTGGTGTGTCGTCATTCAGCGTCTGAAGCATCACCCATATAGTGAAGACAAACATGGCAACCAAGAAGCCATAGAAGACCAAGTAAAAGAGGAGGATGAGACCTGAAACACAGTACCTTTGAAAATCATTTGTTGCTAGGCAGAACTAAATTAATTAGACCCTAAAAAGCATAATATTTAAATCCTTCCAACCAAAGCACAACATTTTGCTGGGATCTCATATAGAGCTCATTTTAATCTGGCACAGTGTGCATTACTATCTTATTCAGTTTCAGTCTGATTGGTCAATCACAGATTTTTTTTTATTCAATTAAAACTACGCTATGCAGCCTTTTAATAATAATAATAATAATAATAACAAAAACAACAGGGGCGTCATGCCTATTATTTTTTGAGGGGCACTAGTTGGGCGTCGTCCAGGTGACCACGCAGCAGCCACAACATCCTTACAGTGCTGCAAAAAGGCTTTTTGCCCCCTTCCGTTTTTTTTATTTTTTGCATATTTGTCACACTTAAAAACATCAGATCACATCAACCAAATTTTAATATTACACAAAGATAATGCAAGTAAATACAAAATGCAGTTTTTAAGTGATGATTTCATTTATTAAGGGAAAAAAGCTGTCCAAACCTACGTGGCCCTACGTGAAAAATTAATTGCCCCCTCCTGTTAAATCATGAAAGAACTGCAATTAACCACATTATTTTAGAAAGCTGAGTTAAATTTCACTAGCCACACCCAGGCCTGATTATTGCCAGACCTTTTGAATCAAGAAATCACTTTAATAGAATCTGTCTGACAAAGTGAAGCATTCTTAAAGAGCAACACATCATGCCGCGATTTAAAGAAATTCAAGAACAGATGAGAACAAAATAGTTGACATGTATTAGTCTGGAAAGGATTATAAAGCCATTTCTAAGGCTTTGGGACTCCAGCAAACCATGGTCAGAGCCATTATCCACAAATTGAGAAAACTTGGAACAATGGTGAACCTTCCCAGGAGTTGCCGGCCAACCAAAATTACTCCAAGAGCACAACGACGACTCATCCAAGAGGTCATAAAAGAACCCAGAACAACATCTAAAGAAATGCAGGCCTCACTTGCCACAGTTAAGTTCAGTGTTCATGATTCAACAACAAGAAAGAGACTGGGCAAAAACAGCAACCATGGGAGATTTCCAAGGCAAAAGCCACTGCTGACCAAAAAGAACACAAAGGCTCGTCTTTCATTTGCCAAAAATATCTTGATTATCAAGACTTTTGGGCAAATATTATGTGGACTGTTGAGACAAAAGTTGAACTTTTTGGAAGGTTGTGTGTCCCGTTACATCTGGCGTAAAACCAACACAGCATTTCATTAAAGAACATCATACCAACAGTCACACATGGTGGTGGTAATGTGATGGTCTGAGGCTGCTTTGCAGATGCAGGACCTGGACGACTTGCCATAATTAACGGAACCATGAATTCTGCACTCTATAAGAAAATCCTGAAGGAGAATGTCCAGCAGTCAGTTTGTGACCTCAAGCTCAAACACACTTGGGTTATGCAGCAGGACAAATGATCCCAAACAGACCAGCAAATCCACCTCTGAATGGCTCAAGAAAAACTAAATTAAGGTTTTGGAGTGGCCAAATCAAAGTCTGGACTTAAATCTGATTGAGATGCTTAAACAGTCCATTCATGCTCGAAAACCCTCCAATGTGGCTGAATTAAAACAATTCTGCAAAGAAGAGTGGGCCAAAATTCCTCCACAAGCGATGTTAAAGACTCATTGCCAGTTATCGCAAAATTTGATTGCAGTTGTTGCTGCAAAGTGTGGCACAACCAGTTATTATATTTAGGGGGCAATTACTTTTTCACGTAGGGCCAGGTAGGTTTGGACAGCTTTTTTTTCCCTTAATAAATGAAATCATCATTTAAAAACTGTATTTTGTATTTACTCGGGTTATCTTTGTGTAATATTAAAATTTGTTTGATGATCTGAATCTTTTAAGTGTGACAAATATGCAAAAAAAAAAAAAAAAAGGAAGGGGGCAAAAACCTTTTCACACCACTGTATGTTTTTATTTATTTTCTTTTTCATTTAAAATATACCCAAACTTGTTAATTATATCATGAAATATCTTGATTCTCACCTTTATAGATCATGTTGATCTATAATGGGCAATGGGCAAAGTAGCCTAATAGTGTAATCTATTAACTATGCATAAAAATGTTTACTTAGTTAACAGATATGGGTGTCATGTCATAACATATATTTAATACGACTGAGTTTATATTTAATGTGAATAAAATCATTGCAAGTTAGGCTACTAATCATAACATCTTCATTGTACAGAAAGAGAGCAAGAACATTTACATTATCAAAGAACATTTTCATTATCAAAGAACATTTTCTAGTTCAAGCACTCTCAAAAACTCCCATTAAAATCCCTGACGCCTTTCACACTATGAAATTAATATCTTACAGATTCATACACACATTTGCACTTTGTTGTTTCTGACGAGAGAATTCACCAGAAAGAGGTATTCACTATTCAGTCAGCGAGCGAGTGAAGAAAACACCGGCATTTTAGTGATGACTCACCTGAACGCTGCTGATTGGCCATTGCGTTCATAAACTCAACAGCATCGTGTGTGATTGGCTATAATGCGCAGTGCTGTATAGTATCAACGCCAGCCAGCGAACGCAGATTAGAATTTAGCAGCTGATGACATGACGCACTGAACGTTCTAATCAAGCCGGTGTGATTGTATTAAATATAGAAAATATTAATTGGCTATTTTTTGTCTTTTGGAAGCTGCATTCAAAATCCACTTGGCTCAAAAATCTGAGGGGGCACTTACTTTGAATGGGCATGATGCCTCTGAATAATAAAAGTTCTCAATGAGATGGTACATAAAAATCCATCTTCCATACGTTACCCAAGCATACTTAGAAAAACGTATAATAAAGATTTATATTTTCAGCCGTAGGGACGGATTATGCAGGAAATTGCATACTGTCAGTCGTGTGTGGTCACGTCATATTCGTTCCCAGAGCAAAGTAGTAGCTCCAACAACTGTGGCGCGCGTGTGGAGTGAGTAAGCTGACAATGCATCATTCAAAACGGTAAACCTCCAGGGTGTCAACGGTTGTAAAAGCAAAGAACCTGTTATTTGTGTGACCTGTATCCATGTGTACACCGGTGCCTCGAACCACATTCATCTGCACAGAAGAGCCGAACCTATCGAAAACTGTCACAGCTTAAAGCCGGGCTCACACTACAGGAGTTTTAAAATCCTAACTGATTATGAAATCTGGTTGCAGCACACAATAAGGAGAATCTTTGCAGATATTCTTCTCTCAAATCTTTAAACATGCACACCTACAAGATTTTGAAAACATCATGGCCAGCACACACTAACAAGATATTATTAGATCTCATGGCAAGGAGCCCCTCACGTTATCTCCTCGTGACCAGGGTCGTGTCTACGTGGTGGCCAGGGGTGGCACCGGCCCCCCCCCTGAAATCTGGCTGGCCGCTGTTCAGCAAATGTTCTCGCGGGAGCGCGCACGCGTTAGATGGAACGCTGAAGCCGAATGATCACACAAGTAGAACGAGTGGTGCTGTAAAACATGTTTCATGTCTTAAAGGTCCCATATGTACACACTTTCTGGAGTTTTTATTTTTAGGTTGTTGAGTCCTTAAGAATAATATATTGCGGTATAAGTCCAAAACCTCTCAATATATTTTTACTAGCTCCCCTTTTCTCAGTAGCTCTGCTGAGAAACATTTTCGATTTTGGCCCTAATTATATTCATCCCTCTCTTTCTGATTGGCCTGTTGTTTTCTGAGTGACGCACGGCCGGGCTAACCACAAGTAACAAGGGTCAGCTGACGTCACAGCCGCTCGCTGGAGGCAGCAAATAAATGGTAAACTGCAGGCGCCCCGTCAAACCGTGCAGATTCGGCCTACATAAGAGCTTAAAATATCTTTTTTGTGATGTTGGGTTCCAGAATCGGACGTAAGTACATCCCCTCACAATAGAAATTTGATCGCATATCTGCGGCCACGGCCAACAAAAAACCGACGACAACTTTGGTTAAACTCGATAAAACTAGCAACTGGACAGAAAGTATCGTCAAAAATGCTCGCGTTTGCAGCCCACTTCTTATCAGAAAAGGTTAAATAAAGTATTGTCTTTTGTTGTTATGGGCGCGTCTACAGATTTATTTGCAATATGTCTATGTTTCTTGCATCTCACTATTATGTTGTGTATGAAATAATGTCTGTGTGCATGTGTATAAAACAGCAAACCGATGATTTATATATAATCATTTGTAATCATATATACATTGTTGTGATTAATTGTGGCTGGAACAATAATGTAGCTGTAAAAATAGTTGCCTGCTGAAATTTAAATGTATATACATCTTCATCATGACTAGATAGACACGGTGAGTTTGTCTTTACTATACACGGTAGATGTGATCCACCTCATAGTAACAATCCTGTCAGATCGTCCATCCTTTGAGTGACAGTGTAACGTTACAGGTTGGCTGATCTGGTTTCGTAGTTAAAGTTAACATTTTCGGCATGGTTCCGCAATGTTGTCTGGGGTTTGGCAAAAGGAGAGTGGGACGGTGGACGGTGCTCGGGGTGGTGACTGAAGGCGGTGACTGAGTAGTTCTGACATCACCTTTTTACAGAAGTCACAGTGGTTCGTGAAAAATCACAGCTACTTTTTTGCAGGCTGTGTGCATTTTACTGTGGAGTGTGGACTGACTGTTTTGAAACTTCTATGGTAGTTACATAGCACCTAGACCACAGTTATCATGAAAAAATTAAATGAAATTTCCGTTTTGACAATATGGGACCTTTAAGACTAAAGAAAACAAGCTAGATATTGTCACCAGCATCTAAATTCTTATATAGAAAATAATTTAAACATTAATGCTGATGTTGTCTGCTAATGTATTAGCCTACTACTAAGAATGGTTTCCTTATTAGATGTTTTAGCGCTTGTTATGTAAAACATATTCCGATTACCTGATAAATATAGGTCTTATCTTTATTCTTATTACTATTTACTGTAATTACCCAATAATGTTGGAGATCTACAGTTTGTTCCTTACAAATGCATATGATTGCAGTTGGCTATAGGGTCACTGAATCTGACAAGTAAAAATTCATAGGCTAGCTATCAAAATGTTACCACTCTTTCATAATAACTGACTATAAATGTTTCATAAAGTGACTTGTTTAATAAAGTGTGATGTTGATCTCCTCTTCTTTCTATTTTATAAAGCATATTGATCAGCTGACATAGTCCTATATAGTCCACAGTATGGTGTGACAGATCAAAATTATAGGCTATACCAAAATGTTACCCCTTTTTATTTTTATGAAGTTTATAAGTCTATGTTCTTTAAACTCATTCAAGTGATGTAAAGATTTCTTGTTGTCTTTTGAGTAACAGTCACCAATTATTAGACATTACAGAAATCATAATCAGAAAAAAGAAAAGAAAACCTATAGCTAATTTCTGTGATGCTTTTTTTAGGTTATCATTCAGAAGGTTTGTTATTGCACCACTAACACTGCTGAAATTTCACCACAGTCAACTTAGCTATATAGGTCATTTCAACTTAAATTACATTAGACTTAAAACAGAAGTTTATTATCAAAAAATAAGAATCCTCATACCTATTTAATTGAAATAAGTCAAAAGTACAAACACAGTTTTCTGCTTCTTTCTGCTCTTTCTCTTGATGCCACATAATACCTTCACATATTAACTTTTTTTTTTTATGAAGTGCAGACTCTGAAATTAATAACAAAAAGCTATAAAAACAAGTATAGTTCTTATTACTTTTTATAATTGATTAAACCAATTAACTATAGGTAGCCTATATATCAAACAACTTTTGTTTAAATGAGAAAAATAAGAGGGGCTAAGTCACTTTATCACATAAGTCACTTTATTAAGCATTATAGTAACATGCATTAAATAAAGAGGGCTAACATTTCAGTGGCTTTAAATTTAACCTGTCAGATCCTACTGTAGCTATCTATATATCAATATCTAATCAATATGCTTTATTTATGTCAAATAGAAAGAAGAGGAGCTCACACATCACAAGTCACTTTATGAAACATTTTTAGTCAGGTATTATGAAATAAAAAGTGGTAACATTTTGATAGCTAATGTTATTTGAATTTTTACTTGTCAGATTCAGTGACCCTAGCCAACTGCAATCATATGCATTTGTAAGGAACAAACTGTAGATCTCAAACATTATTGGGTAATTACAGCAAATAGTAATAAGAATAAAGATAAGACCTATAATTATCAGATAATCGGAATATGTTTCACATAACAAGCGCTAAAACATCTCATAAGGAAACCATTCTTAGTAGTAGGCTAATACATTAGCAGACAACAGCAGCAGTGATGTTTAAATTCTTTTCTATATAAGAATTCAGATGCTGGTGACAATATCGGGCTTGTTTTCTTTAGTCTTAAGACATTAAATATGTTTTACAGCACCGCTCGTCTCTCTGACGCTGATTATTCGGCTTCAGCGTTCCCCCCCCACCAAAAAAACACTCCTCGACAAACATTTCTGGAACAGCCGACCCCTGCTCACAGTTTTCGGGTCACCGATTTCGGCACAACACCGGCGCTCAGCGACCGCGACCGATGTTACACGAACCGTACTGCCAGCTCCGAATGTCTGTTTCTTCAAAAACGAAACAAGCGAACATTGGGTTCTAGACCAATTCGAGGGTCGTACGTAGAAGACCAAGTTTCATTAAAAATTTTTTGGGAGATCCATGTGTGAAAACGATTAATTCTGCAGGCCTTTAATCTTTAGGCTAGTTTTACTGCCAAGACAGTCCGATGAATTAGGCATAATGGGCTTTAGGATAAATAAGGAAGGACAAGAGAAGGTTAATGACACTAGCCTTTCTCTCACGTTAAGCAGTAAGCACAGACTTTCTTACAATGGGCATATTGTTATTAAGGACAATGTTATGAAATATGTGCACAAACGGTTTCGGTAGCTAAATAATGTAAACAAAGCCTTGTTTTGATTGAACCGTTACGTAGATTGAAAACCACACTACCAGTCTGGAATAAAAATATTTTTTGCCACTTAGCCAGTGTCTAATGAGGTTACAGAAGCTCCTTTTCACACCACAGTGAATTTTCACGCCACCGGGAAAAAAATAATAAAAAAAAACACGCGATACCGAATCAGCACACACGCAATATGGACGTATAGTCATTTCGTTGCATTTTAAAACCTAAAAAAAGAACACCTTACAATGAATGACATTAAAGGACTGCTGCGCCGCTTCTAATTTGAGTAAAATCCTCATATTGATTTCCTTTTCTTCATCATTTTACACGAGAATGTGTGCTAAAACCTGGAGATGTTGAGCAACATATTTATCTCTAGATCACTCCGCCTTATGTGGTTATTTCTGTAAGCTGCACATTTGATCACTTGCAATAATGATGTGAATAGGATGCCGTTCATATAGGGTTTGTGTCAACTCACCCCAATTGCTAGCAGTCCGTCCAAAGAATTCTCCAGTTCTTGGATTGTAGATCACGTCTCTCCAGCTGCCCTCGGGCTCTTTGCCCTCCACTGGTTTTTCGCTCTTTTTAGACATGCTGGAATTTAGGCGCAACTGATGAAAAAGAGACTGTGAGTGTGATGTGACCTGGTCTGATGAGACTGAACTCAGTGGGCTGATGCCCTAATGAAAGAGCGAAAAAAAACCGCTGGCGTCTCCAATATACTGCACGCACCTGATTCCAACTAGTCCTACAAACCGACAGCCGCCCGTTTATGATGTGGGGGAAGGAACGAAGGGGCAGCGGTTTTGCGCATGCGTAAATTGTGCGAAATTGTTACAAATTGATTGCGAAATTTTTATAACGGTACGAATCTACGTGTGTTCGTCGTGGCCAGGTGTTTTCGGTCTCTCAGGGACTTGCGAGATTTCGCGTGTATATAATCTTTCATAAGTTATATATATTTATGTAGTCTTATTTATTTTTTAAAACATTTATATACATAATTAAAATATATTCTTCTATCTACTATCATCTCTATGATACTAGAGACGAGTACAGAGAGGATACTCAGCAATGGTTACCACAGAGGGCGTCGTCATACCAGGGCATGTCAATAAAATAAACTATCATAGTTAACCCCAACATTAATATTAATGCATTATGATTATTGTACAATTTACCATTTTGTGTTATGGTTGTCATTCAATTGAACTTACAAAGTGGTTATGTGTTTCGTTTTTAAATTTCAGATAACGTTGGCACCAAATCCATTTTTTAATGGTTATGAAACATACACTCATTCTGAGATTCTGTAAAGAAGAAATTCAACCAGTAACTTCAAGATAGATAGATAACCTTTGATGACTATGATTTATTCCTAACAGTTTTGAAGAAATAGTATTTTCTTGTGAAACGTTATGCAGTAATCTTTGTTTTATTTGGTACTTCGAAAAATCGAAACACAGGAACAAAGAGAAGAACTTGCAAAAATGAATGCTATTGCTATCACCATGCATGCTTTCTGAGAGCAGCTGAGCTGTAATCAGGCAGTGCTCTTAAATAGAAGCAAGACCTCAGTAAACACAGATGGCTTATGTAACACAACAAGAATTTGTTAAATGGGAGGGTGAAAGGGTTTTGGCAATGTACCCTGCTGGAGCTGTCAAATTAAATTTGTTGAACTCTTGAATTTCTTAAAGAAAGAAAACCTGAATGTTACCAACACATGTTCAAAAACCAAGATTCTTCTTATCTCATTACATACTGTATCAGATGCAATTTGCAATATCCTCAAAAGCACAAATTAAGCCCAAATCACATGGTCAGTTGTGCTGCCGGTGAATAAAGGCTAAACATTTTTCATGTATTATTTTAATTAAAATGACCATTGTCATCAATGAAAATCAAAAATGGTAAAATGGTAACGAAAAAGACATCTGAAAACAAAAACCAGCTGTATCATTTAAGAAACAAATTAGGAACCTACTGGGATTATAAAGTAAAATATTGCAGGTACCACCATCATTTAAAACAGGGAAAGAATAAGTGTGTGTGAGGAGCTTTCAAAGTTTGGATCAAGGGCTGGCTTCAAATGCACATGCACAAAGTCTGCACTGTAAAAAATAAGTGTAATTTTAACTGTAACATTTTGTTACCAAACGTGCTACGGTAAGAACTGTTAATAGGTTAACAGTAAGTTCCCGTACTATATTCAGGGAAAAACTGTAAAATATCTAACCAGACATTTTTTCAGACATTAATTTTACAGTTTTTAGAAGCTAAAAATTAAACAACTAAAGGTATAATTACAGTCAAAACTGTAAACTGATATGCCCAGGAATGTCACCTATGCTGACACCCCGACATACTAGCTAAAGTATTTGGTTTCTAAATAAACATGTTTTTTTTTCTTAATAGGATTTTTTTGTTATTAGTTATGTCTTTTTGACAGCTTTTGACGCGTTACTGCTGCTTGTGTTTTATGAATGAAAGGTGAGGCATTGATCTATAATGTAGCAGGTGTATTTACCATGATGGTGTTTTGTGTTGGCATTATGAAATGAATCTTGCACCTTCGTATAGGAGTATATACTTCTTTGCTATGTGGGCTGAAGCATACTTGGTGATGAGGCTTGAGGCGGCAGGGCATATGCCTCATTTTCCAGCTCCGGAAGTAGGGTTGGGGTGAGCACGGGAGACGTGACCAGGTACAAAAAGCAGAGTTTAAGAGCAGTGGACCATTGTTGAATACTTACTTCGGGGTACCGATTACTAAAAGTTTCTTCAGTTGGGTGTAATTACAGTATTTTATACTTGTACATGTCAATGTGCTGTGATACGATATGTAGGTGTGCGGGTAGGTTTTTGACAAAAGTTATTCTAAGACAGAAGTGTGTGTTACAGGTGTGTACTAAACAGATCGCCTATCGTTTGCAAGGGGCTATGGTCTGTTTTCGTGCTTCAGCAGAAATGCACATCTGGTCAAGTACTGTTTTTAGTATTGGGGCGGGTTCTTTGTTGGTGTGGAGAGGTGAGCGAGAAAAGGGAGAAAGGGAAAGCTAAAATGTGGGCAAGGGGCGGACAGAATGGTGGAGGTTTGGTGAATTAACCAGGTCGCATCATGAATTTGTGCATAAATCTGCTGTTCAGGCCAGTTCTCACCCAGGGGGCTTTGGAAATGGCGTGTGTTTTAAAGTCAAAATGTGTATAACTAACCTGGGAGGGCAAAAAAAATTCGCGAGCTCTTGGCCGGAATCAAAGAGCGCTTACTGGTCCAGTATGCAAGAAAATGGATGCAACCTCCTGGATATTGACGGGTGTTGACTTGAGGTAAATATACTTGTGTTTAGCTCGATGGGATAAACAAACTAGAGCACTTGTCCCTGTGTAGTTTAACTTGCTGATAGTTGAAGATAGTTGGAGAAACGAAAAACATGTGCCAAAAAGTAAGGTGGGTATGGGACGTGAATGGCTGGGCCACAGTTGAGAAAATTGAATGCGCACAATCCGCATACCAAACTCTCCGAGGGCACCTTACCGGTGCGTAGATCCAAAATATACGATACTACAGAGATGAAAAAGGTCTGCACTCGTCCAGATTCAGCCAAAAAGGCTTATTACATTTATTGCTCAGAGGTCACAAAAATGTGCAAAGGTGCAGGACGTTTTCAGGTATTAATGCTGCATTCACGTGCTTTCGGAATGATCGTAAATACGAGTTTCCTAATCGGAAATTAAACGTGAACGCCTCTCAAATCGTATTTACTGTGAAATTCGGAAATAATTTTGATACCAGAGTTTCCGAGTTGGGCGGGTCATAATCTTTAAACTTGGTGGCGGGGACAATCATTGCTGCTGTCAATGCTGTTCTCACAACAGCCTTTGTCTTGTCGCTAAATTAGTGTATTTATAGGCTAGAACGATCGTTCGAAGCATATTGTATGTTTTATAAGCAGTGAAAGCATGTATTTGACCGAAATTCCAGAATTCTCAGCAAACTGCATGTGTAGCGCGGTGAATGTTTATGATAGTCGAGCTACTCATTTTTATTCTGGCTCCGACATTCAAGGCCATCTGAATATGACAGCTCGTAATCACGACTGCATAAGTGGGAAATAGGAAATTTCCGATAGCACGTGAAGGCAGCATTAACCCTTTCTCAGTGCCATGTGTTACCGTGCAACAATTGCGCTATTAAAGGGGTCATATGATGCCCTTTCACCATTTCCTTTCTCTTTGAATTGCGTACAAGCGTTTTTCTTTCGTATAGATTAGATCCCTAAAGCTGGCAAAGACTAAAGTTTCAAATCCAAATAGATATTCTTTATAAAAGTTAAGACTTGTCCACGCCTACCTAAAACGCCTTGTTTAAACACACCCCCACATGTCTATCGGCCGAGGTGGGAGAGTTTTGCAATAACACCGCCCCAACTGGCACAAGCCTAGAAAAGGCGGAACTTTGGATTACTCGGCGGTAGTATTGTTGTCGCCATGCCGCCGCGAGGTGGTGAGGCGTCTGTGTGTGTTGTCGCGTTGTGTGATGCAGCCGAACTACCCTTGTTTGGTCTTCCAAAAGCGGACGATATCTGCTTCGTCATGCCTAAAGCTGATCCATGCTGTTCGCTGAGGAAATACATAAACTTCGCACTTTGGATCGCCGGGGGGGATTTTTTCGGCTTCCACCGTGGATGAAGCGGAGTCCAGCCCGGGGTCTTCACATGTGGTTGCCGCAAGCCCGCCTGCCTCTGCTCACTCAAGCTGGCCTCCGTTCACTCTAGCCCGCCGTGTGTGACGCTATGTGTTTCGTTTTGAAAGGGAAAGTACTTTGTTTGGCCTTCCAAAAATGGACACAACTAAATCATGGTTAAGTTGTTTTTACAACACTGTTCCGGAACAGTTCAACCAAAATATTGTGCAGATGTGTGCAGCACATTTTATGGAGAACTGTTTCTTGATCCTGGGAGAGTAAACTACAATGCCGTCTGTGCCCAAAGGCTGTTTCTATCAAATTGGGGCAGTCCAACTTTGCAAGGACATTCTGGGCTTTTCTGACCACAGCCTTGAGTACGTTTTTCATATTTAAATAAATTTGTCACTGACGATTCAAACGCGAGTTTTGAGCAGTGTAGAGTAGGCTTGTTGTTTCTCCGATCACAAATGCAGACATGGTTTTATGTTTACGCAGCGCAATACACAATACAACGCGTAAAAAGACAGTATAAGTCATTATAATCAGTAATTATGTTCCCACTGAATGCAACAAATGCCTCGTTCATAATGGCTTTATTGGTGTTCTCCGGCCTGACAGGGCATCATCACAGTATGGTAGGGGCGTAACATTTCTGTCACATGCTTGAGGAATTTGATCAATCACAATGCACTGGATAGCTGGCCAATCAGCGTACACCTCACTTTTCAGAATGATGAGCTTTGTAAAAATCGACGCGTTTCAGAAAGGCGGGGCATAGAGGAGCAACAACAATGTACATTATGTGGAAAAGAATGTGTTTTTTAACCTTAAACCGCACAAACACAATGCATTACACCAAATACACAACATAATGTTCTTTTTAGCAATGTCATACATGAACCTCCTTTGAACACTAGTAACCGATACATCCTATCCATGGGAGATTACAAAAAAACATATGTATATGTCAAAACATGTATTTGGGGGACCCGAACAAATACTTTGGTATGATGTCTATTTATTGTATTTAAAAACTGATGTTTAAAACGTTTGTTATGAGATTGTTGGTATTTATTTGTATGTATATTTCGTTTGTGTAGTTATGGATTATTTGGGATGATTTACAAATGTATTTGCTGTATTTGGTAATATGTTTTGAGATATGTTTTTTTGAATCTTCGTGACATTGGGTGTATTACGGTAATGCATGTTTTAATGAGCGGGTAATGCTCAGTAGCACATGGCACTGAGGAAGGGTTAATACCTGACAATGTTCTGCACATCTTTTTTGCACATTTTTGTGACCTCTGAGCAATAAATGTAATAAGCCTTTTTGGCTGAATCTGGACGAGTGCAGATCTCTTTCATCTCTACTTTAACTTCTTTAAAATGCCCTTTAACCATCCTTTTCAAATACAGATTTACAAACTGAATAATTATTTTTTAACTTTAAGTTTTGTGTTAGCCAGAAAATGTGTTAGCATTTTTGAATGATTTACAGGCATTAGTAAGGCAGTTGTGTTCTTGTAAAGATAATTTTTTATCTATACATTCTGCAACACAGAGACTTAAAATGACCAAATAGCATTTTTAGCATATTCAGTTGCCGTTCTTAAATATATCAGTATTTTACTTTAATGAAATATGTTGGATTTGTAATCCATAAAAAATATGAATTTGAAACGTGAATTTAAAGCAGAAATCAAATTTTATCAGTATAAAATGAGATGTTAGTGTTCATTATTTTCTATTTTTTTTTCTTTAAATGTGAACTAAATCTCAAACCTATAGCATCTCAGACCCTCACTCTCTTCTAATCTTCTACAACCATTCAACTACTAATGCACTTACTAAAAAAAAATATGCCCTGCACTGTTTTTTTACTTAGTGCTTTCTTTCTAAATGTTTGTAAGTCAGTATTGCAGCACTTCTCATGTCTTCTCAGGATGAACCATTCTTCATTTTCAAATCCCTTTCTATTAAAGTGTCTGCAATCTAAATGTAAACATATACCATGAAAAAACAAAGAGCAAATGTCCAAAGAGTATGTGGCGTAAACTTACAATGTCCTGAACAAGACTGTGAAAAACCATTATAAACACATGACTGTTGAGATCATGGTTTCTCCAGTAGTGTTTGGGTTAGAGCAAAGGAGATTTTCAAGATTTATTTAAAAGTGAACAAAGCGTTTTGAGGAAAAGATCCAGAACTTGCATGTCAAGGTCTTATCAGCTTCCCTTTTTTGCCATGATGTACATCATGCCATGTCAAAATAAGACCTATTTCTCTACATTGTTTTAACAGCGTTTCCGTCTGAAAGATTTGAAATACTCTGCTTTTCCTTTTCTTATTTTAACTATCATAAATCCCTGGCCTGCATTTGTCTTTTGCCATATATGGTAATGTCTTGGTCTCTCAGAACCCCCTCCCTCGGGGAACTGGTTTCGGGATCGTGGCCCTAATGGGTCAGAGAGTCAGGGCAGGGATTGTAGGTGGGGGGAGTGAATGTACAGCGCTCTCTTCCACCTTCAATACCACGACTGAGGTGCCCTTGAGCAAGGCACCGAACCCCCAACTGCTCCCCGGGCGCCGCAGCATAATTGGCTGCCCACTGCTCAAGGTGTGTGTTCACTGTGTGTGTGTGTGTTCACTGCTGTGTGTGTGCACTTAGCATGGGATAAATGCAGAGCACTAATTCCTAGTATGGGTCACCATACTTGGCAACATGTCACGTCACTTTTCTATTTTCAGAAATATGTTAATAAAGAAAGTAAGAAATGTCTTGTCTAAAAATAAATAATAATAATAATGCACAAATTATTACCAGTGTCAGGTATGATTGCCCTCCAGCTAATTTTGCACCCAGTTTGCTTTAAAATAGTGTGCTCCATTTCCTTGTAATGTTGGTTTTGGTTCTTTTATTTTGATATTTACCACTGTTGGTGAGTTTGCCATGTTTTGCCAAGTTCCTATTTATTTAGTGGCTGTTCATGTTTGGGATTAAACTGTGCTTGGTTTCTAATTCAGCTTGCCTCAGTGGATAATATTACATTACTTCTGGTAATGTAATGCCAGTAAATGTCAGTAAATGCCAGGGTCGGCTCTCCTCTACTTTTGTTTTTTGTTTACAGTACCTCCTCCTGATCTTGTCATGTTTTTCCAGCACCCCTAGACTTGATAAAAAATGCTTTCCATCATGGTCCATTATGCGTAAGTTAAAGGGATAGTTCACCTTCAGTTGCTGGTCCCCATTGACTTGCATAGTGTTTTGTTTTTCTCCATACTTTGGAAGTCAATGGGAACCAGCAACTGAAGGTGAACTATCCCTTTAAAGGTAAAGTGCACCCTAAAATCAAATGAATAACTAAAATTGTAGGTCTTTTTTGCAAATAATGATGACAGAATTTGGGTAAACTGTCATTTTAAATATATAAATAGCCACATACAGAGATTGTTATATGCATTGTAGTCTTATTTTGTTACACAAATAAAATCACAGTTTATAACATTAAAATCCTGGCATCTCAGTCACATTTGTAAATACAACAACAACAACAATAATAATAATAATCTGGTTTCCAAACACTTTTTGTCTCTTCAATCAAAGCAAAAGTTGTTTTGATTAGTCTTAAGGATGGGGAGAGAGACTCAAAAGCCTCTCAGGTGCAGTTTCATTTCAATATTTTTGTTTATATAGCTGTTAAATGTCAACTTCAGGTCAGTGTTTATATGTTATAGACTCTTTGACCCTGTTGTGACAGTCCCTCCTCATTTCATCCTGGTAACAGCTAATGACAAGCAAGTGCTCTCACTGTCTACTAAATGTTTAAGTGCTAAACCTGCACACAGCGCCCGACGGTTTTGCACCGGCTCTGAATTTTGCACACTCTAGTCGTCTTTTTTAAAACTGTGCAGTGTGTATGAGAATGATAGAAATAGAAACCGAAAGAAAGCGAGTCGCGATTCAAAGCAAACTATTGCCGTCGCCGCTCTCGCTTCATATTTCGCAGAAATGCTCCTCTTCCTTGTAACCTTCGCTTTTCTTGTAGATTTATCCTGGGCTCTTCCAACGGGTAAGTCTTTGATCCTGTTATAGCATCTTCATTCCTAACCAGGAATTGATGTTCTGTTGCTCATATTTTCCTCCATTATGGTCTGTTGTTTTAATTATTGTCAAGCAATAAAGCCCTCTTTTGTGTGGTGGTTGTTGTAGACGTTATTATTCAATTCGAGCGCAGTGTTTTGGTAAACGGGACAGTCGTGGAGAGGATCCTTGTCAATGATGCACATTTAAAGGGACAGTTCGACAAGCAACCTGTTGTCAGACCCATTCAAGATGAAGTCCTTAAGATGATGGTGGAGAATGATCATCATGTTACAGCAAGTAAAGTATTTTAGTGCAATTCATGTAGATCAGGATTAGAGACGGATCAGTACAATTTTTAACGATACTGATTTTTTTTAAATGTGTTTAACCACTATTCAGAACCTATTTTTAATTGTTGTATTTCAGCTTAAAAAAAAGATCATCACTAGATTATAACAATAAAACAACACCAATAAAAGCTTAAAGTACATTATGAATATAAAATAATAATTATGACATTGTCAGCATTAAACTAATAATTATTGAATCATTTTGTTTATTGAAATGTGGCTTCAGTCTTTTTTTTTGTTGCAGTTTTTGCATTAATTGGCATACTCAAGCTCAAATATTATATTAACAATTATTGATTATGCCTTTTATTCTGTTCTATTTATGCAAAGTTGGTTTATATATATATATGTATTTTCTGTTTCGGGTGACTGTCAAGTTTAAAATGCACTGTTACTGTTACTTTAAATGTAATGTTTGGGCTTGAGCATGCAAATTTATGCAAACAATACATTAAATGAATTGCTGTACTTTACCGTTGAGCATACAGTGGTATAATGCTGTTGTTAGATGCTAATCTTTAGAGACCCACCAAGTGGTGCCATTTATTGGATTGAGTAAGAATATGTGAATTTTGATAATAAATACTGGTTTGTCACGTATTGTCATGCAGTCACTCGGTGACAATAAATCCATCTTTATTTTTCAGGTTATGGCACATATATACGTTTGAGGGAATGTAAGCTGCGAGGATATCGAGTCCTGCAGCTGTCCGACCGGTTTCAGCTCAATGGCAAAGATTATCTGACTTTAGATTCAGACACTGATTCATGGACAGTGTTGATGCCAGAGGCACAGGATCTAAAGCAGTCATGGACACTTAAGGCCGAGCAAGCGAGTCTAGAGAAAATTCACCTGAAAGAAGAGTGTGAGGAATTCATTAAACAGAGGAATGACACCCAGAATCAAGAAGGTGAAGACTTATGATGATTATTTGTTAGAATAATTTAAATACATGAAAGTCCCACTGATTACAAAATGTTGTTTGACTATAAAAACAGTTGTTATTGCCATACGAAGCACACTAACATTCCATTTTTCATTTTTAACATAAACTTTGGGTTCTGCTTTGACAGTTTAGAATAACTTAATATAATATAATAAAAAATTATAATAAATATTTATTAAGATTACAAGATTCATAACTAAGAATCTGGAGTTTATATTATCTGTTGAATGTTTTTCAGGGCTTGGTGTGTTAAGAGTGATGGCTCCAGTTCTCGCCACTTTTCTCTTCATTGGATTTGTCTTAATGAGCCTCCTTATCTTCAAGCGACACGGTGAGCATAAGACTGGAATCATGTGCTGTCATGTGTATTTGTGAAAACACCACTGCAAACCAGTCAAACCACTACCAATGATTTTTTAAATAAATTAAATGATCACTATGAACATGTTTTGTAAAATATGTTTTGTTTGGTGTGTCACATGTAACAAGGGTCATTCTCCTTTCTTTACCTTGCTCTTCCTCTTTTGCTCGATGCAGGTCATCAGCCAGGAGGTGAGATGTTTTGAATTGTTTACCAAATGTTTTAATTGCTGCAATATAAAGGCTGACAGAAGATTACATATTGACGTTGATATAGCTGTCCCCGTGGACTGGATGACATTCAGTGATCTAAGGTTCCCAGACGCAGATGTACTGTAGGCCATGTCTTATTATCCTAGTTAATAAGAAGTGAATTTCACTGAAATGGATTTAATAGTAAATAGTAATAGTTTAATAGTAAACTTGGTTTAGAAAATACTGAATATTCATGTATTCAATTCAGAGCTGATTAAGGGTGTTTATTCACCTTATATTTAGCTACTTTGGCCACACTTTACATTACAATGTTACAGTGTAATTAAAAATAATTTGCTTTATGTGGTAACATTACAGTAAAAAAAATGTATATTATATATGTTAAATATTATATATACAAGTGCATCTCAATAAATTAGAATGTCATGGAAAAGTTTTTTTTTTTTTTCAGTAATTCAACTCAAATTGTGAAAACTCGTGTATTAATAAATTCATGCACACAGACTGAAGTAGTTTAAGTCTTTGGTTCTTTTAATTGTGATGATTTTGGCTCACATTTAACAAAAACCCACAATTCATCTCAACAAATTAGAATACTTCATAGACCAATAAAAACACATTTTTAGTGAATTGTTGGGCCTTCTGGAAAGTATGTTCATTTACTGTACATGTACTCAGGACTTGGTAGGGGCTCCTTTTGCTTTAGTTACTACCTTAATTCGGCGTGGCATGGAGGTGATCAATTTTTGGCACAGCTGAGGTGGTATGGAAGCCCAGGTTTCTTTTGGACAGTGGCCTTCAGCTCATCTGCATTTTTTTTTCTCTTGTTTCTCATTTTCCTCTTGATTATACCCCATAGATTCTCTATGGGGGTTCAGGTCTGGTGAGTTTGCTGACCATTCAAGCACAAAACACCATGGTCATTTAACCAACTTTGGTGCTTTTGGCAGTGTGGGCAGGTGCCAAATCCTGTTGGAAAATTAAATCAGCATCTCCATAAATCTTGTCAGCAGAAGGAAGCATGAAGTTCTCGAAAATGTCTTGGTAAACTGGTGCAGTGACGTTAGTTTTAAAAAACACAATGGACCAACACAAGCAGACGTCACGGCACCCCAAATCATCACTAACTTTGGAAACTTCACACTGGACTTCAAGCACCTGGGCTATGAGCTTCTCCACCTTTCCTCCAGACTCTAGGACCTTGGTTTTGAAATACAAAACTTGCTCTCATCTGTAAAGAGTACTTTGGACCACTGGGCAACAGTCCATTTCTTCTTCTCCTTAGCCCCGGTAAGACGCCTCTGACGTTGTCTGTGGTTCAGGAGGCCTAACGATAGGTATTCGACAACTGTAGCCAAATTCCTTGACAACGTCTGTGTGTGGTGGCTCTTGATGACTTGACCCCAGCCTCAGTCCATTCCTAGTAAAGTTCACTCAAATTCTTGAATCAATTCTGCTTGACAATCCTCATAAGGCTGCGGGTCTCTCGGTTGGTTGTGCATCTTTTTACTTATCTACCCACACCTTTTTCCTTCCACGCCAAACTTTCTGTTAAACATGCTTTGATACAGCACCTGTGAACACCGCTTCTTTGGCAATGTAAGGTTTGGGCTTACCCCCTTGTGAAGTGTGTCCAATGATGTCTTCTGGACCATGGTTCTCCCAACCGGGGGTGCCGCCCTGTCGACTGAGAGGGGGTGCCGTGTAAAAAAAATTTTTTATATTTTTAAATTGCTAAACTGTTCAAAAAATGCAGCTATTATATAATATCCATTTCTTGTGTCGCCAATAATTAGAGATGCACCGCAATTTCGGCTGCCAAAAATTAGTTCACCGCTCAGGTTTCACTTTCACGTGGTGTGACGCTCTGCGTATTATCCCGCTCTATGCGTGTGCACTCCGCTCAGTCGCTCCACTCGTATACCTTTCATGCTCATCGGAACAGCAAAGTCTATGGAGTCCACTCAAAAATTGAGCCGACATGAAACATCGATGTCGTACAGTATTGTTTCTGTCTGCAATAGCCTTACTGTGTTGTAACATGGTGGTAATGCTGCCCTCTTATTCATTGATCTGCTAACCGCTATGTTATTGTGTTCTGATAATAATAGCTTTCTAAGACTAAACATTATTTGGATAATTGGTAAAATAAAAAAAGTTTAATATCTTAACCCTACTGTTAGACCTATCTGAAAAACTAAAAAGCAATTTATTTAATTCGAAGGCCTGTCATTATTTTTTAATTTGTGCTATCATTATTAATTTCTTTATTTGTTCTTATTTTTTTTACTGACTGCTTACTTGTCATTTTTTATTCAATTCAATGTTTGAAATCAAGCTATCTCGTGCTACTGCACAAAATTACCCCACTGTAAAATTACAAAAACACTGAGTGGGCAAAAATGTGTGAGATAGCTAGTTATAATGGTAAATAAATAATGTTATATGTATAAAAGCCTACATTAAAAACTGTCATATAAATTGGTCTCCTCATTAGAAATTATCCTACTGATTGCCACCATTGATTGTCAACATTTTTTAATAATATAAAAAATATCTGTATGACATTATATTCTGCAGTTCTTCCCTGTTGTACCGAATATCTATACTTTTCAAATTTATCATATCGAAGTTAGAAATTCAAAAATTGTGACAAAATAAATTTTATAGGGTGCCACAAGTTTGTTAAAATTTCCAAAGGGTGCCGCAACTAAAAAAACAGGTTGGGAACACTGTTTCTTGACACTGTACAGATCACAGTCCTTCACCCAGATTGTGAGCCTATTTAACCACCTGCGAGACCATTTTGAAGGCTCAGGAAACCTTTGCAGGTGTTTTGAGTTGATTAGCTGATTCTAATTTGTTGAGAGATTGTTGTGGGTTTTTGTTAAATGTGAGCCAAAATATCACACTTCAAAGAACCAAAGACTTAAACTACTTCCGTTTGTGTGTATTGAATTTATTTAATACACGTGTTTCACAATTTTAGTTGAATTACTGAAATAAATGAATTTTTCCATGACGTTCTAATTTATTGAGATGCACCTATATTATCAACCTTGCTTAAGGTTACAGCAACAAAAATGTCCTTCGGTAATTGTTCATGTAGGTCTCACAGAAAGTAAATACGAAACCTAAGCAATAAACTGTCAACACATAAATTAAACAAAAATGGAGAAGGTCTTTGATGTCTCATACTGTATCTAAAAAGCTATTATGTACATACATTTCTTAAAGGAACAGTTGATTTGAAAAGTTACTTAGCCTCAAGCCATCCAAGATGTAGATGAGTTTGTTTCTTTATTTAGAACTTTAGCTTATACTCACTTTCTCACCAATGCTCCTCAATTGGGAAGTGATGTTGCCGTCAGAATGAGAGTCCAAACAGCTGATAAAAACATCACAATAATCCACAAGTTATCCACATCACTCCAGTCCATGAATTAACATCTTGTGAAGTGAAAAGCTGCATGTTTGTAAGAAACAATCCATCCTTAAGGTGTTTTCTGGCCAAAATACAAGTTCACAATCCATAATAATGTTTCCTCCAGTGAAAACATCCATCCCCTAATGGGTAGAAGACTGAAGCAACGGTTTGAAGTTAAAATAGTCTTGATGGATTTGTTTATTACAAACACTTTATTTGTCCCTTCCAATCTTTAATTGATGGACTGGCGTAGTATTGTGGATGTTGAGGATTTTTTTATCAGGTGTTTGAACTCTCTGACAGCACCCATTCACCCATTCAAAGCAAAAAAGGTTAACACCAGTGAACTAGCCCAGTTGGATGTGTAAAAGTAGCAAGGCAGTGTGCTGCAACACCGCTAGTGAGCAAAGACAGGAAGGGCCCACTTGCAGCTCAGGCGGCGAACTGGCGCGCATGTGCAGTTCATCCCTGGGTTTTAACCACGAGAGACGGAAACCGCGGGACCCGACCGGATTTTTTGCGCCGCGGGATTAAATTCTCGAATAAAACGCAGTAGCTGTCGGTAACTCTGGTGTAATTTGAACTGGAGCGGGCGGTCTAACAATATCCCTTTCCCGACGTCCATTTAGAACAGCATAAGTGCGCTTTATTCTTATTGACCATCGGTACAGCTTGCTCTCAGGACTGTTATGCACTCATGCTTTAAATGTCATGCGTTTTATTTGCGTGGTCTGTGCGCAGCATGTGCATAACAATGCTCAGAGCAGGCTGTACCTGTGGTAAATATACGGCCCTCAGAACATAGAACAGGCAGGTTGTCGATGAGTGACGGAGCAGAATAAGGATGGAGCAAAGTGTGGATGCGCTGTTCTTGAAGGACGTTCATCTCGGTTTTGTTTATATTTTGCTTAGCCTATAATTTTAAATGAAAGATGTCGTTTTTATTTATTTTTCTCTGCGACACTTTTCTTACTGTTAACACAAAAATGTCAAACGAATTTAGTATTTTGACAAGACGAATAAAAATAGCTAATAGGCTATTTTTGTACAACCTACATTTTTATTTTTCGCTATTGTCAGTGTTAAACGAATTGTATCCTGACAAGACGAATAAAAATAATAACATTTTTGTACAACATTTTTTCTCTGACACTTTTTTTTCCTTACTGTGTTGCATAAAATATTAAAGATTTTTGTGTCTTAAGATAATTCGTATAAATTCAAGTCAAAGTCCATCAATTCAAGACTCTTGACAAAACGAATAAAATAACATACAATTTTGTGCAGACTACACTTTTATTTGTCAGCCTATCTCTCTTTCTTTCAGTAGCGGAAATTTAAATGTGAGATTCTGGAAACGAGATCTAAATTTAGCGGGAACGGTCGGGTCGGGAAGAAAATTATTCTAAGTGGACAGCGGGTGAACAAAGAGTGAATATATAGCGGGAGCGGGTGGGTGCGGAATAGAACCTTGCGGGAGTGGGACTAAAAAACAGTCCTGCGCAGACCTCTAATACAGACTTCAATTCGCTGTAAAACCTCCTGTGTTCAATGGAGTGGTAATTTCAGTGGCCCAAGGGGAAGCAGCTCAGGTTTTAGAGGAAGAAATATCCTTTTTAATGAGAAAAGGAGTGATAAGAGTGATTCCAATGATAGAAAGCCACATAGTCTTCTACTCCTGTTATTTTGTGATTCCCAAAAGAGGGGGAGATCTCCGTCCCATTTTGGATTTACGGGTCCTCAACAAACATGTCAGAAAATACAAATTCAAAATGCTTTTGCTCAGAACTTTGTGTCAAAGTATTCGTCAGGGAGATTGGTTCACCTCAGTGGACCTCCAGGACGCATATTTTCACAAAGATATATTTCCTGCTCACAGGAAATATCTGAGGTTCACTTATCAGGGCACAGCATACGAGTATACAAAAATCCCCTTTGGCCTTGCTTTAGCTCCCAGGGTTTTCAGCAAATGTGTGGAACGCCGTTAAGGAACGGAAGGGTCAGAGTTTCATCATATCTGGACGATCTGCTCATCTGTGTGCCGTCCCCGTGGCAAGCAGAGAGTGATACATACACACTAGTGACACATCTGGAGAGATTAGGTTTCAAGATAAACCAGACAAAGTGTTGGCTAACTCCTTCACAGGAAATAGTCTACATGGGTCTCCGGTTGAATTCAGTGATGTTTCGAGCTTTCCTATCAGAGGAACGCATCAAGACATTTCACAGCTGCCTCTCCCTTTTTCAACGAGGGAGATCAGTCTCTTTCAGAATGTGTCTTCGGCTACTGGGTCTGATGGCCTCAACAATGTCAGTGGTTCCCCTGGGACTGCTGCGAATGAGGTATTTTCAGAACTGGACAGCATCACAGGGCATTCGCCCCAAGAGCCGTCTCAGCCGCAGAGTCCGCGTCTCACCAGAATGCATGAGCGCTCTCCATCATTGGAGAGACCCATCTTTTCTCAGGACAGGATGCCCTCTGGGTCCTATTGTGTTGAGGAAAGTGGCGACGACAAATGCATCTCTCACGGGCTGGGGGGCGGTGTTCGAGGGCAGAACAGTGAGAGGAGTTTGGTCTCCTGCACTGAGAGAGAAGCACATACATTTTCTAGAACTACTGACAGTGTTACTAGCTCTGAGACATTTTGTGCATTTTCTCAAGAATCATCATGTATTGGTCAGGACGGACAATACAACAGTGATAGCCTACATAAATCGGCAGGGAGGAGTACGTTCTCACAAGCTTCACTTGTTAGCGAAAGAACTGATTATGTGGAGCAGCAGGGCCCTCCTGTCATTACGCGCGACACATGTTCCAGGAATAATGAACAGGGGAGCAGATTTACTGTTCAGAGGGAATCCTCTGTACGGGGAGTGGAGACTCCACCCCCAAGTGATCCTCATAGTGTGGCAGAGATTCGGCTGGGCCACCGTAGATCTCTTCACATCACGCGAAGACGCACAATGTCACCTGTTCTTCTCTCTGGCGATGAACTGTTGGGTGTGGATGCTCTAGCCTACGAGTGTATACTTTACGTGTTTACTTTACTTTACGCGTTCCCTCCGTTGAGCCTGATCGAGCCGACACTACGGAGGGTTCGGGAATACAAACATGTAATGATTCTGATCACGCCATACTGGCTGGGGAGACTGTGGGTTGCGGAGATTGCGCAACTGCTCTACGACCAGCCATGGCCGTCACCAGCACACAGGGTTATGCAGCTGGGTTACCTCCGAAAGTGATAGAGACAGTTCAGAACACGAGGGCTGCCTCAACACGTTCTTTATATAATCTCAAATGGAGGGTGTTTGAGGGATGGTGTGCAGATAGAAACATTGTTCCTTTTTTGTGTTCAGTTTCGGATGTGCTGTGCTTCCTGCAGGACCTTCTGGATAAGGGCAGAGCCTTTTCTACAGTTAAAGGGGTCATATAATGCTACATGCACTTTTACAAGTTGTTTGAACTGAAATGTGTGTTGGCAGTGTGATAAAAATCCACCCAGTGGTTTTTTGTTAATCTACTCAAATCTTTACCCCTTTCTCAAATCGAGCCGATCTCAGATTCCTGTCTGTGTAACGTCATACAGACAGGCCCCTCCCATGATAGTTTGATTGACAGTAGCGTTTCAGCACAGACTGGACTAGCATCTTACCTCAGACCCGCCCTGAGTGAGCTGTCATCAGTCCGCCATTGTTTCACCGCTGAAGCAGTTGTAGACAAGAATGACTCCTAAGCGATTGAGGTCTTCTATTGTTGGATGTAATAATGAACACAGCACTCGTCATTTACTCCCGACATCTGAACCACTTAAGACACAGAGGATTAATGTTACTTTTGTTTTTGAAGGGAATGCGCCCCTGATCTACATTAAATGCATCTATGTTCGCGCGAATCATTCGTGATCCAGCTTCACCTACAGAAGAAGTGAGTGTAAGGTTTTTTTTTAACGAATCTTTGCAAATCGTCTTTCCTAATAATGTGCAATTTAGCAAGTTTCACAATGAATGCAGCTAACGTAAACAGTCTCTCTGAGAGCGGCTCGGAAGAGAGGGGCGGGGTCAGCAGAGCTCATTAAAATTTAAAGGAAAATGCTACAAAAACGACTTTATCTGAAAAAAGCTGTTTTTGACAGGTTAAAAAGGGTGTTTTTTACACTACCATTGAAAAATTTTAACCAAACTATGTTACAGACTTTTCATTAAGACCCTAAAAAATCATATCAACTTGTGGAAAATGGGCATCCTATGACCCCTTTAAGGTTTATCTGTCCGCTATCTCGGCATGTCATGTTGGTCTTAACTTGGGTACTATTGGCCAACACCCTCTCGTCTGTCGATTTATGAGAGGGGCACGTAGGCTACACCCAGTATCGAAGCTGCTGGTCCCGTCTTGGGATTTGTCCGTGGTTCTGAACACGCTCTCAAAAGCCCCTTTCAAGCCCATTGATAACATTGCCTTGAAGCTGCTCGCTTTTAAAGACGGCTCTGTTACTTGCGCTCACTACAGCAAAAAGAGTGAGTGAACTACATGCTTTATCAGTTCACTCCTCATGTATGATGTTCGCTCCGGGTGGTCAAAAAGTAACTTTTAGAACTAACCCAGTGTTTGTGCCTAAAGTGTTTGATCACGTTGGTACAGTTCAATCAGTGGACCTGCTAGCTTTTCATCCACCACTTTTTCATTCTCAGAGGAGGAGAGGTTACACAGTTTATGTCCAGTTCATACTCTGTATACGTATGTTCAGAGAACCCACACACTTCGTAAGAGCAATCAGCTATTTGTCTCATGGGCTGACTCTTACAAAGGAAAACCTATCTCCCGTCAATGCCTTTCCCACTGGGTGGTGGAGGCTATCGTGTTATGTTACAACAATGCGAATATAGAGCCCCCAATAGGATTACGAGCACACTCTACTAGAGGTATGGCTACATCCTGGGCTCTGTTTAGAGGCATTTCTATTCAAGAAATTTGCGCAGCAGCCAGCTGGTCTTCTCCGCACACATTTGCTCGTTTATAGACTGGATGCGATAGAACCCTCTCTGGCTCACTTAGTCCTGGGAGTGAGTAGTCAGGTTGTATAATGCATTTTATATTTATATTTGTAAGAATTCTCATATTATTCGTTTTCACCACGTCGGGAGCTATGATTCATATAATACCACGTCATTCTTTAGTCTGCTTCGGACAGCATATCTGCAATACGGGAGTTGTCTATATCCCATAGTGAGATACCGAACGAATGTTAGAAAGAGAACGTTAGGTTACTGACGTAACCCCGGTTCTCTGATAACATGAAGTGAGGTATCTCACAAACATTGCCCTCCTTGCCTTTACTGCATGGAGGAGAGATATGCGGAGAATGACGAAACGGCAGGTAGCTGCGGTTTATATACAGGGAGGTGGAACTCCCTGATCGCGACGTGGGGGGGGTTTTGGTGTGGGGGGGGGTGTTATTGGTGCTTCCGCGATCGGTCACGCCTGTAGGCATTCCCATTGTGAGATACCTCACTTCATGTTATCAGAGAACCAGGGTTACGTCAGTAACCAGCAGTAACTATCCATCCTAAGGCCAGAGGGCACTCTCACGCAGAAACTACAATTAACGCCCGCAGAATAAAACCCGAAAGCCTGTGCAGCGGTTGCTGAATAAACAGAAAATTTAACTGCTTCATTAATTCAGCATGACTAATAAACACACGACAACAACAATATATGGTTTATCTGAGTTTGTCTTATTAGAATATTTTGTTTATAATAAAGTAAATGAATATGCAATTCGTAATGCAATGCCTTTATCCCTGCTTAAATACTATGAAATATGTTGCTTGCCTTATTCTGTGTAAGAAGCCACATCATCTCACAGAAAGATTTATTTCAAACACTCAACTGACGTTATGAAGTGAGTTTGGAGTAAAAACATGTTATTAAATGTGGTATTTGCATGTGCTTTCAGATGGAGCAGCATTTACTACACAGAGCCGTAGTTCACTGACAGGCTACACACACAGATTTCATAATCGCAGAATGATTTCTTCTATTTCATAATCGCGCAATTAAATCATCTGCGATTATGAACGCGATTCTGCGTAGCTTGTCAGTGAACAACAGCTCTGTGTAGTAAATGCTGCTCCATCTGAAAGCACGTGCTGGAGATTTACTACTAATCACAGAACCGGCTTTCCTGAAAAGATACGCATGACAATCACGTTTTTATGCTGTTGTCTATCAGCTGTGTAATATTATGGCTTTCCTCTAGGTGTTTTAGGCTCAATTATCCACTATCCAGCCCATCATCTTGAAGTACCATTGGACGGACAGAGCCAAAAGAACATCTCAAGTCCTTGCTAAAGGGTCCCTATTAGCAATCACCTAACCTGCGTGACCACATTGTTGTGAAAAAAGTCAACTCTTTGTCATGATTTCAGAAGTCTTAGACTGATTTGAAAGTTCAGTAATAAAATTATTCCAATTTATATCCACTATATATAAAGATGTTTTTGCTAGAAATGATCTTGAAAGCTTAATTTTTGAAATTGTTAATATGGAATGCATAACATACTGTTGCAGAATGTTTTTGCACAGAGTTTAAAAACAATTTCTGTGCCTCCAAAAAGCAGTTTAAGATTTTATGTTTCTTTTAACTGTAGTTGTGGTTTTTATGCTACTGATATTCTACAATTTATATATATATATATTATATAGCACTATCTGATTCATTTTTTTGTGTTAATGTCAGCGAGACATACTATTGATGTGAAAAAAAAATTATCTTATATCATATTAACAGCATCTGCTTACCAAGATATTTTGTTGTATCCAACACTGGCATTAATTATATTGCAAATTCATGCAAAAAGATCAAATCAGCAAATAACCAAATAAAAACTTAAAAAAAAAGATCTCATGATAAGCTGCCTTGTATTATTTATTGCACTTATTTATAATAAACATATTATTTATTTTCTGTAATAAGATAGAAATTACTTTTATTTATTAAACTATAATGCTCTATAGTGTTGGAATTATATAATAACATTAAATAAATTGTTTAATAACCAATCGATGTATTAACTCATTATGAATTACTGTATTAGATTATATTATTAATTTAATGTTGTAATTATATCATTATTATTATTTATAATAATAAAGCTAATGCATAAAAATAAAACCATGTGAAAACTCTTTTTGGGCATTACACAAATTCACATTTGTGCATTTGGCTTGTCTGCCTTTCAGATTTTGACTGTGATTCACAGCAGACAGACTTAACTAAGCCAGCTTAATATTTTATTACGGTATTCAGATTCAATATGATAGAACAATATAAACTAGCCTACTAAAAGACATACAAAAGGACGAAAGAATATCAACGACATGTCCCTGTTGAAAAAAACCCAGCATATGCTGGTTAGATATGTTTTAAAGCATGGCTGCTGGTTTGAGCTGGTACTTAGCTAGTCATGAGCTGGTTTTAAGCAACTAGATCCTGCTCAGGAGTCTAGTTGCTTTGGGACCCTATCTAACTAGCTCAACCCAGCTAAGGACCATCTTTAACCAGCAGCCATGCATCAAAACATACCTAACCAGCATATGCTGGTTTTATCAACAGGGGCAGCATTCATGTAGAGTCTTTAATTATTACAAGGGGCTTTGATGTTGCTATTTATTCATATATGAATGGCTCAGTAAGCACTATAGAGGACAAGTTACATTTACAGAATGTACTACTGAACTACACTTAACCTTGGTCAAGAGAGGGGGAATGTTGTCGTGTCAAATTGCCTCTTTTTTCTCTCACATTGCATCACTTCCCTTGCGGTAGGTTGTGTTTCTGCCGGAAGAGTGTGCTGGCAAGTTCTGGGATATTTTCTTATAGTTATCAAAATGACATAATTTGAAAGTACCTGCACATTTTCACTTATATATCCTGATAGTCCCATGACGTTTGTCTAGTCAAATAGTATGTTTCTAGTGCTTTATGAGTGTCGGATCGATATTACAAGATGTTACATCACGCGAGTTTCCACACGGACATTTTATTGGCTGGACAGTAACAGCTCATACAGAAACAAAACCGACTAGCAACATCGGTCTATGAAATTCTGCTCGCATTGGCTTCTGCATAAGTTTTCTCTTCATTATTGTTATTTGAAGACTTACACGAGAAGATGGGAGTGCCTAAATTTTATCGATGGATATCGGAGCGGTATCCGTGTCTGAGTGAAGTTGTCAAAGAGCATCAGGTGAGCTAGTTTGGCTAAATATAACAGGCCGCATTGAGATAATTTACAGCTCTGAGAACAGAAGCTCAAACCATACACTTAACAGACACCAAAACCTATGTTTTATTGTCCCTCCACCGTGAATATGTTCGGTATAGAGGGGAATTTTATCTTTATGATTTAGCGACATTACTTCTATAATGTACATAATAATGACTGCGTCTCAAAATGCAATGAGCTGTCTACCTAGACAGCACTTTACGCATCGTAGGTGATTTCAAACGAGCTATCATCGTAATTATCCGACCAGCTGTGATGAGAACCACAAGCTCAAACAGTAGCAGGTGATTAGTATCCAATCAGCAACATTTCTGACCATTATTCGGAACGCCCCTAGGTACCCTAGCTTGGCAGCCCACTAGAGAGAGTGATTTTACTAAAAAATATGCTGTTAACTTTTGTCCAGATTTACAGTATCTACCTTTTTCTTCAACGCGGAAGTAAGCCTATGGGTGACACTTCCGGTTCATTAGCCGCTATAGGTAAATAACGAGGAGAATAACAACGTGCAGTAAACGGTAAAACTGTTTGCACTACAAACCAGTGTGTTCATAATTAAGATAATACATTAAAATAATATGATAAGACACACCAACTTTCAATATCAAGCAGCAAAACGAATTGTTTTGTTCAGCTAAAAATAGCTGGATGGAGTGGACGCAGATGAGACCGGAAGCCATACCCATATAATTTACAAATGGCCGCGCTCATTTTTACGACAAGAAAAAGGTGGATACACAGTTATTTATTGAAAGGTGAAGAACCACCATCATGCTTTCCTTGTCAGAATGACTGTTAAACATATTTTGCTATACTGCACTGTTTTAAATATTAATAGACAACGTTTTTATTCAGAGATATGTTTGACTGATGTAATTATCAGCTGAATGTACTTTAGAATTATTGACTTAATTATCAATCTTAAATGTTTTATATAGCTTTTTGTTAATTGTATGACTCCTGTTACTCGCATTGTTCTTGCCAGGAGTGTGCCTTGCTGCTTATTGGCAATATAATATAATAAATCATATAAAAAAACATTTATGTTTTAGTATTTTTTGTGTGTTTATTTATATTTAATATTAAACATATTATATATATTATATATATTATTATATATATATATATATATGAATTGTATTTTATTTTTAAGAATGTTAGAACTTCAATGTAAATGTATTTAATTCGCTTGGTTGCAAAGGCATCATTTGTCCTTTTCGTTTTTTTTGTGTTTTTTCATCTAATAATTATATAAATAATATTTATTTCAGATTTTATTCAATTACCACACAAACAGTTCTATGAGTTTTAATGATGCTTTTATTTAGACAAACACGTATATGATACCCGTGTAATAGTCGCGTTGTATTGACTTTACTTGTTATGCATTTCGTTATCTTAAAAGTTGCAGTCCTGAGTATTTTTTTTTTAAACACTACTCCTTAGATTTTTTTTTTTCAGACACATTAGTCATATGTTGTCAAGTTTACACCAACCAACTTGTGTTCTCTCTTTCATCCCAGATTCCAGAGTTTGACAACCTATATTTAGATATGAATGGGATCATCCACCAGTGTTCCCACCCCAATGATGAAGATGTACACTTCCGTATTTCTGAAGAGAAGATCTTTGCTGACATTTTTCACTACCTGGAGGTGCTCTTCCGCATCATTAAGCCCAGGAAAGTGTTCTTCATGGCTGTCGATGGTGTTGCACCCAGGGCCAAGATGAACCAGCAGCGTGGAAGAAGATTCAGGTATAGCAGAAGACCCGAACATAACATGTACATTGAATTTAGACTGAAATATGGAAGGATTTTTATTTGATGTGTTATGTTAGGTCGTGTATTAATAAGTTATTTCTTGTCTTTTATTATGATAATTCTTTTTGCACTGCTTTTTTTTGATACAAGTGTACAAATAACTGTGTTAGGGGAGATAAACACAACACGCACATTGCCGCTTGAAAGATTACAAATCTTACCAACCCCAAAACGTTTAATGGTAGTGTATCATGAAAAATAATTTTTGAAACACTGAAGTAACTTTATTTTTATGTCCTTTGTGTTTTAAAGGTCAGCAAAAGAAGCTGAGGAGAAAATCAAGAAGGCCTTGGAGAAGGGTGAAGTTTTGCCCACAGAGGCCAGATTTGACTCAAACTGCATCACCCCTGGTTTGTGTGCACCTTTATTGGTCATATACTGTCCTAGTGATGTTATGTACCATTATTTTTCTATCATTTACTATACATGAGAACTTTAAAGGCATACAATTAATCAGTTGGTTAAGGTCTACATTTTACTTTTTAAATCATGTATAGGGTGGTTGTCACTGGCTGTTTGGTGTTTTTTTTATGGGACTTTTTTTCTGACAAATCCTGATGTAATCTGTTTCTCTTACTTGACCTATGTAGGAACGGATTTCATGGCCAAGCTACAGGAGCAGCTTAAATATTTTGTTCACAATAAACTGTCCACAGACAAATCGTGGCAGGGAGTGAATGTGTATTTGTCTGGTCATGAGGTGAGTTACATGACTCCATAGCTTTGTGTCGTGTGTGTGTTTCTGTGAAGTTCTTCCAATTCCCGTTTCTTCTCAGACCCCTGGTGAAGGAGAGCACAAGATCATGGAGTTCATTCGTTCTGAGACCGTCAAACCGGGTCATAACCCAAACACAAGACACTGCCTTTACGGTCTGGATGCCGACCTGGTGAGTACAGTTGTGTATAACACAGAAATTTCGGTCATAGTCATATCAATTATTTTTGTATTTATTTTAAGCGGCCTTTCTCTCTTTTTTTGTAGATAATGCTTGGCTTGACCAGCCATGAGCCTCATTTTTCTCTCCTCAGAGAGGAGGTTCGCTTTGGAGGCAAAAAGTCACAAAAGAGGTTAGTGTGGCATTATTTTCATTGCGTCAAGTTAAAAGATTGTGTTTCTTTATAATGTGTTTTTCTGGTCTGTAGGATAACAGCTCCTGAGGAGACGACCTTTCACCTGCTACATCTTTCCCTTATGAGGGAATACATCGACTATGAGTTTTCCGAGCTCAGGGTGAGAATATATGTCTCTCTCATATGGCATTATAAGCACAAATCTTACTTAAAGCTAAATGAATGACAAAGTTATACTGACTGTCTGGTCATAATTCATGTATTTCCATCAGAATAAGATCTCGTTTGAGTACAACCTGGAGCGGATCATAGACGACTGGGTTCTGATGGGTTTCCTGGTGGGGAATGACTTCATCCCTCATCTTCCTCACCTGCACATCAATCACGATGCACTGCCGCTGCTCTATCGAACTTACATCAGCGTGCTGCCCAATCTGGGGGGTGAGTCAGTCCACCTGCAAATCACAGCGCAGACTTGTGATGGAAGTGTAATGCTGAAATTAGTGCTGATCACTGTCGTCTCCATCAGGCTACCTGAATGAAAATGGTCATCTCAACCTTGCCCACTTTGAGAAGTACCTTGAGAAGTTGTCAGATGTGAGTGTTTGGTATTTTTATTTTATTATGGTATTTGGTATTATTTTATTTTATTTATTTATTTAAAGACATTAATTTTTGTAAATTTTTTAAGGATGCATTAAATTGATGAAACGGGACAGTAAAGACATTTATAATGTTAGACAGGGTTTTATTTTAAATAAGCTGTTTAAATAAGTTTTCACAGTTTTACACACATTATTAGCAGCAGACAACTGTTTTAATATTGATATATAAATGTTTCCTGAGCACCGCATCAGCATATTAGAAATGATTTCGTAAGGATCTGTGCCTCTTGTCTGACGGCTGTAGAGAAAAGTCACTTTGTCGTCACATGAATAATTACTTTTTTAAAATATATTGAAATAGAACAGTTATATAAAAAAAAAAAATTATATATATATTATATTATATATATATATATATGTATTCTATAAAATCACAATTTAATATTTTTTCATTAGTGTTAATTTAGTTACATAGTGTGAAAAGAATGCCATGATAATTCTTAAGATTTTTAATTTTTGTTTGTTTTTTTGCATTTATTATTTTCAACAGTACATTAATGTACCTGATTTAAGAAAAACACACACACAAAATATCAGTCATTCCATTTTTTTTATTTTTTTTGTTGAATATTATTTAAAGTCTGGACTTTAGTCTGAAGTCTGGCCCTAGGCACAGTTGATACAGAACACCAGCATAAAATGGATACAACAAAAATCAAACAGACAAATAGACCTCTAGATTAATTTGATTTGTATATTGATCAAATGAATTAATTACAAAACATGTGCATATTTGTTCTTTGGAAGCTGGGCTAAATTACTAAAAACACTGTTACGGCATTCCTGACATGGATCAGACCCTCAGTCACCTCTCAGATGCCAAATACAGACAACACTTGTAACATGAAAACCAGAATAGGTGTTGCCTGCTAGCACATGATGGCACTGAGGAAGGGTTAATACCCGAAAACGTTCTGCACCTTTGCACATTTGCACTTATATTGTAAATTTTATTTTTTTTTTACCTCTGAGCAATAAATGTTATAAGCCTTTTTGGCTGAATTTGGACGATCTCTTTCATCTTCATATAACCAGAATAGATGCACAAGATTTACGAAAACTGAAAAGGAGGTGATTGAAAATCCACCCCGTTCAGCTCTTACTCCATGTCATCACCCTCTTCTCTGTTTTCAGTTTGACCGGGAGCACTTCAGCGAGGTGTTTGTAGATCTGAAGTGGTTTGAGAGTAAGGTGGGGAACAAATACCTGAACGAAGCAGCCGGACTGGCAGCCGAGGAGGCTGGTGTCAAAGACATGAAGAAGAGTAAGGTGAATATGAGCAGTATGCAGTAAGACAGATGGCACACCCAAGCACACTGTATGAGGTGGTTTTTATTGCTCTCATATCAGAATTACATTTTTTTTATTCGCATTTAAAATCATCACAAACAATGAGCAGCCTATCCTTGTTTCGGAGAGGGGGTGTTAGAAGTAACCATGTGCTGCCGCCATTGTCTCATGTGAGTCAGGTTCAGTTTTAGTTACCAGGTTCCTGTCTTCTAAATGAATCTGCTGCTGTTTCTGCTTTCACCTCTTTTGTCTCTTTATGAATTGGGCTTTGATGAATGAGCATTTTTTTGTCTTAGTTGGTCTATAATAAATATTTAAAAGAAATAATTAAATTTTTTAACATGGTTTATTTGTCTATGACTTGTCGTCATTCCAAATTAGTATGGTGTATTGTTTTTCTATGCAATGCACAAAAAAGAACTAGTGATGCATGAAATTTTCGGCAACTGAAAAAATAGGATCTTTGGTATCAGCTGTAAACATTGACTGAAACAGTGTAATTTAAAGGGATAGCTCACCCAAAAATGAAAATTCGTTTGCTCACACTCATATCATTCCAAACCTATATGAATTTATTTCTTCTGCTGAGCACAAAAGAAGATACTTTGAAGAATTTAGGTAACCAAACAGTTGACGGTAGCCATTGACATTCATTGATTTCCAAGTCATGGCTACCGTGTCAGCTGTTTGGTGACCACCATTCTTTAAAATATCTTCTTTTGTGCTTAACAGATGAAACAAACTCATACAGGTTTGGAACAACATCAACATTTTTCAGTTCATACAAATAATGTGCTATATTTTATGCTTAATGATATATTATTATTTACAAACAAGACTGAATTCAGTCATTAATCACTGAGGACCACCTATCTATATATATATACATATATAATATTAGCTTTTTTGTTTTGTTGATCACCATAACATCATTATATGGAAAAGATCAATGTGAAAATTTTTCATTTTTTTTAAATGTCATCAGTCTATTTTATTAAAGTGCAATCCTTTTATTTTTTCATTCTGCGGATGACTCTTTGTGTCTCCGCCACTCTTGATGAAAGTCAGGGACGAGCTCACAAGCACTCCAGGAAAGCGTACACAAATCCAAACCCCAATCCATTACTGCGTTATCTTGTTCTAGACCATGGGGTGCCCAACCCTCTCCTGGCGATCGACTGTTCCTGTCACAGTTTAGCTCCAACTCTATCAAAAACACCTGCTTTACTTTTTAGTGATCCTGAGAACACCTTAATTAGCTTGTTCAGTTGTGTTTGATTAGGGTTGGAGCTGAATTTTGCAGGACAGTCGATCGCCAGGAGGAGGGTTGGGCACCTCTGGTCTAGACCTTGGCTAGCACTTTACTTTATAATCCTGTGCATGTTCTATGTTCAACCCTGAACAAAGCCCTACACCTAACCTTATCAGTGCCAAGTAATAAGTAACCTTATATTACGCAGTACTGGCTTGTGCGACAACCTAAGTCAGGGCTCTACGCTTACTTTTCTTTTTAAGAGCTCTTGTGCTCCTAACTTAAAAAATGTAGGAGCACGTTCAAAATTTTAGGAGCACCTTCTAATCAATAATCCAAAATTTTATCAAACATTTGCCTTCCCATTGCGAGGTGATATTTGACTCCTTAAAGTTTTACAGTGGGGGAACCTTTGTTTTTTCATACCTTTGTAAATGATGAGCTTTTTTTCTAACTTTATTAAAAGTTCTTGTCAAGCTTTTTGTCAAATTCGAAAAAATTATATTTTAAGCCTTTTTAAAAAATTTTATTAAAGACGACGAAAAGAACATAAGTTTTAAAAAATCAATGAAAATGCAGTATTAAACAAAAATTCGTTTGTAGAGGGTGTGCTACAGAAGGAACACATGAATGTGGCTTGGTGTAACTCTCAGACATTAATGCTGCTCAAGTTAGCAGCATGAGTGCTTAAAATCGCATAACTTCATGTATGAGATGTAACATTTTGAATATAGAAATATTAAATATTTAAATAACTGAAAAGATACTTTAAAATTAAACAAACTACTGCCGGAGGTTTGCGCAGTCACTGATTTTTTATCACTGAATCATTCATTCAATTGATTCGTTCGAACGGCTGAATCATTCAGGAATTAATCAAGTGACTGTATTTATGAATGGGTAATCATGAATCACTGACTCACTAGATTCGTTCAAAAAAAAACGCAGTTCATAAATAAGATCAAATTCAGATGTTATAGTCAGACAATGCAAGTTATTTAATATTAAATTCTTGTTTATTGAATTGTATTTAATCGGTATCTCTCTTCCACATTTACCAACCTACTCTCTCCTCCCTTAATAATCATTAAAAGCGGTCACTCATCTTAGTTTATCGCGAGCTCACATTTATAATCAACGAAGCTCTCAACACTGCACAATGAATATCTTAGTTACACCCCGTCAACACTTTGTTTGTTATAATGAGAAGATATGTCTGTGATACATTACTCAACGCTGCAAAAACACGTAGAAACCTTTGAAGCTCCCCTCAGCGATCACAATCACAAATATGATGATGATCGGGTCAGTCGCACTGGTGCTCCTAAAAGTTTTTTCATAATCGCACGCAGTAGTTTTCAGTCGCAAATGCGACTGAAATGGTCGCACTGTAGAGCCCTGCCATAAGTGCACATACTTTCAAATGAAGTACAACCAGACAATAACACATTTTAAAGCCTTCAGCTTCTAAATAAGGCTTAATATTGTCCACAATGCACTACAAGGCACAGAGGAAGACGGTGAAGATGATGACATGTTTGAAACAGAGTTTCGACAATACAAGCGCACCTACTACATGACCAAGATGGACGTTGAAGTCGTCTCTGAGTGAGTCTCCATTCATTTTAATTTTGGAAAGGATGGAAGCATGTTTCCTCTGTGTGTCTTAAAGTGAACAGTTCTGTGAAGATGAATTTTTTCTATTTCATCTTGCAGTGAGTTTTTGGCCAATCAGGCTAAATGTTACGTGGAGGGGATCCAGTGGATCTTGCATTACTACTACCATGGAGTTCAGTCTTGGAGCTGGTGAGCTGAGAGAGAGAGTGAAAAAATGTAGTGAATTGTGCTTATAAGTAGGGCTGCGTGATTTGGGAGATGTTTTTTTTTTCTGTTTAAAAATAGCAAAATCCAGGTTTGTTGTGCTTGTTTGTTGGTAATAATAATTACATCTAAATAAAATATGAAAATATTAATATTTCTTTTATTAGATTCTTTTTTCTTTTCTTTTTATATTTCTTTATATTTTTTATTTTGTTTTTAGTAATATTTTTATATTTCACTGTAAAATATATATTTTTTAGGAACAATATAATTTTATTTTAAAATCTTAGTCTTAGTTTCTAGCTTATGTTATGACCTTAAAGCTTCTTCTTTTGTTGAAAGGTGTTTCTCATTACAAGTATGGGAAGGTGATTGGCCCATTTTGCATTCCTAAATGCACATGAATATTAATACATGCTTTATTACGATTAATCATGCAGTCCTACTTAAAAGTATCAGGAACATGCATTAAGAAATTCAATTGGGTTGGATTTGATGTAATGTTGGTTTCAAAGGACTTTGCTCTCCTCTCAAATCACTACAGGTATTATCCGCACCACTATGCCCCCTTCCTTTCTGATGTGAGAAACCTCTCTAGTCTCACGTTGGCATTTGATCTGGGCAAACCCTTCATGCCGTTCCAGCAGCTCTTGGGTGTCCTGCCTTCAGCCAGCAAAGACCTTCTTCCACAGTGTTACCAGGTGACACACTCACTTCATGTCCCCGTCATGTCAATGTTCCTTAGAAACTCTCCCTCATTTATTGAGTCTCTGTCCTTCACAGCATCTGATGACGTCACCGGGCTCACCCATCGTTGAGTATTACCCACAAGACTTCAAAACAGACCTGAATGGCAAACAGCAGGAGTGGGAAGCCGTGGTACTCATCCCGTTTATCGACGAGGTGCTTTAAACATCTGCATTCACTGTGTTTTTCACCATAACAACTGTGATGGAAGTGCAGTTTCATGATATGATATGGGTTTGCATTCAGAAATGCTTGTTAGCTGCTATGGAGCCCTACACTCTTAAACTGACTCCACCAGAGAAGGCCAGGAACAGACATACCGAGTGTGCCGTCTACTGCTTTGATAAAGAGCTGGACAATGTCTACAACTCCCCCCTCCCCCAGCTCTTCCCCAACATCGTCCACTGCCACGTCAGGTATGTCCTACATGCCACAGTATATTTCACCCACTCACATGTTAACATGGTATCAAACCTGATGATGATGATGATAATAAATCATGTGCTCCGTTTAATATAGAACACTTTTCACTTTACACTTACAGATAAATGTAATTATTATTATTTCTGCTTATTCTGTTTTTATTGTTGTTAAAAATATCGTACCTTCATTTTAATATGGTGTCACATTTCTGTGTTTACCTTTACATTTGGCACTTTATAATTATCAGATAAATTCTAATTAATATTACTAATTCCTTATTATTTGTATTATTATTACTATTATTATTATTAATAACATTCTCTTATCATTTCTTGCCCTTGCCTTCATTTTGATATGTGTCACATTTCTGTATTTTATCTTTACACTTGGCACTTTATATTACAGTACATTTTTTATATTCATATTAATATTGAATATGAATTGATCATATAATGAATACTAATTCATTTATCTTGATATAGTGTCACAGTTTTGTATTTATATTTCTACTTTTTCACTTTACAATTAACAAACTCTTAATTATTATTTATTTATAATTTTGTTGATATTTATAATGAATAATGTTTTCAGTTTAATATGTTGTCACTTTTGTATTTACATGTATACTTTACCCTTCACATCAGTACGCTCTGAACAGTGTCAGCGCTTGATGTATTTGTTGTCTTTGGGAAATACATCCACCGTGTTTGTTTTTAGGCAAACACCGGTCCCGATGGATGCCTGGCGTGTATCACTGGATCATGTAGTGCACAAGGCTGACAGAGGGGCTCTTTATTTCTGTGGCTTCCCCACCTTACAGCACATCCGTCATAAAGTAAGCAAACCTCAACCTGCCTGTCTGCAGATTATCGCTTATTATCCCATTAATGGGGATCAGTATCAGATCATACAGGGTTAATGCCGATTTTCCTTCTGTATTTATCACACAGTTTTATAAGAAGAAAACTGGAGTGATGGTGTTTCAACAAAGCAGCAGAGGGGAGAACATGTTACTGGAGATTTTAGCCAGCCAGGAGCTGGAACGGGTGAGCAGTTCATCCCCTCACACTAAAGGCGCTTTACTTGTAGACTTGATTGTGTTTCATCTTAATGACTTTTTAGGACTACCTCAGACAATAAACTACATTTTGCAGGGTTTCTACAGGTCTTAAAAAGGCCTAAATCACTCACTTTATGCTTAAAACGAAAACAAACGTGTCAGTGGGGTATGAAAACTTATTTTCCCTTTGATTTAAGTAGATTTTTCTGATCTCATTGTCAGATGTTGCTTTGTTTTGCTTCTCAAGTAACTATATGTTGATTTGAAGAATATTTAGACATTTGCACTGGAAAGCCTTTGTGGCTTTTTTTTTTCTGCAGTGTGATCAGAAGGTAAAGTAAAAGTTATTTTCTATATTCTATTTGTTTGGGAGTGGGGACTATATTGACAGATTGTGTTCCCTTCAATTTATCCCTTTTTTTTTTTCTTGGTCTTAAAAGGTCCTTTATAAAACCTGCTGAAACCTTCTTTTCAATGTATGATGTTTTATGGTAATGGGATAATACGTGTGTCTCTGCATTGCAGGTGGAAGATGTCGCAGCGCTGGTTCTTGGAAAGTCTTTGTTTGTGAACTGGCCCCATTTGATGGAAGCTCGAGTTGTAGCTGTTTCAAATGGAGAAATAAAGTTAGTTTGTTTGTTTTATTGATATTCCTAATTTATTTGCTGCCATATGGAGTTATGTAGCTCACTCAAACTCTCTCTTTTAGTCTGTTAATTGTGTCTCACTCCTTACTCTGCAGGTATTCTTTAGATGGACCATCACAGGTGTTGTATCTGGGTGACACACCACCGCCTACTAAAGTCACCCATCTGACTGATAAAGAGCAGAAGGAGTGGGTCAAAGAAGTGCAAGGCCTCTCAGAGCAGTATGCTGCCCTTTTTATTCACATTATTTGTCATTTGTAATAATTGTATCAAGAAGACAAAACTGATTCAGTCTCTGATTGTCTGATGTATTGGACCCAAAAAAGCACTCATCAAATCGTAAGCTGCAATGTGATTATCTGAGTCTGATACGTGACTTGCACGAGTGAGGTTTTTCAGTGTGGCAGAGGTTTTTGTTTCATTGTGATGTAATGAATGGTCGCTGTGGTCAATTGCACAGTCTCTTCCTGTCAAAGTGGGTGCTTTTTGTTTGGAATAAGCTGCAAATTTGACCATACTTTATGCCTATAGGTTCTAGTATCTGTACGATATAAACTCATTTTTCATCAATCCTTAATCTTAGCTATGCATGTTCAGAGAATAGAAAGCTTTGCATATTTTTAAATTCTGCCAAGTTGAGTATGTATGATAGTTTGTGTGTCCGTATGTAAAATATTACTTTATCTGCATTTCAGCTTCAGCAAGCGCAAAGGCATTGTGATCAATGAGACCGATGTTGTGGTATACGCCCAGCTGCTGACAGGCAGGAAGTATGTCATTGTTCAGAGCGGAAAGGTCCATTTGGAAAAGCAGTTTGCCAAACAGGTCCTGCCCTTTCCATACCAGACTATTGTGAAGGTAAGTAATCACACCAGCCCAAATGTAAACAGGAATTCTAACCAAGACCTGTTTCTTGGGAAAAATTTGAAGTTGTTCAGATGATTTAAGCATGTTGGTTGTTGTTGTTTTTTCACTTCAGGATATCAAAGCTTTTGATTCATCGTTGGCACGCTTCAAGACACTGGAGGAGCTGTTTCCCCCAGGAACCGTTGTCTTTATGGTTGGAAACCCAAATTACAGTGCAATGGGAGATGTACGTACTGGTTTTTGTGCTCTCCAGACCAGCTCCAATAGTTAAATGCCAGTTATGAAGGATTTTTTCTGTTTGCTTAGGTGCAAGATTCTAGTGATGTCATCAATGAGGGGCGGGTCAAAGTGGTCTTCTCTGTACCGTGTGAGCCCCAGCTTGATGCCTTAATACAGAACCAGCATGTAAGTCTGTCAAGAAGCCTGTGCCCAGTATACATTGCACTATACAATGTTTGACTGGTTTGATTTTTCTTCAGTTTTCTTGTTTTCACTGTTTTCAGATTTTACCAATAGTCTTTTGTTTTTGTTCAGAAATACTCTGTGAAGTACAGTCCCGGGTACGTGCTTGCCTCCCGCCTTGGTATCATCAGCTACCTCGTCTCACGGTTCTCCGGTAGCATCTTCATTGGAAGAGGATCCAAGAAAAAGTCAGTGGAATTCAAGTTTTGAATAAAACAATGCATGCTTTGTTTATTTTAAATATGATTTATTTCATACTATCAGTGTACTCCCTATACAGTGCCTTGCAAAAGTATTTGTAAAAGTTTCTTTTTTTTTTTTTTTTATATTGGGTTTACTGTCGTTATTTTAATTTAAACGCACTGTATTTTTTTTATTCTGCAACAATGTTATGTATGGTCATCTAGGATTAGTTATCCATCTAAAATCATGATAAATTTCACAGGGATGCACAATATACCAGGATCAGAGCAGTTATCGTCTGATATTAGAATTTCTTTTTTTTTTTTCCTCGTTTTTTTTTATATACTGGTATCGGTCAATTTTGGATATTTCATTGTACAGCTCACGTCCCCTAGTTTAACATTTAGATTACTTTTGCCATCATCTTACCCCCACTTAAAGTTCATCTTTAAAAACACTAAGAATTTAATAAAGCGGTTAAATTCTTACTGTACATTATAATGTTTGATGCCTAAATTCACTTGCAGCATTTAAAATGATTTTAGTTTTTAATGTTTGATTTTTAATTCATTCAGACAATATAGTACTGCATTTTATTATCAATAATTTGTCATTATCGGTCATAACATTAAAAATAATTATCAGTATAGGCCATACTTTTAATATTGGTTTATCCACAGAATTTGGGTTTGATTGTTTAACAGTATACATTTTTTCATTAATGAACAATATTCATTTTTTTTGATTGGCTTTTAAATTAATCTTGCTCTGTTCAGTCCTCATGGAGAGCAGAAAGCCAATGTGGGCCTTAATCTCAAGTTCAACAAGAAGAATGAGGAAGTTCCTGGCTACACCAAGAGAACGGAGAAAGAGTGGCTCTACTCGGCTGCTGTAGAGGAACTCTTAGCTGAATACTTAGAGAGGTGTGTATTTGTGTTGGAGTTTGTGTGCGTGCTTGCGGTTGTACCTGTGGTTGTGCAGATATTTGAAAAACAATTTTGTCCTCGTCTCTCAGATTTTCAGAGCTGTTTGACTTTGTAGCACGGAACAGTCACGATGACGTCTTTTATGAAGATGACATCTGGCCAGGAGAAGATGAGAATGGGTGTGTTTTGAATCTGTTTTAGACAAGCATTAGTATGTAGAATGCATATCCTTTTGTAATATTACTTTATTACCAATAATTAATCAGAAGGCAATATATTTTCAGCGTGCCAGACTTTATAATAGTGACCGTTTATCACTGTGATGCTTTAAATAGTGCTGAAAGGGTCCAGGAGATCCAGGGCTGGCTGAAAAACCATCCAGTCAGTTCCTGCTCCCGAACTTCGTGTGATCTGCAGATCCTGGACACTGGCATTGTGGAGAAGATTGAAGAAGAGCTGGAGAAAACGAAGGTGATGATCACATCCAAACCTCAACAATCCCAGTAGTTGTTCCTGTCTTTCTGTTGATGATGTGTTGATCTCTCTGGGTCACAGGCAAAGAAGATGAACAAGAAAGTACGGGTCACTGTGAAGCCCCACTTGCTTTTTAGGGTATGTGTTTGTCAGTGTTTATATATTATACGTGTTTGTGTTATTTATATACATATAGACAGAGAGAGAGAACATTTGCAATATGTGTGTGTGTCTACAGCCTTTGGAGCAGCAGCACGGTGTTGTTCCAGATCCTGACGCAGAGTATCATCTGTTTGACCGTGTGGTCAATGTGCGAGAAAGCTTCTCTGTTCCACTCGGCCTTCGAGGAACCATCATTGGTATCAAAGGAGGTAAAAGTGTAAACCCAACGCTAGGGATGTAACGATTACCAGTTTGACGATAAATCATGATAAAATTCCCCACGGTTAAAAAAGTAAACCCGTAATTATTGGCCCGGATATAAGACGACCCTGATTATAAGACGACCCACCTTTTTCCAGATGCACCTTTTGGAAAAAGGCTTCTTAAAAACCAAATCTTGTTTTTTCTCAGTTAAACACATTTTGTCTTCAATTATTTTGCATATTTTTCCTATTTTAATTTTTGTTTTGAAAGTATGGTAAAAACTGGTAAACTGTACCAACAATCACATTTAAAAAAAAAAAATACACTTTTTGATTTACCATTAAAAAAAACAAAACAGGTAGCCCATCTGAATTAGGACATTTAGGCTATCCATCTAATAGCCTACCAAAATCTCATTAACAGTATAAGTTAAATCTTACTGTAGTCTTCAAAACTGGGTACCGTCTTACGTTTTAAAATCACAAAGGGAGTTTAGTCGCGATCTTTACAACACGCATTACATTACTATTTCATTCATGGCTCACAGGGACCGCTGTTTTAATTGCACATTGTGGCGTCCCCCTGTTTTGTGGGTGTATTATTGACCTGACATTTCAAAGTCTAGACCCTGAATATAAGACGAGCGCGTTTTTTCAGATGTATTTCCAAGGAAAAAACATTCTTATATTCGGGTCAATACGGTATTACCGTTTCGTATTTTAATTATCATTATAACCGTATTCGATTACCGTGATTTGAACAACTGATGATAAATAAATACTGTAGCATAAAGCACAGTTTTAATTAACAGTCTCATGTGCGCACAGCACGCAGAATAGTTTTGTTTTGTGTGAAAAGACTGCAGAAAAGCTAGGAGGTTTTAAAAGAGTGCTAAGGCTTAGGCGTCCGATCCCTGACACCCACGGGAAACACGGATAGTCTTCTCGTTCATTTTAACCATAAAAATGGATTGCAGCTTTTTTATACGGCTTTATTCCTCGTTTTCATAGTTCATTTGAAGCTGTTTTTGGGTTATTTTAATGGCAAATGTCAAGAGTGCATTATTGTAATACGAGAGGAAGCCAGCACTAATCTCTTGGCTTGCTCTCCCATATATATATATATATATATATAGATATATATTATATTAGTGATCCATGGCTCTGCGCTGATCAGATTTGCGTATAGATATACCACCTCAAAACTTTGTCCTGTTTACATGCGAATAAGTGCTTATTATAAACAGGTATTTATTTAATCACTTTATTTAGTGAAGCGCAACCCTCATAGAAAGAATGTGTGTATTATTTGGTAACTAATATATTTGCAGTCCGTGTGTTTCACTTCACAATTGGGCGGCCACCGGCAGAAACATAAATCGGGAATTATACAAATGAATACATTAATTAATTATATGAAGTATCAATTACATGAATTGAATGAATCATTTATTATTTTGACTTAACCCTTTTTTTATTTAAAAGCTGAAATGTGAGGTTTAACATTTTATGAAGCTTTTTCAAAGCTTTATTTGAACATTTACATTGGATATTTCAACATGCTATTTAGTTAAACGTGGGAATGTTATGGTTTTAAAATGATTATGCAAACAAAAATCATTTTATTTGTTGTTTGTTGATTTTAAATATAAAACTTGAAGTGATTTATGTACTTTTTGAACATTTCCAGCACATTTTAACAATACGGTGATAATACGGATAACCTGATCATTTTGGTCACTATAATCGTGATGAGAAATTTTCATACTTTCATCCCTACGCCAACGCAACACCTCTGGCAATCCTTTCTGATCTTGTTTTGTCCTTCTCTTTCTTTCCCTGTTCCATTAGCGGGAACGTTGGCCTGAGTTCTGTATGTAATGTGTGTTTGATAGGAGTTTGCTGAGGACTCACTTCGTCAGGAGGTGCAGAGGTTCTTTCTCTCAATGGATGATGCGAAATTTAAAAATAATATTTGTATTCAGCTTGACCCATTAAATTGTTAGAAAAGTACAGTAAAGACATTTTATTATGTTATATATTATGTTATGTTAAAATGTATCCACGGTTGCCATAACTTTTAAGCAGCACAAACTGTTGTTCAACATTATAATAATATATAGTTTTTCTTCAGCAACCAAATCATCAGTATATTAAGAAATAATGTCTGAAGGATCATGTGACAATCAAGACTGGAGTAATGACTGCTGAACATTCAGCTTTATCATCACAGGAATATATTAAATTTATATATATATTATTTAACAGTTTAAACTTTGCATGTTATCGTATTGCGGTTTTTACTGTAAATTTTGTTCAAACCCTTAAACAAGTCTTTACCAACACCAAACTTTTTAGAAAACTGTAGTGTATGTGGTTTCAACCGTGTTCTACTAAATGCAATCTGTTCTGTTTGCGGTTGCTCATTTCCTGTTCGTGGCTATCGACTGCCCCCTCAGTGCCTAAATCAACCTGAGCCACGGCAGCAGCACGGATCATGGCGCTCACAAACGCACTTCCATCGTCCAAACCCCAGCCTCATCCCCTCATCCCATTTCACACACAGAGCCAGCTGGAGGCCTGACACTTCGCCATTGCTCACCGTTTTATGCCTACGCAGGTATGGACAACACACATCATGACCCTCATAACCGGCCCCAACGACTCTACTGATACCCCACTACAAATAGGTCATGCAATATCCTACTTTAAACTCCTTGTGTCTAGATGTCCAATATCTCTGAAGCAGTGATTATGGACTTTAGAACAGGACTGTGATGACTCTGTACTTTTCAGTGGATTCATATGAATAGATTTTTAATGACGTAAGGCTAGATTTACTTTAGATTGATGTCACATTTTGGTGTCCGCATCAAATAAATTTTTAGCATTTTAAATGCAAGTAAAGTGTCTACTTTTAATTATTTTAGACATTATCGTTTTAGACAATTTTGTTTATATTTATATATCTAGTATATTATAGTATAATTATATATGAATATGATTACTACTGGACTAAATTGATATTTATTTTTAGGATTGTGAATATGATACCGATAGATGAATGTATTATTTTAAAAAGTCACGTTATTTAGATATTCTTTGTGTAAAATCTTCTTATTTGCAAAAAATTAGAGTGCACCTTTCAAACATCCGTAACTCAATTCTGCCTTTTTTTTTTCTTTGTGAAACTTTTAACGTTTTTGCTATTATTTATTGGGGGTAATTTATTAGATTTTGTAGGAACCTTTTTTTGTAGATAACAGGAAACCAGATTTGAAAGATAAGAAACAGATTTGCCTGAGCACCAAAAAACTCAAAAATAGTTACTACTTTGTGCCATGGTTCTGTTTAGGGTCCATATATTAAGGTGTAATTAATAGAAATCTGTGGATTGCCAACAGGTTCCCGTTCAACTAATGCAAAGGTAAGTATGCTTTTCCATGTAAGAATAGTCTGAAGCTGTTGAATTTACTGTGACAGCCAGAACGGACGGCCGACAGAGTTTTAATCCTCAGGCTGACCCTCAGGGCACCAGAACTCCCGCACAACAGCCCTCCAACCAGAAAAACCACCCGGTATGAATTTGTGAGGTTAATAGCGCCTTAGCTGCTCTGGGGATTGTTCCCTGCTCCATTATAACACTTTTCCTTTGGTCCTCCTCTAGGGCTCAGTAATGATAAAGAGTTCGGTCAATGTATGGTCAGTCATCTTCAGAGTTCAGAAGGCCCCGAACCACTGCTCACATGGCAAAGTAGGCAAGTACTTACTCCTCCCCTTACTACTGTGTGCTTGTGATCATTGTATTGGTCTGTAACTAAAAATAAAAATAAAACGTTTTTGTCTCAAAAATAAATAGAGCGTAGAAAGAAATGTCAGGTTATTTTATTTCAGTTAGGTCAAAAGGAAAATGTTTGTTTAACGTTTAAGTACTAAAAATTAGTAAAATTAAAACAAAAAAACAGACTAACAGATTCAACAACTAATTACTAACTTAATTCAAATGAAAACGGAAAATATAAACTAATTCAAAATATTATTTAAAATGATAAGAGACAGTAATGATGCTAAAATAATCACTGGTTGTTTATATGGTAGTATATGTGACCCTGGAACCACAAAACCAGTCATAGGGTAAATATTTCAAAATTGAGATTTATACGTATTCTGAAAGCTGAATAAATAAGCTTTCCCTTGATGTATGGTTTGTTAGGATAGGACAATATTTGGCCGAGATACATTTAAAATACTATTTGAAAATCTGGAATCTTGAGGGTACAAAAAAAATCAAAATATTGAGAAAAACACCTTTAAAGTTGTCCAAATTAAGTTCGTAGCAATGAATATTACTAATCAAAAACTAAGTTTTAATATCTTACCGACACCCGGTAGGAGATTTACTAAATATCTCCATGGAACATGATCTTTAAACTTAAAGAGGGTCGTATGATGTTGCTAAAAATAACATTATTTTGTGTCTTTGGTGTAATGCAATGTGTTTATGCAGTTTATAAGGTTAAAAAAAAAAAAACACATATTTTCCTTTCGAAAAAAGCGAGGTTTGCTTAGAATGGCCACTATCAGTGCATTGTGATTGGCCGAGACCGCAAGCGTGTTGACGGAAATGTTATGATTGTGCCCCTTACCATACTGTGATGCTTCTCCCAGCCGACAGACAAAACCAATAAAACCGCATGACAAATGGCGGCATTTGTTACATCCATTTGGTACAAATACTGATTATATGACTTAGACCTGTCTTTTTTTTATAACGCATTGCGTTGCGTATCAGGCTGCAAAACATAAACCTGTCTGCATTTGGGATCGGAAGAAACAACATCCTACTCCTACACGCTCAAACTTCAAAACTTCGCATTTGGAATCATCATTGGTCCATTATGTAAATATAAAAACATACTTACAAGCAGGCTGTGAGTCAGAAAGCGCCATGCCCTGTTCCTTCCTTGCAAAGTTGGAATTGCGACACTTTTAATAGAACTGTGTGCCACAGCGCCGCATTAGGCTACTGGTTCAGGAAGCAGTCCTCATCCATCCTCTATAAATTCGCAGCACACATCTGAATATTTGGGTTGAACTTTTCTGTAACAGTGTTGTAAATACAACTTAACAACCACTGCTTTCAAGGTGTGTCGTCTTTTTTTTGGAAGGGGCCAAACCAGTATTTTCGCTTCACAACGACACAGCGCTCCACCAACTGGCAAAAATGCGAAAGAATTAAAGTTACGCTTTCTTTCTTTGCGTGAACATTTGGGCGGCGTTATGCAAATCTTCCCACATAGTGATGTAGACATGTGGGGGCGTGTTAGAACGAGCCTTTTTAGGTAGGCGTGGCTGACTCTTAACTTTTATAAAGAATATCTCTTTGGATTTGAGACTTTAGTCTTTGCAACTTTACAGATCTTCTTTATGCACCAAGAGCTTGTAACACTCCAAAGAACAGGAAAAATTTAAATCGCATCATATGACCCCTTTAAGTAGCCTTATTTTTTGCCATAAAAGGAAAACGAATCTATCATTTTGCAAACCCATACAATGTTTTTTGGCCCTCATTGCTAGACAAATATACCCCAGCAACTTTCGACTGTTTTTGTGGTCCAGGGTCACATATGATGTTTACCTGGTGTTGTTTTTGACAGGCTGGGAGAAGCAGTGGACCGATGCCACATCAGCACCAGCTGGAGGGACAAAGTAAACAAAGCCAAGGCAACTACCCATCCAGCAAACTTGTATGTTTTCATATTTCATACACCACTGCACTGTATAATTCAGCTGTCAAGCCCCAGCATTTGATCACTGTCATTAGTTATACAATAAAATTACCTTTTACATTTACATTTATACAGTAGTTTATATTCTAATATCAGGTTTTCTTTATTAGCTTTCTCTTTTATGTTATACTAAATGCTTAAAGGGGTCCTATTATGCTCTTTTACAAAGTCTTGATTTTGTTTTTGGGGGGTGCACTAGAACAGGCTCTCATACTAGGTTGTTCAAAAACCACATTATTTTTCACATATTTTACATTATTACAACACCTCTCTCCCCAGTCTGGCATGAACGGCTCGAATAGTTCCTGTATCAAATGAAGACTTCTGAAATACGAAATGTGCTGTGATTGGTTAGCTGGGCCAGTGTGTGTTGTGATTGGCACCACTCGTGGTGCCTGTTCGGGAATGTAATGCCCCTTACCATACCCCTGTGAGCCTTCAGAGCAGTTAATATGCCGTCAATATCCAAATTCAATTTGAGCGCAATTTATTACAACCCGGATGAATTGTACCCACTATCTTAAGTTCCGTCTGCCTTGGGAAGCTGGCGTGTCTCTGACATAATGATAACACTTGTTGCCTTCTCTAGAGCAGCTCAACCAGGTCTATATTTGTGATATCACAAATCCCGGAAAAAATGCGTTGTAGTCCAAACGTTTTTTGAAAAGTGATTTCTGTTAAATAAAATGCCTCCTTTTGAAGTGGATTTTGAACTTTGTAAATTTGCAGATCTTTTTTATGCTCAAACAGCAACATTACAGACTAACTAAAGTTGAAAAAGTGAAAAAGCATAATAGGACCCCTTTAATAAGTGTTTATTGATTTTTCAGGCCTCAGGTGGCAATATTAGACTTCTGAAGAGAAATGAGGATGTGAATATGGCTTTCGTACAAGGGCCTTCAAATAAGGTTTGTGGTTTGTGTGTGGAATGTTAAAGGGATGGTTTACCCAAAAATGAAAATTGTCCTAATTTACTGTTCCTTTTGTCATTCCAAAACTTTCTTCTGTGGAACACAAAATAAGATGCTTTGAAAAATGTCTGAGGGTTTTTTCATTCCAATGTTCTTAAAAATATCTACTTTTGTGGTCTGCAGAACAAAGTCATATAGGTTTGGAATGACATTGCGGGTGAAGAAATTAAAATTCTTAAAATTCTGTCATCATTTCTCACCCTCAAGTTGTTCCAAACCTATTACTTACTTTGCAGAACACAAAAGACAGATTTAACAGATAAAAGAAACTCATACATGTTTGGAACAACTTAAAGGGATAGTTCACCTTCAGTTGCTGGTCCCCCTGGACTTGCATTGCATAGTTTTTTTTTTTTTTTTTTTTTCAATATTCTGGAAGTCAATGGTGACCAACACTGACGGTAAACTATTCCTTTTAAAGGTTGAGGAATAAATTCTGGCAGATTTTTCATTTTCTGGATGATCTATACCTTTAAGGACCTTGTATATTTGCTTGAAAACATCTTGTATATCAACCAGTATTTTGGAAAGATAAAAGCTACAAATAAACCTGAACAAACAGCCGCCAGGACAACCATTATCCGTTCTTGGCTTCCTATTCAACTCATATCTAAATAAAACCAACTGCGTGACTATACGGATCACTGCAAGTCAGAAGGTAGATTGATATGCCTGTGCCAATTTACAATAAATAAACATCTAAAATAAATATTCCACTTTTCACTATTTCTCATGAGTCATGTGCAATGATTTCTGAATATAAATCATTACCTAAAAATAATAATTGCCAGATTTTTCTATAATTAGTATAATATTGTTTTTATTTACATTTATTTATTGATTTGTTTACAGGCATCTACAGAATTTGAGGAGCTTATAGCCAATCTGAAGATCTCAAAGGATTCTGAGCATGTCCAGAATCATCCACCTACAGAGCCCAAGAACCAATCAGGAGAGCCTCTTTCCCCACAGTCCTTTGCAATGGTGTGTAATCCATGGTTCCCGAATCCACAGCACAAAAGAGTGAAAAAGTATGGTTATTTAAATGTCTTTTGAATGTTTCAAGTATATATATATTTTTTTGTCTTTGAGCAGAAGGGAACTCTGGTATTGAAAGAAATGTTGAAGATTGACTCTGGACCAAGTGCCGCTGATTGCACTGGTGGCCAGGATTCAGCAAACCCCAGTGTTCAACAGCAGAGCAAGAGACGCTCCAGTAAAAAACTAGGTACTGCAATGTGTAAAATCAGAACCAGAATCAGTCTGGTCAGATTTCAGGCTGTGGAACTTTACTTTGTTGGCTAGATGATTAATTCTCAAACCTGAGATGTGCACAGTGAATAATTATTGGTGTTCCCTGTCTCTCAGCTGCTCGTATAAATACTCCTCAGACTGATGTGCCAGCAGCGACTCCTCATCCTCCTCCTCTGGCTGGCCAGCCACCCCTCCTGCTCAGCATGGCCACTGAACTCGGGCGAGTATGCATGGGGCTTGGGATGGGACCTCCAGAATTTGCCTTCCTCTACAACAGACAGGTTGGTCCATCTCACAAACCCCAACCACATCTGTGTAATCTGGAATATTGTGGTTTTTAGTAGACAGTAAATGCACAGGAGCTCATTAAAATGCCCACAACTGAATGTCAACAAATGAGATTAAATCTAAAATATAGTTATTTAGTAATATGCAATGTAAATAATTTGTAAAGTGTGCTGCCTACAGATAGCATGAGAAAGAAAATAACATCCATAATAGATATGCAAAAAAAGCAAGCCAATCATCAATCAGTTCTATTTTTTATTTGATTTGGTTAGATCTTTACAACAACTCTAACCAGAAAGTTGGAGGAAGAATAATAAAATGCTCAATAGCCAAGCCATATATTGTCATAATTGACATAAAACAATGGGTTTGATTCACTAATAATTGTGTGACTTATTCGTATCTATACGCAAACATCTGACAAAAATTTCTGTCTAAAAGCCTGTTCACACCTAGACCAGTGTTTGGTGCGAAAATTTGGTGCAATAAACATTTTAATTTGAATGAACAGCAGTTAATGCGTCTGTTTAGAATGACACATACATCTGCATGCTGCAGTGTGTCAGTTCCTACATTTATAAAAATAAAAATAAAAATTTATTTAGAATACATTTTTGGGCATAAGTTATTGATGAATATTGGAAGTTCATTCACAGATTTCAAGCACAGTTCATAGTTCAGTGAATGAGACCTAATGTTTTCCGCCTCCTCTTTCCATCTTGTTTTCTCTTTTTCTGACAGAGTCTGACAGTGTGTCAGGTGAAGTTGTCTAATGGCCTGCTGGTTCACGGTCCTCAGTGCCAGTCTGAAACTGAAGCTAAAGAGAAAGCTGCTCTCTTTGCCCTTCAACGATTGGTAACAGCAATTTGTGTTAAAAAAATATATATTTGTGTCAATATATGATAGTACTACATGACTTTTCTCATGATATAATGAATTATGTGCCTTAATGGAAAATAGTGGAGTCTACAATTATTTTAGTATGCGTTAAGTCCTTGTTCACTGCCAAATGAAATCATCTTGTCTTTTGCAGAACTCACTGGGTTCATTGACACACCCTCCTCCCATATTCCCTGGAGTCCAGCAGATGAGGCCACTTGCGCCTCATCCCTCCATGTTTGGTCAGCCAGCAGGTCTGAGTCATATTGTCTGTTTTCTGTTAAAGGGGGTCATATGATGTTGCTAAAAAGAACATTATGTTGTGTATTTGGTGTAATGCAATGTGTTTATGCGGTTTAAGGTTAAAAAAACACATTATTTTCCACATAATGTACATTAATGTTGCTCCTCTATGCCCCGCCTTTCTGAAACGCGTCGATTTTTATAAAGCTCATCGGTCTGAAAGTGAGGTGTGCTCTTATTGGCCAGCTATCCAGTGCGTTGTGATTGGCCGGAAATGTTACGCCCCTTACCATACTGTGATGCTGTGTCCCGGCCCGACGAGACAAACCCATTACAAACGAGGAATTTGTTGCATCCAGTGGGGACATAATTACTGATTATAATGACTTACACTGTCTTTTTAGGCATTGCGCTGCGTAAACATAAAACCATGTCTGCATTTGTGATCGGAGAAACGACAAACAACAAATGCTACTCTACACTGCTCAAAACTCGCGTTTGAATCATCAGTGGCAAATTCTTTAAATATAAAAAACATACTTACAGGCTGCAAGTCAGAAGCGCCAGACTGTCCTTGCAAAGTTGGAACTGCCCCACTTTATAGAAACAGCCTTTGTGCCACAGACGCATTGTAGGTTATTCTGCGAGTCATGAACCGTTCTCCATAAATGTGCTGCACACATCTGAATATTTGGGTTGAAGTGTTCTGGACAGTGTTGTAAATACAACTTAACCACTGATTTCTAGTCGTGTCCTCTTTTGGAAGGCCAAACAAAGTAATTTCGCTTTCACAACGAAACACACAGCGCCTTCACGACATGACGGCGGCGGCAACATTACTACAGCGAGAATAAAAGTTACGCCTTCTTTTCTTTGCGTGAACATTTGGGCAGTGTTATGCAAGTCTTCCAACACAGTGACGTAGACGTGGGGGCGTGTTAGAACGAGCCGTTTTAGGAGGGCGTGGAGGAGTCTTAACTTTTATAAAAGAATATCTCTTTGGATTTGAGACTTTAGTCTTTGCAACTTCAGGGATCTTATCTGTACACGAACAGCTTGTAACACTCCAAATCCTGTTCTTCTAATTCAGTTGTTCTTTACTTTTACTCTAGATCTGATGTTTTATTTACACAGGTTGTCTTCTGATGCCCCCACAAGGCTATGGACCTCTTCATTGGGGGATGCAGTTTCCCCACCAGGGCCAGCTGTTCTATAGAGGAACTTTCCCTGGAGCACAGGCCCCTGTGCCATCAGCAGCCAGCGGATCCCACAATCAGTTTGTTCCCCTACAGGTGAGAACTTCCTAATAATATTGTCAAAAATATAGATTTAAAAAAAAAAAATACATATCGATTCTGAATATTTGAATGTTTGTTTCAGTACTCTTTTTTCCATACACTTGTACTAGCTGCACCTTTCCGACATCAAGTTGATACACACAGTAGTGTCTGTTTTTATTAAATAAGAATATAGTCCATTACTCTGCGTGTTTTAGAACAAATCGTGACACTGTGATCAATTACACACGTGCAGCTCATGATCCAGTGTTTTCAGCATCTCAAAGCGGTTCAGTATATTTCCAGATAAATAGATTTTGAGCCACAAATAAATGTGAAGAGATTTTAAAATATTCAACAAATTCACAAATATTAAACAAAATCAGCAAAATCATGTGGTGCAGCTGGAAAGAAAAAAACATGAAAAACGGGTAGTTCTATGACCCTCATGACTAGGGTTGGGTAATGAGAACCGGTTTCAAATTTCCAAGAACCGGGTATTCGATAATACGTGTGCATTCTGATTCCTGCGTTCGCATTCTAATGTGATTTTAAACCATTTAAGTGCAAAAAGGGTCCGTTCTAGTAGTTCCGGATCTGGAACTGATTTCTCTTTCACATTTTGTGACCAATATGGCCCAGATTAAGTCATTATATCCTCGTAAACAGGATTTTTATCTATATTGAATGTAAACAGATGAGAAAGAAAACGCATGTGTTACAGTATTTTTAGATCCGTGTGCATTCGGTGTTAAAGAGACGGCAGCCAAATAAACGTGCTGCCTGTCATTAATGTTAATCAAAGAACAAAAGAAAATCATTCACTGATCTAGACTGAATATCTTTCGTAACTTTAATGAGGATTAATCTATATTTTATTTATTATGAATAGAAAAACTTTGCAGTGTTTCAAAACTTCTCATTTCAATTTCTGAAATTTGTTCATTTGTATTTATTTATGCTATTGTTAACTGATTTGTTTGTTCCTATTTGATTACTGACTAGTTACTTGTCTCTAACAATTGAATGTTTGAAATGTATATTAGTCTAGTTGTTTTTGCTGTGCTATTTTTGTTAAAACCATAGGCAAAAGTTCCGCTTGTAGGCCTAAGTGTTCTGTGGGCTGCTGATTTTTGCTCATGTTATTCAGCTGCAACAGAATGATTTGTAAAAAGACACAGAATAATATGTTTGACATCTGAATGTTTGACTGTTTTGACTGTTTTTTTTTTTTTCCTTATTGGAATCAAAACTAGGAATCGAAAAGAATTGGAATCGATAAGCAGTATCCGAAATCGGAATCGGATACCCAACACTACTCATGACTGTGCATCAAGGTCAAAATGTCTTTTAAAATGTTAGGTAGTTTGATCTGTTTATGACCAGTCAAGATTAGTTCAGGTTGTAAAAAGTCATGTGGTGGAACTCCCCAGAAACTTCTATGATATTTATGAATTTGCCTTAAACTGTACTTAAAAACGTTTTAGAAAATAATAAATATAAACACAGATTTATTAAGGTTATTATTATGAAAATATGTTGTTAAATATGAACTTTGCTTGAAATTGCTATAAAACTCATTCAAAATACATATCACAGACACACTTATTTGTCATTGACCCCTTTATCCTGATATATCACTGTAGCTATAACATGCCATTGTGTCTTTAGGTGACCAAGAAGAGAGTTTCAGGCAGAACCAAGAACCAAGAGGCAAAGCAAGTGTGTGGACTGGCTGCTTCTGCCCCAATGCCTGCATCAGCCCCCAAGACCCCCCCACCCATCGGCACCCATGAGCCTGCAGATAAGCACACGCCCACCACACCCAAGACGCCCAGGCCGAACGCCAATCCTCACACGCCCGGCTCGGCCTCCAAGCGGAAACACCGGAAACTGGCAGTCAATTTCGAGGCTGCTAAAGTGACGGACTGAAATCATTTTCCTGCACCGTCCATCTCTCGACAAAACCCGACATTTCATAGCATGAAACAAGATGTAGTTGTCCGTCTTCATGATTCGATCACGCTTGGTGAGACAATGTATTTGTCACTGGCATCGAATTCGTTTTGTATTTGTTTTAGTTGGCATGTTTTGAGTGGAGGTAGTGGTGGAAAACATTTTTATTGATATTGATTACTGCACCGAAATGATCACGGAATCATGAAATGGGTTTTACATTTACCTCAGCATTTTCCTTTCTTTTTCTTTTCCTTTTTTTGACCCAAATCAGGTCCTTAAGCTTTTATCATGTTCACTGGTTATTTTGTGATGCTGGATTTTAATATTCAAAGTGCAATAATTCGTTTTGTAGACAGGACGTTATGCACAAGGAAGTAATACAATGTGGCACAAGCTGCTGCAATACAACATCTGTACTCGCATTCCATTTTTTCTCTCTATTGCACAGTGTTGCAGTCCAGCACGGAAGGATAGAGATAATGCTATCGCACGGTGTTACTCAGAAAGCAGTAAAGCTGTCAGACTGAACCCTTGGATCTAGTTTCAGAAGTTCAAATTTAGACCAGTTCTGTGCTCAAAGATTTGTTGGAAGCATTCTATGGAATTTTTCATTATGTTCGCCAAACCAAGAAGCACACTGATTTAAGCAAATGTAATCTATGTGGATCATTGAATGTCTGTGTGTTTGTGTGTCTATATAAGACTAATCATGGTCGGGCAGGGGATACAAACTTCACAAAATTGTGAACATTTCAAATTGGTTTTATTTTTGTATTAGCCTTCCTTTATTTCTAGGGGAGATGTTTGAGTTCTGTGGTTTTAAAATGAATTTTGTGTATTTAGATCTATGGATTTTATATGCACCATTTTACAAATGGATAAATAACAATTGTTAATATTTCTATGCTGGCACCCTTTTTGTTTTCATCTTCTCTGCGTATTTGTATCCTGCCAGATCTCTTTTGTCCAAGTTTTAAAAGATCGCAAGTAAACCCTTTTATTTTTAATGCCATTTGAGTTGTTTATTTAATGACTTGAAACCAGAATGACAAAAAAAAATGAGTGCACCGCTTAACAGGATGGTGTGCTATAAATGAACATTTTGTTATCATAATAAACATTTTGCTATCATAATGCCTATGATTTTGTGATCATTATTATGGCTTCTCAGTAGTGTTTTGATGATGCTGACATGATTTTGAACTCTCTTTTGAAATAGTTTTATTTCCTTAAAAATCCAACACAAGCAAAAAATAATATGGTCTCTAATGGCCTGGCTTATAAAACTGTTCAGTTGTGACCTCAATTTAAAGGCCAACCCAGAAAATATATGTTAACAAGTTGCTATTAGAAATGCAATGATTGTCTGAGCAGCTTATTAGCGAAAATTCTGCAGCTTCTAAGTTGATGTTTGAAGCATGGTTGTTACTCATGTTTCAACATGTAATGGTCTCTTCCAGTAATGTTAATCTTTAAACTTTAATTTGCTCATAAATCAACAGACAAACATTCTAAAATTCCAGAGGGAGCACATAGCTCATAAATGCTAATAATTAAATAATTCTATTAAGAATAAAGTAATATACAAATGTTTGCACAAAAGTGCCAGTGTGTCCATGAGAACCATTCAAAATTCATAAAATATATTACACGTCTTTACTTTTTGTTGACAATTTTCTCCAAGCAGGTGCTGTAGTCCCTTATGATTTATTCTTGTGTATTGGATCCAGTTTATATGGACCCTGTTCACAGACTGTGATGACCGTTCCCGCAGTTATTTATACCATAAACCTAAAGTGTTTTTTTTTTTTTTTTAAACAATTACTGTATACCACGTATAATATGTATATAAAAACGTATATAACCTCCCCCCCACTCTAAAAAAATGCTGGGTTAAAAAGGGACAAACCCACATTGGGTTGTTTTGACTCAGCGTTTGGGTTCAAAACAAACCAACGCTGGGTCAAACAACCCAAACGCTGGTCAAACAACCCATTAGCCTGGTTTGCCTTTTACCCGCGCTGGGTTATATTTAACTCAGCTTTTTTAGAGTTGTACATTTTGAGGACAATTTCTCTCTCTGACCGCCCTAATCATCTCTCTTTTTGTAATCTTACAAAATGCTATCAAGATTTTTTATTTATTTTTTATTTTTTTGCTTTTGGACAAATTTAGACACAAAAGTTATATTTGTTGTAGTTTCCTTTCACCTTATTCTTCAACACGGAAGTAAGCAGTTTTCAGTGAATGTGTGAGACTTCCGGTTCATTAACCACTGTAGAGAAATAACGAGAAGAATAACAAAGTGAAGTAAATGGTAAAACTGTTTCCACTACATTAATTACATTTAGTCATTTAGCAGACGCTTTTATCCAAAGCAACTTCAATGAGGACATGGACAATAACTATATAACAGTCTCCTTAGCTTAATGCAGTACCCTTAGCACGTTTTTTTTTATTATATAAATAAAAATAGAAGAATAGAGCACTAGTATTAGAATTCCTTTTTTTTGCTTTTGTTATTGTATAACAAAAAAGCAAAAAATAGATTCATCCCCAAATATTAGAGAAGCACTACAAGCCAGTGTGTTTATAATTAAGATAATACATTTAAATAAGGAGTTAAGACACCAATTTGCAATATCAAACAGCAAAACGAGTTGTTTTGTGCAGATAAAAATAGCTGGAAGCTGATGAGAGCGGAAGCCAGACCCATCAAATTTACAAATGGCTGCGCCCGCTATTACAGGAAAAATAATGTGGCTAGAAGTTCATCCAAATATGAATATGTCCTCTTGTAAGAACCCTGGAATTTACTGGAGGTCTGGAGCTTTCTAATGTTAAATCTAACAATTTCTGGATTAGAAAAATCCTTATTAAGAAGTTTAGATGTCATCCTAAAGCATTTTATAAGTGGAAAATAAATGACCCTTTTCTTTCTACTATTAAAATATGGACCGGTATTAACAATTTCTGTACTAACAATATGAAAGAACTTTACTAATAAGCTTCTTCATTGCCATCCCTGTAGTCTTTACTCTCAAATTTTAAGTTGGACATCTCTTCACAATGCACATTCAGTCATTCTAATTTGGAAACAATATCACACTTATTTTTTAAATGTGAGTATGCAAAGGATTTTTGGAAAGAAATATCTTGCTGGTTTTCTCAGTTTACAACAAACGGTTTAGTTTTGAGGTAATTAATGCACTATTTTTTTAATTTGGGACTAATGATCAGCAGGAGCTGGATGATATCGTAAGGGGTCATATGCTTTTTTTAAAGATCATTATTGTGTGTATTTGGTGTAACAGAATATGTTGACATGCTTTTAATGTTCAAAAAACACTTTATTTTTCAAATAATGTACATTATTGTATGTCCTCTATGCACCGCCTCTCTCAAATGCTTTGTTTTCAACAAAGTCCCTCCTTCCGACCAGCGCAGTCTGCTCTGATTGGCCAGTTGAACCAGTGCATTTTGATTGGCTGAACACCGCAAGCACTCGTTGGTAATGTAACGCCCCTTACCATAATCGCAATCTTCATCTTTCAAAATAAATGTAAAGACAGAGCATGAAAGGGGAACAGAGTCTCGTGACAGAAACAGTGATGAAGCTGGTATGTGTTTGCAGTACACAAGCCACGGACGGTTAAGACAGCTGACTCCACTGTGATTTGACCGACCCCCCGCCCCCCTCTCTGTCTCTCTCTCTCTCGCTCACACACACACACACATACACAACACTCCAGCATTTGAAACATTCAATAGCCAAGTCCTTAAACTAATAACACAGAGCTGATATCCATAGACGCCAGCGTTGTCACAGTGTAGCAAAGTCAGAATTGCCTCCTCTCCTAGGTTCACGAAACGGTTGTTTATAAAATGCATTGCTGTTCTGTTGTAGGTAATCTTAAAGATTCCTAAATGCATCTACTTCGGAAGGCCAAATAAAGTGCTTTTCTCCCTGAAACACCGCGGAGCGATCTCCCTACCTGCTGCTTCAACGACTAACTGAGCGGGGTTACTGAAACCACGCCTTCTTTTTTTGTGTGAACATTTGGGTGGTGTTATGCAGATATTCCCACATAGTGAGGTAGATATGTTGGGGCGTGTTAGAATGAGCCGTTTTTGGGGGGTGTGGCAGAGTCTTAACTTTTTTGATAAAGAATATCTCTTTGGTTTTGGCTTTGCAACTTCAGGGATCTTATCTATGCCCAATCAGCTTGTAACACTCCAAAGATAAAAGAAAACTTGAAATCGCATCATATAAAAGACTGTTAACGGTCTTATGTGCCTATTTCATCTTCACAAAGTAATTGTATCTGAGTGTAATGCCCAAGGTTTTAGGGCATTTTTTGTATTGTTTGAAGATTTATGAATCGCTCTGCTCTTCACGTTAACAAAATCGTTTAAACTACTGTATTGATAAAACATATTTAACTGTATGTAAAACCTCCTGTGTATTCTTTGTAAGTTGAGCATTTATATTTAATTTTCCATTTACGTTTTTATTGAATTTATTTATGATCTGTGTATAAAGAAAGAAAATATGTTAATTTTTTTGTTTTTGTTCTTTATATTCATTTGTATTATTCTTTATATATTTGTTTTCTGTATTCTGGTTGTGTATTTATTTTATTGCTATGACTGTATCCCCTTGAATGGAGATCTTCAAGTAGGGATATAAAAAGTTGAAAAACAAGAAAGAACCCTGGAATGTGAAAAGGCTGTTTTTCCGAATAGCTCCATTGTTTAGCAGCGAGTGCACATGACGTCAGCAGGCTGAAATTGCTGCTCTGTCTCTTTAAGAAGTCTCCACACCTATCGACTGATGTGTGACGTGCTGAATTGTACTATTGTACTTAATCGACCGCCTATATTTTGTTGGCTGTACTGAGATTGACCCGTCCACCTCACGTTTTCGGTAACTTTTATCTCTCACTGTAGAAAATAAGCGCCTGTTTTTCGGCTTAAATCGCAACTGTAAACGTTAGATGTTTAAAATAGGGCGCGAGGTCACATGCGCGAGTTTGGGAAAGTTTGGGGCACACGTACATAGGTTTAAGATTATTATTTGTCCATTCAAAACACACCTTCAGAACAATGATGTGAACACATTGAATCGGCCTTCTTAACGGATTAAAAATCTGCCAGTGGTCTGGCATTCAAGCCTATTGGGGAATGAAACTCAAAGGTCTACGGAGCAAAGTTGAAAACGGGATCATTTGACTCAAGTTTGGATCCTCCCTGACATGCTCATAGCCATGGTGACTAAAGTATCCTTGCGGCTTTCTGAATGAACACATTGTGCAATGGGGACTCAGAGAAACGGGTTCAGCAAACGAGAGACTTTCATTCTCTCTGTTGATGTGGGAACAACCTCCATCAGGTGCCATGTGTACGATAAGAGCGCCAGTATCAGGGGGTCCTGCTCCGCGAAGGTAAATGACCGCAGGCTGACTGTTGGACTGACTTGACAGGATTGTGCCAGTGCCTTACACGTGTGAGAAATCTGATGGCAGCTTCCTTGTTACAGGTGTCCCTACTTTATCCTCAGCCTGGATGGGTAGAGATTGACCCTGATGATCTGTGGAAAGACTTTGTGACTGTAGTCAAAGGAGCAGTTCAAGGTCAGACACCTTTATTTAAGCATACAACGCCCCCCAAATCTTTTTGGACACTTAAATTACTTTAAAAAATTATAAATGTCATTGCATCTGAAGTCAAAACGTCAAACCTAGTGGCATGCTTGCTTGCAATCAAATTATGTTAAACAAATATTGCACATTAAATAGCAAGCTGCAATCAATCTTTCTGTGTTTTGTGGGGATAAATTGTATTGTAATTACGTTTATTAAATCTTGAGTATTTTCACTGGTGTTGCCAGATTAATCAAGCCCATACGTCTGCATGTGCATTTTTAACTGGTTTATTTATAAAATATTATTATTATAAATTTTTATACATAATATTTTTTTGTTGAGTGTCACAGTAAGTGAAACTAATTAACAGCAGATTACGCATGATTAAAGTTAGTATTATTGCACATTATCATATGTTAATGTGTGATATGGACACGTTACAATTTTACAGTCCAAACGTCCAATATACTGGACATCAAAAGTCACACAAAAATTGTTCTACGAAAATAAGAATATAGTAGCATTTTACAAAAGCATTTAATATTATAGCATTACTTTCACTTGCTGCCTTTTATGAATGTAATTGTATATTAACCAACCAACTAACTAACAAACAAACACACACAAAAAATAAGGCAGTATGGAAAGAGAATCTAAAACATGAATCCAGCATACTGGATCTTTGGTAAGAGAAGGTGTTAATGTACTTTTCAGGGCTACTGTAAATCATTTTGATGTGCTGTCTGATATATTAGTGGTTCTCATCCAAGGGTTTGAGCCCCACTAGAGGTGCTTAGCAAACATCCAGGAGGGCCTCAATAATTCTTAAAATTATTTAAATGTAGTTATATGAACATTGTCTTAATTGAAATGCAATTAAAGCTATATAAAGATGTGAAAACCCATTACACTGACATAATCTTTTTTTAGACATCAGTTATATTTACTGCAACAGAGGTGCCAGGAGTGCATATCAGTTTAGATAGAAGGGCCTGTAAATATTGTCTCGGACAAAGGGAGGCCTTGGAGTCAAAAAGGTTGAGAACCCCTGTGATGAATGTAGGTCCATGAGTTTAAAGGTCCGATGAAGGTTATAATAGTGACAAGACTCCTCTCCTCTTCTCTCTCTTTGGTTTAGATGCAGGCTTACAGATGTGCCAAATGGAAAGTCTGGGCATCTCAACCCAGAGGGCAACGTTCATGACGTGGGACAGGTTCGTATACATTACATCCTGTGATTGTTCGGCAGAAAACTTAGTGAACTGACTGAGGCGGCATATATTCTTTTGTTATCATTCCCAGAAACACGGGAAAACCGTTTCATAATTTCATCACCTGGCAGGACTTGAGGGCAGCCGAGTTGGTGAGATCGTGGAACTGGTCCTGCACTATGAAGGTGAGGCTGCTGTGGATGTCATCTTGGAACATTGTGATTAACACTGTTGTATTAGGGAGTGTTTTATGTCTAGACGTGATCCGAACAGAAATACTAGAGAATGTCAGAATCTCATTGGACAATTACTGGAACAGATCAGTCAACATAATCCAAATGACCACATCTTGGATTGACATTCACATCTTTCATCCTTATGCATTATTATTACTGTTCAAATGTTTTAATAATACAAAATATTTCCATTTCTAAGAAGTGCTGTTCTTTTGAACTTTCAATTCATTAAAAATCCTGAAAAAAGGGCATTGTTTTGACACAAAATATCTATTTTGAACTGTTTTTTTGAGCACCAAATCAGCATATTAGAATGATTTCTGACGTATTGTTTTATATATTAGATTATATCTATATATTTATATATATATATATATATATAATATATATTTAAATAGAAAAGTTTTTTAAATTTTTATAATATTTAACAGTATTACGGTTCTTGCCTTTATTTTGATCAAATAAATTATGCCTTGGTGAACATAAGAGACTTTTAAAACCTTACCAACTCCTTACTAGCTTGGTAAAATGTCCCTAGACGGTGTAGACGGTGATACCTTTGGTAGCCGCAACACCGGTTAAGTCACTTGCCCACCGCGTCACCGACTCCCACCGTCGTTTTGATTTTTTATATTAATAAAAATCATTTAGTTCAGTAAAGGAACAGACACTATAATTAAAAACTGAATGCGGCTACTCAATGCAGTGTGCCGAACGACAATCGCATCACAGATCAGATTTCATTTCTCCAGTGAGTCGAGCTGACTGACGAGAAGAGTGAGGTGAGACAGACGAGACGATGGCGGATGATTTAGTTTCGAAACGAAGTGAAAAAGCGCCTGTTTGGCCGTTTTTTGGATTTTGAAAAGCCTGTTGACTTTTGCCGTTTATCTAAGGTGATTTTGGAAGTTTTTTTTAAACATTCGTTTCTTATTTAATTGGTTCCACATTGTTTGCTGATTCTTAGTTTATTTTATTTGACATCAAGGTGTATGCTGTGCCTTTAAGCTTTCTTATTCGTTTTGCTAATACATTTTCTACGTTTCTTATTTATTTGGTTATTTATTATACATGTTTAGTTATTTCCAGTTTTGGATACCTATTTAAACTTTGTAAGTTATTTGTTATTTTATATTAGGCATAGCCTGCCCTATAGCATGGTGTATTTTTATTTGTTTTGTTAATAAAAGTTCTATGTTTTATATATAGGCTAAAGTGAGTTTGACGTTGTATTTTGTTGTTGCATTCAAGCAATTGACGCCGAATTGACGCTATTTGAAAGTGAAAGTAAAATGCACACACAGCTCTTACAAGCTATTTAAAAGCGAAGGAAAGCGTGGAAAAGAGGGAACGCCTTGCCCCGACGGTGATACCGGTATTATCAGTGTTGTCACACGTCGATTAACCGGTGGGAAAATTTCCTCACCGTCACAACCCTACTCCTTACTGAACTTTTAGTGTAATTTTATTACCGCAAATAAAATTTGTTCATAAAATTGTCCTACTAACCCATACAATATTTAACAGTTAATAAATACCAATTTACAGTGACAGTTTGTAGTGTTTGTCATTCATTGTGTACATCAATGAATAAGTGTTTCATTCCAAGTCCAATATGAGCAATACAAATGAAACGAGAACCCCTCTGACTGCTCGAACACAGATTGCTGATATATTTGTCTTAGGTGCTGACTGGGAATGTGGATGAGAATATTTGGCCCGTGAGGATCTTTGTGACACATGCTTAAAGTGCTCATGTTTGAGTCAGCAGAATTCCCTCCTTAGTAGCAAGTTTGAGTTTCATGTTTGAAACCCAGTGTGGTCAGGAAATGGTTGTATGGCTTGCACCATTCACACTAATTGTTTTTTGTCCCATCATTGCAGAGACAAAGCTTGTCAGTTTGTACAAGATGTTTTTGATTGTGTGAGAAATGACAACCTATGGTATTGCAGAGCAAACATCCCTGTGTATGTAGTCGCAAATAGAACTGGTTATTTGTGAACAGAGGAAAATGTTTTCAGTATCTTATCATTGAGGGCAGAGGTCAAGCTTGAAGGTGGTGGTCTGGTGTTTTATTTTTCTTCAAGTTCCTCTTAGGGCTTTTTCATGTCATGTCTACTGTAAGCTGGTTTAATCAAACATGAATAGTTAAAGAAATAGTTCAACCAAAAATTTTTAAAAATGCTGAAAATGTACCCATGTAGATGAGTGTTTTTTTTCTTTTTTTTTCCTTTTGGTCATCATAACCGATTTGGAGAAATTTAGCATTACATCATTTGTCCACCCATGGATCCTCTGCAGTGAATGGGTGCCGTCAGAATGAGAGTTCAAACAGCGTGTTTGTAAAAAACAAGTTGTATCATTTATACATTTTTAACTTAAAACTGTTGCTTTCAATTAAAATATGAGTCCTCTATCATTAATATAGTTTTTTTCCAGTGAAAACGTCGTCTCGTATGAATCAGGACAGAAATATGCCCAGTTTAACCTCCATTTACAAGCAATACAGTCTAAACCACTTCTAAACAAATATAGTGAGCAAGTGATTTAATGCTACATTTATTAAAATCTGTTCAGAGAAACTCATCTACATCTTGGATTGCTCAAGGGTAAATGGACCATGCTAGTTTTGCCTGGCCTGAACTGGCCCCCCGACTGAACTTGGTTCCTCCCAAGGTTTTTTCTCCATTTCAGTCACCGATGAAGTTTTGGGTCCTTGCCACTGTCGCCTTTGACTTGCTTAGTTGGGGACTCTTAGTTTCTGGCAGTATTGTTGGCTTGATTGCACAGACACTATTGGAAGAGAGCTGAACTGAATGATGACACACTGAATCATCAATGAACTGACTTTAACTAAAAAATTGACTGTTTGTTATTGTCCTCTTGCGTTATTGACAAACTATTTTCCTGTTTGAGACTAAAGCACACTGACACAACCTTTGACATTTGACACTTTTACACAATCTGTATTGTTAAAAGCGCTATATACTGTATATAAAGGTGACTTGACTTGACTTAAACACATTTTCAGCACGTTTTCACTTTTCGGTGAACTTTTGCTTAAAAGCATATTTATTTTCATGTATGTTTTATGGCAGACGGTACACGGAGTGATGAAGATGCTGCACTTCCTCACCAGACAGAAGCGGTTCCTTGCAGCCAGCCTGGTAGTTTTTACCACCCAGCATGTGTCACTGCGTCTTGTCTGGGCCTTGAACAATATCCCTCAGGTAAACCAGGAATAGTTCAAATGTGACATTCAGCATTTGTCTTCTCTAGGACTGATATATTTAACCTAACCTTCTCTCTCCTCAGTTGCGGCAGGCAGTCGAAGACGGCTCCTGTTATTTTGGGACCATAGACACCTGGCTGCTGTACAAACTGACTAAAGGTTGGTATTTCATTATGAAATAAATAGAAATGTTGTCCTGATGTATAGAAGTCATTTGAACCGTGAAAATCAGATCTCTGAGTGCATAGTATTCTGGCTGGATTCCTTTGAGAGGTTGCTGAAATAAAACCAGTTAAATCTGTAGGCTCTTTAGAGTGATCTGCTCAATAAAAGCTTGCCACAGATCTGATATCTTACATCACTGACTGACAACATTCTTAGAAAGCAATTTGCCCACAACAAGTGACAAAGGTGAATGAATGTCACACACCAGTGTAATGAGTAGATAATCATAAGCAGTCATATATACAGTGATGATTTTACAGTACTTATCATTGTCACATTTTCCAACTTGGCACACTTTTGATCAATTTTATACATCCTTGCTGAATAAAAAATGTCTTACTAATCCCCAAACATTTGAACGGTACACATTTTTGAATGTACACATGCTGATTATAAACCAATCAGTAATTATGAATGTATGGTTGTCACAGAGATGGATACATTATAGCTTTAACAATATATATATATATATCTATTATATATCTATATATATATAATATATATATATATATATATATATATTATAATATATATATATATATACATCCACACATGTGCATCTCAAACAAAATCAAATTCAGAATTTGATGAAAAGTTCATTTATTTCAGTAATTCGACTTAAATTGTGAAACTCGTGTATTATATAATTTCAATGCACACAGACTGAAGTAGTTTTTTTGGTTCTTTTAATTGTGATGATTTTTGATGATTTTGGCTCACATTTAACAACCCACCAATTCACTATCTCAACAAATTAGAATACTTCATAAGACCATAAAAAAAAACATTTTTAGTGAATTGTTGAAAGTATGTTCATTTACTGTACATGTACTCAATGGCTCCTTTTGCTTTAATTACTGCCTAATTCGGCGTGGCATGGAGTGATCAGTTTGTGGCACTGCTGAGGTTTGTATGGAAGCCCAGGTTTCTTTGACATGGCCTTCAGCTCATCTGCATTTTTTGGTCTCTTGTTTCTCATTTCCTCTTGACAATACCCCATAGATTGGTTCAGGTCTGGTGAGTTTGCTGGCAAGTAAAGCACACCAACACCATGGTCATTTTAACCAACTTTTGGTGCTTTTGGCAGTGTGGGCAGGTGCAAATCCTGCTGGAAAATGAAATCAGCATCTTCACAAAGCTGGTCAGCAGAAGGAAGCATGAAGTGCTCCAGAATTTCTTGTTAAACGGGTGCAGTGACGTTGGTTTTTTAAAAAACACAATGGACCAACACCAGCCATTTGACATTGCACCCCAAATCATCACAGACTGTGGAAACTTTAACACTGGACTTCAAGCAACTTGGTTTATGAGCTTCTCCACCCTTCCTCCATTCTCTAGGACCTTGGTTTCCAAATGAATACAAAACTTGCTCTCATCTGAAAAGAGGACACTGGGCAACTGTCCAGTTCTTCTTTTCCTTAGCCCATGTAAGACGCCTCTGATGTTGTCTGTGTTTCAGGAGTGGCTTAACAAGAGGAATACAACAACTGTAGTCAAATTCCTTGACACGTCTGTGTGTGTGGCTCTTGGTGCCTTGACCCCAGCCTCAATCCATTTCTTATGAAGTTCACTCAAATTCTTGAACGATTTTGCTTGCAATCCTCATAAGGCTGCGGTTCTCTCGTTTGGTTGTGCATCTTTTTCTTCCAAAAAAAAAAAAAAAAAAAAAAAAAAAAAACCCCCCCCAAAGGGGGGGGGAAAAAAAAACACTTTTTCCTGCCACTCAACTTTCTGTTAACATGCTGGGATACAGCACTCTGTGAACAGCCAGCTACTTTGGCAATGATGTTTGTGCTTACCCTCCTTGTGAAGGGTGTCAGTGCTTGTCTTCTGGACAACTGTCAGATCATCAGTCTTTCCCATGATTGTGTAAGCCTAGTGAACCAAACTGAGAGACCATTTTGAAGGCTCAGGAAACCTTTGTAGGTGTTTTGTGTTGATTAGCTGATTGGCATGTCACCTAATTTGTTGAGATAGTGAATTGGTGGTTTTTGTTAAATGTGAGCCAAAATCATCACAACTAAAAGAACCAAAGACTTTTAAACTACTTCAGTCTGTGTGCATTTGAATTTATTTAATACACGAGTTTCACAATTGAGTTGAATTACTGAAATAAATTAAGTTTCCACAACATTATAATTTGAGATGCACCTGTTTGTGTGTGTGTATATATATATATATATATAGTAATATATATATAATATATATATATAATATATATAATATATTATATATATATATATATAGATATATATATATATTAATATAGATATACTATATATGATTAACAGGTCTGCAAAATGTTGGGCAGGTGAGACAATCTGAACGTGGACCGGGAAAAATTCGTTTGTTGTGAGCTTGGCATGGCATACCTTTTTAAATTTGTGGTGTTTTATTGTTTGTTTGCTTATTGCAGGCCTGGTTCATGCTACGGATTACTCTAATGCCAGTGCAACAGCAATATTTGATTCCTATCAGGTCAGTTACAACTGTCCAATTACTATATTTGTAAAATTACTGTTATCTGATCATTACCTTTGGATTGTGGACTTCAGTACAAACACGTGCATTGAGAGATTAGACATTTAATAAACAGAGTTAAATAGAGAGTTTTCGCCTAAAATGGAGTTAACATTACTCACCCTCATGTTGTTCCAACCTGTATGGCTTTCTTTCTTCTATGGAACACAAAAGGAGAAATGTGCTGTTCTTTAATATGCAATTGCTTTGTTTGAGGAACAGGGTAAAACTTGATAACAACATATTAAATAACAATTTAAAGTAAATCTAAGTGCATCTCAAAATGAATGCACATGCCTGGTTTTCTGGTGCACAGTATTCCAAAAATGGTTTTCTTCATTTTCAAAAAATATATTAACTTGCTCTACATCTGAAATTGCTTTCCTGACAACACACATCCCTCTTAATTTTTCTACCCTTCAATTTTCTGGGTCAATTCTGGTATGTTATTTTAAATAATAATAATATTTCACACTATTACTGTTTTTACTGTATTATTGATCAAATAAAGGCAGCCTTGGTGAACAGAATACTTTCTTTCTTTTTCTTTTTTTTTTTTATGTTTCTAATGACTCCAACTTTTTGTTTATCCCACAAAGTAAAATGCAAAAATAAAAATAAATAAATAAAACAGTAAAACCATTTAGTTTCTTTCATGTTTGAAAATATTTCACAGGATTTTTCTTGAGAAACAATTTTTTGGAGGTCAAACGTTTGTGTGAATCAAAAAGTTTAAGCATAAAGGTTTGGGTCAACATTGAGTGGATTAAAAAAAGTTATCTTTTTAAGTCTTCTCGTGTTTGTGTGTTCTTGTATCTTTTATCCATACAGTGTCTTAGAATGTGCTTCTGTAAGTAGTGCTTGTTCATAGGATTCTGTCTGTGCTCATAGTGTGTTTGTGTGATCATCAGATGTGCTGGAGTGGATTTGTTTGCTCACTTCTCTCTATACCTCTGTCCATCCTCCCCAGGGTGCAGAACACCAGGTACTCATGCACCCTGAATTGCTCTGATATTTCCAGAATTCTATCTAGTCCTCTTTTGACTAAACAATTAATGCTCTCTTTTCTCATATTTAGTCATAAATTTGGCACATGTGATCCATCCATATTCGGGGTGCCCATCCCAATCATGTCTGTTGTGAGTATAAATATTGTCATGCAGTTTTAAAAATATGTGTGTGTGCTTGATTTTATCTTTGGTGCCACAACCCTAACTTTCATGTCTTTTTCACAGATGGCGGACCAACAAGCAGCCATGTTTGGAGAATGCTGTTTTGACATTGGTGATGTGAAAATTACTATGGGGACAGGGACCTTCATGGACATCAATACAGGAAACAAACCACACACGTCTGTAGCCGGTATGACATTCCAGTGCTGATCTTATCTTACCAATTAAGCTTTTCACAGTATTAAACTGGAATTCAGTGGAAATGAAAGACGCTACTAAACCACTCAAACTAATAATGTAAGCCAACTAAACAGCATTTTAGACCACAGGAAATAAAAGTTGTGTGGCTTTTTTTATTTACCTACCATTCAAGTGATCTTTCTTTTATTTATTTATATATATATATATATATATATATATTAATATATATATATATTATATATATATTATATTCACAATGATGCATTATATTGATCAAAGGTGATGGTGAAGACTTATATTGTTACAAAAGATTTCTCTTTTTTTAAATAAATGCTGTTTTTTTTTATTTATTCCAAAAATCCAGAATAAAACATAACGCTTTCCACAAAAATTCGCAACCACTGTTTCAACTTGATAATCAATGTTTTTTTCGGCAGCAATCGTATATTAGAATGATTTCTGATGACATGTGGCCCTAACGACTAGGGCTGTCAAAATGGCTGAAAAACTCAATTACATTTTTTTACTTTAATATGATCAAAATTCGAATTATTTTCGAATTTAAAATGCATAATTTCAGTTAGGCTGAAGAAAAGCTTTTGACTTCTCTCCTGAGGCCACAAGAGGGCGCATCAAGCAAAATATTACTAATGCACGTTTATTCAAAGTGCATAATGTTTAAAATAATGTTTATAAACCAATTATAATTAAGTTGCTTAAACAACTATAAACAAAACAGCATCATGTATGTATGCATAGTTTAATACAAAGGACCGAAATCACACAGTACATTTTTCGTTTAAAAACACGAGTTGCAGTGGGATGGGGAAAAACCTGCCATAAAGTCTCGAGGTATGTTTTTTCAAAGTTGAACTTGCATTAATTTTACATTGCTTTCTAAACATGCGGCTCTCTTGTTGAGATGCGAGTGCAACGGTGATAGACGTCCCTCTAGAAAATGTGCGAAATATGCGTTCTGTGTGAACGGCTTGGTTTCAGTTTTGACGTAAACAAGATCTCCGCATTGATGTTCTCTTTTCCCGCAATATTTGTAATTAACAACGCAACAGCACCGCATCTAGTGGCTTCAACTGGATAGGTTAACAAAAACATTCAAATGCAATGACACTTATATCGTCATCGCATCTCATGTGCCACTGATAAGGCTGCCTCCTTAACGCACACCTAAAATTCGAATGCAAAAACGTTGTGGATGTGGATTTTTATTTTAAATTCGACGAATATTCGAAATTAAAAATTTTTTTTTGGACAGCCCTACTGAAGACTGGAGTAATGATGCTGAAAATTCAGCTTTGTTATCACAGGAATAAATTACTTTTTTAAATATATTAAAATAGAAAACGCTTAGTTTAAATTGTCATAAGGTTTCACAATATTACTGTTTTTACTATATTTTTGATCAAATAAATGCAGCCTCGGTGAACATAAGAGACTTCTCTCATAAACATTAAAAATCACTTTCAAACCTCAAACCTTTGAACGGTAGTGTACATCACTGGAAACAGCAGGTTAGGGCACGATGCGGCTCATTACTCATCATGAATTAGTGTGGCGAGATAGTAATGCGTCCATTTGTTGGTCCCTCTTTATATCTCTCTTTTTCATGGCGTTCCGTATCATCTGTTTTCTGAATAGGCCTTTATCCACTGGTGGGCTGGAAGATCGGTGCTGATGTTGTGTATCTGGCTGAAGGTAATGCCGCTGGAACAGGTGCTGCCATTAAATGGGCCCAGGATCTAGGTGAGGAGGAGGACTAATGTACATTTACAAGCCTACACACATTTCTTAACTTGAATATGTATTTTTCACTACATAAAAACAAAAAAACATTCCAGATAGTAGATGCATGTTCCACTCCGTTATGAGAAATTTTTTTTTTAACTTGGATTGATTAAATTAATGAAAAATAATTCTGTTATTGTAGCGTAATTTCTTTGGTGCCTGTCTTACAGAGCTCTTTTCTGATGTGACGGAGACTGAGGCCATAGCCACTAGTGTGGACGACTCAGACGGCGTGTATTTTGTGCCTTCTTTCAGCGGCTTACAGGTGTGTTTGTGTGTGTGTGTGCATCCGTGATACTGTTTTTAAGTCGCTGTTCATCTCAAGGATTTGTTGTAAATACGAGAGATTTTTAAACGGTGTCATGTAATTTCAAGACGTTCTCTCTTTATGTGCTACAGGCCCCTCTGAATGATCCTAAAGCTTGTGCCTCTTTCATGGGCTTAAAACCATCCACAACCAAGAGACATCTAGTCCGAGCCATTCTGGAGTCTATAGCGTTCAGGTGAGCTTGAAAGATCTGACTGTATCAACATAAGATCTCTCATCAGTCAAAGAATGTGATCTGTTAAAGCTATAAAACGTCAGAAGGGACTGTTTGTGTCAGAATGAAAAATTAACCAGGGCTTTGGGAAAAATGGACAAATCTCAGCCCCTAATAAAAACAAAAGTGAATTTGTGACTTTAAAAGACTGTGCAAGCCAAATTAATCAAGCAGTTCTCATATACATAGTCCTGGATTGCTTCAAATCATCTGTTATTGTTCTTGTTCTGATAAAACGCAAGATAACCTAAATAAATGATTAACACTGGTGGAAATGAAAATATTTAAGCATCAGAACGCTGCAGGACAATGTGCATTTACAAGCCTACACACATTTCTTAACTTGAAAATAGACTTTGGCATATCCAGTCCTGTTTGTAGAATTTAGCTTAGTGTTTAACACTCTTTATTTATTAAGATTTATTGATCAACTAAAAAAGGAATTCTCCACAATTAATGCACAACTAATGCTAAACCATCACTACAGGTTTTTTCTCTTTTTTACTGCAGGCAATGGTCACACTATGAAATTTATAGAAAAGACCAAGTTTATTCCCTGACAACTTGCAAATTTTTAGGCCACTTCATCTCAAACAGTGTTCGCAGGGATGAAAATGTCACATGAGATATAAAACACATTGGCACATTTTGAGACCCATGATGATGCTTTGCTTTCTCCAGCTCTTTCTCACATATTGTTATTAATGTAAAAATGAGTTCTTTGATTATCATCTGCCTTGGTTCTGCCACGGGACAATCAGAAAACAGAAATGAGAAGGTGACTGGATACAAGCCACTATCCCTTGGTGTTCTATACCGATCTAGAGTAGTTCGTCAGGTCTCACATATTAATAAAGATCCATTTCAACTTGCTTGCTCTTTCAACAGTTTTCCCCATCAGAGAAATAAAGGCTGAATTCAATAGCGCAGCATAGTTTTTTCTTGTGTCCTTTTGTTCCTACGGCACTCCTCAGATATGGTATCTTTGCTCATCATACTTTTTAATATCTACTCTTGTAATGGAAACAGACATCCACTAAATTTGAGATTGGACCCTATACATATACACACACACACACATATGTGGAATTTTTTCTGTTCCTTTATGTTTGAACTTTAAATGTATGTCATAACTAGAGATGCACGATACATAGGTTATCCTGGATTTCTTTTTTCTTTTTCTTTGTTTTATATCGATTGATTTTTGGATTGTTGTCTCACTTAGATTATTGTTTTTAAACCAGTGGTAAATGTAATCTTCAGCAAATCTCAAAATGAATATCCATTTTTCATATTGTACATTATAATGCAAAAAATATATTGACTTTTCCAACCCCATCTCATGAGAAAATACACGTTTTTTTGTTGTTGTTGTTTTTAAACAAGTTAGCGGTTTAATATGGTTTTCCATGTTCTAATTCTGATTTTCAGGAACAAGCAGCTCTTTGAAGTCATGCTTAGAGAAACCCGTATTCCTATCACTAAAATCAGGTGAGGGTCTCACCCTGTTATTTTGTCGTATTTGCATAGCTTGATCCTGCCTGTCTGAACGTTTGCATATTGCTACACATTTACAGGGCAGATGGAGGTGTTTGCACCAATAATTTCATCATGCAACTCACAGCTGATCTGTTGGGGCGTAAGATAGAACGTCCAAGCCACTTTGACATGTCCTGCCTTGGAGCTGCTTTTGTTGCAGGACTAGGAACAGGTAAGGAACAAGTCACATTAGAGTGCAAAAAATAAACTCTTCCTAATCTAGGCTTAATCCATTTTAACTCTATAAAGCCTATATTGTATCATAATTGGTACACAAATTTCTAAGGCCCCTAAATAACCAACATGACCAGAACTTATCTACTACACGCCTTCTGTTGTCTGATTGATAGTTTATACTTTTTAGCAAATAAAAGGCCTTTTAGTATAATTTTAAAAGCTGGTGCGCACATGTCTTTTCTGTAAAATCTGTAAGAATATATTTTATATTGTTAGTAATATTTCAAGACAAACACTTACTGGTTTACTTATTATTATTATCCATACATAACTTTTAGGAAAAATTCTTGATACAACATGATACTTCAGACTTTTGAGGAAAGCTTATTTGTACATCTCTCCATCATCATTGTATTGCATTGCATTATATATTTTGCCCCCCACAATAAAATCTACATAGCTTTGATCATAAAACTAAGCATTTAATTATCATGTTACTAAGACATGTTGAGTGACAAATGGTATTTATTTATATGCATTTTATGCAAGTAGTCTGCTATACTGCTGCATCAAATATGATACGCAATGAAACCCATGCAAGCTTTTTTTTCCCCCTTCCTAATTTTTGCCTAAAGGTTCAATAAAACATTAAAAAAAATAGATGTATTTCAAATGTCAGGCTTTAAAGAGTCAATCTGGCCATTTTATTCTAAATCGTCCTTTAGGCTACTGGAGGAACCAAGAAGAGCTGAAGAAGCTTTTGACCACTGACCAACATTTCCTTCCCCGGAGGAGTAAAGCAGATTGGGACATAGGCAGTCCATACAGCGGTGTGCTGCAGAGCTGGGAGAGGGCTCTTCAGCGCTCTATGCACTGGTACAGCCAGCCCTGATTTACCAGAATACAAGTTGATTCTGTAAACTCCATGTTCATGTGAACGGGTTTAGGGCGATTCTCTCTCACACTGAGAAAACGCTTGAACAGTATGGTTTCCAACCTGGACTTGGAAACTCGCATATCAACTGTTAGTTAGAGTTTTGCCAAATCACGAGGGATTTTACAGATTTACAGCTTGTTTGTTTAAATCCAAGTCACCTAGTTGTGAATCCAGTGGAATTATGATGATGAGGTGACCGGCTGCAGCACAACTCTTACTTCAGAATAAGACAGATGTATTATTATGATTTTGCCAATCAATAATTTAGTCATTAGGTACTGTTGTTTTTTTTTATGAGAAAATTAATTTATTTTATTTTGTATGGTTACTCATCTCCCAAAGGATAACATCTCACCCTAAAGGATTATATGTAATTAGTGTTGTTTACATAGATGGGAGTAAGTGAAACGTACAGCTTTTTTTTTTTTCTATCATACTCTGAGTTAACACACTGTGCATTCATTGCCTGTATGGTCATTTATACAAGCATTCATTAATGTTGTTGTTGTTTTTTTTCAAATGTACATCAGAATACAAAGAGAATGCTGCAAACATGGAAAACTTGTTACCTGAAGTACTATATTTCGTAATGCATTTTAATTTATTTTTTGCTTTATGCATCAACCTGCTATACTTGTTTGTATGCAAAACATTAGCAGTCACAGTTTGCCACATCATACTATCAACAGTGGCTAATAATAGCATACATTCAACTGTAGTAAAAATGAGTAACTGTGAAACTATATGATATCCTAGGCTTTTATCAGGATCTTAAAGAAAGAATCGACAGAGAATATTTGTAAAGATAAATGTATTAATAGATTGTCAAAGAACTCTTAACATTGTGCCATGTTTCATGTCAGTATGTGAAATTAGTTTTTAATAAGTTTTCAGGTTCAAATTGTATGCACTGTCATGTAAATAAAGCAATGGCTTTCATTCTGGGGTCAATGACCTGATAAACATTGTAAAATGCATGGGTCTAAAAATTGTTAAAGTAATGTTTTAATGAAAGTGCTGGGGCAAGTGTCCTATAACTGAGTCTGCCGAACAATGTAATCAAATAACAGTGCAAAGTGAATAAAGTCTTTCAATTAAATGCTGAACGGAATAAGGAATCATTAATTATATATGAAATTATAATCGCGTAGCATTTTTATGTGTGTTTGGGTTTGTCGTGTGTTAAATGTATTATATAATATTTATTTATAGGCCATGGGCGAAGGAAACGGATGTCGGGTTTGCTATTGGTCGATCTAGTTGTCAATCATCTAGTAAAGTGGGCGGGTTTAAAGGAAAATGGCGACTTTATCTGTCGGAGAGCCTCAAGAGATGGAAGGTGAGCTAACTTGTCTATTTTTAATGATTTATTTTGAACAGAGCGCCTAATAAGCCAGAGATTATTCTTTTTGCTCTCACCCTCTGTAACCGAGATGAGTTTTTATTTTTAATCAGTTAGTGCTCTTACCATTCATTCAGACTGTAATGTTGTGATTGTTTACGTTTATCACACAGCAAACTAAAGCTAACGTTACTCTTATAGTCTGCAGGCATGAAATGGTGATAAAAGCCGTTTCGTGGTAACTCTTTTGAGAGTATTTAAATACCAGACCTGCTTTCAGCTGTGTGTATAGTGGACAGGGCGTCAATGCCAGCGCACCTTGCTTGCGGGTTAGCTGATGTAGCCCACCAGCTCACGTTACCTGTCAAAGTCTCACCTGTTTTTCGGATGGTACAGTTCCTGAGAACCTGAATGGAGCTATCATACGTGACAGCTCGCTTTTTCCTTCGACGCCATCCATTTTTTTCTCATTTGCTGGTATCAGCACAGTGCCAGCATGCTGCTGGTGTGGCGAGTGTGTGTGTGGGATGGGTTCATTCAAGGTCTATGCTGCTAAAAGACCATTTATATTGGTTGTAATGAATGTTTTTAATGCGGTTTAAGGGTAAAACACATTATTTTCACATACTGTACATTATTGTTTCTCATCTATGCGCCGCCTTTCTGAAACGCGTTGATTTTTACAAGCTCATCGGTCTGAAAAGCGAGGTTTTCTCTGATTGGCCAGCTATCCAGTGCGGTTGTGATTGGCCGAATACCTCAAGAGTGTGACGTAAATGTTACGGCGCCACCTCACCATATTGTGATGCCGTGTCCTGGCTGGAGCGACTAGACAAAAACATTAAAACCCGTTATAAACAAGGCATTTGTTGCATACAGTGGAGACATAATTACTGATTATAAAGACTTATACTGTCTATTTACGCGTTTGCACTCATGCTGATGTAAACAAAACCACGTCTTCATTTGTGATCAAGAAATGACAAACCACAGCGCTAGCTACCAGCTGCTCACAACCTCGTTGATCGGTCATGGCAGTCCTTTAAATATGAAAAACGTCTGCATGCAGGCCGTCAGAACCAGCCGGCCATTGTAGTTCTAGAGTAGCGGTGGCTGGCGATTCGACGAAGAGCGTCCGGAGTAGCCTTGCGGCAAACACATGTTAACGACTCCGGGATGGGCTGGAACTATCCGGCTTCGTCCACGGTGAAGCCGATCCCGTGATCCACAGCGCTGAAGGTGTGCTGTTTTACCTCAGCGATCCGCCCGGATCCATCTATAGGCCATGACGAGCGGATATACATCCTCCTTTTTTGGACGCCAAACAAAGTAGTCTATTCCGCTTTTGACCACGACGCGCGCCTTGCACAACATTAGCGGCACAACATACTACAGCATCGAGAATAAGTTAGCCGCCTTTGTTTGCGTGTAAACATTTGGGTGCGCGGTTATGCAAATCTTACGAATCACATTTAGGTGAGGTATGACATGTGGAGAGGCGTTTCTTAGAACGGCCTTTTTGGCGGGTCGGGGCGTGGTTGACTCTTATTTTTTTTTATAAAGAATATCTCTTTGGATTTGATACTTTATTCTTTGCAACTTTACAGATCTTTTTTCACCAAGAGCTTGTAACACTCCAAAGCTAAAGGAAAATTGAAATCGCATTACATGACCCCTTTAATGGATGGGGATTTGAAATCGTGCTTTCATATTAAAGTACGTGCTATCACGATTATTTGGCCCAGATAACAGCAGTGACATTTTGTAAGCAGGTTAGTACTGTGGGTGTGTCACTGTTATTCATAAAAACTGTGATTTAAAGTTGACAGGAGGGGTGAGTCTGAGGAATCTGGTGATGATGAGACCAAGAGGAAGAGTCTCAATGGAGAGGTCGACTCCTTGCAAGCCCCCTCGACTGGTGAGACCACCTTGCCGTGAGGGGAAAAAATTTAAACGATGATCTTTATGATCTGTTTCCTTACCGCTTCTCTCACTTTCCTTTTTAGTACCCAAGGAGTCACCGGTTGACATGGACACCATAACCTTAGACCCAGATGAAGAGGTGATGAGAAAGATGTTCAGATTTTGAGAGGTTAGACAGATGATGTTATTAGCACTATGATTCACTGTGTCTTGATTATTTATTTAGGATGTGGATCTGGTCCACTGCCGCATTGGGAAGATTGAGGGTCTGGAGGTTCTTCGGAAGGCAAAGGTGAGAGTATCAAATGCTGGTGTTTTTTTTGAGGTAATGTAGTAGGGTTGTATAGTAACTGGATAGAGTTGCTTATTTGGAGTATAAATTAATTTTGCCCAGTTACAGATCTTAAATTGAGTCATTTTCTTTGTTTCTATCATCAGACAATTTCTCTTAAAGGCAAATCCTTCATCAAAATGCAATTGAGAGCTTGACATCCTTGTCTCACTTGAGGGAACCTCGATCTTCTATGACAACCATCCGCAAATCTGAGGAATGCATTCATTGCCCTAACTAGCTTGAGAAGGCTCGATACACTGATTAGACTTGATTTTGTCCAGACCCTTTTTTTTTTTTTCTTTTTTTTTTTTTTTTTTTACACTTCAGTTTAAAAAATGTTATTTATCCTTGCTGATTCAAGCGTGCGTCGATTTTTATTTTATTTTTTATCATTTTAATACTAATGCATTCAATTTATCAAAAGTAACTTTCTTTTAATCAAAGAATCCGGAAAAGAAATGTCACGGTTTCCCCCAAAACGTTTTAAAATAGAAAATTTAAAAAAAAAAGATTTTAAAGAAAGATTTTTTGTATTCAGATTCCTTGTGATATTTTTTGGGGACACAGATGTGAGGGGAAAAAAGCTTTGTTAAACAAATAAAAATCCTGAAAGATTAAAAAAAAAGGTTTACAAAACCAACATGAATACTAAGAATTGTATAAACTGGTTTCTAAAAATGTTATATAGTCTCTTGTACTTAAAGAATTGAAAAAGTACAAATACATGCAGCTTCCTCATTTGTGGTTGTGATTTGCAGGCAGCTAGATGTATCGTTCAACTTACTAAGGAAGATTGAGGGATTGGAGTGTCTCACAAAAATCACGAAACTCTTCCTGCTTCATAATAAGATTATGAGCATTGCCAACCTCGATCAGCTGACGAGCCTCCAGATGCTGGAGCTGGGCTCTAACCGCATCAGGGTGAGACATCCAAATCTGCTCTTTGTGTTACATATTCTTCTTTGCTCTGTGTTTCCTGGCTTGAATTGTATGTATGTAAATGCTTATGTTGTTATGTACATTTTAGGTTATTGAGAATCTGGATTCTCTTACTTCTTTGGAGAGTTTGTTCCTCGGCACGAATAAAATCTCTCGGCTACAGAACCTTGATGGATTGCACAGTCTGACGGTTCTCAGTATCCAGGTGCGTTTGTGCTGGAAAAGTTTTTTTTTAAAGCCAAATTTGCCTTCTCTGTTGGGTGTTAACATCTGTTCCTGTCTGACAGAGTAACCGCATCACGAAGTTGGAGGGACTCCAGAATCTTGTCAGTCTGCGAGAGCTTTACTTGAGTCATAATGGCATTGAAGTCATTGAGGGCCTGGAGAACAATGTAAGATCTACCATGGTTGCCCACAGATGCGATACTTTTTCCTGTCAGTTCTACATTTATGCACAAGATGTTTGCACAAAATATTTGTGGCTTAGCATTGGTTTACAATCATGTTTTGCAAGCAAATTGCAAGATAAAGAAACCACCATAAAAATGCATGTTAAGAAGCTGTCAAAACTAGAAACGGTCTAGTATCTAGTAGTTTTGTGCTTAATATTCGCATTTCTCCAGCTATTCTGAAGTTCTCCGACTGCACCTTTACTCCACAGGGGATTTCTGTGTGTTCTGATCTGCCGACACATCAGTGGTTTTATTTTTATCCGCCCCAGAATATTTTCGTGCTAGAATATACAGATCTTTCATCTTTCTTCCCTTTCTTTTTTAGAAAAAGCTGACAACTTTGGATATCGCTGCAAACAGGATAAAAAAGATTGAAAATATCAGCCATTTGACTGAAATAAACATTTTTGGGTAAGAAAACAAAAAAAAAGATAGGTTGACGTATGTTTTAGGCACACTACATGGTACTATTGTAGCCTTCAAAAGTTTGGGGTCTGTAAGATTTTTTTTAATGATCTTACAAGTCTCTTATGCTCACCAAGGCTGGATTAAATTGATAAAAAAATATAGTAATAACAGTAATATTTTATATTTGATTACAATTTCATAACGGTTTCTATTTTAAAGGAGTCATTTAGTGGAGAATCAAAATGTTCTTATATTTACCTATAAGAGGTTACTCTACAAAAGTAAACGTACTAGCCAGTTTGAAGAATCAGCCGTTAATTTTGATAGGAATAATTATTTTTTCTAACCCTTCTGGAGTTCGGATTTGACATGCGGGCTACACTGTGAACAGCACTATCACATCTCGACACTACCGCACACCTCTAAAAAGCATCTCGTCCATCACTAAACAAGGAGGTGTGTTCTGAACAACTCATGTCTGTCCATCAATCACAAGAGCAATACTGCTGTTAGATAAAGATGTCGAGTTAGACTGTCAAACTCGAGACGTTGTTCTGTCAGTGGATGTAAAGAAACTGCACCTTCAAAAACTTTGCATAGCCTTCCTAAAGATCTGATCATTAGAAATGCATGGCTTGAGTTTATTTTGAATGATGATTGAGTGCTGAAAGCAGTTGTGCTGCTTAATACTTTTTTCAGTGAAACGGTTTACGATTCTTTGTGAATAAAAAGTAAAAAACTTATTTACTTAGAACACAGAATCTTTTGTCATATTCTATACCTGTTTTTTACGGTCACTTTTTGATCAGTTTAAATAGCATCTTTGTGATAAGTCTATTTTCTTAAAAAAGAAAATAAATCTTACCAACAACCCAGCACACCATTTATCACTGGTAGTGTATGTAAAAATTGTACTTCAGAGTATCAATTTAGAATGCTTATATTTTACTTTAATAACATCTAAAAAAAATTGAGCTAATGTGTGTTGTTTTTTTTCCCTTCTTTTTCTTTTTTGTGTTCCTTATACAGATGAACGACAACCAAATTGATAACTGGGCAGACTTGGACGAACTCAAGAATGCCAAAGGTCTAGAGACCGTCTATCTGGAGAGAAACCCTCTGCAGAAGGACCCTCAGTACAGACGCAAGATCATGTTGGCTCTTCCCAATGTCAGGCAGATTGATGCCACCTTCATCCGTTTCTGATCATCCACCTCATTGTGCCCTCCCTCACCCAAAACACCCACAGCATATTATAAACGCACCACTACCATATTACCCTCATGCACCTCATGGACACTGTATGCCCTGTTTATCTCTTTTATTTACTTTTTAACAACAAAAAAGAAGAATCTCACACTCCCAGTGTTGCCATTCCATGTGCTGGCACCTTTTACTCACACAGAGACTGTATACCTATGCTCTGACTTATGCTGTAGTGTGAATTGCTTGTTAATTTATTTTCAGTTTAGGACATGATTAGTCTGAACTCAAAGGAGCCAATGCCTGTTGCTCTCGAAATTATATCAGCGCTAAATCTTACTGCCCTTAGCATTTTGGTAAGGAAAACATAGCATCGTAGTTATCCCTTCTTGCTCCCTCCATCCATGTAGGTAATTTTAAAATCAGACATTTCCGCCATGTATGATTTACATCAGGCATTGAGGTCTTATTTACTATACGAGGTGGTAAAAAGGTCAGAGTTCACATTGCATTCAGAGACTGAAGATGGCTGAGGAAATTCTTATTCTTTAATGTGATCAGGGACCTATTTCTTGATGTTGTGCTCTATGAATTCAATTCGCATATCAATTCTGTTTTCCTGGTTGTATCAGTATGTTACATTTTTGCTGGTTTAATGTTACATGACTCATAATGTTCATGTCTTTAGAATACTGAATATAATTAAAGGGATTCATTCCACTTTAAACTAAGGTTATTCCACAACTCATCATTTTGTGATGATATTTTTCTGTATTATAGTTTTTTTTTTTTTTTTTGGAAATATTAAATATCACATGCACTCAATATTCACACAGAGACACCTCATGTTAATGTATGGTCTCCTCCCCCAATACTAGGTGAATGGAAGAGGCCACAGTGTGGTGACTGTGTTTGGCCACTCCCATTTGAGGAGAGGAGAGAGGAGGGGGTCTGAGGGGGTTTCACTCTCAGCTGATTCTTTATGGAATAAACCAGGGCTGTCCAAACGCGGTCCTGGAGGGCCGGTGTCCTGAAGAGTTTAGCTCCAACCCCATTTAAACACACCTGAATCAGCTAATCAAGGTTTTACTAGGTATACTTGAAATTTCCAGGCAGGTGTGTTGAGGCAAGTTGCTGCTAAACTCTGAAGGACACCGGCCCTCCAGGACCCGAGTTTGGACAGCCCTGGAATAAACCCAGTCCCTTTAAAAGGGTTAAAGAACAACTGCATAGGATTGCTTTTAATTTGCTCCAATTTTCACTTTGTTTTACAAGCTTGGTTGACTGTTTCAGAATTGAATGTACAATAAATAAACTGAATTTGAACAATGCTCACCCATCTGATGTTTGTTTTGCATTCAAGACATACAGGTTACCTCTGATTTCACGATGCAACTCATTTTACATAAATATTAATAGCAGACAGCGCTTTAGTGGCCATTGCTAAATACAGCAATATTGGAAAGGCCAAGATCCTATTCGAAATGTTTTAAAGTGTATTCCATTCAACACATGAATGTATTGACACATTCTGTCAGTCTCAGATCAACAATATTTTCACAAGAGTATTCATAACTTTTAAGAATCTCGTAAATGATATTGATCGACATAAGCTTCTAATAAAAACAGCAGCACTATCAAATGCACTGAATAAAGAAGGTCATGAGTAATGTTTAAATATAAATATAATACATATACAGTCGTGGTCAGAATTATTGACACCCTTGGTAAATATGAACAAAAAAGCCTGTAAAAACTAAATCTGCATCGTTAATCCTTTTGATATTTTATTTTAAAAATTCACAAAAATCTAACCTTTCATTGGAGAATAAGAATTTAAAATTGGGGGGGAGGGGTCTCATTATGAAATAAATGTTTTTCTCTAATAAACTTTGGACACAATTAACAACACACTTTATTCAATTTTTTTTTTTTTTTTTTTAGTTTTGAAAATTTAAAAAAAACCTGCTATTTGCTAATCCACTCTGAGTTTTCTCCTATAATGCCTGATGAGGTTAGAGAGCACCTGACAAGAGATCAGAGACCATTCCTTCATCCAGAATCTCTCCAGACCCTTCAGATTCCCAGCTCCTCTTCAGTTCACCGCTCTCATTTTCTATAAGGTGCAGGTCAGAGAACTGGAATGGCCATAGCAAAAGCTTGGTTCGAGTGCCGAGAACCCGTTTTTGTGGTGTTTTCCTTGTGTTTGTTTTTTAGGTGCTTGTTTTTTTGGATTATTGTCCGGATTGGAAGATCACACACATGCCCATCTATAAGATTTCAAAGAGTCAGTCACTTTTTGATTATTCTATCTATTGCTATTCTTATAGAATCACTGTATTCCCATGTGTCGAAACAAGATGTCCAGGACCCTCCAGACGAAATAGAGCCCACAACCTACAATACAGCCGTATATTTGTCATTGTACACATGGGTAAATTATTTTTCATGTGCTAATCACCAAACCCATCTTGAGTGTTTGGCTGGCTACAAAGCTCATTTTTAGTTACAATCTGACCATAGAAGCCAGTCAGTTTGAAGTTCCGTCGTAGGATCCTGACCACAGAATATGCCTGGGCATCTTTTTTGGATGAAGTCATTTTCTTTTCTTGATTTGTTTGTCATTGACACCCTCAAAAACCTGTGGTGTCTGTGCTGTTTGATTTTTTGTTAACAGTTTTCTGACCCTGAACTCCCCTATTTTCTGCAATTCTCCATCTGTGCTCCTTGGAGAGTCTTTAGCCACTCGAACTCTCCTCCTCACCGTGCATTAGGGTGATATAGGCACACGTCCTCTTCCAGGCAGATTTGTAACATTTTCTGTTGATTGGAAATTCTTAATTATTGCCCTGATGGTGGAAATGGGAATTTTCACTGCTCTAGCTCTTTTCTTGAAGTCACTTTCTAATTTGTGAAGCTCCATTATCTTTTGCTGCACATCAGAAATATATTTGGTTTTTCTCATTGTGATGGATGATTAATTTGGAATTTGTTTTCCCTCCTATTTATATTTCTATGAAACAGGAAGCCATGGCTGGATAATTTCATGTCCATAATCACCCTGGTATGCTAAAAATTGTGAATATGAATGGGAATATACTTGAGATATTTTACTCATAAGAATTTCTTGGGGTGCCAATAATTGTGTCCAACGTGTATTTGAGAAAAACATTTATGTCATAATGATATTTCCCACCATTTTAAATTCTTATTCTCCAGTGAAAGGTTAGATTTATGTGATTTTTTTTAAACAAAAGATCAAAATGATAAACAATGTCGATTTATTTTCACAGCCTTCTTTGATCATATTTACAGAGGGTGCCAATAATTCTGACCACGACTAATATATATATATATATTTGTCATTAAATCATTATGGTAATAACAGCAATATCGTTCAGTATATCCAACTTCTGATTCAGCCACAATATACCAGTACTTTTACACATAATACCCACGTACTACCTATATACGGGCCTACTTTACCCTATTTCTAGCTATAGTTACCATGATCATCGGGTTTGTATTACATATTAAATCATTGTTAGTCGCCTATATCAAATTTACATTAATTCGAGAGTCTAATCAGATTATGAATTTGCACAGAGTAACCTAGCAAAGACTTCAATGGGTACTCTACTACATCGAGCTGGTCCCTCTACTGTTGCAACAGCTTGAAATAACCTCCAATACATCATAAAATTTTGCATATTTGTATTCTTAACGTGACACTTTGCGAACTCAGTTTTAAAATCCATATTGCATTTAAGAATTTCATGTGTACAAAATCCTAATTACCATCCATCCAACGAGGTCATCCTGAGACTTACTGCAACACTATAAATTGTTTAAACCTCCATCACACTTTACGATAAACATCCACAAACCAGCTTTTATTCTTATTCGGTGAGACAGATTTTTGTCTGCGTTGTTAGAATACAGTGATGAAGAGCGGTATTTAGATTTGGATTACTTTCATTGCAGTTGCGAGATTGTGATCGTAAGCGGTGTCGTCCATCATCTTTCTTATGAATGTAATAATAATTGAATTTTATACATTAATGTGCCAAATTTCCTAACAATTTCGTTCGTGTCACCCCTTTATATAGACTGTGTTATGATTATTAACCTCTTTCATATTTAATAATCCACAATTTTAATATTATAGTCTTATTCTTTCCAAAACATCGTGTCTTCTTGAAACTGACGCTGTTTTAGAAAAGTCTGGATTTGTGACGGGGTGTCACAAAACTGTCTCTCTTGATGGAAACGGCAGATATTGCCCATTGCTTACACGCAAGTGTTTCCAACTTTGGCTCCCCTTTCGATGTAGACAAAAAACAAAATTTTTTTGGAGCTCTCTCCAGCATCGACAATGCTCCTAGGCTAACATTTGTATTAAAAATCGTAAACCTGTAATATTGTAAATTTAAATGATCTGTTTGAATGTTTTAACATATAGGCTACTGTATTCCTATGATGAAAGCTGAATTTTCAGCACATACTCCAGTCTTCAGTGTCACATGATCCTTTAGAAATCATTTTAATATGCTGATTTGCTGGTAACCATTTCTGATTATTTTAATGTTGAAAACAGTTCATATATTTGAGGAAACTATTTTTTCCACGATTCTATTATGAATATTTGAAAGAGCGCTGGAGTTCGTCAGAAATAATTTCTTTTTTATTCTAATTTCTTTTGTCACGTCGCCCCGCATCCACAGCAGAGAACATGGGTTCTATTTGCTTTTGTCGCCTCTGGTGTAACTTAGACACATTGTTTTGGTATTTGTGAATCTTAAGTAGGCTATATAATCTGCTTTACATTTACCTGGCACTGGAAGTCCTTTCACAAACTTGTAACTTACATACTTAGAGCAGAACCATGCATCGTTCATTTATATTTCTACATGGCTCCCTGCAATACAACTCTGATTCTTCAATCGCGCCATCTACTGGTCTGTTATTGATACAACCACAACTGCTACAACTGATAACGGCGGGTAATGCGAGTCATGTTAAGGTAATTATTATATTTCAAATTAACACTTTGCGTTCAATTATTTACTTATCAGGCAAGTGGCCACATGATAAGTGGGAAAAGTACGCAGTGTAGTCTTTATCACCCTGCAGAGGTTTCTTTTGCAAAATAATCTGCTGACTGTACACTATCCCTCAGCCTTGCCGCGCCCCCCTTGTTTGGGAACCACTGGCTTACAGTATTTATCACAAGCACCCGTATTTTGACCAAAAATTAATTACAAATCAAAATATCCTTGCTAAAATAAAGTTGTGCTAAAGTTAGGCACGTAACTAATTGTAATTGTACTAACCTAAGGCGTTTTTTCAGCACACACCGGCACCTCGTCCACGACGCTACCAGTGAACTACATTACCCAGAGTTCCTGGGTGTTGACGCGCGGAGGCAGACGTAGAAAGAGATCCTATTGGTCGATGTCGTGCATGCGCGCAGTCGTGTTGTTGTCAGTGGCGGCAAGATGGCGACTCTCGGAGACGCATCAGCCCCGGGGGTTAATGGGTTAATACAACAGTTCACAGCCATAACTGGTAAATATTGACAAATTGCATTTGAGGGAAATTTTGCGAAGGCCCGTAAAACACGGGGTCTTCAGAAATGCTATATGTAGGGAAGAGGGCATCATCATTACTGCCCCCTCTGTCTTGCAAAGGAAAGAGACTAACGAAAGCTTCGGCTAGCTGCTATATGCACTTGCTTAAATATGGATCTACATGCGAAAGGAAAGAAATCCGAACAGAAAGGGGGCGAGCTGATATAGACTAATTTCTAAAGTATACCGATGGTCATGTAAAACTCTCTCAGGCTGAACTTTGGGCATGTGATTGCAACGTTACTTCTGTTATTTCACCATCGCTACATGTGTAACACCTTTGAATTCAAACCAGATTAGTGCTGCAGTAGGATTTTCACTCTACGATTATTCGTCCCACTGCCATATTTAAATGCTACAGGTTGATTGTGTGTGTTTGAATGTTTTCAGCCACCGCGAGTGTGTTTAACAACTTCGGCAAGTGTGTCTGTGGATATGAGCCACAATCCACAACATGGCGGTTTGTGGAGGCTGATTCTCAATCACTTATCCGTTTCTCTGTATGCTTCTCACAACTCACATCTAAGTGACGGATACACACACAACTATAATGTTCTTAAAGCACTCGGACTGTTTAGTTGAACTGTTATTGGAGGTGTACGCAAAAGCTGCTTTTGAGCATCGCGTGACGGAGTGCATCATTTGATAGTTTAGCTTCTGTTGGTCGGAAAATACAAGCCATGTTTCGCAGCTCGCTACTTTTTCGTAAAGGTGAAAGATGCGCTGGTTGTGCGCATGCGCGCTCCGAAGGGGCGGGTGTTAAGAACTGAAACGAGCGAGACATTCCAGCAGCTCGCTCGCTCTGCTTCTGTGCGCCTTCAACGTAATATTTCAGCTGTTTGTTTAAAACTGCACTGTTTTACATTTATAAGACTATAAGGGTTTGAACAAACAAGGCATTTGTATAAGTACTGAACAATGTCATTTCTTAATACAGGCTGCCTCACCAATCTTTACAGTGGTTTACCACAATTATTTTAAAATACCATAATTATACCTTACATTTTTGCTTATTTATGAGTTTTGTTTGGCATAACATCATGAGAATTACAACATAGGTCTTTTTCAGGCCTAAAACCCTCAGCTACTACTAAATCCATGTATGCATCATTATGCATGATGTAATATATTGCAGAAAAAAAATCTATATTTGTTTGGACTTGAACTCTCTCACTAGATGGATAAAAAAAATACTGAAACAGAAAAGAATAAATAAACAGCTCAAGGTAAAGTTAGCAAAATATGTACAAATAACAAAGTTATTTACAGTTCAAATTAGGCCTGTCGCAATAATCAATATATCGACTTATCGCGCAATATATGTACATGACCTCAATAATTTTTGTGACTCAATATATCACCCATTATATTTACTTAAAAATGTATGTTACTATGTTTCGTACATTCCACATTGTGCCTGTGTCTTTTGCAGCTTCTTGTACATAACAGTGGTGTAGTCATTAGATGCTAGTTCAAATTTAAAAAAATGCTTCTACAAAAAAAGTTTCATCTGCAGATATGGCCTTGTTTAGGGATCTGTGTCTTTGTGCATACGGACATCTGATTGCTGAGTAGGGATTGTGTTTTTCAGCAATACTGTGCACCCTTAATTTACAGAGAAAAGAAGGTCCGGAAAAATCTGTAGATGGAAAAATCTCCATACAAGTTCTTTGTGCATTTTTCTTTTTTTCTACTTGTTACTTTGCACTTTTTGTTAGAAAATGTTTATTTACTATTTATTCAGGTTTTTTAAGGTATCTAATACTTTGATACTTAATTTCCATGCTCTAAATATTCTTAAAAATTAAAAGCTTGTTGTCATTTTTGGAATATTGTCATATTATGCCGTTACATTATGATTATATATTTAGTGGCATAAAATGGTCTTTAAAGTGACAATAATATCGTTTATCGCAATTATTTCTGGGGCAATATATCGCACAACAAAAAAAGTTGGTATCGTGACAGGCCTAGTTCAAATATGCCATATTGTAGTGCTGCGATGCTTTTTGGTGAAACAGCACTGTATTTATTTGTGTTTAAAACATATGATTTCGCCATATAATCTAAGAAAATCCTTGTTGTTTAGTGTCTGACACTGTTATTTGAAGATAACTGTAACCGCAGCACCAGTAATGTGTTTCCAGTTACGGATTCACCTCTTGAAGTGCATCTGCTGTCTTTTCTTTTCCCAGTGTGTTTATGTTTCACCTCACATAATAAATGCTGTTAATGGTTTTGCATGTGTATGTTTGTTTGCAGGAGCCACAGAGAGTGTAGGGAAGCATATGTTGGAAGCATGTAACAATAACCTAGAGATGGCCGTCACCATGTTTCTCGATGGAGGCGGCATCGCAGAGGAGCCCAGCACAAGCACCAGTTCAGCCGGGGCGTCCAGCAGCAGACACCCCCCTGTAGAGTGAGTGTCTTCATATGACACACCAAAGGCTCTTGGTCTCTCTCCCAAGCAGCTATGTTGTTTTTAGTGTTTGAATGCTGTGTTCTTCTCTCTGGCAGAGATGATGTGCGAGCACCCATTCCTCAGAAGCAAGACATTCTGGTGGAGCCAGAGCCCTTGTTTGGAGGTATTACAGTTCCTATTTATACATCTTACATTTGTCTAACCCAGGGGTTCCTAAACCTTTTTTGTCACCCTAACACCTTTTCGTTTATAATTTAGTATCGTGAATCGTATTGCATTGTGAATCATTACATCCCTAATAATAAAAAATCAACACCATCATCATAAAGCAATAATAATAGTTATTATTGTTTTAAATAGGTTTTAATTCTAATTATAAAACATATATTACTGTTTTTTTTTTTTTTTTTTTACTGAAACACAGAAACCATAATTAAAGTTTTCATTTAGCCAAAAACACTGGAAAATTACCAAAAAGTTTTTTAAATAATCAACACTCAAATCAAAACTTCAGTCATATATAAACATATCAGTTGCACTATATGTAGTAGTAAGGAGGTCGAGATGATCGGGTTCATGTGTGCGTCACTCTGAAACACTCGCTCATCAAACTATACAGATGTTTAATTAAATACAAGCATGTGATAATCAAATGCTAAGCTATTTCGTGATTATCGTTCAGCTTTATTTATGTATTTAAATTTTACATTCAGTATAATGAATTATTCGCTTTTTATCAACTCACAAACCCCTCACTATATGCGACACCCTGGTCTAAGCTGTTCTGTTTACATAAACTAATAATATCTTTCTTGCACAGTACCGAAGAGGCGTAGACCAGCACGATCAATCTTTGATGGATTTCGGGATTTTCAGACTGAAACCAGTAAGTATATGTGAGGCATTCTGATGGCACACATGGTCTAGTGCTTCCTCTGAAACCCTGCTGTTGTGATGTGAATCTTTAGTGCGACAGGAGCAGGAGTTGAGAAACGGAAGTGCAGCGGACAAGAAGCTGAGCACTCTAGCCGATCTGTTCCGTCCCCCAATTGAAATCATGCACAAAGGCAGCTTTGAGACGGTAAGCTCTATGACAGCATTAGTAAACCCATTACTATTACCAGTAACGCATCCACTGATTGGCTAATTCATGTGCTTCAGTCTTCTGTGTCATTAAGTACAAACTTTGTCAGCATAATAGTATGTTTTGTTCTTGGCCAAGAACAAGTCAAGCCCTGCAAATCAGGGAGTGTCCAAACGCAGATTCAGGCTGTCGTGAGCCTTAAATCAGGAAAGAACAGAAATCAGGCCAGGCGGCATCAGTTCTTAAAGGGGTCATATGATGTTGCTAAAAAGAACATTATTTTGTGTATTTGGTGTAATGAAATGTTTATGCGGTTTAAGGTTAAGGATTATTTTCCACATACTGTACATCATTGTTTCTGCTCTATGCCCCGCCTTTCTGAAATGCATAGATTTTTACAAAGCTCATCGGTCTGAAAAAGCGAGGTGTGCTCTGATTGGCCAGCTATCCAGTGCGTTGTGATTGGCCGAATACCTCAAGCATGTGACGTAAATGTTACGCCCCTCACCATACTGTGAGGCTTGCGGCAACCACATGTGATGACCCCGGGCTGGACTCTGCTTCGTCATTGGTGAAAGCCGATCCGGCAATCCACAACGCGGAGTTGATGTATTTCCTCAGCGATCAGTACGGATCAGCTCCAGGCATGACGAAGCGATATCGTCCTCTTTTGGAAGGCCAAACAAAGTAGTTTCGCTTTCACAACGAAACACACAGCTCCTTCACGACATGGCGGCGGCGGCAGCAACAATACTATTGTTTTTGTTTTTTTTTTTTTTTTTTTTTTTTTTTTTTTTTTTTTTTTTTTTTTTTTTGTTTTGTTTGTTTGGTTTTTTTTTTTTTTTTTTTTTTTTTTATTTTTTTTTTTTGGTTTTTTTTTTTTTGTTTTTTTTTTTTTGTTTTCAGCGAGAATAAAGTTAAGCTCGTTCTTGCCGTGAACATTTGGGCGGCGTTATGCAAATCTTCCCAGATAGTGAGGTAGATATGTGGGGGCGTGTTAGAATGAGCTGTTTTGGTAGGCGTGGCTGACTCTTAACTTTTATAAAGAATATCTCTTTGGATTTGAGACTTTAGTCTTTGCAACTTTACAGATCTTCTTTATGCACCAAGAGCTTGTAGCACTCCAAAGAGAAAGGAAAATTTTAAATCGCATCATATGACCCCTTTAAAGGAATGTTCCTGGTTCAGCCCTTTTGACAGCATCTGTGACTGATGTGCTGTTAGTTACTACAGAAAATAATTTAAAAAACATCCCACAGTTCGTAAAAACAACCAAAAATCACTTTTACAGAAATGCACTTACAATGAAAAGTCTAGGGGTCAAATGATAGTTAATTTGTGTTCAGGACTTATTCGATCCAGAAGAGATACATAAAAATGAAGGAGAAAAAATGAGTATGGGGACCAAACTTGCGAATGAGCCAAGACTATTGTTTGTTTATTTATGTATTTTTAAAAAAAAAGTTTAGTAAAATAGTTTTTGGGTCCATTTGGACCTGTGTGTCATTTTTGCATCTAAGTTATATTTTGTAAAATATATTTAGCCTCTTGCTCATACCTCATACACACTTTTGGGACTGAATTTAGTTTTTAAACATGAATATGCACGTCAGTTGATGAACCATTGCAGAATGAAAAAGTATTATCTTTTATCTTTTTCGTCTGAAAGTGAAACTTTATGCAAGTAAAATGAATATAGTTTGTTTGAAAATACCAGGTTTCGTTCCAGAGCAATATTGATGTTGTTTTGATGCTGTTTTCTTAGAAAATGAATATGTACGTTTCATAAAAACCTGGACTGTGTTTGAGTAGACTGTTAATGTAAGAGACAAAATAATTTAAGCACTTTAGCAAAAATACAAGCTTGTTTATGCTTTTAATTAGTTTTACATTTGGAATATTCCTGTAAGTCAAGCCATTATTTCCATTATGTGATTTAACACTTTCCCACAATGTGTATTGTGTCACCTCAGGCGAAAGACTCCGGTCAGCTTGAGAACAAATGGCTGATGATCAACATTCAGAATGTACAGGATTTTGCCTGTCAGTGTCTAAACCGAGACGTGTGGAGCAATGACGCTGTGAAAAACATCATCAGAGAACACTTCATATTCTGGCAGGTACATTTACACAGACATAAAAGTCTTCTGTCTCTTTGTCTTCCATGACATTATTTGAATTGTGAATGTGAGCTTTTGAGTTGTTTAGGTAAGCTGTGTTTGCTTGTAGGTGTACCATGACAGTGAGGAAGGGCAGAGGTACATTCAGTTTTACAAGCTTAACAAGTTCCCCTATATTTCTATCTTGGACCCTCGTACAGGTGAGAGAAACAAGGCAGTGTTGAACTGATTTATTACGTTTTCTGGAAAATAAGTTTGGGTCAATTCATTTCAGATGCCCATGCCAAGTCATACATAAAATGACTCGTGTGCCTTTTCTATAATGAGCATATTTTTGATTAACAAAATTAATAGTTTGGGGGTTTAAAAATGACCATCAAAAAAAGGAAACATTTATAACAAGATATATATAATATATATACAGTGGGTACGGAAGTATTCAGACCCCCTTAAATTTTTCACTCTGTTATATTGCAGCCATGTGCTAAAATCATTTAAATTAATTTTTTCCCCTCATTAATGTACAAACCCAACACCATATTGACAGAAAAACGACACCAGAATTGGTGACATTTTTGCAGATTTATTAAAAAAGAAAAAAACTGAAATATCACATTTACACAAGTATTCAGACCCTTTGCGTGACACTCATACTATTTAATCAGGTGCTGTCTATTTCTTCTGTCATCATGAGATGGTTCTACACCTTCATGGGAAGTCCAGCTTGGGGTTGATTATACTGCTTGGAACTTTTCGCCACGATCTCGCAGCCATTCCCTCCCCACCCTAGTCCCCTCCTACACAACATGTCTATATACAGGACACACTTGTGTACAGCTCACAGTGCATGTAAGAGAAAATGAGAATCATGAGGTAAAAGGAACTGACTGAAGAGCTCAGAGACCGAATTGTGGCAAGGCACAGATCTGGCCAAGGTTACAAAAAAAAATTTCTGCTGCACTTAAGTTTCCCAAGAGCACAGTGGCCTCCATTACTTAAATGGAAAACGTTTGGGACGACCAGAACCCTTCCTAGAGCTGGTCGTCCGGCCAAACTGATCTATCGGGGGAGAAGAGCCTTGGTGATAGAGGTAAAGAAGAACCCAAAGATCAATGTGGCTGAGCTCCAGAGATGCAGTAAGGAGATGGGAGAAAGTTGTAGAAAGTCAACCAACACTGCAGCCCTCCACCAGTCGGGGCTTTTTGGCAGACTGGCCTGACGGAAGCCTCTCCTCAGTACAAGACACATGAAAGTTTGCTAAAAAATACCTGAAGGACTCCAAGATGGTGAGAAATAGATTCTCTGGTCTGATGAGACCAAGATAGAAATTTTTGGCCTTAATTCTAAGCGGTATGTGTGGAGAAAACAGGCACTGCTCATCACCTGTCCAATATAGTCCCAACAGTGAAGCACGGTGGTGGAAGCATCATGCTGTGGGGGTGTTTTTCAACTGCAGGGACAGGACGACTAGTTGCAATCAAGGGAAAGATGAATGCAGCCAAGCACAGGGATATCCTCGACGAAAACCTTCTCCAGAGTGCTCAAGACCTCAGACTGAGCCGAAGGTTTACCTTCCAACAAGACAAAGACACTAAGCCGCACAGCTAAAATAACGAAGGAGTGGCTTCACAACATTTCTGTGACTGTTCTTGAATGGCCCAGCAGAGCCCTGACTTAAACCCAATTTGGAGAGACCTAAAAATGGCTGTCCACAAACGTTTACCATCTAACCTGACAGAAATGGAGAGGATCTGCAAGGAGGAATGGCAGAGGATACCCAAATCCAGGTGTGAAAAACGTTGCATCTTTCCCAAAAAGACTCAGGCTGTATTAGATCAAAAGGGTGCTTATACTAAATACTGAACAAAGGGTCTGAATACTTAGGACCATTTGATATTTCAGTTTTTCTTTTTTAATCTGCAAAAATGTCAACAATTCTGGGGTTTTCTGTCAATATGGGGTGCTGTTTACATTAATCAGGGAAAAAAAAATAACTTAAATGATTTAAGCAAATGGCTGCAATATAACAAAGAGTGAAAATGTAAGGGGGTCTGAATACTTTCAGTACCCACTTGTATAGATATATATATATATAGATATATATATATTATATATGAATATATATATATTTTTTTGTTTTTTTTTTTTTGTTGTTAATGCAATTCTTTTTATTGTTTTACCAGGATCTACAGTGGGTACGGAGAGTATTCAGACCCACTTAAATTTTTCTACTCTTTGTTATATTGCAGCCATTTGATAAAATCATTTAAGTTAATTTTTTTTCTCATTAATGTACACACAGCACACCATATTGACAGAAAAAAACAGAATTATTGACATTTTTGCAGATATATTAAAAAAGAAAAAATGAAATATCACATGGACCTAAGTATTCAGACCCTTTGCTGTGACACTCATATATATTTAACTCAGGTGCTGTCCATTTCTACTGATCATCCTTGAGATGGTTCTACACTTCATTTGAGTCCAGCTGTGTTTGATTATTTTGATTGGACTTGATTAGGAAAGCCACGCATTTGTCTATATAAGACCTTACAGCTCACGTCAGTGCATGTCAGAGCAAATGAGAATGGGGTCAAAGGAACTGCCTGAAGAGCTCAGAGACAGAATTGTGGCAAGGAACAGATCTGGCCAAGGTTACAAAAAAAATTCTGCTGCACTTAAGGTTCATAAGAGCACAGTGGCCTCCATAATCCCTAAATGGAAGACGTTTGGGATGACCAGGACCCTTCCTAGAGCTGGCCATCCGGCAAAACTGAGCAATCGGGGGAGAAGAGCATTGGTGAGAGAGGAAAAGAAGAACCCAAAAATCACTGTGGCTGACCTCCAGAGATGCAGTCGGGAGATGGGAAAAAGTTGTAGAAAGTCAACCATCACTGCAGACCTCCACCAGTCAGGGCGTTATGGCAGAGTGGCCCGACGGAAGCCTCCTCAGTGCAAGACACATGAAAAGTTTGCTAAAAACAACACCTGAAGGACTCCAAGATGGTGATTAAGATTCTCTGGTCTGATGAGACCAGGATAGAACTTTTGGCCTTAATTCTAAGCGGTATGATTGAGAAAACCAGGCACTGCTCATCACCATCCAATACAGTCCCAACAGTGAAGCATTGTGGTGGCAGCATCATGCTGTGGGGGGGTTTGTCAGCTGCAGGGACAGGACGACTGGTTGCAATCGAGGGAAAGATGAATGCGCCCAAGTACATGGTTATCCTGGACGAAAACCTTCTCCAGAGAGTGCTCAGGACCTCAGACTGGGCCGAAGTGGTTTACCTTCCAACAAGACAATGACTCTAAGCACACAGCTAAAATAATGAAGAAGTGGCTTCACAACAACTCTGTGACTGTTCGTGAATGGCCCAGCCAGAGCCTGGACTTAAACCAATTGAGGATCTCTGGAGAGAACTAAAATGGCGCATGTACAACCAACGTTACCATCTACCTGCAAGCAAAACTGGAGAGGATCTGAAGGAGGCATGGCAGAGGATCCCCAACTACAGGTGTGAACAATGTTGCATTTCCCAAAAAGACCATGGCTGTATGAGACTCAAAAGGGTTGATCTTGCTTCTACTAAATACTGAGCAAAGGCTCTGAATACTTAGGACCATGTGATATTTCAGTTTTTCTTTTTTAATAAATCTGCAAAAATGTCAACAATTCTGTGTTTTTCTGTCAATATGGGGTGCTGTGTACATTAATGAGGAAAAAAAAATTAAATTAAATGATTTTAGCAAGGGCTGCAATATAACAAGAGTGAAAAATTTAAGGGGGTCTGAATACTTTCCGTACCCACTGTACATTAAATTCATTCATGTCATTAAATGCAATCTTCTTGAAAATGGAAATGAAAAACAAATAAATTTCAACTATATGAAACCAACATAAGTTCAGAGAGTACCTGGCACATGCATTTTGAAATAGATTTTTTATTAAATGTATTGTTTTCAAACGAGTTAATACTGGTGCTTGACATTAATGTTTGTATGAATTTTATACACCATATAAAAATTTAGTTTCTCAAAATCTGAATGAAAATGATTTTTTGATTGCATTACACTGGTTTTGCTATAGTTCATGTATATTCATGCATAATATATAATTTTTTAAAAATTGATAAAGTAGTAAGACATAAGTAGTAAAGTAGTAAAAACATGGTAGTAATATGATAACATGAAACTTTGAAATGTTTGCATATTGTTTAAAAAAAATAATTATTTCAGCATTTTGTTTTGTTTTTCCCTCTGACATATACAGGACAAAAGATGGTTGAGTGGAACCAGTTAGATGTGTCCTCATTCCTGGATCAGGTCACAGGCTTCCTATCAGAGCATGGGCAGCTGGATGGGCAGTCCAGTCAACCTCCGGCCAAGCGGGCTCGTTCTGTAAGTCTTCCACTTTATGCTCCTGGAGGTTCCTGAAAAAACATTTATGTACTTTTGCTTCACTCTTTTTATCCGTCTATACAGGAGAGTTTGATAGATGCCAGTGAGGACAGTCAGTTAGAGGCCGCTAATTCCATCCGCTTTTTCCACCTTTTATCTTCTCCTTCCTGCGCCTCTCTTCAAGAAACACACTACGAGTCCACCCAGGACAAGGCAGAGTCACGCTCAGATGAGGATTCAGATGCCGAGCCTTTCTCTGACAGCGAAGGCCTGATCTCAGTGGATGGCTCAGACAATGAGGCCGGTGGAGGGGAGGATTCTTTAGACGGACACATCTCTGCAGAGGTAGCTCCTCCTATCAGGCCGGACAGCCCAGCCCATCACAGGAAGTCCCCACACAAAGAGCTGTGCCACAGGAAAGAGGAGAGTAAGAAGAACCACCTAGAGCCGGTTGGGCTCGAGCTCAGTCACAGTCAGACAGGACAAGCTGAGTCCCAACAGCGACTGGGAGAAAACCACAGATCCACATCACACCAGCCCTCAGAACCTGCCGGCACCAGCACAGCAGATCCAGACGACAACGGTATACACCATTTCTCTGATGTCAGTTGTCCAAAGAAATAGTTCACTCAAAGAGAAAATACTGTCATTATTTGCTCACTGTGACGAGAGGGGCGGGGCCGAGAGCCGTGGAACGAGCGAGGCCGGGAGTACGGAAATGAGTCAATACTGCACAATCATGGTCTCGAGTTCACGGAGGAGCTCCTCCTGTGGGGGAAAAAACGAAAAGGAGGAGTGATGACAGTGAAAGACGAGAGAGGACCAGGCCTGGAGTTTATTTTGTGTTTTGGTTTTGTTTGTGCGCGACAGTCGTCCGTGAGGGGCTGTCGCGCTATTTTAAGTTTTGTTTATTTTATTATTAAAGTTGTGAAGGGTTAAAAAAAAAAAAAGTAACAAAGTTCGTAAGTCGGGCAGAGGAGGCGGGAACCGGCGAACCTTCAACAAAAACTTTACAAATAAACAAACACAAAAATAGTCGGACAGCCCCTCGCGGATCGACGGCACGCACCAAACAAAACACAAATAAAGTCCAGGCCTGGTCCTCTCTTGTCTTGCACTTTCGTCACTCCTCCTTTTATCCTTCCGGTGCTCCTCTGTGGGACTTGAGACCAGTGAGTGGCGCAGGTGTCGCGAATTTAGCATTTACTCCACCGGCCTCGCTCTATTCACACGGCTCTCGGCCCCACCCATCTCGTCACATACCCTCAATGATGATTTCAAACTGATAGTTCATAGGGACTGGTCTGCGAAGTCCAAAGAACCACTATTAAAAGCTAAGGTATAAGGTAGGTCCCTATGAAACAAACATCTGTGTGAGAAACAGACTGAAAATGGAACTATTCTCTTGCTTCCCTCCCAAAAGATGCTAATTTGCGAATCATTGTGTCCAAGAGGGAGTCAGAAGAAAAAACAAAGCAAACCCCTTGTGAATGGAATCATTCTTTTGAGTTGCCACCGCATATCGCCCTGCAGCCAAAGACTGGTTGCCCACTGAGCTAGTACCTGGATGTCAGTACCTCCTGGGAAAACTAGGTTGCTGCTGGAAGAGCTGTTAGTGAGGCCAGCAGGGGGTGCTCACACTGTGGTCTGTATGGATCCTAATGCCCCGTAAAAATCACCGTCCTTCGGATGAGACGTTAAACCGAGGTACTGACTCTCTGTGGTCATTAAAAATCACAAGATGTCCACCCCTACAAGAGTAGGGGTGTAACCCCGGGGTCATGGCCAAATTCCCTTCCCTTGGCAATCATAGTCTTATAATCCCCATCCACTAAATGGCATTCTTCTCTTCCTCTCACCTGTACTGGCCATGTGGTAGGCCTGGGCCAGTTGTCCGGTGGCGGCTTCGCATCTTCCAGGTGGAGGCTAAACACTGGGGTTGGATGAGGAGGACCCACACATGCTATTAAAGCGCTTTGTGTTGCTACACAATGCACATTAAATACTAGGGATGCACCGAAATGAAAATTCTTGGCCGAAGCCGAACAAAATGAAATACTGGGCTGAAGGCCGAATACCGAACACGGTTTTTTCGAGTTTTTCCCCCATGTATTTTGCCAATTTTTTCACCATTGCATAAATTAAATGTGCTTTTTACTGTTTTGTCTTGCTTATCAAAGAAAAAAAATCTATTACAAAACAACAATTAAAAAAATATTTAACAATTTAACATTCTAGCCGACATTAAACCAACAAAGCACAATTTAACTTAAAAATAATAAGTTAGTAAAATAATATTTTTTGGCCATTTTTTAGACCCCTTCTTGAATCAGGCATGCATTTTTGCCTTCCAAATAAATGCAGCCTTGCTTAGCAGAAGAGACTTCTTTTAAAACATATGTAAAAATATATTACAGATCCTAATTTGAACACTATGTGTGAATGGTACATAAGGTGTTAATAGAGCTGTGGGTACGATATTTCATATATTTCGGTTCTTATTTATTACAGAGCAAAAGTAAAATTACCAATAATAACATTTATTAATGTGATGGAATTTTTGCTTTTTCTCAACTTTTATTTTGGCAGAAACCCGCAGGAAGACCTCAGTGCTTCTTTTTGTTGACAAATTATTCTCATTACGAATTTGGGAAGACGTTTGTTGCACGTATTGCATTGTCACCTGCCTTGTAAAAATTCATTAAAATGTTATTGAGCAGCTGACGAGTAACACAGTTTCAGTGGAGAGTCCTCACGTTAAGAATTGAACCCTAATGCGTGCAGTGCTGTTTGAACACATGCAATTCCTGCGTGTATTAGAAAACATAACATTCTGCAGTTTATTTAAGGTTAAGGTTTTGATTTAATCATCATACAGTAACCAGCAACAACCACCCTTCCTCTTCTCATCGAAGACATGCGATGCAGTACTAAACAGTCTCTCGCTGTCGGTGCTTGTAATGATTTTTGCGTCTTTCTCGGACAGCTGTTTCCACACTGCCGTCATGTTTGCTGCATTAGCACACGCCTCTATTTGATCGTGTCACGTCATTGTTTGGTACAATTTATTCGGTCTTTTCGCTTATTCCGAATAATTTCGGTTGCCGAACATTCGGTGCATCCCTAAATAAAAGCGCTACATAAATGCCTCATTCATTCATTCATTTATTAATTTTGAGCCAGATTAGAATCTTTGGAAATCCAACGCATTGTTTCAGTGATCCAGTCATAAGGAGTTTGTGTGCTAAAAGCTAGAATGGAAGATTATCAGTTAATAATGACTTAAATTTCAGTCTGTTTCTTCCAGAAATCTATCAGATGGCTTAAGAAGACTTGCATATGGTCAGTTTTGTTTTGTTTTGTTTTGCCATTTTTGGACCCGTCATATGGAAACGATCTGATCTTCAAACATTGACCTTTTGTGTTCTACAGAAAAGATAAAACAATATACAGGTTTAGAATGACATGTAGACGAGGTAAATAATTAGTTTTTCTTTTTTTTTGGTGGTTGTCCCTTTAAAGGATTTGAACATTTATACATGTTAATAATATTCAGTTAGAATGAATTAATGTAATAAAATGACTCTGTCCACAGGACCAAAGGCCCGCTTAATGCTGCGATACCCAGATGGCCAGAGAGAACAGATAGCACTGTCTGCTAAAGCTAAACTCATGGTGGGTATGGCGTTTCATGATTTGTGTAGTCCATAGGTGTCACACTTTTTTTGCCATTGCCAACTTTGTCCCTACTGATAATCGCTTAAACTTTTACCATGATAAAAGGTTGACAAGATAAACTTCTGTTTCGTCCTTTTAATAACAAGATTAGTAACCTTTTTTTCAAATAACAAAACGAACAAACAAGAATAATACAGAGCCATTCAAAAAGCAATTACAAAGTGAATACAAAAATCTAAAACATCTAAATACTGTTTGTCAATACTTGCTTGCTTCTCCATGACAAGTGAATGTCAGAAACAAAGCTTTTGTGTATCAGGCTATTGCTGCTCTTCCTCAAGTGCCACCTACTGTCAAAAAGCCGGTACATTTTAACTGGTTGATGGAAAATTAGATAAGAACCTAGAATGCACATTTGTAAAAATCATAACAGTTCGGATAAGTTATCTAGAATTATTCATGGTATTATGAAGTGTTCACAATAACAATACTGTGCTTTATGACTGTATCATTTGGGGAAAATGTTTTATTTTGTGTGTGTTTTTCTTTTCTGATAAAAGTTGTTATTTGGAATTTAAAATTCAATTTAAAAATCCAGGTTTGCTGTGCTTTATTGTAGGGCTGCACAATTTAGCTAAAACATAATTATTTATCAATGTCTTATTAAATAAACAATAAAAAATCTTTTAAAAATAATTATTTAAATAAATATATATTGAGTTTTAACAGCTGTCAATTCCAATACTAATATTTATCTAATTATTTATTTTTCAAACATTAAACCATCCAACTTGTATTTGGAAAACCACAGGAGGCCATCAAAGCTCTCTTTTCTTGATAGCTCTTCTCATCAGAATTCAAATGATCCTAATCATAATGAGTTTTATTGCCCGGTATTTTTACACAAGACGAGGACTTTGTTTTCATGACAGAATCTGCCACAGTGTAACAGTAATGACAGTGACATCACAAAAACACATGAAATAAAAATAGAAAAGGATAAACAAGTAACTGAAGGATAAAAATATACAATCGAATTGTATGTATGCAGTTATTAACAATATACAGTTTATGTACCAGGTAATCATGCAAATAAAATGTAGACTGAGTGTGTTTGTTAGCTAATAAGTGTATGAGTGGAATAAATAGTTTTTGTTCCACAGTATTGCATGTTTCATCGTGAGATGGATTGCTTGAGGGAAGAAACTGTTCCTGTGTCTGTCCGTTCTGGTGCTCAGAGCTCTGTAGCGTCGACCAAATGCAACAGTTCAAAGAGGGAGTGTGCTGGGTGTGTGGGGTCCATAGTGATTTTGCCAGCCCTTTTACTCAGTCTGGATGAGTACAGTTCTTTGAGTGAAGGGAGGGTTGTACCAATGATTCGTCAGCAGTCCGGACTACACTCTGTAGTCTTCTGAGGTCAGACTTGGTAGCTGAGCTGAACCAGACAGTAATAGAAGTACAGAGGACAGATTCAATAATGGCGGAGTAGAACTGGTTCAGCATCTCCTGTGGCAGGTTGAATTTCCTCAGCTGGTGAAGGAAGTACAACATCTGCTGGGCCTTTTTTACAATGGACTCAATGTGATTGTCCCATTTCAGGTCCTGAGAGATGTTGGTGCCCAGGAACCTGAATGACTCCACAGCAGTCACAGTGCTGTCCATGATGGTAAGTGGAGGGAGATTGCCCAAAAAAAAAAGAGGGGTTTTCCTGAAATCCACTGTCATCTCCACTTTTTTAGCGTGTTGAGCGCCCCCCAGGGGTGTTTGTTGAACTGCACAACCAGACAGCCAGCTGCTCGTCCTCCTGTCTGTAAGCAGACTCGTCTTCGTTGTGTATGAGGCCGATGATGGTAGTGTCATCTGCGAATTTCAGGAGCTTGACAGAGGGGTCCTTTAGATACTTCTCATTACCAAAGATTGTTGAAGATGGTGTACATTTTGTGTTACCAAATCATGTTAACGTGACCCTATGACCCAAGCAAATTAAGCCATAAGCATGTTTTCACTTTTCTTAATCAGGCAGTCCTATAACAGATTACCGAAAACCAACATATGTCCTACCCCGTACCAATTCAATGCAAACCTTATTTTCTGTTATAAAAGGGAAATAGTTGCAGCAGAGGCAAGTAATACAGAAACTTCTCGGTTACGTATGTAACCCTCGTTCCCTGAAGGAGGGAACGGAAACGTCATGTCGGTGACCGGCGAATTGGGATCTCGCTTAGAGAGACAAATCTACTTCGAGTGTAAACTAAACGAGTGCCAATGCACATTGGCATGCGATTATTGCATCCTGCTGCCGTTGATCACAGTGTGAGTATAAGTAGGCAGTAGATGCAGCGCATATTCAGATTTTCGCTGAGGAGCCGAGCCGGTGACCGGCTGGCCGCTCAGCGATGGTACAGCAGCGGTGTTGACGGGATATGATTCCATTCCCTCCTTCTGGCTGCCGAGGGGACGGAGGAACACAACAGGATCTACTATATGGACTCTCTGGAGTGGATTTAGCAAGCCGACCCGAAGCCGGGGTCTCTCAGTTCTTCTACCCGTTTGAGGTGGGAACCAGGGGGGGAGTAACCGCTCCACTCGAGCTATAGAACTGAGCAACTATCTGCCGTGAGGTGCCCATAGGGATCAAAACACGCTTCTAAGTATAGTACGCTCGCAACCTAACGGGCAGGCACACCCCTGTGCCCTGATACTCCCTATGCCGTGGACCATCCTCTGCTTAAGACTGCATTCCCTTCTGCTGCCGGCCTCCACGAAACAGAGCTGTCTGAGATCCCGAAGCTTGCGTCCTTTCCTACGTAGCATCTCAATGCTCGGCCGGAAAATCCAAAGCTACGGCTGGGTCTGCGTCCTCTGGGGCAGTGCTTGCAGGCTCACCACCTGATCCCTGAAGGGATTAGTGGGAACCTTGGGCACATAGCCGGGCCGGGGCCTCAGATTTACCTGGGAGTCAGCCGGCCCAAACTTTAGGCACGAATCGTCGACCAAACATGTTTGCAGGTCCCCTACCCTCTTGATGGAGTCCAATGCAAGCAGGAGCAGAATTTTCATTGAAAGAAACTTTAGCTCAACCACCTGCAAAGGCTCAAATGGGCCCCGCTGTAGTGCCATGAGCACCAGAGTCAGGTCCCAAGAGGGTATAGAGGAGGGCCGTGAAGGATTTTAGCCTTCTCGCCCCCCTAAGGAAACTGATGACCAGGTCATACTTCCCTACCGACTTCCCTCTCAAGGGGTCATGGTTATCAGCAATCGCAGCGACATAGACTTTATGGGTGGAGGGAGACAGCCTTTGCTCCAAACCCTGCTGCAGAAAGGACAGCACGATTCTGATCGGACATTTCTGGGGATCTTCTCGGTGAGAAGAACACCACTCAAAGAACAGGTTACACTTCAAGTGCATAAGTGTGTCTCATCTCGTCCTTCCTCAGAGGCCACTGCCAAGGAGCTGTCACAGGAGCATCAAGTTCCGGGAACCAATTCCGCAGTGGGCCAGTAAGGCGCCACTACAGAACCTGCTCCTCGGTCCTCCTGACAGCAAGAATGCTCACTGGGGAAAATGCATACTTGCAAAGGCCCCGTGGCCAGCTGTGTGCCAGTGCGTCCGTGCCGAGTGTTCCCTTGGTCAGGGAGTAGAACAACTAGCAGTGAGAGGTTTCTGGAGAGGCAAACAGGTCTACCTGAAATGACTCCAAATCAGCTGGACCGGCCCCTGGGTATAATTGCTGCCTTCTCCTCCTGGAGCGCAGCTTGTTACAGCTCTCGGCTAACCAGTTTTGTGCAGACCAGAATGTGAATGGCCTAAGCACCTCAGATGCTCTGACCTCCAGAGGAGGAGTGCGTGCGAGGTTGCGGACTGCGGCTGGGTAGCGTAGACCCACTTTGTCGGGTTGAGGTACGCAACGGTCACAGTGTTATTGTCCTACAGACCATACGGGCTTGCCCTCGTAAGCGCCCTTTGAGACGATCAAAGGCCAGGTTTACTGCCAGCACTCTAGGCCATTAATGTGCCAGTGCAGTGGGGACCGTCCAAAACCCTACACTGAATCCCGTCGAAACTTTCGAGCCCCGCCCACTGGTTAGAGGCATCCGTGTGAACCACGCAATGGCCTGACGACCTGTTTTCCAGGGGCACGTCCTGCCAGAGAAACGCAAGTTCTACCGACGGGTTAAGTTTGGCTGGCAGGCCTGTGTGACTTCAACCCTTGAGTGCCCTATCCCACGCCCACCTCCAGGACTCTGCCAGGGACCATTGTTAAAGCGTCTCATATGCCGCATCCCCATCCGCATGACTGCCACTGCCGCTGCTATAATGACCCAGGAGCCATCGAAACTGTTCAGTGGGACCGCCTGCCTGCCCTTCAACATATTTGTGCATTCACACCGACGAGCTCCGACTGCATGAGTGCGTGCTCGCCCGCATCCACCCATACCGAGAAAAGAGATCCTCTCCAAGGAGAGTTTGCTCTTTTCCCAGTTGACCTGAAGTCCCAACCGGCTGAGGTGCGAAAGCACCAAGTCCCTGTGTGCACACAACTGATGCTGAGACTGAGCTAGAATGAGCCAGTCGTTGAGGTAGTTGAGAATGCGAATGCCCTGTTTTCCTCAGGGGAACAAGGGGTACCTCCGCAACTTACGTGAAGTCACGGGGTGACAGGGACAGCCCGGAGGGCAGGAAAACATACTGATATGCTCGTCCTTCGGACACAAACCACAGCAATGTTCTGTGGTGCGGAAGGGTCAACACATAAAGTACGCGTCCTTCAGGTCGACCGCTGCAAACCAATCTCGGGGAAGGATGCACCCGAAGATGCGTTCCTGAGTCAACATATTGAACGGTAACCGGTGAAGGGCCCAGTTCAAGACACGCAGGTCCAAGATCGGTTGTAACCCACTGCCTTTCTTGGGTACAATGAAGTAGGGGTTGTAAAAACGCTGTAGCGTGTAAGGTGGAGGCAGCTTCACCACAGGTCGTATAAGCATCGCTGGCCATCCGAGTACCTACAGACCCGGGAGAGGAAGCACGGTTCTCCCTGCCGGTTGGAGGAGGTATTAGGACACAACTGCATCGCAAACCGACCGCTCCACCGGGGGGACCCCCATATACCCCCTAGCTGCACCACCGTCGAGAGTGGTGAGGGAGGAGGACTTAGCAGGTCGGTTTCCGGCAGAAAAAGGTGCCATCCACAACCTGGTAAGCCCCTCATGCACCTCCGGGAAGAAAGGCACCGGGGCGGGGTGCTGAGAACCAGCGCGGGCCACCCGAAGAACCAATCGTCCAACCTTGAGGTCTCCACTCGAGCCCTACCCTCACGGCGACCCGGGAAAGCATAGCCTTTATTTCTCCAGAAAGCTCCGGCTCACCCTCCAATGCAGCGATCAACATCCGGTCGTCGGGAGGAGCACAGAAGGATACTGCTGGTACGCTCCTTGTAGAGGGCCCAGCACGTTCCATTGGCAGCTCAACTGGTTGGGATTGCAAGAGGATTGGATGGGTTCCCCCCCCCGATGGTTGGTTCCCTGGAGGGTTTGCCATCACTGTTACCCTCAGACCGCCCGGGTAATACGTTGTCTATAGCAAGACCCACATCTTCTTTACAAAGACGTAATGTCAAGTTTGCCATGCAACGTCGTCTTTAAAAAAACGCACCCGAAATTGCTCTTTTAGGGAAAAGCTCTTTTAGCATGCTGAAGCGCACAGGGGAGATGATCATCTGCAAAACAAACAGGGGGTAGTGCAGCCTGATGTGTGCAAACAACCCCATCAACACTGGAACCCCACCACCACTGCTGAAGCGCTGTACCACCAACATGAAGAGCTCTCAAAGAGCGCGCTGAACTCGTTCAGTCTTCTTCTCTCAGTAGAGTAGTCAGGAGCAGAACGATGTGATCACTCGGCTCCGAAGTGAAAAGCTGAATATGTGCAGCACCAGCGGCCTAATTATACTCACGCTGTGATCAGCGGCAGCTGGATTCAATAATCGCATGCCAATGTGCATTGGCTCATTTAGTTTACACTCAAATTGGATTGGTCTCTCTAAGCGAGATCCAAATTCGTCGGTCACCAACGTGACGTCGAGAGTGACCAACTGAAAGGGAACACATTTTCAATCGTGTGTGAATTCTGATGCGGGTTTTGGATGTTTTTTAGTTGAAGTTAGTTATGGTCTAATGTAAAAAAATTTAGATGTGCCCTTCATTATCTTCTTTATCTGTTCTTATTTTGTAGGCACTGGTGAGACACGTTCAGTCTAAGGGATTCGCCAATGAACGCTTCGAACTCGTCACCAACTTCCCCCGCCGAAGACTCGCTCACTTGGACTATGACGTCACACTGCAGGAAGCAGGACTGTGTCCGCAGGAGACTGTGTTTGTGCAGGAGAGGAATTAGCCCATCCCCTGATAATCATACCCCCGCCTTCCCCCCCTGGGGGTTTTTTCCCCCCCCCCCCCCCCCCCCCCCCCCCCCCCCCCTGTCATTTGTGCCCTCGAAAGACTGAATTGACTGTGCCCTGTTACCACTTTTTTTTTTTTTTTTTTTATATAAGTCCCCGGATCTCAGGGAACATTTGGTAGTTTCATAGTGACCGTCCGCTGAGCTGCATTTGTCAACGTATTTATTTACAAACAACTCGGCACATCCCATCCTATCTGGTTCTAATTCTTCCAGACAGTACATGCCCATGAGTTATGCTCATGTTGAATGGAAATTAAAAGGGTTTTACAGATGGCCTTGATATAGGGAAAACATTGTGTATCATGTATATGCAAAGTTTCTAAGGATTGAACATCAGTTCCAAAGTGACTACAGTTCCTGTTAAAATCATCTGAGCAGGTTGGGATCCTATTGAACATGGGCTCAGGTGATGAATTTAGGAGAATGTTTATTATTTAGAGGTAAACCCTCACATATCTCCGCTGCAATGTGCAAGGACGGATGAAGTAGAGTGACATTTAGCTATAGTAAGTTTCTATCTCCTTTTTTTATATACTGCATCATTTCCACAAAAACTGATTCGCAAATATAATCATTGAAACAAAAGGGACAGTTGGTCTACTTGAGTATTTCTTCAGTAACTTATTTGATTTCTCCTGTTTGGTGACATGATTTTTATCAAGAATATGCGGTTTTGAGCAGAATCCTCCAGATGGGAGCTTAAACATCTCTTATGCCACAGTAGAAGGATCTGGTTGTCTTTTTATGCATTTAGGGCAACTTTTTATGTTTGTATACAGAATCTTAAGTGATAGCTTAAGCTTAGTAGTGCTCCAATATTATGAACCGTATGAGCACAAGAACGTGGCCACTGGGGCCAGACATATACTCAAAGTAGCAGTACAATTTTTCTCATAGATATCTATATGTAGATCCCACATTAGCAGCTGTTTCAGTGGCTGCTAATAATCTAAGTCATCCACCATACTGTAATGGTAACACCTAGTTATTCACATGTAAGAATATCTATTTCTGCAATATCTATTTGTTTAGGATCTGATTTTCACGGGATATTTAGTTTATCAGTAGTGCTAAATAATACTGCATGTGATAAATAAAAAAGAGTATTTGTTAAAGCTTATTACTGATCATCAGAGAACCCTACTTTGCTAGTGATGAGCAGCATCTGAAAGTATGCTGAAAAAAATTCCACGGTTTTCACTAAAATATTAAGCAGCACATCTGCTTTCAACATTAATAGCAAATCAGCATATGAGAATAATTTCTGAAGGATCATGACACTAAAGACGGGAGTAATGGCTGCTAAAAATTCAGCTTTGCCATCACAGAAATTACATATTCAAATAGAAAACAGTAATTTTAAATGAATAATATTTTACAATCTTGCTGTTTTGCTATTTGCCTTGATATCCCTCTGCTTTTTCCTGCTCTTGTATCATTACAGTAAATGAGATAAAATTGCCCAGAGAATTTAAAATTTGTGATATCTCGGCCTGCAAGAAACATAAAATATTTAGATATTGAAAAAATATTTGGTCATTGACATTTCTCTAGTGAATATCAATGTAGTTATGTTTGGTTGTAATATATTTCATCAGCTTCAAGTTGCTCTCATGATTGAAGTTTGATTGGCTAAGTCAAGAAGTTAGACTTCGCCTGGAGCAGGAAAACCGCTGAATATTAAATATGATTTACGGGAAGACCCTGAGATGAAACAAAGGAAGAAGGAAACATCAAACAGTTCCAGGTGACAGGATGTTTCAAGGACAAGATATGTTCCCTCTGAAGATCAATGAGACGCCTACTCCAGAAACACAAGAAACAGCTTGGGTTTGAGATCCAGTCCCTCGTGAACATGGTGTAGGATTCTGTCATAACCATATTTATTGCAGGCAGGGATCTCAAAAGAATGAACATGAACATATATATTATTGCATGATATTGTGACTCCCATCAGGACATTCGGCAACGTTGAGGTTGTCATTTATTAAGTAAAGAATCTGTCTGATGTAAAGCAGTTCTCGAACTGCAAAAAGCTATCTTAGTACAGATACCACAGTTCAGATTATAGATCAAATAATGCATGTTGGGCAACGAAAAAATGTTTGAACGTTATCTATAGTGTTGAAATGGAATTCTGCTGTAGTTTCATTTCTACTAGTCTTTAATCACAGAACTGTAAGAAAAAATAATACCAATTGTTTTGCTTGATTGTTTGGTCAGTTAAGAGAGAGATCACCAAGAAGCAAAGTCTTCAAAGGGATTTTCAGTTGAACACAGGCTTATAACTGTGATAAAAAAAAGTGATAAACATTAGTAAATGATAACACACTTAATCTCACTTCACCTGTAGTGATGATGACATTTTCATTCATCACAGTGACTAAAAATCAATTTTGAATCTATTTACTAATGACCCGTTCACTGATTCTTTATAGTGACTCTTTATGGCGGTTAACATGATTGAATCAGGTGGCGCCGAGTGAGTCCATGATTCTTGAGACCAGGCAAAACATTTTAGGAAAAAAAATGTTTTTTTTTTCATGTCATTACATTGCTTAGATCATTAAAAAATATATATATATTTTTTTATTATTATTATTTAATTCATAAGTTATGCAATGTCCTTGGCTAGACACGGGACCAATTTTTTTAAAAACAATTTTTTTTTAAAAATCACCAATACATATTTAGTTTTCAGGATTTTTAATTTTTTTTTACCAAACTTTGTATAAAGATGATTCTCAACTATGCTATGAAATATATTTTTAAAAAACATTTTTTCTATATGCAAAATGTGTGTAAAATGGCCATAAACCGGTTTTCTCATTATACCGTATACAATGTATATATAAACTACATCTAATTTGCATATTAATGTGTTTTTGGGGTAACTTGTAATGAAAAAAGAAGTGTAATAATGTAATATTTGACAAGATTTTCATAATACTACATAATATTTCATTGGAATATTGAAATATAATTTCTTTCCCTAGTCATTTGTTATGTCTCCCAAAATGCGTAATAAACATGCTTTTAGTCCCGGTGTCCTCATATGAGGACATGTATGAAATCAACAAGTTTCGTAACAGAAAGTCATATTTTTATTTGAAACCCCATAACATTTTCCTGAGATGTTGATTTATGACACACAGTTGAAAAATTAGCCAGATTTTGACAACTTTTATGTCAGATTTTAGTACAGATAATTACTAAATATTATCATATTTCCATAAGAGTGTCACTAAATTAATATCAGACATTTCTGAAGACCAAGGAGAGGGAGTGGTCATGGTGAAACATCCAAACAGTTAGTAGGCTATCTCTGAAAAGCACTGAATGTGCTCTGTACAGGACATTAAAACTGTGGCATGTATAGTCTCAGAGAAATTCACTCAAATATAATGTCCTCATATGAGGATGCAGGGTCTCAGGAGGTTAAATGTCTGAACGAGACGTAACAGTGAGTCGATTGTTCCTACAGACAGTTCACAATCACTTAGACGGCTGAAGTCTTTTGTCTATAGGTAGGGACTGAAGAACTAATGGACTGAACTTTGTTTGATGTGTCTATTTTACATTTATAGAGAGTTTTTAACAACACGAGGGTGAGTAGCTATATAAAAACAGATTTTCATTTTTGAAGCCAGATGAGTTTTGTGACCAAATCCATGTCACAAGTTTTTCACCAGATGTCACTGTCAGGCAGCTGTTTCAGCCAGATGTCTTGCCATTAAAGTTAACAATCACCTGGTAATAAATAGCCAAACAATTAGGCTTCTTGTTGTGTATTCATAGTTCATATTTTTCCTGTGATGTTACATTGATCCTCAGTTTCTGTTTTCAGTATTTAACTTTTCAGTCTTTTTAAGTGCATGATTATTAGATCATTTAGTCAGTTTTCGGTATGGCTGATATGTTGTTGATCTTTCAAACATTAGTTTGCATGTCACACCATAGTCATGTCCATAACCATAACCAAATAGTCTTGTTTCTCCAGCCCATGTATTGATTTTTTTCGGCCCCTACCTGTGCTCCCTGCTCAGACCTTTATCTACTGTGCTCATGTAACAGGTATGGAAAGTATTATACTGTACATGTTTCATGTTCAAATGTATACCTGATGTGCCTGTCTGTATATGTGTGCATCTTCCCTTTTAATGTTCTGACTGCAGTGTTAATCTGAATTTTTTCCTGTCTGTTTGTGCTCCTTCTCTTTGCTTTCTCTATTGTGTTTGCGTGAGAGAGGTAGGTTTCTATTAAGCTCTGATTAATCTAATTTCATATTTGCTTTAAAGGGGACATCGAATGCCCATTTTCCACAAGTTGGCGTGATTCTTTAGGGTCTTCGTGAAATGTCTGTTGCTAACATACTTTGGTTAAAATTGCACAATGTAAAACAACACCCTTTTTAACTTGTCAAAAACAGCTCACAGCGACCCGTTTGAGTGCATGTCTCTTTAAATGATAATGAGCTTCTGCTCACCCCACCAGACTTTTCCATGGGGTGTTTGGACACAAGAGATATGAATTGTTGCCTTGGACTCTGTATATGGCTCGGAGGTGATCTTATTCAAATAGCTAGAGATCTATGAAGAAACCGGCTGTAAATTGAAACAGCTCACTGGATGACACAGTTTCAAGCTCAAAGCCCATAACAAACTGGCTGTGTGTTTTCTTTTCAACTTTAACTTTAATAGGCAATAGGGCAATAGAGATGTTTAATCGCGCTATCCACGTTTTTTCATGTTCTTTGTCAGATATGGTTAAAACGCTTTTTATGGTGCACATTGAGCAATTTCTTTATCTAAATCTTGATGGTGGTTAGTTGAATGAGAAATCATCAAGGGAATTTTGTTAAGTAAAGTTTCAGTGGTTCAAAGATCTTGCACAAAATATGTTTTTTTTTATGTCATTCACCATGAGTCAGGGTAAGTGGTGTGTGGGGTTAAAAGGGACAATGTGAACTTGCAACTGAATTTATGTGTCACATGAGATTCAAAAGCTGATGAATGAGGTTACAAAAATAGCATTCTAATAAATATGTGGAGATATCATTGTTCACTTTTGAAACCTGTAAATAATGTGTGACCAAATTCATAAAAAAAATCAGTCATATACTGACACAAATATTTAAATTATTCAAAAAGAGTAATTTTCACGTGAGATTAAATCCTGAGGCTGAATGGAGAGGAAGATTAGAGAAGTTTTGGTTGGTACACTTTGTTAAATATAATTTAAATCAGAGTATTGTATTTGGGCCCTCTGAGTCCGAAACCAAAATCATTCTAATCTTGGCCCTCTGACCCAAAACATATAAACCTTGTGTAAGAACCTGGGAGTCTATTTGGATAGTACTTTGAAGTTTGATATACAGGTCAGTTCTGTGGTCAACTCTAGTTTCTTCCATCTAAGAGCACTGGCAAAAGTGCTTTGCCAGAACTTTGAGAGGGCTATTCATGCCCTAATTACTTCACGGCTTGACTATAGTAACACACACAATATAGGGGTTAATCAAGTTATTCTTTCTAGACTTCAAGCGGTTCAAAATGCAGCTGCTGTCAGGCATGGCTGCTACAGACAAGCGCACAAAGAAGTACACAGTCAGAATAGTCTTTAATCCAAAATCCAAAGAACACATATTAGATAGACAGAGAACGCAACCACAATACTTAGACGACACCAAACACTGAACACAGGGAACAATGGGCTTAACCATCAAAGAGAACTAATGAGGATAATTAACAGAACAGGTGAAATATACTCAGTATATGTATGGAGCTAGTGATGAACAGGGACCAGGAGGAGCAGGTAGAGACTGATGCCACGGTGGGAGGAGCCAAGGTGGAGTCTTTGCATAGACAGCAAGGGAACTACCATGTTCAAGGCCCAGAAAGGTAGTAAGGACATCATTAAAATAATCCATGTGACAGCAGTTGTTCAACCATAATTTTATGAAGCTACAAGAATACTTTTTGTGTGCAAAGAAAGCAAAAATAATTACTTTATTCAACAATTTCTTCTCTTCCGTGTAAGTCAACATGTGTTCGCAAGAGTATCGAGGACGCACATGAAGAGAAGAGATTGTTGAATAAAGTCGTTTTGAGTCATTTTTGTTTTCTTTGCACACAAAATGTATTACTACAATAGTATTCTATATTGATTCAATTGCTATAATTGTATGTAAAGAATTTATTATTTTTGTTGTTGTTGTTGCAGATTGTTTCAGCTTTCTGATGAAATTGAAGAATTAGTGAAGGGAATTGATGTGGGCATCCTGATTGTGACTGAGGAGGAGCAATGGGAAGTGCTTCCAAAAGAAACCATTGACGTTGCTCTCAATTTGGAAGAGCGTCTTGTCCTCACCAATACAGTGGCATGCGAAAGTTTGGGAACCCCTTGCAGAAAATGTGAATAATTTTAACAAAATAAGAGAGATCATACAAAATGTATGTTATTTTTTATTTAGTACTGTCCTGAGTAAGATATTTTACATAAAAGAGGTTTAAATTTAGTCCACAAGAAAAAAAATTGCTTGGTTCTTAATATTGTGTGTGGTTACCTGGATGATCACGACAGTTTTATTGATTTTTTAATGTCAAGTCACCTTTATTCATATAGCGCTTTTAACAATACAGATTGTGTCAAAGCAACTGAACAGCATTAATTAGGAAAATAGTGTGTCAATAATGCAAAATGACAATAGTAAACACTAATTTTTCAGTTAAGACAGTTCATCATTGAATTCAGTGAAGTCATCATCCAGCTCAGTTCAGTTTAATAGTATCTTTGCAATCATTTGCAATCAAGTCAAAGATATCGCTGGAAATGACGTGTCCCCAACTAAGCAAGCCAGGGGCGACAGCGGCAAGGAACCAAAACTCCATCGGTGACAGAATGGAGAAAAAACCTTTGGAGAAACCAGGCTCAGTCGGGGTGCCAGTTCTCCTCTGGCCAGACGAAAATAGCAGTTCAATTTCAGGCTGCAGCAACGTCACATTGTGCAGAGGACTCATCTGGTTTGGTCTTGTCCCGGTGGTTGTCTGAGACAAGGTCTTTACAGGGGATCTGTATATGGGGCTCATCTAGTTGTCCTGGTCTCCGCTGTCTTTCCGGGCTGTGGAGGTCCTTTCTAGGTGCTGATCCACCATCTGGTCTGAATAACGTACTGGATCCGGGTGACTGCAGTGGCCATCTGATATGGATACAGACTGGATCTGGTGGCTACGGTGACCTCGAAATAAGAGAGAAACAGACTAATATTAAAGTAGATGCCATTCTTCTAGCGATGTAACAAGTACATCGGGTGTTACGGGAAGTGTCCCCGTTTCTGGTTGACCTAATTAATGCAGCCTAAAAAACCTTTAACGGATTTGAATATTAGAAAAGTGTTATTGTGTTATGTGTAAGACAGGTTAAAGAGACCTGTCTTTAATCTAGATTTAAACTGACAAAGTGTGTCTGCCTCCCGAACAATGTTAGGTAGGTTATTCCAGAGTTTGGGCGCTAAATAGTCAAGTCAAATTTATTTGTACAGCACTTTTCACCATACAAATCATTGCAAAGCAACTTTACAGCCAATTAAGATTCTACAATATTTAGTGGTAGCTTATATCAGTGGTGACTGTCAGTTAATGTAAATATGGCAGAAATGTACGGAAAAATCAATTTACGACGTAATAAAACAGACGATGAACAATAATAACAGCAATTATTATATGATGCAATAAAAATTATAGCAAATGTGGTAGTTTGTATGGTTGTTTCGGGTGTTGTGATGATTGTTCATGAGTCCTTGTTTGTTCTGAACAGTTAAACTAAGCACTGTTCTTTAGAAAAATCCTCCAGGTCCCTCAGATCCTTCAGTTTTCCAGCATATTTTGCGTATTTGAACCCTCTCCAGCAGTGACTGTATGATTTTGAGATCCATCTTTTCACACCGAGGACAACTGAGGGACTATAAACAAAATATTAAAAAAGGTCAAACATTCCATTATGACTCCAGAAAGGAACCCATGCATTTAAGGAGCAGGGGGTTTGAAATTGAAAAACGTTTTGATTTGAAGATCAAGGTAAATTGTACTTAATTTGTCTTTCGGGGGAAACCTGCAAGGGTTCTTATGTGAACTTCGAAGGCCAGTACTAAATGGAAAAAAAATTATATTTCAATAAAACAAGAAAAAAATGGTCATCTTCATCCTGTTCAAAAGTTTTTTAAAAGGCTCTTAATGCATCGTGTTGCCTTCTGAAGCATCACTGAATGTTTGAACCTTTTTTAATAGTTGTGTTTGAGTCCCTCAATTGTCCTCAGTGTGAAAAGTTGGATCTCAAGATCATACAGTCACTGCTGGAGAGGGTTCAAATATGCAAAAGATGCTGGAAAACTGAAGAATCCGCAGGACACAGAGGATTTTTCTGAGGAACAGTGCTCAGTTTAACTGTTCAGAACAAACAAGGGACTCATGAACAACCATCACAAAACAAAAAAACAGTCGTGGATCATCCAGGTAACCACACACAGTATGGGTCTTCTTTACATCGTTAACATTGATTACCCAAAACACATGAAGTACACTTTTGATGTTCTCCAAAAACTTTTCATGAACATTGGTGGGAGCAGCTGTTCTCTGCGTGTTCACGGGTAGCTTTGGGCTTTTTGCACTTAGTTCAACACACTTTTTTGTCATGTTATTACATCTCTTTTTAAAAAAAATTAATGCACTTTGATGCATGTTCTGAACTCTGACTTGTCATATTGAGCTGGGAAATTTTGAATCCGTCATCTGTTTGTCATATGATGTGCTGTTGAGAAAGAAATGTAAATATTTACTGTGCGGTCCCTTGCCAAAATGGTAGGCTTTACAAAACACTTTAGAGTGTCTGTTTGAGTCTTCAGACGTTTGGTTATATTTGCATTCTGCAACCCTATAAATTGTCAGTGTATCAGTTTCAATCTCTGACAGCAAGTTGCTTGTAAGAAGTAAGAATAAATTAAAACGTGAATGAAAAAAATTGTCTCAATCATTAAATCATTCTGTTAAAGAAGGCAAAAATTTTTGTCATCTTAACTAAAAAATGTAAGGCAGCGGGCTAACAAATATGCGTGCGTTTGATTGACTCATCTCACTAAGTTAAAATAACAAATATTTTTCAAATTGACATGATTTCACTTGTTAAAACAACACAACATTAGTTGACTGGACAAGTAAATAATACTTGAGTCAGCTAAGAAAATCCATTATTTTGACTTAGTTTTTTAAAGGTTGATTCTACTTTGAGAGGAAGTTATTTCAATATAGAAATTTATTTGTCAAAGTTAAATCATGTTAAGGCAGCGGGATAACAAAGTTTATTAATTGACTCAAGAAATTATTTTTTACAGTGCAACTAGGTGCAAATTGAAGTTTAAAAAGAGGCAAATTCAATGTTATGCACACATAATGCACTCAAAATCTTTACACTAAGAAAGAATTTTTATTTTAAAAGTCATAACCTAATATTTTTCAAATAAACCAGATTGTATCTAATCAGCAACTTTTATGAAATGACGGACTGTGAAAGAATTCAAACGTACCACGTTATAGCAAGGTTATTGACCACGCTTTGTCCATTTTATATTAATAATCTAATATATAATATATAATATATTAGATTATATATATATAATATATCTATATTATATATATGTGGTGTGTTGTGTGGGTTTTATATATATATATAATATATTTGTGTTTCTCACACAATAGATATCTCTTTATATATATGTTTCACACACACACACGCACAGTGTGGGGTGTGTGTGTGTGTGTGTGTGTGGAACCACATTAGCTTTACTGTGTTTTATGTTGGTTAGAAGAATCAAGATAGCATTTATGGAAGATCGTATAGGAAAATTCTTATTTTAAGCAAACACAATTAATTGTAATCATAATTACATATGTTAATTTATTCATATAATTATGATTGTCTGTGCTATTAATATGAGCTATTAATAATAACCATTTTTACCATCTCCAACCAACCCCACTCACACTGTTTTCTTAAATCATGTCAAGAAGGCAGCACCATTTATCACAAGAATCCAAATATACTGTAATATCAAGAAATAAAATGTGAAATCTTTCTCTAAATTATGTTTGTAACATTTTAACTGAAGGATTATTTATTTATTTATTGTTTTTCACATAGACAAAATCAGAAACTATGACAGGTTTTGGCCTTTTAATTTCTTTATAATATCAGTGGGTTTGCAGTTATGACCCAGAAATGAACCTTGACCTAACCAAACCTTATAATCACACATACCAGTTCTCTTTTACTACTTGCATTGAATAAACATAAAATGTTCCAATGCCCAGCAAATAAAATATGAATAAGATCTACAGGAAATTATGCAACAAATCTGAGTGCTAAGCTACAGATTAATGTTTAATTGGCAGGCGAATAAGAATCTCTAGTCATGCAGATGATATTTTAAATGAATCAACCACCTATTTATGAATGTTTTTTTATTCATCTGCATTGGACAATTTGTAAAATGTCTATCTACAGTTTTGCTAAAACTCTTTAATGCTTACATAGGCCTATTACCTTTAAACTTTTGCAACCAGGGCTACGTTAAGTAGCTGCAGCTGGTCAAATAGTCAGGTCAGTCAACCACAGAATTTGGACATAGGACACATGTCAGCTCTACTACTACTCAGGAATGTATCATCAAAACAGAGAGATTTGACATTCTCACACTTATTAATCGGTCAGCACAGATCACTCTGTATGTGGTTTTTTGTGCCACTGCAATATAACTGCATGCTCAGCTCCTATAAAGTGTTCCAATACTCTACTGAAGTGGTTACACAAGGGAGCTGGACTTCAGCCACCTCTGTTCATTCTCAGAAACCAACCTGCATGAACTAAAATGTTCCAATAATTCAGTACTCCACTCTTTTAACTGTTGGAAGAATTAGCATGTTTTCCTGCACAAAGTTCAACATCAATGTCAGAGGATTCCATGAATATTTCTGTTTAACTTCTACAACCCCAATTTCCTCAATTTTACATGCTCGGAGAAGAGAAGGATATGCAGATGCTTATAGTCAGTTTTCAATCAAACATGTTGTCATTTTTTCATGACCTGCCATTTGTGGGCATATCATTGTGAGCATGACGTATGATCTCTTCATGCAGTGCTCCTGTATCACTGGACAATGTATCATGAAGCGTCTGCTTGAAGCCTGTCTGTTATCTCATCCAGATAGCAGAGTGTCCGAGGTCAGAGTTCATGAGATAGACGGCTGGACCTTGTAAAGTCAAAGTTGGTTCAAAATGGATTGACACTTTAAGTGGGTTATAGTTTGATTACAATGGTTCCGGTATAGTAATGAAGAAAAAAGCCATTAAAAGAACTAGATTCTTGAGAATAATATTTGAAATAAGAACAATTAATAATAATAATGTCATTTGAATTAATTTAAATGATGATAATATATTAAAACACCTTCACTGCTTATTAATATAAAACCAAAATATCACCCAAAGTCAAGTGGTGCAATCAACATGCAGAAAACAACATAGAACAAGAAATGTTATAATACAAGGGGTAGGAATACTTATGCTTTGTCATTATTTCATTTTTTTTTTATATATAAAGTTCACAAATCTGTTATAAATGATTTAAAACTATATAAAAACAAAAAAAAAACGGTTCCAGGTCATCACATTTATTGTAATTTAAAATAAAAACTGTAAACAAACAAAACCTATTAAGCCAATGAAGAGTATCTTTGAATACTTGGTACGCATTTAAACTAATTAAAAACACACAAATCCTTCTTATTATGACACTGTTATTGTCTTACCCAATTAGTAGCGGGTTCAGGTCTGGATCTATTATCTAATAAAAGAGTTCATAAAATATAGTCGTCTCAACGGTTTTTCTAAAGACCCTACAATTAGTATAAATGAGATTGTCAATACCGAAGTCCATGCCATTTAAGCAGTCAATGCCGTTTACTGTTTTTCAATAACTGGTCTGTTTATTGTCTGATACTGTGTTCTAGTGCAGCCAACCCCCCCCCCCCCTTACCATTTTGGACCGTCCAGCATTGTGCAAACACCGTCAAACCGGTGTGATTTTGGTGATTATAGATAGCGATACTTGTACCTGCATGTTTAACTCTGGACGTCCTCACCCGTTCTGGACAAATACCCCAAAAAAGGCGTTTGGTTACTTTGCTGACCCTCCATCAGTTTTTACTTTACCGGCTCTTGCATTGAGTATATTACAAATGTACAATTTGACCTGTTCCAATCCATTGATTGCCAAGCACACCACCACAATGGTCTTGGGAACAGAGACAACACTGGTTTACTCTGAGCAAATGTCTTTTTCATTCAGCCATCCACCACAAAATGAAGTCAATCATGTTAGGAGCAGTAAGAATTTGAATGCAGACTGTGTTTGGCTTGCAGTAACTCGACACACACACTTTGATGCTATAACACACTGCCTCAGACTCAAACCAATTGCCACCCAGACTTCTCTTACTATAGATTTTGTGTTTAGATTCCCGTTGCATACAACCTCCCAATTCCAGTATCATCGTATAATATAGTATATAATCATATATATATAATATATATATATATTATTATATATATATATATTGAAGATTTCAGATGCAAAAGCCTCTTAGTGCCATCTGAAATTTTCATCTAAAATGAGCATTTTTATCAGGCTCCTATATTTAGGTTTATTTATTTCACTTTAAGGGCATAGAAAAGGACCTTTACATTGCCATTAAAGTAAAATTACTGAACCTAAACATAGCAGCCTGATAAAAATTTTAATTTTAGATGAAAATGTCATATGGCAACCTAGAGGCCTTTTTGCCTCTGAACTTTTCATATATATATATAGTATATATATATATATATCTATATCATATATATATTCACTAACTTTAAGGGTCGACTGTATAATGAGGAGATTGTAACTAAAAAGTTCAACTGTGGTATTTTTCATAAATGTCAGGTTAGAGTAAGTTTTTAATGTAATTTTCGGTAACACTTTAGATTAGAGAACACATATTCACTATTACCTCTAAATAAACTCCCAATTTGCTGCTTATTGATCGTACTAAGTAGTTTGTAGTAGTTATGGGGTCGGGTTAAGGGATCTAGAATATGTGCTTTAAAAGTACTTGTAAACAGCCAATATGCTATAGTAATATGCCTGCTAATAAGCAACACAAAATAAAAGTGTGTTAAAATAAAAAGAAAAGAAAAGTGTACCCATTTTGTTGTTTTTTTTTTTTCCCCCCCCTTTTTAGGGGGTTGGGGGCAGTCCAGTATAATTATACGATTAATTTGTACAAAAAAGAAAGCTAATGTTTTTTTGTTAATAAATGTTTGAATTTAACATTAACTTCACCAGGGAATTTCCATGATAGAAAATGGCTACTTCTGCAAAATGTGAACTGGCACATAGCCTGCACAAGCAGATATTGAGAAATCATGAGCAAACGATGATGATGATGATCTAGTCTTGTGTTTGTCTGGCCCAACCCACTAGTGCTTCCAGAGCTCCTATAAAAAGCCTGGTCTCTCCTTTCTCTCCCTGCCAAAAATCCCTGGTGAAGGCCTAATATGAACATCCTGCTCATCTCGTTGCTGGGGTGCCTTGGTAATTGCCATGTTTGACATTTTTTGACATTTTCTTCTTAATACTTCTTAATCATTGTGCTCAGCTGGATAATTAACTATTACTGTGTCATTTTCTTTGCAGTTGTGGCACTGCCCTCAGCCAGTGCTCAACCAGTCAAATGGTGTGTGAAGTCACAGAATGAACTGAATAAATGCCAACACCTTGCCACCAAATTACCAGAGCTTAGGTGTCATCTCAAATCTTCTGTAATTGAGTGCATGACAAGCATCAAGGTAATAAAACATGCTTATTCTTTTTTTTTTTCTCACTCACCCTTGGGTGTTTTGTTTAATCAAAGCTGTAACATTTTGGATGATCCAAGATGGCGCCGCGTTCACACGCTGCGGCTTCTCTCTCTCCCGACAGAAAGGTGTTTTCGTGTTTTTTGTCTTGTGAGTCGCAGTGTTTTTGTACGTATTCGTCACGTCTATCTGTCTCTAAGCACGCATACAGTCGTGAGTTTCTGCTCGATGTTGGCAGAACCACATTTTTAGAGTTAAACTCTGCGCACGCCGAAGAGCTGCGGGATCTCGGTCTTGAACATTTTAATTAAATTGTCTATGATTCACAGACTGGTGATGCCGATGCTATAACTGTAGATGGAGAACATGTTTACCAAGCTGGACTCCTAAATTACGGACTCCGTCCAATTATTGCAGAGAAACCTAAAAAAGGTAATATTTTATCACAAGAAAAAAAATGTGTGTGTGTGTACACCTATAGACTAAATGATTGGTATTATTCAATCTAAATAGGAATTTGTAATAGACCTTCATATCGCCGAATAGTCTTTAGTTTGATCAGATTTGTAAAAGACAGATACAGCTGTACAGCTTCTCTCTGAAAACAGTCAAGCTGCTGGAGTCGAGCTTATGATATAAAAAAAAAAAACACAGGCCTACTCTGAAAAAAAAAAACTTTCTGAAACTTATATGAACCCTGAAGGAGTCTATTTGGCACAGAAATACTCCTTCATACGCCCAACTTGTTTTTTGAAACTTTGGCCATGTTTAGCATGAGAATCCAACTCTTTAAGTCAAAATGCATGAAATAGCATTAGACCTCCCCTTTAATGACACCTTTTTTTTTTAAATATAAAATTAAATAACCACATTATACCTCATCTCTTACCCATAATTAGACAAATGGCCTCCTCTTATGATTTTAAATTTTGTACTATAACACCTAAATTACCAAATGTTTCCTTTTTATTTCTGTTAACAATATGTTGGAAGATGCATCATCATTTGGCACATTATGAAATTGTCTCTAAATATCTTTCAATTGATCAGTCAGTTCTTCTCCTCCTCCTCTTCTCAAGAATGCTGTTATGCTGTGGCTGTGGTCAAGAGTGACGCAAACTTCAACATCAATGATCTCCAAGGAAAGACTTCATGCCACAGCTGTTATCAAAGTCCTGGAGGCTGGAATATACCCATTGGAAGACTGGTTGCACAAAATAAGATTCCTTGGGATGGTCCTGATGACATGCTTCTGGAGAAGGGTTAGAGTGGCTAGATTATTATTGTGTAAATTATTATCACATGGTTCTCTGGAATATTGATATTCAGTGGTCTGATATTTCCTAATATTGACCGCCATCAATGGCAACTCTGCATCCAGCTTATTTTTAAAATATAATTGCAGACACGATTATTTTTAACTTGAATGTGCAAGGATTCCAATTTGGTCTAAAACAGTCCAATATGCTGCTTGCTGCTTGAATATTTATTATCATAATCATGAGGACTTTTTACAGCACTTTCTTATTCTTCTAGTTATTAATCTACAGCAGTTAATGAATCAGACGTCTTGCACATTTACGGGAAATAGCTTACTTCTGCATTGAAAAATTAGGTGGATATCAGTCCGCTCATTTGTGTAACTAAAAAAAGATTGTTTTGTCCATTGAACTTTACATTTGCATTTATTAATTTAGCAGACGCTTTTATCCAATATACAAGTGATTCATCATAAAGAGGCAATAAACATGAGAAGTGCTAGTAATACAAAAGTTACAGACCTAGTTTAGAATAGAACCAGCTAAAAGAGCACTTTTTTTTTTTCAGCAAATGCTTTTTTTTTTTTTTTTTTTTTTTTTTTGTCGGCAGGATGCAGTTCAATTTGACTTCTTAGCTAGAGCTATAATTATCTTCTGGTAAAATTAAAAAATATTTTAAATTCAAATCAGTATTTTATTTTTTGATGAGTAGCCATGTGACAAGTTGGATACAACACCAATGTGTTTTTGTGTGTTTGTGTTTTCCAGCTGTGTCACAGTTCTTTTCAAGCAGTTGCATTCCTGGAATATCGAAAGCCCTGTACCCAAATCTGTGTCAAGCTTGCCAGGGTGACTGCAGCTGCTCACAAAATGAAAAATCCTACGGTGATGAAGGAGCCTTCCAGTACGACTCACACTAAACACAGTCAGATTCCATTGTCTTCTCTACATATGAACAACAATATAACTCATGCATTCTCTCCAGGTGCTTGAAAAATGGTCATGGACAAGTTGCCTTTGTTTGTCAGGATGCAATCCCACGTGAGTTATATCTTTTGCCAGAATCTAAAATATTCCTGACTGACATGAGTTGTGGCTGGAGGTCATGGCTGCTGATTTACAAGCTTCTTGTCCAATCTGAATTCTTAAGTGAGTGAGAGGCAGAACTACCAGCTTTTGTGCATGGATGGCAGCAGAAAAAACGTTGAGAACTACAAGGACTGCTACCTCGCCAAAGAGCCTGCCCGTGCTGTCATCGGCCGCATGGACGCTGATTCACAGCCGATTATTAAAGCCCTTTCTCCGGTATGCCATGCCACTTTGCTTCATTATTACTGAAAAAAGACCCTGTCATTGTTTCAGGAGAAGTGCGTAATATTGAAAGCCTTTTTTCAACTGTTGTGCTCAACAGGATTCGGATCTTTTCTCTTCTGATGCTTTTGGGGGTAAAGACCTGATGTTCTCAGACTCTGCATCTGGCCTGGTTGAGCTTTCTAAGAGCACAGACTCCTTCCTCTACCTGAAAGAAGATTATTATGAGGCCATTCGTGCCCTTAGAGGTGACATACAGTTATGCTTAAAAACACACGTGAATGTATACAGTGTCCCTAAAATGTATTAGGACAATTCTGACACAAATAAACATGCCATAAATAACATTTGAATTATTTAGCGTTCATTAAATGCTGGAAATATCTATTTTATTTTGCTTTTTTTTTTTTTTTGTGTGAACGTTACGAGTACTGACTGCATACATCCACTAAAAAGTGAGTTCTGAGAAATGCTCTAGCATCATGTGTTTGCACATGCCACTTTTTAAGTGTAACTGAGGTGTCGAATAACATTCAGGGCCTCGAGTATGTCGTTTTTGACATTTACTTGATTGAAAACATGATTGTATATTGTATGTATAATTTCTTCTCAGCTGGGAACACGCCAGCCCCGTCTCAAGACCGTAAAATTGAATGGTGTACCGTTGGCCATGCAGAGCAACAGAAGTGTGACAATTTACAGATTCCTAGTTTGGAGTGCCGAAGGGCATCATCTGTGGAAGAGTGCATCAAGAAAATCATGGTATTGTTGGGTCACATGGATGGATGCTAAGGTTGTCAATCATCCACCTGTAGGTTAATTTTCTGTTTGATTTTCTCCTTTAAAAGCGCAAAGAAGCAGATGCCCTTGCAGTTGATGGTGGCCAGGTATATATTGCTGGAAAGTGCGGCCTAGTTCCAGTTATGGTTGAGCAGAGTAATCAACGTAAGAATGAGCATGGTCTCATATTTCATAAATCAGTTCCTAAGCCACCTGTTTATCAAAATGTACATTGTACATGTACCTAAAATTCTATTAAATCTTTCCATGCAGAAAACTGTGAGAAAGGTGGAGGTAAGTACTAGGCACTTCCACGTTTTAACTGTTGTCTATGAAAATTGATCTGCTAATCCTTTTCTTAAATGGACAGTTAATCCAAAAATGAATTCCATCACCGTTTACTCACCGTTCAGGTTTCCAAACATGTATGAGTTTCTTTCTTCTTTTGAACACAAAAGATGATATTGAGGAATGTTGGTAACCAAACAGTTGATGGTAGCCATTGACTTCCATAGTATGTATTTTCCATGCTATGGAAGTCAGTGGGGACCAGCAATTGTTTGGTGACCAACATTCTTCAGAATATAATCTTTTGTGCTCAACAGAAGAAAGTAAGTCACAGTAAGTAAATGATGACAGGATTTTCATTTTTGGGTGATCTATCCCTGTTCACACCTAGGACAATAATGATATAGTTTTAAAAATTGTTTTACATTTAAATGAATAGCAGAGTCCACACCACAACCATAACGACAACGGCACAGAGGAAAGATATAGTTGGAAACTATTTTTTTCCAGCTGATGAAAAACATTGACAGCATGTCAGAATCCATCCTATTTTAAAGAGCTTGAGCATTTAAAGACATTACTGTTCATTGGTGTGGGCGCTAATATTGTTATTATAGTTATTGTTCTTTGTGTCAATGGACCGCTAAACTTAATTTCTGTGATGTGCACAGAGGCCGCAAGTTACTATGTCGTGGCCGTGGTGCGTAAGGGCTCAGGTGTAACCTGGAATAGCCTGCAAGGGAGGAAGTCCTGCCACACTGGCCTGAACCGCAATGCTGGTTGGAAGGTTCCAGATTCAGCCATATGCGGCCAAAAACCTGGCTGTACCCTATGTGAGTATTACTAAAAATGCACTCACAATTGGTTAATGAATTTTTCTATGATCGATCACACAAAGTTGTTGTAATCGCATAAAATAGCACTTTCTCTTCATTTCTCAGACAATTTCTTCAGTAAAGGCTGCGCTCCTGGTGCTGATCCTCAATCAAACATGTGTGAACTGTGTAAAGGCAGTGGGAAGGCGGTGGGTGATGAGAGCAAGTGCAAAGCCTCTTCTGGAGAAATATATTATGGCTATGACGGGGCTTTCAGGTACCGGATCGTATCCCACACTGTAATTGAAAGGGAAATGTGCTTTTTAGATTTGTACGCGGACTCAACTCTGTAAGCTAAAGCAGAATATGATCTCACTCCTCTTGTAGGTGTCTTGCAGAAAAAACTGGTGAAGTTGCTTTTATTAAGCACACTATTGTTGGGGATTACACTGAAGGTTAGTATGGTTTGCATTCGTTAATAAAGCTTCTCACTTTCATAGTGTCACATTTTTAAATATTATATTTTTCTGATATGGTTCCTTCTCTATCTATATCTGATTAGGTAAAGGACCAGACTGGGCTAAGGATCTGAAGTCAGGCGATTTTGAACTGATCTGTCCAGAATCACCAGACACATCAGTGAAACACAGTGATTTTGAAAACTGTACCCTTGCCAAAGTGCCAGCTCATGCTGTGATCACCCGGGAAGATGCACGCAAAGATGTGGTGAATTTTCTGAAGCAGGCTCAAGTGAGTTCATTACAGTTCAGTGTAGATTTCTGTCATTTTCAGTTTTTTTTTGTTTGTTTTTTTTTTCCTCACACATTCTGCATTTGATCTATTGCAATGTTGATAGCGCAGGTTGGTCCGGTTCACTCTTTCATTACTTTGTGTTACCAGACCAGGTTCTTAACTTCAATATGTTTCTGCATTTTGTCTGCAAAGTAATTTGTCTTAGTTTTGAATCCCCTTCCCTTTGTTTCAGGTCAATTCAGACAAGCTGTTCAAGTCAGAGGGTGAAAGAAACCTCCTTTTCTCTGATTCCACTAAATGCCTTCAAGAGAATACTCAACCTTTAAAGGAATTCCTGACACAAAAGTACATTGACATGATTGAAAGGACCTACGTGACTGGCCAGGGTGAACCAGGTATATAGTGTGTTTAAGATTTCCAACAATATCTGATGAATTCTAGGTCAAAACAAATGGATCTTGTTATAAATGTTAAGTTTTATAGACATGCCTTGTTGCTTTTGACTTACAAAATAGTGTCCGCTTACAATGTAGTGATTTATTCAAATCTTTTTCTTCACAGATCTGGTCAAGGCATGCACTTCGAAAATTTGTTTTTTCTAAAATAAATACACACCAAATTCAGGCCATATGAGCTTTGTCTTGCATGTTTCCCCCAAATAAGAATCTACATTTCTGAATCACTCCATTTCTCCTGATAAGTTACCAGCATGAGGAAAACATGACGTTTGTGTTATGCAGCAGTGTTCATATCTTAATATCAAATTCAAATCTTATGATGATCAAACTGTTCACACTCAGGAACAGTGGCAATGTGATCAAATTTCTGTTTTATTACCACAGGGGTTGAAAAATAAATAAAAAAAAATTCTTCTCAAAACCGTGTCTTTCAGAATTATAGTCTTGAGTATTGAATGGCAACAGTATAACCACTATACTATAGAGATAAAAACATGGTTGAATGTATGCACCCTCTACTGGGGGAGCTGTGCAATTCATATTATGTCAAGCATTATAGTCATTCATGGAGGAACACAAGGGGTTGAAAATAAATAAAAAAAAAATTCCTTCCCTCAAAAACCACCGGGTCTTTTTCAGAATTATTAGTTCTTGAGTATTGAAATGGCAACAGTTGACCACTTACATAGAGCTAAAACATGGTTTGAATGTTATGCACCTCTATGGGGAGCTGTGCAATTCTCCATATTATGTCAAGCATATAGTCATATTCCATGGAGGAAATATTATTTCATTTTTTCTCTTGCAACTTTCAAGGCAATTGACTCACACCACACACACACACAGAGTTCGATTACAAAAACTATAAACGGGGGGGGGTGTATATTCAAGGGCAGGCTTTAGGGTATGGTTTAGATCCTACCTGTCCGATCGTTACCACTTTGTTTATTTAAATGGGGAATCATCTCAATTAACACCAGTAAAGTATGGAGTGCCACAAGGATCTGTCTTAGGTCCTCTGCTATTTTCAGTATACATGTTACCCCTTGGTAAAATTATTAGAAAATTTGGCATTAGTTTCCATTGTTATGCTGATGTTACTCAACTATATATTTCAACAAGACCAGATGAAACTTCTAAATTATCTAAGTTAATAGAGTGTGTTAATGTAAAAGATTGGATGACCAATAAATTTCTCCCCCGCCTATTAATTTTCAGATAAGACAGAGATTATTACCTAATTATTGCACCTTCCAATAACCAGCTACAGGTATTCCCAAGAACGCAGCTGCTAGTGTCCTTCCGGGTCCCTACACGGCTACCATCAAAAATTATTTTGGTATATTTGTCACCATGGGTGTTCAAATTATTACTTTTCGGGTGAACATACAGGTCCATCTTTGCTAGTGTTAAAACAACACTGACAAAAGTGTTTATTATACAAACACTGTGTTAGTGTTTCATTTTAATCACTCAAGGTGTTGAGAAATTATTACTCGCAAGTGTACACATTTAACACTTTATGGTGATTAATCTCACACACCCAGTGTATTTATTTAATGTTGATTTAATGCAAATATTGTAAATACTTATTTTAAAATGGTAACGCAGATTAAATTTAAAACAAACCCATAGATATTTTTCGAAAAACCAAGTGACTGAATTTATTTGAACATTTATTGAAATTTTTATATATCAAGCATACAATAGAATAAAACAGCTCTGCTAGTCTCCAATGCATCTTAATACTGTTTGGTATGAAAATACACATTCATTATGATACATATTACTTTATAAATCTCTGAGTTTCAAACAAGTTCATTTTTTTTGTAACTATGTAGAAAAATGAGTCAGCACCATAGAATATCTGCGCATCAAACAAAGAAACATTCCTTAAGTAGTCCTTGTTCACTATCCATACATGTTGAGAGATGCTTTGGTCCAATAAATCCTTAAATTTTTTTTTTTTAAGTTTTTAAATTACTACTCCGGTTTTGCTGTTTCACCTATTAACGTTCCGTATCAGGTTACCAACTTATAAGGCCCTTAATGGTTTAGCTCCTGCGTACCTAACTAGCTTTCTACCACGCTACAATCCATCACGCTTGGTTGCAAAACTCTGGACTTTTGGTAGTACCTATAGCAAAGTCTACTAAAGGAGGCAGAGCATTTTCACATTTGGCTCCCAAACTCTGGAATAGCCTTCCTGATAATGTTTGGGGTTGCGGGTTCAGACACACTCTCTCAGTTTAAATCTAGATTAAAAACACATCTCTTCAGCCAAGCATTCACACAATGTATCTCATAACCTTGTACTCCAGTTAAATCTGATCAAATGCACATTATTATTCTTTGCTTGGTTGGAACAGCATTACAAAACATTTTTTTTTGCTTGGTTTAAACAGCAGCTACGCTTTTTCTCTATTTGTTTCTCTGTTTCTGCCATGGGATAGGAATCCCGAGGTAACTAGGAATTACACAAGCTTCAGTCTGGATCCAGCCCTTACTAAGATCTGAGAGGACCTCAGATGATGCCAAACCTGAATCAACATACAAAACTACCAAATTTTCCTATAAGTTTAATCACAACATATAATCACTGCTGTTAATAGTTCACTGTTTGTTTGAATACATGTCATTAACTAACAGCATGATTTTTATTAATAATATTTTAAATTTATTTCTGCAATAAACGGAGTCACACCTTGACATATTCACCACTGATAAGCTTCTCCTAAATATAATGTAGAAAGTTTAATTTTCTGTGAAGCTGCTTTGCAACATTTGTGTTGTGAAAAGAGCTATACACGCACACACACAAAAAGAAACATGCCAGGTTTTGTTTGTTTTCTATTTATTTCTGTTTAACTTTGAGTAATTTGGCCCTTCATAATAAAATTGTTGCGAGTTCAACATTATTATTGTGGTAGTCCTTTTTTTTTTTTTTTTTTTTTTTACCTTTGTGTCACATACAAATTAATAGCACATTACATATTATATTATATATACAATATATATATTATATATTGAAAGACTGTGTTTACAAAACTTGCAAAACCAATTATTGTTTTAGCTATCAGAGGTAAGAAGAACCACAAAAGTATCTGCAGATCTAAATAATCAGATGTAGGGGCTATTCTTTATTTTTCTAATTCTTTATGTTTATGAGCTGTTTTTCAGAATGAAAATACTTACATTAATTTGAATTCTTAAAACTTAGAAATAGTAATTTAATATAAATTGACCAGAAATCTGAAAAATCCTTGGTAATGGAAGCACACCAACACAAGCTTTTTTTTTTTTTCCTTTTTTTTTTTTCCTTTTTTTTTTTTTTTTTTTCCCCCCCAACTGGCACGTTTTCCTTCTCCTTCGTGAAATAATCATAGCTAGTTATTTGGCTCTCAAGTTCAGATGAAAGTAGGCTAACAGTTCACATTTCAGGCATTTGTCATACTTCATGTCGTTTCTAATGTATATTTATTGTAGGGCTGTCAATCGATTAAATTTTTTTATCTAATTAAATACAGGGTGCTGAAACTAAATTTGGCTGTGAAAATACCCCAAAAAGATAATTTAAAGCTATTATTTTGTTAAATGTTTAGGCTACAATGGCCTAACATAAAGTATGGAACATAAAATAAGATAATTTAAGAAACATCTCAGTATTTTTTGTTCATATTGGGCAATGAAAGAGTCACTAGTGACCCCAAACCGCTTGTACAACATTTACACTTTACATTTAGTCATTTAGCAGACGCTTTTTATCCAAAGCGACTTACAATTGGGGGATACATAAAGCGATTCTTCTTAAAGAGGCAAACAGACACATGAAGTGGTTGTAATACCAATTTCTTAGACATTGTTCAAATAAGTACGAGCTAGAAAGAGAAGGAATAAATAAAGAGAGAGTTTTTTTTTTTTTTTTTTTTATGATGAAGTCAAGTAGCTTCGAAAGTGATGAGTTTTCAGCTGTCGCTTGAAATTGTCAGGGATTCAGTATTCCGGATAGGGTTGGGAAGATCGTTCCACCAGCCAGGATTGGTGAACGAGAATGTTCTGGAAAGTGTTTTTGAGCCTCTCTGTGATGGTACCACGAGGCGTCGCTCACTAGCGGATCTCAGACTCCTGGAGGGGATGTAGATTCGTAGTATTGAGTGGAAGTAGGAGGGTGCTGAGCCTTTGGCTGTTCTATATGCAAGCATCAATTTCTTGAACTTGATGCGAGCTGCAACAGGTATCCAGTGCAAGGAGATAAAGAGAGGTGTAACGTGGTTTTTTTTGGGCTCGTTGAAGACCAGTCGTACACCTGCATTCTGAATCATTTGTTTGATTGTGCTTGATGGAAGTCCAACCAGAAAAGCATTGCAGTAGTCCACCCTAGAAATGACAAGGGCCTGGACAAAAAGTTTATTTAACCAACAGTATCAAAATACCTTGTTTTATTTTGTGCAAAGAAAGTAAGGGTTCCATTCGGTTTGAAAAAATGTTTTTGGTAGAACTATTTCCCTTTCATGTTTTTGTAATTTATTATAAATTTAAATGGAAATACTCTAAAGAATAAGCACTGGCGGTACTAATGTCCTATAGGAGTCGATGTTCAAATGGCTGATTCCATCAGGAATTCAAGTAAACGACTCATTGATTAAATGGCCTTTTGAATCATTGGTCCACACGATTCGTTCAAAACGCGGATTCATTTCATAACGTAAACATGGCGTGTTGCTCGGAGATGCACAACAGTTCTGCTGTGGCTTTTTACTTCTTATTTACTGAACTGTTGTATGAAATCACATTTGCACTGGTGTTCTTCGTGACAAAAACTGGTGATATTGCTCTGGTTGCTGGTGCGATATCATTTATCATACGATATAAATATGAGACAAATACTCATACAAGGGCATTTTATGCCCCATTATCTTGAATTTTAGGGCAGAACTGCATTTATGGAGTTGTTGCCCTGCATCATATTTGTCAACAGTCACCTGTATGGACTGTAAGATGACGTACAGGTTTGGGGGCGAGGCCAGTGAGTTAACTAACTGCGTTAAGAATAAAAAAATAGTTTAAAAATCGTTATTTTTTTCATAACCAATTAATTAAGTTAACGTGTTAAACTGACAGCCCTAATTTATTGTATTAATTGAAACATTTCATGATGCATTTCATCGGATCATCATATTTTGTTCGGTTCATTCCTCCATATTTTTATAGCTACGCCTCAGGTCAGCTATGAAGGCCCATGGAGTGCCATGGGGGGATCTGCTCCCCTCTCATGTGGTCATTGCTAGGTTTAACACTTTTCCTTCTAGACACTTGATTGGGCTGACATCTGTGGTTCTTTATAAAAAATCACTGGCTACTCCATACCAGTGAACACTTTGGTGTTATTACTGAATGACGACTCCATGTTGACGCTCCCTAATTGAACATAAAAATGTTTGACTTGCTGGTTTACATCTGCTAAAAAAATGCTTGCGCAAAACTGGCTCCCATTTCACATGTTGAATATTTAGAAGTGGCTGATGCAGCTTTGAGACATTATAATGCTATAGTCATTCACGGCACAGGTGGATTTTGCGCAAACTTCTACGTTGAAGACCAGGGGCCAGTTGCATAAACAGCCACTATGTTAAAACTGTCTTAAGAACTAGTTTGACCAACTAGTAGCTAGTCAAGAGGTAATCAGACTTACTTTTTGGATTCAAATTAGACCATTCTACCTTTTTATAACCGACTTTAAGAAGTTAAAAAAAATTAATTAATAAGACTAGTCTAAGTGGTTTATGCAACCGGCCCCAGGACTATTGCGGCTGGGGAGATTTCTAAGCACATAACACAAATCAAAGACCCTTTGGCTAACTGCTAGTTGGTCAGACTAGTTCTTAAGTCACTGTCTTAACACAGAGGCTAAGTTTATGCAACTGGCCCCTGGACTCAGAGTGAACACAGCTGACTTCTCCTCTGTTCTCCCTCAACTCTGTGTGTATGTACCTTTGACATATAAGTCTGACATACCATAACACATGTGATAATTTGTGTGTGTGGTGTTTTTTTTTTTTACCAGCTGCCTAATATGTGCCCTATTGAATAGAGATTGCAGGTTTAAGTGGGTTGGGAGAGGGATAAAAATAATTTAGTTTGCTTAACATTTTATGCTGTTTTTCATGTCATTTCATGCCATTTTACTTAAATGAACAATGGCCTATTGAATATCGTTTATTGTATATGTAGTATTTCGTGAAATAAATAAATGAATAGAAAGATAGATAGATAGATTCAGTGCCGTATTGATTTATGCTCACGGTTCGTTTTACTGTATTCCGTGCTTTAATTTTAATTAAATACGTGTGTATTACATTGGGGTTTTTTCTGCATGCAAAGCTTTATAAATCAACGTTCATAATCTGAAGTCTGTGTAAGTGGAGGAGACTTTTATTATTGCTCCTTATTTCTACCCTTGGCAAATGACTCTGTCACACCCCGCTCAGGTTGATTAACCCGGAAGTACCCACGCGGCTCACAGAGCACTCCGTCCGGTTCTGCGGGCTCAAGGGGAGAAACGCCGAAGCACCATGGCTCTGTTCTAATCGCGTTTATTAAGAGAAGTGTGATCAACTTACCGGCAATCCGTCACCATCCGCGCCTTAATCATGGACCTCCAGTCAAGAGGCTTGTCCTGGGGGCATCAACTTTGTCAGTAGTAACATCTGGAAACTGTATTTATAATTTTCCCCCCCATACTGTCACGTGTTTTTTTTTTTTGTTTGTTTTTTTTGCTTTGCACGATGGGAATTTAAAAAAACCCAATTGTCAGCAGCGCTGCTACAAACCACGTGTCCTCATCGATTAACACCCAACTATTCCTGTGGAAACCAAGACGGCCTCTGCTAGTAACGAAAAATAACAACAACAAAAACAAAAAAACTTTCAAGAAACGCGTTGACGATGTCTTGCCCTCAAGTTTTCCCCGGGTGAGTAATCCTACTGCCTATCCTATGCTAACTTTGATAGCCGCGTTTTAAAAAACTAAAAAAAAAAAAAAAAAAAAAAAAAAAAAAAAAAAAAAAAACTAAAAACCTAAATCGTAGGGCCGAGGCGGGCCCTAGACTGAATCCCCTCCCACGACGGGTTTTAAAAAATACAAATTTTGGTGGGTGGTCACGGTAGCAAACATTTGTCTCCCTCTCTCTTTTCCTTCGTGAAAAAAAACGATTTTCTTTGAACTTGTCACTGATTATTTTCCTAATTTCCCTCCCTGTTAACCCGGTTATGTGTTTCTGTTGCTTTATTTCCCAGCGCTTCGCTTTTTTTTTTTTTTTTTTTTTCTTTCAGTTTGTCCACACACACAATTGCTCATATTGCTGGGAGTCAGTCCTCTGAAATTTGGGGAACATATAACCTCGGCACAGTTTTAAGGGTGTGTCCCGTCCCGTTGTGAGGTTTCATGGCCTATCGACTTTGGATGGCTTGTTCTCTCCTTCTGTATTTTAAGAGGGAGCATTTGTGACCGTTAAATGTCTCATGTGACGTATAGAAGGAATGTCGGCACGCGGCATGTCCCAGAATAAAGGTTTGTTGCTGTACCGTTACATGACGGAGATTTTTTTTGTTTTTTTTTTTTTTTTTTTTTTTTTTTTTTTTTTCCATCGGCAAACTTAACTTAACATAAACCCATGGGTACATACGATACTGGTAAACGAAAACCGTTCGTCCCCCTGATCCTCACTAACCGTCGGCTTTCACCATGTCATTGATTTAGGAGGGGGGGGGGGGGGGTAGCTATAGCCTAGTGCGGTGAAATCGAAAAAAAACACTTCCCCCCTCACTTTACCGCTGAGCGGGCCCGGTTTGATTTTATGGTTTTCTCCGATGGTTATCGAGGTGGGTTTTCGTCAGATGGCGTGTTGAGGTCGTTAAATCTTGGTTTGGGAATAAAACGATGCTGTTATGGTATTGAAAGTGGAGTGGATGTGAACGTGTCAGTGCCATATGGAGGCTAGCGCTGTTAGCTACTCCGGCAGAGCATCATGGCTGCGGTGTGACACGTCTTGTAGAAGCCTCGCGCTGCTGGGAGCCTAGCGTGCAGAAAACTTAACATTTGGGAAATGTTACCGTAGTGGTTTCTTTTATCAGCTCTGCTTGTCTGTTCTGCAATGAGTATGTGAACAACTTATTTAAAAAGAGTTTAAAGCTATTTGGATGTTGGAGTTTCAGTATCTTGAGGATTTCATAATTGAATCAACCTGTTTGGTTAATTTGATTTCCTTGTGGCTCTGTCATATGAACCACCAATAGTGGATTTAGTTGCTTAAAGGGTGTAGTTAAACCCCCAAATGAACTTTTTTTTTTTTTTTTTTTTTTGTTGTTGTTGTTGTTGTGTATTTGACCACTTCTGTGGAAAACAATGTATTACAGATTGACAGTTTCAGTTACCATTCGCTTTCATTGTGTGGAAAAAGATGCAATGGAAGTGGATGGTGAATGTGTAACATCTTTTTTGTTATGCAAAAGAAAGTAATTTATGAGAACAACGTGAGGATGAGTAAATGGCAGTTTTCATTTTCCAATGTGAAGTATGGCTCTGACATTCATTCGTTTTTATCTGGTTTTATGTTTCTTGAAGTTTAGATTTTTTTGTCCAGGTCTTTAGTCAACAAATGTTTATCAAGTAGATTTTTTTTAATTTACTTATAAATGTAATGCTTTTATTGTAAGAAAAGCTTTCCTCTTGGAAGACCAAGGCATACTTTGTGTGTGTGTGTGTGTGTGTGTGTACAGTGGTTCATGATTTTTACATTTGTCACCTGCACAAGTACATGCGTACATGACACTCACAGCCCGATTTTTCTAACAGTACGTACTCCGTATGTGCAGTTCATACATGTTCATTGTATTTATTTATTTTTTGCGCTAATCAGATGGCAACTCTTTCCTGGGCCACAGTCAGAAAAAGAAATAGAGGGCACAGGATGGTGACTACAAACTACTACTGGAAACAATAAGCATAGACGCTCGTGTTTAAAGGGGTCATATGATGGCGATTTCAAGTTTTTTTTTTTTCTTTTTTTTCTTTCTCTTTTGGAGTGTTACAAGCTGATTGTGGATAGATAAGATCCCTGAAGTTGCAAAGACTAAAGTCCAAAGAGATATTCTTTACAAAGACTCTGCCAACGCCCCCCCCCTAAAAAAACGGCTCGTTTCTAAAAAAAACACGCCCCCACATGTCTACCTCACTATGTGTAAAATTTGCATAATGCGGCCCAAATGTTCACGCGAAGAAAGAAGGTGTGGTTTCAGTAACAGCATTTAGTGTTGAAGCAGCATGTCAGGGAGAATTTGTGTGTTTCTAGGTGAAAGCAAAAGTTCTTTATTTGGCCTTCCGAAAGTAGATTCATTTAGGAATCTTTAAGATCACTTACAACAGAACAGTAATGCATTTTATGGACGACCGTTTCGGGAACCTAGGAGAGGAGGTAATTCTGAATTTGCTATGACAATCTGGCGCTTTTTCTGAATCAGCTACTGTAAGTATGTTTTGTTACTAGTTTAAAAGTATTTGCTATTGACTGTTCAAATTGCGGAGTTTTCTGCTCATCGTGTTGTGTGGTTGTGTGTGTGTGTGTGTTTAGTGAGAGTGACGAGAGGTGGGTGGTCACATCCACATTGGGGAGTCCGCTGTCTTAAAACCATAAAAAAAAAACAACCCGTGGCTTCTGTGTACTGCAAACACATATAACCAGCTTCATCACTCACTGTTTCTGTTCACCCGACTCTTTTTCCTTTTCCGGGGCTCTGTGTCTTACATACATTTTGATGAGTTACATTTCCGACGTGTGTTTGTGGTGTTCGGCCAATCACAATGCTTTGGTTCAGCTGGCCAATCAGAGCAGACTGCCGCTTGTCGGAAGGAGGGACTTTGTAAAAAAAACGAAGCGTTTGAGAGAGGCAGGGCATAGAGGACCTACAATAATTTACAGTATTTGAAAAATAATGTGTTTTTTAACTTTAAAACATTTAAGCATAATCGACATATTCTGTTACAAGAAACAAACAAACCAAATACCCAAAATAAGAATTTAAATAGCATCATATGACCCCTTTAAAAGCACTTGTTTAGGCTCTTGAAGAGATTCCCGTTCCCCCACAATCTAGTTTACAATTAGTACAAATTAATTAATTTTTTTGTTGTTGCTCATATGTTGGATAGAAATAGCACAGAATTACTGGACTAGGGTTGTGACTTGTGAGGACATTTCCCACCCGGTTTAATCAACACCGTGTGACAATACCGGTATCCACACACACCGTGGGGGCAAGGCGTTTCCCTCCCTCCCAAATTCTTTTCCCCTCGCTTTCCTCGCTTTAAGTGATTTGTAAAATGTCGGCCCGTAATTCATTAAGCGATTAAGCGTCAATTATATTCGGCGTCATGTGCTTGAATGCAACAAAAATACAACATCAAACTTGCGATAAAACTAGAACTTTATATAACAAGAACTGTTTATTAACCAAACAATAAAAATTAACACCATGCTATAGGGCAGGCCTATGCTAAATAAAATAACCAAATAACTTGCATACAAGTTAAAATAGGTATACCAAAACTGGAAGAAGTAAACCTGTATAATATATACTCACATAAAATATAGAAACCGTGAACGTTTTTATAGGGAAACGAAATAAGAAAACTTTGGGGCCACACGGCATACAATTGATGTTAAAATAAATAAATGACACAAATTTTACATACAGTAAAAATCAGCAAACAATGTGGAACCAATTAAATAAGAAACGAATGTTAAAAAAAAAACCTTCCCCAAAATCCCCCCTCCCTTTAGATAAACGGCAAAAGTCAACAGGCTTTTCAAAATCCAAAATACTTCCAAACAGGTGCTTTTGCATTTCGTTTCGAAACTAAATCATCCGCCATTGTCTTGTCTGTCTCAGTTTTTAATTGTATTATCTGTTCTTTTACTGAACTAAATGATTTTTATTACTATAAAAAAATCAAAACGATGGTGGAGGTCAGTGTCGCGGTGGGCAAGTGACGTAACCGGTGTTGCGGCTTAACGGTATCACCGTCAGCACCGTCTATCGCCGCAAGCCTACACTGGACATGGATGAAAAGTTCACAAATATGTTGAGCACCTGTGTTCGAGCATGCCGTCAAATGGAATATACTTTGATAGGCTGATCGTGCAACTGTGTGCGTACCTGTAAAAAAAAAAAGTATACTTTGAGCCTAAGTGGCCTCAAATTTAGGAATGTACTTTACGATTGTGTGCGCTGTACAAGCCAGTGGCTTTTGTGTGAGTGTGTAATGGGTATCTTGCCAGTTCTCCCAAATGCATTGATTATAACTCCACAACTCGTTCCTGGTGTTCCCTCCCCCCACCACCCCACAAACACTTCATCTGGATGTCACGGATGGCTGGGCATCGGGCTGTATTGAACACACGCTTGGCCTACCCTCCCCCCTCATGCCATAAACATCCCATGTTTAGCTCGTTCATCTCTAGGTTGTCTACGTCCTACTTTGGGTTACACATGACACAAATGCCTTTCTGACCTGTTGTCCTGCTTTTCCCTTTTGAGTAAGAAATTCATAAATGCAGTTTTGCCTTGGTGGTCTGTCAGAGACTTTCGTGTTCCCTCTGTCGGAAGCACATTCCCCATGTGCTTCAGTTCCCCAGCATCGCTCATCCTCCACCGTCTGCCCTCTCCCAGAAAGTCAGTGCTTTTTGAGAGGGTGTTTATTGCTTGCCATCTGTCGGGATCAAAAACACAGAGCTGGATCACAGGGTCACAGGGGGCAGACAGACACGCCCAGAATGTAGAGCCTACATTTCTATAACCTCTGGTCTGAGCTTTCCAGCTGCTCTCCTGCGGCTTCCCCATCCTTTCTCAGCTGAGATGAGAGATTGTGTTAAATGCCCAGTCTGGCTCTGTGTGTTTGAGATCTTAAGGGTGTGGTCTTATCTCAGTTGACACTAGAAGACCCCCACCCGTTCTTTACTTGCTCGCAGAGAGCATTCATTCAGGCCTTTCTGGGAGTGTAATCAGGTACACAGTGTACGTTGCTGCAGCATAATTGGTGTGTCTTCGTTTTCCCGTCTTTACTGCAGTCATGTTTGATATTCAGATGTTTGTCACTGATGGAACCTGGTCCCTTGTTGTTGTCGCAGCTGGAACTTTAAAGGGGTCATATGATGCTTTTTTAAAGATCATTATTTTGTGTATTTGGTGTATCGCGAGCTTCCCCATCTTTTCCAAATAACATTGTAAAGACAGAGCCCGAAAGGGGAACAGAGTTGCGTGACAGTCACAGTGATGAATATGTGTTTGCAGTACACAAGCCACGGTTAAGACGGCTGACTCCACTAGGGATGCTCCGATCCGCCTTTTTGTTTCCTCTTCTCCCTTTTTTTTTTTTTTTCCCCTTCTTTTTTTTTTTTTTCCTTCGCTCCGATAATATATACCGATTGCCGATACCTAAGGGTTCGGTAATTCGCTGATACGACAACCGTCCGATAACAGTGAAGTTTTTTTTTTTCTTTTTTTTTTTTTTTTTTTTTGTTTTTTTTCCCTCCTTTAAAATAAATGTAGAATTATATATCTCTGTGTGTGGAACTGATAATCTTTCTTTCACAATCTACTAGATACAGACTCATTATAAAGAAAAATAAAATAAACAATAAATATGAAAAAATATAGGCTTATGTATATTTATAATCTATGACAAAATGTATCATAAACTAGGTTAGTGTATAATTCGGCAGCAAAAGTTATTCTAGAAAAATCAGTGCGCAATAATTTTAGAAATCCAAACATTTTGTGAAAAAACAATATTTTGTGGGGAACAATAAAAGTGTTGCACTAAATATGGTAAAAATGTTACACATTGCTATTTGTATTATAAAATCCATTCATACATTAAAAAACATTCATGAATGTATTTATATATATAAGTATATACTTTAAAATACATTTCTTTTAAATGTATATCATATTTTTTAATAAGACAACAACATATGATAGATACGATAGGACAAAAATACAGTTCAGCACGAACTGTTTTTATACAGTCTACCCTCAACGGACCTTGGCAATTGAATCGCCATTGACTAGTATATTTTTTTGTTTACTCGCCATACCTTACTACTGCTACTCCGCCAGACAGAAATACTAAAAACACTAATATATGATTACATATTTATTTTTGTAAAATGGTACAAGCTTTTTTAAATCTCTAAAGTACACTCCTGATAGCATCAGTCAAGCATTGTAATATTGAATATCCAGATTATTTAATAATAGAAGTTTTGTAAATTAGAATTAAAACTTTTGGTAAACCATGACTTTAGCTGGTTCTTTTTTTTGGTCTTCCGTGTTCCTGTAAAAAAACGTAACAATATAAAACGCACTAAGGTTAGAGCTAACAAATTCAAAATCACACACTGCTCTTGAGTGAAGGACTTTGTAGCTTTAATAAAAAACAAAAAGTTTAATTCTTACAGCGAAGACTAGGCATGGGCCGGTATGACGGTATCACGGTATTGTCGTTACAGCTCTAAAATGTGTAATTTTTAAATGACTGGGTAAAAAATTTTTTTCTTCACAATATTTTTTTTTTTGAGCAACATACAGAATATTAGGGACAGTAGAATTTGTTCATTTTTTCTTTGATTTGTTTCCTAAAAAGAAGAAAAATAAAGACGAGTCGGCTGCCTCCCCCTAATTATCAGCATCACCCCGTCCCTTAATCGCCGCCCTTCGCCAGGCTCCCGACATGAGTGGGTGCGTGAGAGAGGAGGGGTGCTGAAATAGCCAGGGCTGGTGGCGTGTGATGGGGCACACCTGAACCGAATGGAGCCTCATCACTGCCGCTGTTTAAATGCTGAGCGCGCCTCTCTTCGGGAGACCGGTCTCTTCCCCGTGCATGCACGCTGGTGTTCTCGTGGGTCCAGGAAGGGTGAGTAGAGGGACTCCCGTGCCGCCAGAGTCGTGAGCTGCCGGACGAGAACCGCACCCGTTACACGGCCGTTGGGCCAGGATGCCGGGCCGTCTAGTCCCTTTGCGTGCCGTGGGCAACGAGAAGGATGTAGCTGCTAGAAGAAGCCGCCGCCCCTCGCTCCCCGGACCGGAGAGGGGAGCGCGTGCGGCCGCCGGACTCCGCCCCTTACCTGGACCCTTCCTTCCTGACCACTGCCCTTCCCTTCACGAACCCAGCAGCACGACGAGGACAACAGATCCCCTGTTTATTTTGGACACTTGATTCCCTTTTTTTGGACACTGTTTATCTTCTGTTAATAAAACCCTCTCTGAGGCCTGACACCACATCCACTGTGTCTGTCGTTTCCTTGGTTACCGCTGTAAACATAGCAGCACTGCGCTGAAACACTGCTGTAATATGAACTATACAGAGACGAGATGAAAAGAAAATACCACGTAAACTCTTCTGAAGACAGTCAGTTCCCCTCGAAAAACATTCATATAAACCCCCCAAATCAATATTTAGGATTTTCTTCCAATAGTTCGTGCATCATGAACCGTGAGTGATCTGCCTGCACGTATTTTTCCTATTTTTCTCTGTGCGTCCGTCTTCAGCATTAAAACAGGCGTTTGGCGTTACATGTGTTAACAGGCGTTTACAGACTTCATATTTACACAAATTACATTTTGGAGAATGATTGCATTGCAATGCAGTTTGTGCAAGTCCAGAACAGAGACGAGTTGCAATAAGACAAAAAACGTCCGGTTGCCGATCACGTAAGTTCCAGGACAGTCAGCGCCTTATTATAATTTCTCGGCCATCCATAACACAGTCACGCACATGTGACTGACCGCTCGCTCGCACCAACGAGAGGAGGAGGGTCTTGTTACTCTCTACACTGCACTCAACCTGAGGGATTCCTACACTTTCAGTCTTTGAGGAGACATGAAAAACAGCGCATACCGCAGGAACGATATACCAGAAAATATTAGTGGTTTTGAAACCGTGAAATTTTCAAATCGCGGTATACCTTGAAAAACCCCCAAAAACACCTAAACGGTAATTCGTCCCATGCTAGTGAATACTATGCTGTTTTATTTTACATTTGATTATTTATTTCTGTAGTAGGCTGTAAACTGCTTGAGACTTGCATAAAAAAACATTAAAGCACAGTTTTTCATTTGTATATTTTTATTCTATTGTATTTTGTCCTTTGCTTTTTTTATTACTGACAGTATAATTATTTTCAGTAATTGAGGACTTTTTGTTTGAAATTCTGCTGGTCTCTACAGTGTAGATGTCATAGCAACCTTATTTACAGGAAATGTATATTTGATATGTATCACTATCTTTACATAAATGACTCTTACAAAGTTTTGGTCATATGGCCCCCTCAAATAATCATCCCGTGTAATATAAATAATCGTGGATTACACAATATTGCCAAATCGGGTAATGATTTGCCATAATCGAGCAGGGCCCTAGTTTGTCATGTTCTGACTATAAAGAATAGTTGAAAACCACAATTAACCATCAGGTCTCATTTTTAAAAAAAAAAACGCTGCACACGCACAAAATGGGCATAGAAATTGTACGCAATTTTCCACGCGCACATCGGGATTTATAAAAAATAAACTTTGCGTAAATATGTACGCACCGTACGGACATTCTAGACCATGTGTACGCACTCTTTTTCCTGGAGTGAGAAAAGTAATGAAGTAAACAACGATTTTAAAATCTGCTTTTATTTTGATATACACATTTACATGACATGAAATATTCCACTCTCATTAATAGAGATAAGCACTGAAATTACATAAAGTCATTAAACAGAAGTTAAACCAAATGATATGAATTAGACATATTTAGTGGATTCGCGTGATCACTCTTTCCTGTGGCATGCTGTTTTAACATGACGGCGAGGCGTGCGATAGATAGATAGATAGATTATCTTAGAACTGCTTCAATCGTTTTGAAATCATTGAAAAATTATGGGTGGCTAAGGGTGGGTTAAAGGGTTTATAGGGTGTCTGGAGAAATTGACAATTTTGTGTGTGTGTGTGGGGGGGGGGGTGGGGGTGGGGGGTTTTTTTGTGGGGGGGGTGGGAGGGGGGGGGGTTTTTTTTTTGGGTGTTTTTGGTTGGGGGGGTTTTTGTTTTTTTTGGGTGTTTTGTGTGGGGGTTGGGGTGGGGGGGGTTTGGGTGTTGGTGTGGGGGGGGGGTTTTGTGTGGGGGTGGGGGGTGGGGGGGGGGGGGGGGGGGGGGGGGGGGAAAGGGGGGGGGGGGGGGTGGGTGGGTGGGGGGGGGGGGGGGGGGGGGGGGTGGGGGGGGGGGGGGGGGGGGTTGGGGGGGGGGGGGGGGGGGGGGGGGGGGGGGGGGGGGGGGGGGGGGGGGGGGGGGGGGGGGGGGGGGGGGGGGGGGGGAGGGGGGGGGAGGGGGGGGGGGGGGGGGGGGGGGGGGGTGGGTGGGGGGGGGGGGGGTGGGGGGGGGGGGGGTGGGGGGGGGGGGGGGGGGGGGGGGGAGGGGGGGGGGGGGTGGTGGGGTGGTGTGGGGGGGGGTGGGGGTGGGGGTGTGTGTGTGAGGGGGGGGGGGTGTTTGTGGGGGGGGGGGGGGGGGGTTGTTTTTTTTGTGGGGGGGGTTGGGGGGGGGGGGTGGGGTGTGTGGTTGTGGGGGTGTGGGTGTGGGGGTGGGTGGGTGGGGGGGGTGGGGGGGGTTGGGGTGGGGTGGGTTTTGTGGGGGGGGGGGTGGTTTTTGTTTTTTGGTTGTTATTTTGTTGTGTGGGGGGGGTTGTGGTGGGGGGGTTTTTTTGTGGGGGGGGGGGGGGTGGGGGGTTGGGGGGTTTTTGTGTTTTTTTTTTGGGTTTTTTGAGGGGGGGTTGGGGTGTTTTTTTTGTGGGGTTGTTGTGTTTTTTGGTTGTTTGTGTATATGGGGTTGTTTTGTGTTGTTGTGTTTTTGTTTTTGGTTTTTGGGGTTTGTGTGGGGTGTTTTTTTTTTTTTTTGGGGTTTTGTTTTTTTTTTTTTTTGGGGTTTGATTTTTTTTCCCGATTCTTAGTCATTTACACCCTGTTGTAGGGACTCCAACCACATAAGGAGAGACACTTAAAATACCATATTACCTGCTCTTTAAATATATGTTCTGAGTTTGTCACACCACAGAAAAATGTATTCATAACCCTCTGCCAAATTTGAATGATAAAAATCGCTAAGTCCCTAAAGTAAGTATATCAAAATCCTCGATAAAGATCCTCTGCTCTCAAACGTTGGGGTGCTCGAAAGCAGCGGAGCTTTTATTATTCCCCAGTCGACCGCTTCCACTCCTTTCCGGTCGTGCGTATGTGGGGAAAAATAGCAGCGCTGTTTTATCATACTAGATCCGTTTTGAAAGTTCTGTTATAATGCTACTCTGTGCAGTCGTCACCTGTCTAATAAAATGCATAACATATTAGAGCGTCTTTGGTGTTTCCATGTTTTCTACAAAACAAAACCGGAAATCGAGGGTTATGACATCATTGGCAGGCGACACAATGACACTATGGACATGCTCCGTGTCACTAGTTAAAATTGCTTATTTCTCTGGATTTAAACATTCTTCGAAACATTTGGGGTAATGCAAGTACACAAAGTCAGCAAAATATATAACACTGTTCTAATGGTTTTTGGATATTTTAATAAAACACTTACATATTGTGCCTCTGTCACTACCACTACAGCCTGAATGGATGCTATTAGAGTAAATTTAGTAGAGTTACTGTGGACTACCTACTATAATTATAACATAAGAGCACAAGTTAACTTACACTCATTGGTGGGCACGTACTGCCGACGATGGCACCAAATGTCACAAAATGAATCCACCTCTTTTTGATAAAATCATTAGGAAATTTAAATAGGGGCACGTAGCTGTTTCGTAAGTTATCGCAACCAGGTAATACACATTTCCGCGATGAAGGCATAGCTAGCTAGCAAACTGTAGGCTGTAGTAACTAATGGTACTGAACAGTAACTCGCTGATTGAGTGAGGAACTGATCAAATGTCTCTGTTCTAGTAGTTAGGGGAGGGGGCCATGCTCGTGGCTTCCGGGCGGTCATCGACGGTTTAGTATAGTGTTAGGGGAGGGGCCATGCTCGGTGGCTCCGGTGCGTCATTGAGCCACTGTTTTAGCACCGCCCAAAAAAATCCTGAACACCATGAAATTTTCTCCAGTGCAATAGCAAATTAATTTCCTCTTTATTTCTCTCCAGGGTGAATTGCTAACACACTACACAAGAACTCTCCCTGAGGGCTTGTCGATACCCCAGAGATTCATAATACTAATTTAGAGGTATGATTTTCACAAAGTATTATTTAAAACACATTATTGTGTATTTTTTACTTGCATGGCTGTTAAAAAAAATGTATTTTGATAAGTTGGCAATGGAAAGCCCAACCGGTCTATATTGCTTTAAAACATGGTTGGTTGTATCTAGGACTGTGCAATATATTGAAATTATCGAAATATCACAAATGTACATATCGCAATATGCATATCACTACAGCTTGCAATATTTGGGGCCATGAACAAAAGACAAAGAGAAAAAATCACCTCACTCACTGTCTTTCTGTTCCCCGAAATAAACTTATTGTATCTAAAATAAATTCTTGAATTCAAAGAGTAAATACTAAGCAGGTTTTATTTTTTTTCCTTTTTATTATTCAGTTCCTAAACTCATGTTAAAATGACTTAATTCACCACTTAAGTGTGCGCAAACAGGAACTCTTGGTACATGCATACAAATAACCATATATATATATGACACAAGATAGTTATACGATTCACAGAACTGACTCAGCAACAGCTTAGTAAAAACTGTTTTTCAACGAGGCATGGTGGGCCTTTTAAAAGCATTAATCTTATCGCATATTCGCATTTTTTTCCCCCCCCCTTCAATAATCCACACCCTAGTTTTATCTGTATTACTCCCCATGAATCATGTTTTCCTGATTCACTAGTTTGGCAGGCAAGTGTGAGGCCCCCTCATGCAGAACCACAGGAAATGAATAAACCACCTCAGTCCTAAACAGGACCCCCTGCCGTTCCCCACCCCGCCCAATCGTCCAGGACTGACACAGGTGAAAGCGGAATCGGAGAAACTTATGGTTTTGAGAATCATGATTAATTAGTGTCCGTACACATTATCAGGGTTTCCATTTGTTCTACAGGCTGCCTAATCCCCCGTTCAGCCTCCTCGGTTGTTTTTTTTTTTTTTCTTTCTTTTTTTTTCTTTTTTCTTTTTTTCTTTTTTTTTTTTTTTTTTTTTTTCCTTTTTTTTCTTTTTTTGTTTTTTTTTCTTTTTTTCTTTTTTTTCTTTTTTTTTTCTTCTTTCTTTTTTTTTTTCTTTTTCTCCCGGGCCATCTCCACAATGAACACTTGCAAACCGCAACCCAGACAGGTACATTATCTTCAAGCTATGACGGTGTGTTTTTTGTGTGTTTTTTTGGCTTAGCTAGATGTCCTAATTCCTGCTTGTGTTTGAGAAAAACTGCTACTCTTTACTTTCCTCCCAGTTTGCTCCAGGGCCTCGTGCTTTACACCAACAGGTACTTCCAATTTTCATAAACTGGAGCCTGCTTGATTTCCAAAGTCTTCTGTCTGTATACACCCCCCCCCCCCCCACCCACCACCAAAACAGTCTCTAATACAACTACAGGTTCTCTTGCATTTAGGTGCTGCTCTTGCTAGTCGTTGTGTATTTCATTAACATATTACCATTGTCAGTAGGGTTGGGAATCCATATGTTTAATGAATCATGTTCAGATTCAATTTAAAGCACACGTTTCACACAAAGCACTAAAAATTTTAAACTTTTTATTGCAACAAACCTGTTCCCGATGTATCTTGATAAGTAACCACTCCGTTTAAGTCTCCTGTAGAGTTTTAGCATTTATTTTATTAAAATGTTTCTTGATTTCTTTTGAGTTAGAATTGATGAAAGTAATGACATGAACCCCATAATGTCTCTCTGGCCTATTCAGTGTCTTTAGACAGTTTCAAACTGCTCAGTCTTTCTGATTCTTTGAAAATAACTTGCTCAAAGGAGTAATTTACTGGTTGGACTTATGCCTTTGTTGCATGCAACCAATAGCTACTTTTACATTCAACCAAATAATCCGTTGAAGACTCACCAGTAGTTGGATTGATGGCTGAATCTGACTGAAAAGCCTTCTTATAAACACCTCAAGCCAAATGAAATTTTAGTCCGCTTGAAATGGTTGGTGTAGACCTGGAATAACCTGATCAATGTGAAAAAAATTAAGAATGTAAACGCTTCCCAAAATGTTTATTTACATCTTACAAACTGGTCAGACTGAATATGTTTGAGAAATGTTAACAGAACTGAACTTTCTAAATCATGTAATGAACAAATTCCCAACCCTAATTGTCAGAGGCTGCATGTGTTTTAATAGCTGTTTTGAGTCTTATCCTTTCACCATGGCCAACTTGTTCTCTGTGTGCCACTGATCTTTGTTGTACTTGCGCTGTATTTCTCAGGCTGTTCTTAACTGTGCATGTTGGAAGCTTGCTTTCACTGCTGATGGCTAACGTTTACTGCTGCTGCTTGTTGTCTGTTTCTCTCTCACACCTTCTCTCCACTCTATTTCTTCTGCTATTTTGTGTGGCTGAAGGGTGGATTCAGGTCACTGCAGGTAACTGGCCCTCTCATCTCCCTCTGTCCACAGCCAATGTAATCAGACTGTCCAGACATTTAAAGAAAAAGCAAGTTACCACTTATACTGATAAATTGTGTACAGTAAGACTAGAAATTTGTGTTAAGAAAATGGGGTCATTTTGATTTCATGTTGAGAAGGACCACAAAGGAAAATAGGTTATTGATCATTCTTGGTGTGAACTGGTGGCAAGTTAGGAAAATTTGTGGTTTCAGGCTTTAAGCATTCAAGAATGAATGTGGGTAACAGGATGTTGTACTTCAGCTCTTCTGTTTGTAATTATGTTAGTGTCAAATATACTGATCTTAAAATATAGTCTACACTAGTTTTCTAAGATCATGTGACATTGAAGACTGCAGTAATGACTGCTGAAAATTTGATCCTGCGTTTGCATGTTTATGAATGGATGTGGATGCAGTAACATTACAGAAGTAACAGAAAATTTGAAGTTTGGTCTTGTGTGGCTTGTTTTCTGAATCGGTCTCATTTCCCCAACAGCCGTATTACCCTAACCGGCCCAACATGCAAGGCAGTGCCCCTCGGGTCCCACCCAGCAGCACCCCCCGGTCTGTTGCACCCACTCATGTCTACCAACCTACCTCACAGGTTATGATGATTCCCCAGCAACCGTTGTCATTCGCCAACACTCACTCAACCATTTTCCTGCATGGACAGGTAACACCTATTGTTCTTTGAACAGCCATGTTGTGCACTTTTTGTGAGGCTGTTCGTGCATCTAACAACCTTTTGTTTTCTGTTGTAGTACCGGCCCCCCTACATGCCCCCAACGCAGCAGTACTCTGCAGGATTTTACCCTGGAAGCAGTCCAGCTGAATACGGTACATATGGTAAGAGGCTCTGCTCTGGGCCTCCCCTGCTTTTTTGAACCACCCAACCCTGTCTTTTTCTTACTTGTATATCTTGCTGTTTTCATTCAAAAGTGGTCTTACACCAGTCTGTAGAGCACATCGGATTCCTGATGAATCTTTAAATGTTCAGGAAACATTTTTGTAGATCTGTTGTTGTGGTGCCAAAATTATACTTGATACAAGTTACATGACTCTATAAGTGCCTTTTTCATAATGTATCTGTATTTTTTCTTGTATTTTAAATTTTGTATTTTTTATTTTTTCCCCCCAGTAAAGAGAATGATGATAATGTGCAGTTATATTAGCAAAATAATTTTGGTCCTTTGTCAATAATGTGTGGTGTATGAAGCATTCATTACACAGAGGTCACTTTCAAACCAAGCAGCTTTCTGTTTGATCTTGAATGTATTGTGAAATCTGCATGGGAAGATCTATTGCCCTCACATGAAATTCAAGATTACATTAATTACTACTGAAATGACTGCATTACACCCTCAAAAATTTGCTGAACAACAGTAACTGGTGTGTGACAGCCCTTTAACAATGGGGAAAAAGCTGGCTGTAGAGTTTTATTCCATTCTCTCCCCCCCCCTTTTGAAAGTGAAAAAGTGACGTGACATGTGGCCAAGTATGGTGACCCATACTAGGAATTAGTGCTCTGCATTTAACCCATCCAAAGTGCGCACACACACCGTGAACACACACCCGGAGCAGTGGGCAGCCATTTATGCTGCGGCGCCCGGGGAGCAGTTGGGGGTTCGGTGCCTTGCTCAAGGGCACCTCAGTCGTGGTATTGAAGGTGGAAGAGAGCGCTGTACATTCACTCCCCCCCCATCTACAATCCCTGCCGGTACGAGACTCGAACCTGCAACCATTGGGTTACGAGTCCGACTCTCTAACCATTAGGCCACGACTTCCCCAAATAGGAAGTCGAAGTTGGAATATAAAATTGTGTATGTACCTGTGTATGTTTTGGATAGATTTTGTAACTTCACCTTAGAAGACTTATGTTATATCAGTAATATACATTAAATAATATCCCTGTCATAACTAACCACTAGGCGCCTAGTTCTACCCTCTGCTCAGATTATTGGCTCACTAACCATGTTCAGCACTTATATCTGTTGCTTGTTGTTTTCTCTTACTCACTCTCGACCTTTGTCTCTTTCTCTGTCTTTTCTTGCTTTTCTCTCTTCCCTTCTCTTTTGGCTGAGTTCAGATCCCTCTCTGGCAGGGAGGGAGAGGCAGGGGGGTGGGGGGAGAGGTGTGGGTAGAGAGAACGGACGTCTCTCGCTGCACGGAGCTCCTCTCACCTCCCAGCGCTATCCTGGTGAGTCTGAAGCGCAGGGCTGTTTCTGTTACACCTCTTGTCTGTGTCTTGGCCTGGCTGGTTGTGTTTTAACACCGCAGGTAACATGTAACCTTTGATGTAATGCTACTTCAACTTCTGACTCCAAGTCCTAGACAAAAAAAACAACTGCAAACATTCTGGGATGTTAAAAGGACAGTTATCGTTTGTGATTATCATTAAATGGGTCCTATTATGTTTTTTTTTTTTACAAAGTCTGGATTTAGTTTTGGGGGTGTACTAGAACATGCTCTCATGCTTGGTGGTTTCTAAAAACGCATTATTTTTCACATAATTTACATTATTAAAATACCTTTCTCCCCAGCCTGGCACAAACGGCTCGATTAGTTCCGGCTTTGATGAAGGTCCGCCTTCCGAAAAACAAAATGTGTTGTGATTGGTTAGCTGTCCCAGTGCGTTGTGCTTGGCGAACAGCTTAGACGGTGTTTCAGTACTGCCATGCCCCATGCCCCCTTGCTTGCCCCCTTGCTCCGTCTTTCAACTAAAGCTTTTGGCAAATCCGGCACTGTACTCCCTCGTGTTGTGGAAGCTGTCCTCAGTAAAATGCGCAGCACACAATAGCAAATTGGGGTTATAATGCTCAGGAACAGAGTTAAAAAGTAAATTGCAACCACTGTTTCCTGACATCATCCGCTTTCGGAAGCCCAAACAAAGACGTTTGGGCACGGAGGTGAAAAAACTGCGTTTCAGGCGGTCGCACACCGTACGAGAAGCGCGGCGTTGCGCCACGTCTTTAAAATTAAAATACTTTATTTTCTGTGAGTGTAGGCACACCGGCAGCGCCGTTCGGCATCTCTCTGCGGCGCCCAGTTACTTTGTGTTATATTTGTAAGAATTGTTCTAGACCACGGTTCTCAATTCCAGTCCTCGCGTACCCCCCCTCTGCATGTTTTGCACGTCTCCTCTTTGTTAACACACCTGAGTCAGATCATCTCGTTAGAAGTGAGCTCCGTGCATGAACTGTGTTCCGATTGACATGGTCCCTATACAGTGTCCATTGCTCCCTACTCCCTGAGCAGGGGAAATCCGTTGAAGTTTACTTCACTTCGGAATATTCATTTACACATTTGCGCTGCGCCGCTGCCTGCAGCATCTTCACACACACAAACAAAACTTACTAGAGAAGCGTGAAGTGTGAAATAATATACCTCTGTAAATAAATACAATTTAAATTCACGTCTCGCACACTTAAATGCCCCTTGTATGGAACATATACGCTCCCTTCAAAAAGGAATAATGGAGGAATATCCGGCAATGTCCACTTCGCAGGGCACTTACAGTCAACTATAACAAAAGTATGAATCATAAGAGAAACATACACAATGTGCAGAGCGGGGGTACGCGAGGACTGGAATGGGAACCGCTGTTCTAGACATGCCAAAATTTGACGCTACAGCACAGCAGCTCTTCTTGGGTTTTCTCTGATGCACTAACTCTGATGCACTCACTCAACCAAGCGTTCTAACCACAACCTCGCCCCTCCCCACCCCCCAACCATTCGAATTGGGAATTATTTTTAATGAAATTCTAATGAGCCGCTTTGTGATATCACACAGCCCGGAAACCAAACGCTGTAGTCCAATCGAGCCGTTCGTTGTAGTTCTTGAAAGGGATTTTTTAAAAACTAAATATCTCCCATTGGAGTGGATTTTGAGATTTGTAACTTTCTAGATCTTTTTAATGCCCAAACATACACGCTACACACTGACTAAAATTAAGAAAGTGAAAAAGCATAATAGGACCCCTTTAAGAGATTTATGACAAGATTTATATGAATTATTGTTTTCCCCAAAGCATCGAGAAGTGCTTTTGGTGGGCGGGAGAATACTTTGCATGTGTCCCCCTCCCATTAAAGCTGATTGTCTCTTATTTTGTGGTCTAATCTTTCTTTTTTTTTTTTTTTTTTTTCTCTTTTTTATTTTGTGATGTCTAGCAGCTGCCTATTATCCTGCAACACAGCAGTACCCAACTCCAGTGTCCGCCACACCTGTCATGATGACTCCCGCTCCGCAGCAACCAGCTCCACCTCCACAGCAAGCTCCGCCTCAGCAGTCAGGACAAGTCAAACCGAGAGAGCGCAAACAGGTGGGTGGGAACAACATTTGGTGTGTTTTCATTTTGATCCATTTGTCTGTGACTTACCAGTTGTTTCCTTACAGATCAGAATACGTGACCCCAACCAGGGTGGACGTGACATCACTGAAGAGATCATGTCTGGTGGGAGAACAACCTCCACACCTACTCCTCCTCAGGTTTGTTGATAGCTTCATGTGTTTATAATGACATGAGCATGGCAAAAAGGACATGCTAGAGCTGAACTATTTTGGATTTTTTTTTACCAATATTGCGATTTAATATGCAATTATTTTTTTAAAGCTCTTTGTTCTGTATTATTCAACAAAGACAAGCTATAAATCATTGTATGGTATGACTAGGGATATGCCGGTATCAAATTCTCATGTTGAGATTAATTGCTAATGCTTTTATCACGGTATACGGTATATCACGATATTTAAATTTAGTTTTAAAAAAAATGCTGTCATAATACAGTATTAACAGGTTTAATAACTTTTTTCTTATAACAAAAATAACTGAACATTTAAATGCAATAAAGCAATACAGAAAAATGTATAAAGTAGGTAGGTATCACTTTACAATAAGACCTCATTAGTTAACCTTAGAGCTGTAGTCAAGTCCAGCTTTGTCGAGTCAAAGACAAGTCCAAGACCAGGACTAGTCAAGACCGAGTCCAAAGAGGTTCGAGTCCAAGTCAAGTCCAAGTCCAAAAGTTTCGAGTCCAAGTCAAGACCGAGTCCAAATGAGAGGGAGAAAAAGGATCCTCTTCAAGACCACATACTTAACTATTGGTAATGTATGTGATGCGAGAGACATCATATCTCCTATTCTAAGAAAATAATTTTACATTATTATTTGTAATGATCAAAATGCATGTGCAAAGTACCAACCGAGACCGGACCGGGACCGGACTCGAGTACTACAGCCTTAGTTAACCTTAGTTAATGCATTAACATTCACAATGAGCAATAGCTACATTTGCTACAGAAGTTATTAATCTTTGTAAAAAATAAAAATACAAGTCTTGTTAGCTCATTATATAACACAGTTGTAACTTTCAATTTTAACAACGTGTTATTAAATATTGGAATACCTAAGATTAATGAATGTTCTAAATTTTTTTGAATTAACTAATGAAGCCCTAATGTAAAGTGTGACTGAACAATAAAGAATCAAAACATTTTCAAACAATATCAAGGGCATGTTGCAGTCTAGATTCAATTAAAATGTAAAAAAGTTTGAACATAAATTGCCTATTAAGCCTAAGTATTTAAGTATTTGGCGCTGTGATGAACATCATAGCAAATACACAAATCTCAATGGCTGTTTAAATCATTTAAACATTATTCAGAAACAAAGTAGTGCAGCTGCTTTGTTTACAAGGTTTCCAGGGTAACGGCTGCATTTCTGCAGTTTACCATCTGCTGTCAGAGAGTGAAAGTGAGCTTTCATCCAGAGCGTCTCTCACATGCTCCGCTATGCGCTTCTCGCTATGCGTCTTTCACGCAGCATACAGCGGTGTTATGCATTGTGACCAGTTGGTGGGAAATGTATTCTTAAAATGCATTCAAAATTCGTAATAATTTGTAATGTATAATTATTCACGGTATTTAGAAGTGCCCACGATGACAATATCGTGCATATTCATTACCGTGATATATCGCATTACCGAATACCGGCACATGTCTAAGAATGACCAACACATTATTAGATGGATTAAACATAAATGTTCTTTTCTCCAGGCCAGGCCTATATGTTATGATGAAATTAGGTGATGCATGAATTGATATGAATGACAATTTTGTTTAACAACTACAATCACAGTATATTGACTAATTTGTCGAACTTCCAACCTTGTAAGCATGTAATAATTGACAACATAAATCACTGACAAATAAGCCTGGTGTAAACATTAAAATGAAAGTCAGTAACAAATCACACAAACTAACGTAGATTGCAGAAATATAAAAACAAATCTGTTGCTTTACCACACTACTTTAGGTAATTCAATGTCACTGTAATAAACATGTAAACGTGGACTGCATTAAACACTATCTGTTAACTTTAAACCAGTGGTTCTCAAACTTTTTTGGTCGCGCTCACTTCTTTAAACCTATAAAAAAAATCAGTTTTTCTGCTGATGGCCTGCGCTCGACTTGAAGCAGCGCTGCTTAGATCGATCGGTGTGTGTCATCAAAGTACTGCTAGAGCTAACGAAGCGCGGACGTCGACTTATGCTTTCTCTTGCCGTACTTTGATGTCATACACCGATCGATCTTCAAGTCTAACACACCTCTTTACTCTCGCGTGTCATGTGACCGAGTGTAATCGCAGCCCCTGCGATTGAAAAATTGCGTTTTTTCATATCGCAAATGCAATTAATCGTTCAGCCCTAATGCTGCTTTTAACGCATTGTTCTTAGACTGCTGGTCCAGAGGTGGCAGGTCCTGTCCAGACCAATGGAGAAAGTGTTTCGGCTGTTGCTGCTGTGATCAAAGCTGGTGAGTGGGCTTTCTTGAAAATACCTAAACAGGTTTTTGACGTTGAAGTCTGAGTTCCCACTGTCCTGGAAAATGTGGAAATAATCAGGGAGTTTCAAAAGTTATTTCCATGGCTCAAAATGTCATTGGGAAAAAAAAATGTTGGCACCAAAAGTTTCAAAAGAGTTATCAAATCACAAACAATGTGAACCTGAAGTGATGTTAGCAAGAAATGCATTTTATTTGGTCCAGTAGTACTTTTAAGCAGATTCTTATACTTAATTTTGCTCCGATATTTTTTTAAGGGTTTCATTTTTTTTCTTGAGGAAAATTAACATGCTTTGGTGTTATCTGATTTTATGCCACTTCTTACTGAAGACTCTGATCAAAAACAGCTCAAAGGCTGTCTTTTTGTGCTTCCTTTTGTTGCAGTAAGCTTGACCAGAATTCAGCACTCAGTACCTTCATTGTGTATTTTATATTTTTATTCTGTTGTATTCATTTGCCCACCATCCTACAAATTCAGAGAAATGTCACGTCATGCATAACGATTGCTGTTTAAATTCAATCAATAAGTGGTGTCACTTCAGTGTACTCATTCATTCTGTAAGTAATATGTATATGTAGCTAGTGTTATATTGTAAGGCTTAATGTTTAAAACCACTCAAACACCAAGTTGGAGGTTAACCTTTTAAGGTTATTTACACTAATTTCTAAGGATGTTCTTATCAGAAATTCTAATTAAGTTTTGTCTTTAGAACAATCTTAAGAAAAAATATATTTTAGAATGATCTTGTTTTAGGATAAAAAATATTCAAAAGTTAGAAAATGAGAAGGAAAATATCTAACAGCAAAGAAGAATTTCATTCTAAGAATGTTTTGTGAGTCCGGCCCCAGGAATGTTAAAACAGCTGGTGGAATATTTTTTTTTTGATTGCGCTTATTTTATGTTTGTCCTCTTTCCTGTCCTTGATCCTCAGATGATCAAGCGAAGTCCATGGCTCCTCCTGCAGCTGTGTCCACCCCTCCTCCATCAAAGACGCCAGAGCAAGCCCCTCTTGCACCTTCAGCCACTGACTCTGAACCTGTGTCAGAGGTCAGACCTGCTTCACCTGTGAGCAAGATTCCCATTCCTCCAGGAGAGGACCCTGCGATATCCCCTGCACTCCCACCGTCTCCTCCTCCCACAAACAATCCACAACTTTCAAAGCCTCAAACTGGTGACAGTGTGGATGCTCCAGTACTCCCCGATGCCCCAGTTCAAAAGGAGGAGCCTGAGGACGCCCCACCAGTAGAGCAGACTTCTACTGGGGTTGCGCAAGAGGAGTCAGAGGTAGCCAAAGAGAAAGAGCCAGAACCTGTGGCTGAACCTGTGGTCGAAACAGAGGCCGCATCTGACACATCTAGCCCGGCTGCTGTCATCTCCACCCCTGTGGAGCCTCCTCCTGCTGTAGCCAATGATGGTGACGTTGCTTCCATGGACACCGCCCCTGTAACCACAGTGACACCTGTTCCAGAACCAGTCGTTGATGAGCCAAAGGAACAGCCTTTGCTTAACGGTTTGCCTGAGGACTCTGAAGAGGCTCCAGTAGTGAAGCCAGAGAGCTCCACTAATCCAGTTGCTGAACAAGAAGTTCCTCAGGTCCAACAGAGCTGCCTTATGGCCGTGGAAGCACCTGTAGAGGAAGCAGAGGAGCAGAAAGCAGAGGAGACACCTGCCCCTGTAACAGTCTGCCCTGTTGAGGAAATGACTATGCAAGGTGGGGAAATAAGTTCTTGAGAAAAACTTAGCGTATTGGTTTCTCTCCTTCAAGATGAAGTTTGACTTTGGTTTCTCTTTTCCCTAGCTGCCGTGACAACAGTGCCAAAGAAGAAAAAGAAGATCAAGGATCTGAATAAGAAAGATGTCGGAGATGTCCTAGATGCTTTCAAAGAGGTTTGTAGTAATATGACACATTTTGGCTTTATTACAGTAGGACTTCTGTGACTGTTATGAAGAGTTCAGTTGTGCATTTATAACAGGGTGTCCGCGGGTCCTTAAAAAGTCTTAAATAACGATTTCCTAATATAAGGCCTTAAAAAGTCTTAAATTCGGATTCGATGGGTCTTAAATATTTTTGCTTTCATTACCGCTAAAATATCTTCAGTCCGACGGACCTAATGACTTTACAATCACTGGACAGACCGAAGATGTTTTCTTCCCGCGGTAAGTTACTGCGTCATCAGCGAGAACTACAGAATACAAGCTCGCGCTGAGGCTCACTCTGTTTGTCTCGAGACTTCAGGACAAATGAGCGTGACAGCACACATAAAATCAGAAGAAACACATTTAGAGGTAAAAATTCTAAATGTTTAGTTTATTTATAACATGCTATAGTTAAATAACACCATGACAAGTGAGCTATTTTACTCAATATTCTCACGACGAAAAAAACAATAACATTCAAAACACCTACAGAGCACACGCATTACGTGAAGTCTAGTGCGCATGCGCATTTAGAGTGCGCTCTGCCTGATCACTGCATGATTGAGTCTATTAAAATACATTCAGAATGATCACAAATTCAAGACATTTATACCACTTCTTATAGTTAATCAGTTTCACACGGAAGAGTGCCTTTTTTTTAGAAGCTTATAGAAAAATGGCTTTATAAACGTAAAATGCCCATAAAAGGTAAAAATCAATTTAAACTTATCTGACCACCACACAGAATAAGAATATCAAAAAATATAGGATCAGCTGTCCACGAAGCTGATGATAAAACACTCAATCAGTTGAATGAATGACTCAATACTCACTCATTAATTGACTTACCGTCACTTACTGGTAGTTTAGTTGAGAAGTTTGTTGAAAAGTATGCATTTTCCCCTCAACATTTCTTATTTGTATATTCATAAATGCATTTAAAACATTAATCTCATAACATTATTAATTGCAGTTGTAATTATTGTTATTTGAAGTGTAAATTATTTAATCTGACTGGTAACAGCCCTATAGTGTATATTAAATTTATTGATAAATTGTAATAATTTGAAATGTAAGATGATGCATACATCTAAAAAGGTTAAAAAAATAGGCCTTTGTAAAGGTAAATATGCAGATTTAAGTATGTAAAAGTTGATAGAACACTGATGAAAATATTGCTTCAGAATAAATTGTTTACTCCACCAAAAATCTCAGCGATGCAATTATTTTGCGGGGATATTTTGTATGGAATATTGTCTGCTGACATGAAAAGTTCACTGTATATCGTAGTAATAAATACCATTTATTACAGCAATGATATTTTGTTTTCTTTTTACATTTAAACGTGTTAAATATTACATATATGTATGCAATAAAATGTGTTTTTCAATTACAGGTTTAGGTCTTAAATTTCATATAAGGTGGTATTAAAAAGGTCTTAAAAAAAGTCTTAAATTTAACTTGTTCAAATCTGCAGAAACCCTGTATACATCTTCTGTATCCATTCAGCTGAGAGGAAAAGCCTGCTCTTGAGCCCGAGGTTGCTCAGAAAAGAGCCTTCCCCAGCTCCAAACCCCGCCCCACCAGCTGAGAGTCAGACGAAACATGGGAGGACAGAGACAGCTCGGAACAAGAAAATATTGCGCCTGAGGCGTCTAAACTGTGGAAACAGAAGTATTCAATATAAGAGGTTAGAAGTCAGACAATTGGGTCTCATTGAGAATGTTCATATTTTCATAGATTACGGGCATTATATGAGAGTCCTTTTATTGAGGGAGTTTTCTGTAAGCACCTACCATTCAAAGTTTGGAGTGGGTAAGATTTCTTAAATGTTTGTGAATAATCTCTTATTCTCACAAGGCCACATTTATTTGATAAAAAAAAAAAAAACCGTAAATCAGTAATATTGTGAAATTATAATTTAAAATAACTTTTCAATTTTTTTTCACTTTTTATAATGTAATGTATATTTGGATGGCACCAAAGCTGAATTTTCAGCAGCCATTTTTTTTTCAGTGTCACATGATCCTTCAGAGATCTATCTAATATGCTGATTTGATGCTCAAGAAACATGTTGTATTATAAGTGTTGAAAACGGTTGTCTTGCTGAGTCACTGACCCCAGACTTTTAAATTTACTCAAAGACCCTTTGTGTATTGTGTTTACGTTAATGCATTTGACATGTTTTGATACAATTTTTCGGGGGAGTTGTATACTTTATTAAAAAAAAATATATTTAACTGTCATTGCATTATTTTGTGCATTCGACAGTGAATAAAATTTAAAATTTAAAATTAAGTTTATTTAATGAGAATGCAAAAAATAAATAAACCAAACCTGTAATGCATAACTTGGATAAGTGGTACATCTTTCTTGATTTTTTTTTTAGTTTGTTTTGTGCAGGGTAAATTCTTATTCAAAATGTTTGTGGACCTGTTTTTCAACTTTTCTTTTTTTTTTTTCTCTCTTCGCTCTCCCCTTTGCAGAGCAATGGAAGCCCATCAACCCAGAGGAGAAGAAACAATATGATCGAGAATTCCTGCTTGGTTTCCAGTTCATTGGTGCAAGCATGCACAAGCCAGAGGGTTTGCCGGAGATCAGTGACGTTGTCTTGGACAAGGTGAGGCTTCCATCTGGACCCAACAGGTTTAACCTGTGCTGTGTCTTGCTAAATATTTTAATCACCCTCTTGCTCTTTGCTGTTTGGACAACAGGCAAATAAAACCCCCTTGCGGCCCTTGGATCCCAGGAATCTGATGAACTGTGGGCCTGATTTCACACCTTCATATGCTAACTTGGGTAGACAGTCATCCGGAGGAGGAGGGCGAGGACCGGTAAGTTGACTTTCTTTTCTCTTATGATTCAGAATTCAGTTAAAAGTAATGTTGCTGTATGTTGAGATCGATCATTTATTTTTAAAAGTTGCACTCCTCTCAGTCTGCACGGCGCCCTCAGCCGGGTCGAGGCAAAGACCAAATGAGTCGCAACCCCAAGATCATCACCAGCTTGTCTCTTAAAGACAATGTGGAACTCAACCAGGCTGAGAATGCTTGGACGCCTTCAGTGAAGAAGCAAGGCCGAGAGCGTGGAGGAGAGGAGGATAAGGAAGACTCAGAAGCTGTGAAAACGCTGGAGCTGTTCCGTCGCGTGCGCAGCATCCTTAACAAGCTCACGCCACAGATGTTCCAGCAGCTGATGAAGCAGGTGACGGAGCTCACCATAGACACTGAAGAGAGGCTCAAGGGTGTCATTGACCTCATCTTCGAGAAAGCCATCTCTGAACCCAACTTCTCTGTAGCTTATGCCAACATGTGCCGCTGCCTTATGGGGGTGAGTAACGTTCATCTGTATGTTGGCTTGCCTGTGTGGGCTCCAATGATGACCTCCATTTTGTGCCACGTGTCTGGGCCACTGATATACTCTGATGGGATTGAGGAACTGAGGAGCTTTAATAGTGTTAGTGTCAGTAATAAGATAATTGATTTGCCATTTCTGCAGTGGCAAATGTAGACAATTCATTTTTTTCATTTTTAGTGAACTATCCACTTGTTGCACTCATGTCGTTTCAAATCCATAAGAATTAAGTTAATCTTCGAAACATACAAATGACAGTACGCCTAAAAGATTTCTGTCACTTGACAAGGTCCTTTGTACCAAAATTTCTTGCTTCACAAAGTTAATAAAAACACTATTAAAAAAAAAAAACAATCCATATGGATTAAGCGGTTTAAGTCTCTCTTCTGAAGAGATTAACTCAATTAATTTAGCCTTTATTCACATAAATATAGATCAGCGCACAGAGATCATAAAAAATGGTCAACAGAGGCTCAACCGTCCTTTCTTGATGTGTAAACAAGCCTCATTGGTTCTCGCACTCAGCTTTTGTTTTCCACATTTGAGTAATTGATGACAGAATTACTTGGCTGTTTACCTGAATTGCTAGTTTTGTAGGAAATGTGAATGGGGAAATAATTGAGCTTGTTACTGATTTTCTTTTCCAGCTTAAAGTCCCCACTTCAGACAAACCGGGAGTCACTGTGAATTTCCGTAAACTACTGCTCAATCGTTGTCAGAAGGAGTTTGAAAAGGACAAGGATGATGACTTGATCTTTGAGCAGAAACAAAAAGAGCTGGATGCTGCCGCTGAGGTGACGTCTTGCCACATTTGTAAAATTAATTCTGTACAAGTGTATGAAATGCTTCTATTAAAATGGAAACAATGTTTTATTTTTACCTTAGGAAGAGGTACGTCAGCGCCTGAATGAGGAGCTGGTGGATGCCAAGGACAAGGCACGTAGACGGTCGCTTGGAAACATCAAGTTCATCGGAGAGCTGTTCAAGCTGAAAATGCTGACAGAACCCATCATGCATGACTGCATTGTCAAGCTCTTGAAGAACCATGATGAGGAGAGCTTAGAGTGCCTCTGCCGGCTGCTATCCACCATTGGAAAAGATCTAGACTTTGAGAAGGCCAAGGTACAGCACCATTTGTACTTAAGCAGGATGCTGTGATTGACCAATCATAATCAATTACCTATCAGAACTCTTGTGGGTTTATAATGGGATATGAGCTTTATGATTACGTTAGGTCTACATTCCTTTTGTGTACTATATTTTTCTATTGTATAGCATTTTTGACAGTAGTTTACTTTGCAACAGTCAGATTTAATGTTGGCCTATTGTATGCAGCCTCGTATGGATCAGTACTTCCACCAGATGGAGAAGATCATTAAAGAGAAGAAGACATCTTCTAGAATCCGCTTCATGCTTCAGGATGTATTAGACCTCCGAAAGGTAACCACATGCTTGGTTTAGCAAATTATTTTAAAAAGGTATTTGGCAGGAACCTCATTTACAGTTCTTAAAACTTAGAACCCATATGGTATGTTTTCAGTTCTTCTCACTATTTATGTCTTCATTCTTTTAACTGTATGTGGTCTCTGTCACACAGAACAACTGGGTGCCCAGAAGAGGAGATCAGGGTCCCAAGACCATTGATCAGATCCATAAAGAGGCAGAGTTGGAAGAACACAGAGAACAAATAAAAGTACAGCAACAGCTGCTGTCTAAGAAAGACTCCAGTCAGGGTCGAGGGGGCCGTGGTGGGCAGCACTCCTCTGGCGGCCGTGGTAGCCAGACCCAGGATGAGGGCTGGAACATAGTGCCTATTACCACAAAGAACAGACCGATTGACACCAGCCGCCTCAGTAAAATTACTAAGGTGAGGCTTTGTAACATTTCTTCTATTTTAGAATATCCAACTTTTATACTGTAGTTGTTGAAAATGATATTTTTTCATAGCATAATGATTTGTTGTTTGATGTGCTTAACCATTTTTCCTCCTTTTTTTTTTCTTTTTCTTCAGCCTGGTGATTTCAACATCCAGCTGCTGGCCCCAGGAGGAAAGGGCTCCTGGGGTAGCTGGGGCAAAGGGAGCAGTGGAGGCACAGGAGCCAAGTCCACTGGAGATCAAGGTGAGCACTTGGATCTCACTTAGCATAGAGAAGCCCAGCTATTAATGTAGGGCTGCAATAAACGATTATTTTATTATATATAATCGATTAATGTAGCGATTATTACAACGGTTAGGCGACTAATCATCGATTATTTCACCAATTAATCGGTAGGCTTTGATCTATTATTCAGCTTTTACAATTAGTTAAAATACTGAGTTACACATATTCTAACTAATAAATAAAACAAGGTAATCACTTCAGATTTGAAGTGAATGTCAGTTATCAAACAATTATATTACTATTGTACGATTACAATTATTTTTTACAATACAAAAATATATTTGGCACACAAAATGAGATGACAGACTTTCTCATTCACCTTTTAATTAACTGCATGAAGAAGTATTGACTGAAGAATGACACATCATTCGGCCTAACATCTCCTTCTGTAAGTCATATATGGAATAAAATAAAGTGCTAAGACATTTTATTTTTGATAAATTGTTATTCACATTAGCTCTCTTAAAACCTTATCGTAATCAAAACAGTACTGAGCTAGATCAAGCTTTAATCTATGCAAACCAAACTATCACTTTAATGTAATTAATTTTTTTATTTTTGCATTCATTAATAAAAAGATTCTATCATTAGCTAGTTCCACACTGGACAGCTGCTTTATAGCAGAAAGTCAAGTTGTAATTCTACCTGAAAGCGAGACTTGACACTGTGAGACTTTTTTTTTTTTTCCCCTTCTTTTTTAATACTGTAAAGCTGCATGCTTTAAATCAATCTATTGTATAAAGCACCATATAAATAAACTTGATGTGACTGGAGTGCCGATTGCAGAGCTGGTGCAAACATCCACATCACTATGATCAGATGCTTTCTTAACTGCTGTTTTCTCTGCAATGTCATTTGTTGCGTGTTTATTTCGTTATTGAGTAGAAAGCGTGCTGCACATATTTACATATTCATTTAAACTTTGATTTCAGCAATTGCTGCTGTTTACCAATGAGTGATACCTCAAATCATGTGACTTTAGGAAAGGTGGTATTACTTTTCCAGTGTTTTCCACAGGCTTGCACTCTTGTGTCGGCACTTCCTCTGGGGGAAATATATATCTATATAATGTAAATATAAAACAGCGATGGGCTTATTAAAAGTGCACATTCATTCTCTGCCAGCAGCAGGCGCTTTTGGAGCCTCAGAAATAGCGGTTTCCTCTGTAACGGCTGTAATCAAAGCAGCGCTGCACTCATGAACACTGCTTTATCAGGCATTATAGGAAAGATTAAATGAAAATGACAAACTTTTCTGAAAACAATCGGTTTCCTTCAAAAAAGATACATATAAAAACACCCGTGCCGTCATTTTCCTTATTAAATGTCATCTTTTACATCAAATTCTTACATTGTTTCAATTAAATCAGTTAGAATAATAAGAAACTGTAGAATTGTTACCACTCAAATGAAATCAGTATCAACAAACTCCATCTTTCCACTGCTGAGGAAACAGAAGCTGCATCTGAAGTGGCATTAGATGCATTTACACAGACCTTTTGATGACGCTGAGGTGCCATAAATGCATTTTAAATTCTAATTTTATAAGATTAATGTTTTACTTGGATTTTTTTTAACCCAAATAAATGTTGAAAAAATGCAATGATACTTTTAAATGACTAAACCACCTGTAGGTGGAGGCAAATGTCTGTTTTAATGAGTGAGTCATTTATTCATTAATTCAACCGATTAATTCAAATACATTATCAGTCGCCGTTTACACTGAATACAATTTAAATTAGAATCATTCTCATGCGAAGCGACATGTAAAAAAAACTTCATTCTGATTCTGATGTTTACACACGACTGTAAGCGTGCGTGACGTCATTGCCGGTGCCGCAGGCTATAAAAGGATCGGCTCGGAATCAGCAAGACGTGAGACATGCAAAAAATCGTCTGATTCCGTTCACTGGCCGGTCAATCGGTGCATCTCTAGACATGATTCTTAATTTAGGAACCAGCATGTCTTAGAGACTTGGTGGTCTTGGTTGTCAGAACATTGTAGCAACAACTCAACAACATTGTAGCACACGTTTTGCAAGTGTCACTCATTTTCTTCAGATAATGTAAAGATTTGGTTGTCAGTGTTGCATTTTTTTTTTTATGGAAAATGTCAATGCTGTCTAATGCTGTCCTTTTATCTGATGCAGACCAGGGGAGACCTGCCACTAGCACAATCAACCGTTTCTCTGCATTGCAGCAGTCTGGACCCTCATCATCATCCTCACTTGACTCTGATCGTAGAGTGCCTCAAAGGTAATTTTGTAGTGCTGTTTTTGTTCTGTAGGGCAAATGAGTACTGCATGGTAATAATTCTAATGTAATCTTATTACACAAGTTTTTGACTTGCTATTTAACACCTATCTACTTTGCAGGAACAGCTCCAGTAGAGACCGTAGCGATCGAGATCGTGGTGACCGAGACCGTGGTGACCGAGATCGGGATCGCTTTGACCGATTTGATAGTAGGCGGGATGACCGAGGCCTAGACAGACCCCGTCAGGCCATCACCAAACGCAGCTTCAGCCGTGAAAATGAGGACCGCAGAGGAGACAGCCGTGGACCAGCAGATTCTGTGCGCCGCGTGTCCAGCATGACAGAGAACCGTGATCGAGGCAGTCGGGAGCGTGATAGAAGCAAGGAGACAGGTAGGAGTCAACAAACTGAAAGAACTGTCCTGAGCTGCACCAGCAATACCGGTCTTTGAGTTGATGATTCATAAATTGATCGACTCTTTACCTGCTTGGGTTTCTCAGTGAAGCCAATGTCGGCTCCTGCTCCACCACCACCTGTTCAAGCCAAACCCGCCCTGAGTGAGGAAGAGCTGGACAAGAAGTCCAAATCCATCATTGAAGAGTATCTCCACATCAACGACATGAAGGTATGTACATCCATGTATATTATTGACCTAGAAAACATTTTGAAAATAACCTGTAAATTCACCCTGGCATCTTCCACTTACATTATTCTTGTAACTCTTTTGTAGGAGGCAGTGCAATGTGTGCAGGAGCTGAATAGCGCCTCACTGCTCTTCGTGTTTGTACGGAACGGTGTAGAGTCCACACTGGAGCGCAGCACCATCGCTAGAGAGCATGTGGGCCTGCTGTTTCAGAAGCTTGTTAGTGCTAGAATACTACTTCCTGAGCAGTACTACAAGGGGTGAGTTCATAGACCACTGCAGTTTATTATACTGTACAATTATATGGTAGGGATGCACATATGACATCTGAACATTGTAGCCATTTTTTACACTCATGACCTCTGGTTTTTGCTACGTGTCTGGGCCACTGACCTATACTCTTGGGATTGAGGAACAGCTTTTCATGCTTGTTCCATGTTTTGAGTCTTGATCAGGAAAGAAAGTTCGCGAAAGACCTGTTATTTAATGTAAATTATTTTAAATAGATTTTTTCAAACCTTGGCGTTACTGTGTTTTTATGTTTTGGTCTTTTTGCTATCTTTAATCAAAATGTAACGGCTTGCTCTAATGTTGCTGCCAATATTCTTATTGTCCCTACCACAAAAAAAAGGCTTTTATTTTTCTCTTCCCAGATGTTTGTTTTAATTTGCTTAAATACATAAGTAGCTACATGATAGGGATATCAAAACTCTACCAATATTTTTGTATTTATATACTAGTGTTTAATATTTTGATTTGGCTTTTTTTTTTATACTTTTCAGTTTTAATTTTAATGTAAGTTTTAGTAATTTTATGTGCATTTGTCTATTATAATATTTATCTTTAAGTTTTAGTTTTAAAAATGAGTACTTAAACTCAATTTCAATTAGCTTGAGGCTTCATGATTTCTACACAATATAAATGGTTTCTGTGTGGCTGTGCACTTTATTGTTTGTTTTCAACCGCTCTAGACTGCAGGAGATTCTGGAGATAGCAGATGACATGGCCATTGACGTTCCTCATATTTGGCTCTACATGGCTGAGATCATCACACCCATGTTGCAAGAGGGAGGCATCCCCATGGGCCAGCTCTTCAGGTTTGGCACTGAATCTTGGGTTTCAGATACTTGTATGCAAAGATTCTAAACCATCAAATAAAATGATGTACACGTCATCTGACCTTTTGTTTTTTGAAAAAAATCATCCACAGGGAAGTGTCCAAACCTCTTCTCCCTATGGGCAAAGCAGCAATCTTGCTTGTTGAAATACTTAACCTTCTCTGCAAAGGACTGGTGAGTATCATGCTGTGGCAAATGCTTATGAAATATTATTCGCGTACATTGCCGTTTCAGAATTTATTTGTTTATTTTTTTTTACTTCTCTGAAATGTTTTCAGAGCCACAAAAAAGCTGGAGCGATGTGGTTGGAGGCGGGACTCAGCTGGATAGAATTTCTGCCTGAAGAAGAGGATGTCATTAAGTTTGTTACAGAGCAGGTACTGAAAGCTGTTTGTACTGTATTGATGGGGTCAACATAATTTCTGTAATGTTTAGGGGTGTAATGATTCACTCAACTCACAATTAACGATATTGATTTCCCAATAATTTTTTTTAACAAAATTAGATTTAAGACAAATTATAAATGAAAAGGTGTCCTTATATTATTGCTTGGAAAAAATGCTGCACGTTTCTTTGTGAAACAGAAATATGTCAAATAACAAAACTAAATAGAAATTTTTAAACAAACACCAAATCTAATCAAAAAAATAAGACAAAAAGAACCCTCTTTGTATAAACAAAGGCTTTGCCTGTGCTCTTTCCATTCAAAATTAGAGGCAACCACTGCATTTGAATCACAATCCAAACAAAGATGCTGTATACATGCGGTTTTTTCAATCTGAATTAGATTGTATAATTTGAAATTTTAAAATACTACATAAAATATCTGCACGAAACAAAGACCGCAGAAGCTCTGAATGAGATGCAGATTCACTCTCTGACAGCAGGAGGCACTAATGGAACACCAGATACAGTGTTTGCTTGGTTACCGCTGTAAACCAAGCAGCGCAGCGCTTATGAACGCTGCTTTAATATGCATTACACAGAGACTAGATGAATGTCATCTAAACTTTTCTGAAGACAGTCAGTTTCCTTTTCTCAAGAGAAAAACCATTATATAACAAACTCCCACCCCAAATTTATCGTGATTCGTTTAACAGCTCAACTGATTTGAATCTTCTCATATTTATATACATTTTCAACCGGCTCACGGTGAATCGTTACATCACTAGTAGTGTTGTCACGGTAACAAAATTTCAGTATCCGGTACCAATACCCGTGAAAATCCACGGTTCTCGATACCAAAGCAAAACACAAAAACATGCTAATTAAAAAAATTTGACTATACTTTCATTTAATCCAAACTGTGTACATATTTAATTTTAAAGGGCTTTTGAAAACCTAGAGGTATTCAGCCAAGAACAACTAAGTTAGCTAAAAAAAAAAAAAAAATGCTTTTTGAATGTATGACGGTTACCATTTTGTACATTCTCAACCGCCGCATATTTTAGATCACAATTCATTTTTTTTTAAAAGGCCTCTGGGGTGTAAAGTAGGAAATCATGTCCTCTGTTTTTTTTTTACTAATAAAAGTTATAGGAGCATTAAATAGTTAATAAAGAAACTTCATTCTAATGCCTATATTAGGTGTTAGCCGCCACGTCTGTACCTTAACTACTTAATAAACAGCGTTCATTGCAATCCGCATCAAATTAAATATAAATAAATCATAACTGATGAAGCGGGGTGTTTTCCCACGGACTTGAAACTCTATTTGCACATTCATCTCTGCCAGCAGGAGGCGTGTAGAGCGTGAGAGCTCAGGGTTTCCCAGTAAAGGCTGTCAATCAATAAGCACATGTGTCACAAACGGATTGCTCAGGCATTTCAGGCAAGATGAAATGAAAATGACATACATCATTTTCTGAAGACAGTCGGTTTCCTTCAGAAATACAGTGATATAAAAACACCCACACCGGGTTTCGACTTTGACACGTGCAGTGCTCATGTTTATTAAATGAAGTCAAAGCCTTTTGGAAAATCTATTTTGTGGCGGTCAGTTTTGATATTGTAGCGGGCGCCACAAATAAATCAATGTATAGGAAAACACAAGATCTAAATATAAAAAATTAAAATGAAACTTACCTGCTTGAACTCTTTCAATTGATCTGGGTGTCTGTCTTTAAAGTGTTTTGTTAGTTTGATGTGTTTCCTCCTCTTGATGTAGCCACGTCTCAGTGCTTGTATGAAGATTTGGGTAGCATCTGCGACACCTTTCAAGATAGCGCATCAAGAACCGGGTTGACCGGGTAATCGGTACCACCGGTACTAAAAAACCTGGTACCGTAACGTCATTCTTTTAGTACCCCCCGAATTCGGGTACGACGTACAGGTCTTTTGACAACATAGTCCCTTAGTAATGGTTAAATGGATATGTAACAAATATATCATTGTTTGTTTTATGCAAGATATATTAGTGTGCTCAAATGTTTTACTGGCAGCACCTTAAAAGATAGATTATTTAAGTTAGTTATCTTCATAAATTGTTTCTTATGATATTATTCTTATGATGATCCTTTGTCTGCAAACATTTTCACTTACAGAGCCATAAAAGAACGATCCATTTTTATTTTTCGTATTTGCCTGAAATACATTTTTCATAATTTGTTTCATGAAGTTCTTTCCTTTGCCAGCATTTTTTGATTTTTACATGCATTGTACGTATACACACCCCATATATAAGATAAAGAGATATATATAATACTGTGCATATGTCTTCATGAGCATGAAGGTCATTAAGATGACATTGTATATATTTGTAGAAAATGGAGTTCACTCTGGGTGAGGAGTCTGAGAAGCCTAGTAAGAAGGAACTGACTGCTGAGGAGCTGAGTAAACATTTGGACAGGTTGTTACAGGAAAAAGCCAACAACCAGAGGATCTATGACTGGGTAGAGGTGAGCATGTGTGTTTCGGCTGTGGTTCGAGTCTCTTTAATCAAACATTAAGGTATTGCAGTGATCTGCATTATGGGTATAACATTATGCAGATGGGACGTGTACCGACTGGTGTTTCTCTCCTTTAAAGGCCAACCTAGATGAGCAGAAGATGAGCTCCAATCAGTTTGTGCGGGCCCTGATGATGTCTGTGTGCCAGTCTGCCCTTATATGTGAGTGAATTCATTAGCTGCAATCCACTTCCCTCACTTTAGTTTGACTTCAGACCACTGACCTGTACTTGATGTTAATTGTGTGCATTAATGAACTGTCATAGGTGAGAATCCCTACAAGGTGGATGTGGAGCAGATTACCCAAAGGGCCAAGCTGCTGCAGAAGTACCTCTCTGATGAAACGAAGGAGCTGCAGGCACTCTATGCTCTCCAGGCTCTCATGGTGCAGATGGAGCAACCTGCCAGTGAGTTTATTTTTTATTTTTTTAACACTTCCTCCTTTTCATTCACATGCAAAGACAGTGTCTGCTTGTGTGTGTGTGTGTGTGTGTTGGTGTGTTTGGGGGGGGGGGAGTTGAGTTTTATAAATTATGCATGAAATTAATTTTTTGTTGGATTAATACTGATCTTCTAAAGTTTGGGGTCGGTAAGGTTTCTCACAAGACGGCGTGTAATGCTACAATTCAGTAAAAACGGTAATATTGTGAAATATTATAATTTAAAATATCTGTTTTCTATTTTAATATTTATTTGATTTATTTCTGTGACAAAAGATGAATTTTCAGCATCATTACTCCAGTCTTCAGTGTCACATGATCCTTAAGGAATCGAGACATTTCTTGTTATCGTCAATGTTGAAAACAGTTGTGCTGCATAATGTTCTTTGGAAACGGATACACTACCCCCCCTCCAATTTTCAGATCAGCAGTATTGTAATAGTATTTTAGTATTTTGTAAAGTTTTAATTATCTAAAAAAAATATTTAATATTATCAAAAGTCTTTACTGCCACTTTTGATTAATTTAATACTTTCTTACTGAATGTTACTGTTTTCCAACAAAAAAATACACTGTTGATGGAAGTGAAGCTAAATAGTTTTGTCTGTTTTACCCAGATTTACTGCGCATGTTTTTCGACGCGTTGTACGACGAGGATGTGATCAAAGAGGAAGCCTTCTACAAATGGGAGTCCAGCAAAGACCCGGCGGAGCAGCTGGGGAAGGGTGTGGCCCTGAAGTCCGTCACTGCCTTCTTCACTTGGTTACGGGAGGCTGAGTCTGAATCGGACAACAGCTAATCCTGAACTTTGCTAGCCCAGGTAGCACTGGAGAGAATCTGCTGCCAGGGACTAATGAGAGGAGGATGTCTGACAAACAAGTTGAACTTGATCCTCGTAAAGCCTGATCAGGATGGCTCTTAACAGATACAAACTACAATCATTTCTTTTGCTCTCTATAACTGTTGTGGCTAGTGTCCACCAAAAACAATAAAATTACACACAAAAAAAAAATCTGCAGGACTGCATGAACGTGTTACCAATTCATCGTCATTTATTTTTAATGAGAAATTCATGGGGAAAAAAGTACAAACCAACGCTGCTCTTACATGTTAATATAGATTTATATGCAACGTGGTATATGACAAACCAGACATGGTGTCATATATATTGTGTAGAGGGTGTGATGGCGATCATGTCCTTTAGGTTTGTAATGTCGGATCAAACGCAGAGCTCTTACAGGCGTTTTCTTTCGTGTGTGTGTGAGGAATCGTTTTTAAATCCACAAAGACTGATACATGAGCGTAGTATTCGAGGAATTCTCTAAGTGACGAATGAAATTTGAGTAGCGTTTGTATTTCGCCCTTTTTTGCTTCCTGTATCCTTTAATAAGGGGTGGACCTGTTGAACTTCGGGATGATGGTCATGGATGGACTTTGACCTTTTTGACCTTGGTGCTGCTGGATGAGGAGGGGATCCAACATGCTTCCTACTAAGCCATCCTTGTCCTGCTTCCTACCCCACACTTTTGCATCTTACCTCTTACCTCTCTTGAAGAACTGATGGGGGTCTTTGTGGAAGCCCCACTCGAGCAAGCCTGCGGTGGAAATTTTTAAGAGAAATCATTAAAACTTGAAGCATATAGAAAAATCAACTTGATGAAATGACAGTAATGATCCTAAAGCCTTTTCTACTTGCGAAGTGGAAACACATTTCAGGAGCGTTCTGTACATATGAAAATGTTGTTTTTTTTTTGTTTTTTTTCAGAAATTAAAAGTTTAAAAATCTGATGTAATGCCATTTATTTTTTTCCAACAAAAAAATGGCAGTTTCCCTGTATTTAAGATTTGTTAGATGGTAAGAGGTGCTTACAATGATCCATTGATTAGTTTTATTGAAAAAAATGTGTAAATATTTTTTGCGCTCTTTATTATTTAAGGAATTAAATGCTTTCGCATCAAACTGGAAAACGTTGGAGAGATGAAACATTGCAAATAATAAAAGCTTATCAAGTTGCGAAGTGGAGTGTGTTTGAGGGATTTGGAATCTCTGGTCAGTATTTTTTAAGCACGTTGTGGTGTTTTCAGAGTGGAAAAGGTGCAGTATGTTTTCCCTGTGGCTAAATTCAACTTTGGTGCTGCAATGAGTCTGTCTGCCAGCAGAGGGCCTGCTGAACAGATTGTTCAAACCTATGTGACAGGGCTTTGCAAAAATGCTTAATTTGAGCTGTTTTTTTCTTGTTTTTTTGGACTAAGGAAAAGTACAGATTGCTGGGAACTGCTTCGTTTTTCAAAGTTTTTAGTTTTAGTATTAAATGTAAAGATGATCAGCTTTGATCTGGATTGGAAACATGGGAAGAAAACCGTTTTTTCAGATAAACGGCATGTGTAGAGAAAAAAAGTAGCTAACTTGAAAATTGACGTTTATGCTGATTTATAATCTGCTATACACTAGGTGTGTGCTACTAATATTTATAGGTCATTCCATTAAATTAGTGCCTTTTAAAAAAGGTGATTTTAAGTTAAATAAGAATTTAAGAATTCTATCAGACCGTGAAAGTGTTAATTGTGTTGGGAACTTGGGACTGAATTTTAATATTTCAAGATAGATATGCTTAAGGCAGGGCTCACAGTTCATTATGAGCTTTTTGCTCAAGGTCATGACACCAAGGTTTTTATTAGAGAATTTAATGTTGATATTTCAAATGCTGTACAAAAATCCTGGCAATAAGTTGACTAAATTGTCCCCCACTGACAACTGTATTTATAGCATAATATATGGCAAAGTATGAACTCCTATTATTGCAGGATGTGGACTTTGTCTACGTAATGAAAATGTGCATATTTGCTAATAGAGTAAGCAATAGATGATGAAAAAGGTTGTTGGGTTTTTGCTGAAATAGGTTTGCTTTTTAAAGGCATTGTCCACATAAGGAACTACATATGAATATATATTCATCTTCAAGCAATTTTCAATGTGTGCTTAAGGGCAAATTGTCAGTAGAGACAACCTAGTCACAGAAGGTAGACAGATCCTCTAACGAGTTATTTTAAACCACAACCCACCCTTGAGACAGAACTAGCTTATTACACTTTTTCCATGTATCACATGCACAGCTGCAGTTATGGCTTCTGACTGCTGCTGAATTAAATATTTATTTTCCTCTGAATGTGCTGGGTAAAAGCAACAGTGCTGAGGTTTAAAATGATGCATTATTGGCTGTCTGAGACGACAAAACCTATGATCCATCCATGCACGATAATACACTAGATATAAAGGCAACCATTTATTCAGAATGTATTTAGCCTTATAAGCGTATTACTATGCAGCAGTGTCCATGGGATGAATAACATGTTTTTGATTGAATTATCTAAGGTGCTACTGACTACATTAAAAGTGAGCAGATGACACATTCTTAACCCAGGGAATAAAAATGTATTGAAACATCCAAGTATGGCAAGCTGGTTATACATTTATTCTTTAAACTAGTTTTTCTGTTGGTAGTTTATTATTATTATTACTTTTTAATTACTAGTAGGTAATCCAATAGTGACTAGTATTTTATTAAGCTAACAATTATTTTTGGTATCTATGAGGTTAGTTACTAATTTGTTTACTACTAGTCTGTATTGCCAGAATGTTCTAATTTAAACCTATCCTATCTGTTTAGCAACCATGATAATTTCACTTAGGAAATTCAACTTTTTAAAATCTTAAGTCAAGAATAAACATAGGACACTTCTGTAATACAGCCTAATATACAAAGTGCCATTTTATTTTATTATGTCAGCTACTAGTATGTATTCCAGTTTTTAATATCTATTTGTGTTTTACCGTTTTACACATTGTTTATTTGGTAGTAGAAATTCTCCTTGTATTAACTAAATTACCTAATATACACTAATATCTTTTCCGATTTTTAATGGTGACTTATTTTTACGTTAAGATTTTTTAATTGACCTATAATATAACCATTCTGACTAGCTGTATGTCAAATTAAAAAAGGAATCAGTGTTACTAGGATAGATACCAGAAAAGCTCAAACTAACCCTTAAACTATTGACTATTATCTATATAATGATATATATATATACAGTGGGTACGGAAAGTATGCAGACCCCCTTTCCAATTTTCACTCTTTGTTATATTGCAGCCATTTGCTAAAATCATTTAAGTTCATTTTTTTTCCTCAATGTACACACAGCACCCCATATTGACAGAAAAACACAGAATTGTTGACACTTTTGCAGATTTATTGAAAAAAGAAAAACTGAAATATCACTTGGTCCTAAGTATTCAGACCCTTTGCGGTGACACTCATATATTTAACTCAGGTGCTGTCCATTTCTTCTGATCACCTTGAGATTGTTCTACACCTTCATTTGAGTCCAGCTGTGTTTGATTATACTGATGGACTTGATTAGGAAAGCCACACACACCCGTCTATATAAGACCTTACAGCTCACAGTGAAGTCAGAGCAATGAAAGTCCATTAGTCAAAATGAACTGCCTGAATAGCTTCAGAGGCAGATTGGGGCAAGGCACATGTCTGGCCAATTTTCAAATAATTTCTTCTGCACTTCCGTTTCCTAAGATCACAGGGCCTCCATATCCTTAATGAAGACGTTTTGGGACGACCAGACCCTTCTAAGCGCCGCCCGCCAAACTGACTATCGGGGAGAAGAGGTCTTGGTGAGAGAGGTAAAGAAGATCCCAAAGATCACTGTGGCTGAGCTCCAGAGTTGCAGTCGGGAGATGGGAGAAAGTTGTCAACCATCACTGCAGCCCTCCACCGGTCGGGGCTTTATGGCAGAGGGGCCCGATGGAAGCCTCTCCTCAGTGCAAGACACGTGAAAGCCCGCATGGAGGACTCCAAGATGGTTAGAAATAAGATTCTCTGGTCTGATGATACCAAGATAGAACTTTTTGGCCTTAATTCTAAGCGTTATGTGTGGAGAAAACCAGGCACTGCTCATCACCTGTCAATACAGTCCCAACAGTGAAGCAGGGTGGTGGCAGCATCATGCTGTGGGGGTGTTTTTCAGCTGCCGGGACAGGACGACTGGTTGCAATCAAAGGAAAGATGAATGCGGCCAAGTACAGCGATATCCTGGACGAAAACCTTCTCCAGAGTGCTCAGGACCTCAGACTGGGCCGAAGGTTTACCTTCCAACAAGACATGACCCTAAGCACACAGCTAAAATAACGAAGGGGTGGCTTCACAACAACTCTGTACTGTTCGTGAATGGCCCAGCCAGAGCCCTGACTTAAACCCATTGAGCATCTCTGGAGAGACCTAAAAAAATGGCTGTCCACCAACGTTTACCATCCAACCTGACAGCACTGGAGAGGATCTGCAAGGAGGAATGGCAGAGTATCCCCAAATCCAGGTGTTAAAAACTTGTTTCATCTTTCCCAAAAAGACTCATGGCTTATTAGATTAAAAGGGTGCTTCTACTAAATACTGATTAAAGGGTCTGAATACTTAGGACCATGTGATTATTTCAGTTTTTCTTTTTTAATAATCTGCAAAAATGTCAAAAATTCTGTGTTTTTCTGTCCATATGGGGTGCTGTGTGTACTAATGAGAAAAAAATTAACTTAAATGATTTTAGCAATTGGCTGCAATATAACAAAGAGTATTGAAAAATTTAAGGGGTCTGAATACTTTCCATACCCACACTGTATAATGTATACCATTTCACCAATAACCTAAAGTAAGCCATCTCAAATCGTGATTGAATGAACGTGCAATGAGAATCAATATCAAAGATGGCGGCAGCAATCAGTGGACAGTGGAGCGTTTGACTCTGCAAAGAGAGCAGCTCCGGTGGAGAAGAACCGTGACGGAATCTAAACCTTCAAATGATACATAGTTCATGTTGCCACTGCTGTAAGTTAGCGAAACATGATAAGACGTGTTTGTGCAGTTCAGAGTGGCTCTCTCACATCGAGAGATGTGACAGACAGCTAATTGTCCAGTCCTGTTCCGGACGTGCAGGTTTTTTTTGAGTCTGAAAATTTTATGGTGTGATTTTGGTTTCGAGAATGCGTTTGTCCTCCCATAACTAACCGTACTGGGGTGGTTTCCGCAAAATCAACTATGTGTCCGTAATTCCATCGTTTACCATAGAGTTCAATGGAACAAACCATTTATATGAAGGTATTTTTGGTGCGAAACAACTGAGCGTCTGTGACAGCGGAATTAAGTAGTTGTAGAGAATAGCCACACATGTGTACCAGTAAATCTGAAGTCACAGACAAAAGTTGCAAACTTGTAGATATTTTTTTCTCTCCCACAAACACAACACAACAGTTACACGTTCTTGAATCCTTCACTGCAGGTGCACAAATCCTAGTCTACGAATCACAAATCAAGAAACTCGTACGCTCACAAGTTTTGCTACTATTGCTGCAGTGAATATGGTGCAAAACACATTCACACACCTGCATCAAAAATGTGAAGTCACAGACGAATTTTGTACATCCGCAATATCAGTTTGTGAATTCTTGCAATGAGTTTTGCACGCTTGTAGAATGTTTTCTTACATATATATTTTTTTCTTGGATGCTTTTTCTAGCACAAACACAAGTGCATAACTACAACGGCGTGAATCTGCTGCTACGAGTCTCAAACACTGTTTTTCGCTTGCAAATGACAAGTTTCACGCTCTCTCCCTTATGCACCGCCTATCTGTGTGATAAATGGTGCAAAAGTGATTTGTGCATCTGTAGAGGCAACGGCGTGCACTGTTCAGAGAGCAGAGAATTTCAGCCAATCAGAAGAGCTCATTTGGGCGCCTGAAACCCGCCCCCTAGTTTTAGCCACAACCCCGAAGAATCGCGAGCTGCGAGCATCTTGACAGCGACAAGTATCAGAAAAGGTACGTGGCTATTTTTTCTTTCTGAAATCATTTGTTTATAGCTTAAATACAGCTACGTTGGTAAACAGTGTTTCTTAGTTAGGTTAGCAAATCTTATTTCCCGAAGGTAAGCTAACGGTAGCCTACCTGCACTGTTAAGTGTGCTATTCACTCGTCTCGTATTAAATTACACTGTCTAATATAACGATTTATTCCTTGTATTCTGTTATGCTTTACCTTATAGAAAACTAGAGGTAAACTAAAGGTAATTTACAGCAGGCAATCTATAGTAGGTAAATATCCTATAGTAGTGATATTGAGCCAAATTCCCAAACAGGATGCGCAAAGGAATAAACTGAGATAAAAAAGTATTCGTATCCTACCCAAACACTGAGAGTAATATTACTAGGCAATACCTACTATAGATTGCCCTGCTGTAATTACCTTTAGTTTGAAAAAAAAAAAAAAAAAAAACTAAGTAGGCTATCCCAATACACTTACTATTTCACCAAGAAAAAACATGGTACCCTTGGTTTTAACTTACTCACCTGTGAAGATGCACCCTGATCTGTCATTTTTCTATAAGGTAAAGCATAACAGAATACAAGGAATAAATCGTTATATTAGACAGTGTAATTTAATACGAGACGATTGAATAGCACACTTAACAGTGCAGGTAGGCTAACGTTAGCTTACTTTTCGTGAAATAAGATTTGCTAACCTAATTAAGAAACACTGTTTACCAACGTAGCTGTATTTAAGCTATAAACAAATGATTTCAGAAAGAAAAAATAGCCACCTACCTTTTTTGATACTTGTCGCTGTCAAGATGCTCGCAGCTCGCGATTTTTCGGTGTTGTGGCTAAAACTAGGGGGCGTGTTTCAGGCGCCCAAATGAGCTCTTCTGATTGGCTGAAATTCTCTGCTCTCTGAACAGTGCACGCCGTTGCCTCTACAGATGCACAAATCACTTTTGCACCATTTATCACACAGATAGGCGGTGCATAAGGGAGAGAGCGTGAAACTTGTCATTTGCAAGCGAAAAACAGTGTTTGAGACTCGTAGCAGCAGATTCACGCCGTTGTTGTTGTGCACTTGTGTTTGTGCTAGAAAAAGCATCCAAGAAAAAAATATATATGTAAGAAAACATTCTACAAGCGTGCAAATCTCATTGCAAGAATTCAAAATACTGATTTGCGGTTGTACAAAATTTGTCTGTGACTTCACATTTTTTGATGCAGGTTTGTGAATGTGTTTTGCACCATATTCATTGCAGCAATAGTAGCAAAACTTGTGAGCGTACTAGTTTCTTTTTTCTTTGATTTGTGATTCTAGACTAGATTTGTGCACCTGCAGTAAGGATTCATAACGTTTAACTGTTTTGTTTTTTTGTGGGAAGAAAATAATATCTACAAGTTGGCAACTTTTGTCTGTGACTTCAGATTTACTGATACACATGTGTGGCTATTCTCTACAACTACAAATTCCGCTGTCACGCTCACACAGTTGTTTTGCACCAAAAATACCTTCATACAACCACCATAGTTTGCCTACTATGCGTTTTGGAAACGACCCTGGGTTGTAACTGTATGCTACTCCAGGACTTCTGTGTAAACGTGGCCACTGATTGGAGTAAGTACTAGATATGTGTAACTGAGTACCTACTAGTAATTAATGTAAGTACTACTTACATAAAAATATATATTAGTTTAAGTTGTAAATGTTAATACGGCTTGCCATAGTACGATGCACTCATCGCTCAGGCTCTGTACGTGTGGAAGAGACGCGTGTGTCTTTAAGAGAGCCGCATTACAGGTGGGATGACGCTGTCTGAGAGACTCGCTGTGGTGGGGACGATGCGCTTCGTGGGTTAACCGCACTCATTTCTGCCCGTCTCTGATGCTCAAGAAAAGGTGGTGTCTATTATTCACTGCCGAAGACGGCTCCGCGATTCTTCTCTCCAGACCCAACGCTAATGCTGTATCCATGTGCAATGCTTTTGACAGTTTTACCCCAACTAAATCTAAAGGTACGTGTGTATTGAGTGTCACTGGCCAAATGCTCATCGATTTTCGCTTGCACCATCAATGTTTTTGGACTGTAATGCATGTGTTATTGCGCTGGTGTTGTTGAGATCGCAATAGGCCGTCACGTACAATGCGTGAATGATATCAGCGCTCGCCTGTTGCCAGGAAACAGATGGGCATTTCAGATCACTGATTGAATGATGCTAGTTTTTCAGTGTATTTTTCAGGGGGGCGAACATAATGAAAAAAATTATAATAATCGAACCAACCACATCACTATAAACCCTGGTAGCTCTGATCTAGCGGCACATTTTATAGAGCTGTGCCTGCGTGTTGTGCATGGTCAATGGGAATTCATGATGCTCAGGGACAGATGGTTCACGGGTTACCTGTTGCTATAACGACCGGACCTTAAATTGCGTTAACTGCGTTGTGTTGCTTTCCATGAATTGAGCTCAGGTGTCCTGCTTTAGATGCGTTTTCCTTCGCTGCAACTACATTTTCTGTTGCAATTGCTGTAATATATTTGCCCTCCCTGTTGAACAAAAACAGCATATGCTGGTTAGGTATGTTTTGACGCTGGGATGCTGGTCCTTTGCTGGTTTAAGCTGGTCCTTTTAAGCAGCAAAGGACCAGCATAAACCAGCAAAGGACCAGCTTAAACCAGCAAAGGACCAGCTTAAACCAGCAAAGGACCAGCTTAAACCAGCAAAGGACCAGCATAAACCAGCAAAGGACCAGTTTAAACCAGCAAAAGAACAGCTTAAACCAGCAAAGGACCAGCAAAACCAGCAAGGACCAGTTTTAAACCAACAAAGGACCACATCAACCAGAGGAACCCAGTTTTAAACCAGCCACAGGACCACTTTAAACCGCAAAGGACCAGCATAAACAGCAAAGACCAGTTTAAACATCAACAGACCAGCTTAAACCAGCAAAAGGACCATTTTAAACCAGCAAAAGGACCATCTTAAATCAGCAAAAGGACCATTTTAAACCAGCAAAAGGACCATCTTAAATCAGCAAAAGGACCATTTTAAACCAGCAAAAGGACCATCTTAAATCAGCAAAAGGACCATTTTAAACCAGCAAAGGACCAGCATAAACCCAGCAAAAGGACCATCTTAAACCAGCAAAGGACCAGTTTAAACCAGAAAAGGACCAGCTTAAACCAGCAAATGTACCATCATAAACCAGCAAAGGACCAGTTTAAACCAGCAAAGGACCATCTTAAACCAGCAAAGGTCCAGCTTAAACCAGCAAAGGACCAGCGCATAAACCAGCAAAGGACCAGCATAAACAAACAAAGGACCAGCATAAACCAACAAGGACCAGCTTAAACCAGCAAAGGACCAGCATAAACCAAGCACAGGACCAGCATCACCATCAAAGGACAAGTTTTACCAGCCAAGGACCAGCTTAACCACAAGGCCCAGCTTACAGCAAAGGACCGTTTTACCCATCAAAGGAACCCGCATAAACCCAAGGACCAGTTAACGAAAAACAGCAAAGGACCAGCTAACCCGCAAAGGACCATTTTAAACAGCAAAGGACCCACATAAACCCAGCAAGGACCACTTAAACCAGCAAATACCGCAGAATCCCAAAGGCCCTCATAACCAGCAAGGCCATCTAACCAGCAAAGGACCAACATAAACCAGCAAATGACCAGCTTTAACCAGCAAAGGACCAGCTTAAACCATCAAAGGACCAGCATAAACCATCAAAGGACCAACATAAACCATCAAAGGACCAGCATAAACCATCAAAGGACCAGCTTAAACCATCAAAGGACCATCTTAAACCAGCAAAAGGGCCAGCTTAAACCAGCAAAAGGGACCAGCATAAACCAGCAAAGGGCCCATTTAAACCAGCAAAGGACCAGCATAAACCAGCAACGGACCAGTTTAAACCAGCAAAGGACCAGCTAAACCAGCAAAGGACCAGCATAAACTTGCAAAGGACCAGCATAAACCAGCAAATGCCCAGCTTAAACCAGCAAAGGACCATCTTAAACTAGCAAAGGACCAGCTTAAACCAGCAAGGACCAGCATAAACCAGCAAAGGACCAGCATAAACCAGCAAAAGGCCAGCTTAAACCAGCAAAGGACCATCATAAATCAGCAAAGGACCAGCTTTAACCAGCAAAGGACCAGTTTAAACCAGCAAAAGGACCAGCAAAGGACCAGCAAAAGGACCCGCATAAACCAGCAAAGGACCAAGTTTAAACCAGCAAAGACCAATAAACAGCAAAGCCATTATTACCAGCAAAGGACCAGTTTAACCACAAGGACCACTTAAACCCAAGGACCAGCTACACCAGCAAGGACCAGTTTACACCAGCAAGGACCATTTTAAACAGCAAGGACCACATAAACCAGCCAAGACCAGCTTAAACCAGCAGGACCCTTAACCACAAAGGACCATTTTTAACCAGCAAAGGACCACATAACCATCAAGGACCAGCTTAAACATCAAAGGACCAGCAATACATCAGCAAAGGACCATTTTAAACCCCAGACTTTTTAAACCAGCAAAAGGACCATTTTAAACCAGCAAAAGGACCATCTTAAATCAGCAAAAGGACCATTTTAAACCAGCAAAGGACCAGCATAAACCAGCAAATGACCAGCATAAACCAGCATATGACCAGCATAAACCAGCAAAATGACCATCTTAAACCAGCAAAAGACCATTTTAAACCAGCAAAGGACCAGTTTAAACCCGCAAAGGACCAGCATAAACCCGCAAAGGACCAGCTTAAACCAGCACAGGACCAGTTTAAACCAGCAAAGGACTAGTTTAAACCAGCAAAGGACCATCTTAAATCAGCAAAAGGACCATTTTAAACCAGCAAAAGGACCATCTTAAATCAGCAAAAGGACCATTTTAAACCAGCAAAGGACCAGCATAAACCAGCAAACGGACCAGTTTAAACCAGCAAAGGACTAACATAAACCAGCAAAGGACCATCTTAAAACAGCAAAGGACCAGCATAAAACAGCAAAAAGACCAGCATAAACCAGCAAAAGACCATCATAACCCAGCAAATGACCATCTTAAACCAGCAAAAGGACCATTTTAAACCAGCAAAAGGACCATCTTAAATCAGCAAAAGGACCAGCTTAAACCAGCCAAAGGACCAGCATAAATCAGGCAAAGGACCCACTTAAACCAGCAAAGGACCCGTTTAAACCAGCAAAGGACCAGCTTAACCCAGAAAAGGACCAGCTTAAACCAGCAAAATGACCAGTTTAAACCAGCAAAGGACCATCAGACAACCAGCAAAGGACCAGCTTAAACCAGCAAAGGACCATTTTAAACCAGCAAAGGACCAACATAAAACAGCAAAAGGACCAGCATAAAACAGCAAAAAGACCAGCATAAACCAGCAAAGGACAGTTTAAACAGCAAAGGACGCAGTGTAACAGCAAAGACCAGCATAAACACAAGGACCAGTTTAAACACAAAGGACCATCTTAAATCAGCACATGACCAGCTTAAACCAGCTAAAGGACCAGCTTAAACCCGCAAAGGACCAGCTTAAACCAGCAAAGGACCCGCATAAACCAGCCAAAGGACAGCTTAAACCAGCAAAGGACCAGCTCAAACAAGCAAAGGACCAGCTCAAACAAGCAAAGGACCAGTTTAAACCAGCAAAAACCAGCATAAACCATCAAAACCAGCTTAAACCCGCAAAGGACCAGCTTAAACCAGCAAAAAAACAGTTTAAACCAGCAAAGGACCAGTTTAAAACAGCAAAGGACCAGCATAAAACAGCAAAAAGACCAGCATAAACCAGCAAAAAAACAGCATAAACCAGCAAAGGACCATCTTAAACCAACAAAGGACCAGCATAAACCAGCAAAGGTCCAGCTTAAACCAGCAAAGAACCAGCCTAAACCAGCAAAGGACCAGCTTAAACCAGCAAAGGACTATCTTAAACCATCAAAGGACCAGCATAAACCATCAAAGGACCAGCTTAAACCAGCAAAGGACCCACATAAACCAGCAAAGGACCAGCTTAAACCATCAAAGGACCAGCTTAAACCAGCAAGTGACCAGCTTAAACCAGCAAAGGACCACAGTAATCAGCAAAGGACCATCTTTTAACCCGCAAGGACCATGCATAACCATCAAAGGCCACTTAAACCAGCAACGGCCACAGAATCAGCAAAGGACCACTTAAACCAGCAAGACCAGCCTACATCAGCAAGGACCAGCATAACACAGCAAAGGACCAGCATAAACCAGCATCCCAGCGTCAAAACATACCTAAACAGCATATGCTGTTTTTTTCAACAGTCTTACGGCTAATTGTTATTTCTATTTTTATTCACACACAACACGCTGCTTGATTTTGTATTTAAAAAAAAAAAAAAGTATCATATACGCCAATGTTATTTTTTAGGACATGTATACCATGTTTTTTTTGGGACATGTACCATGGTAATACCTTGTTCTGCATATTGCCATGGTAATACTAACTTTGGTTTGTTTGTATAGGGCAAAGCATCAAGTTAATACCATTTTATGTTTTTTAGGACCTTATGCCTATTCCTACTACCGTGTTTGGGGACATTTTATCATGTAGTTTCTTTTTTGAAAATAAATGTCTTTTAAAGCATTTTTATTATATAATTAAGTTATATTAACTAAAAATGTTTTGAATGTCCCTTCCAAATTATTTTGTAGAACATGTCTATTCTAATACCATGTTTTCTGGGCTACTATGTTTCTGGCATCGTTGTCCTGTAACTGCAGTTTTTTGTGCTTGTTTTTTGGCATATATTCCGTATGTCCCGTATTCAGAGGGTGCTTTAATTTATGTATCATTTTGTTGAAGAGTACCAGGTACAGTGTTTTAGGTCATGTATATTGTAATGCCATTTTTTTTTATTTTTTTCAGTACCATACTATATATGTTTCTGGACATTGAACATGTAGCTGGTACTCTATTTTTGCTTTTTGGACTATAGGCCCATGTACTATTTTAATGCCCTGTTTTTGTATATTTACCATGTGATATATGTTGTAGGCACCGTGGGGGGGGGGGGGCTATAGTAATACCACTTTTCTTTTTTTGAGAGAAAGTACTGTGTTAATGTTTTTTTTTTTGGACATGTGCCATGGTATTACCATGTTTGTTGGTTGGTTGGTTTGGACATGTACCTTGGCAGTACCACATTTTTTGGACATACCATGGTATATTACATAGTACCATAGGAATATATATATATATACCATAATAATAATTTTTTTTTATATTTGGACATACAGACCAATGTCAGTGGAAAAAAATATTCTGCAGGTGTGTCTGGAAATTGTATTTCTAATTGTTCTGCAGCTCTTCATCAGCTGAATAGAGTGATGAACAGGGTGTGTGTTATTCAGTACCATGGTACTGAATCATTACCATATCAAAGTACCATGGTATTAGCATATAATACCAGGTTAATGAAGTAAATTAAGCCAGAATCTTCTGGTTTGGGCTTAATTGACTTCATTACGATCAACATGGCCCATGTCTGGCTCTCGCTGCTATGACGGCTAACCCCAAATCACGAAATCAGAATTATTTGACCCACATGCAGCACTGAAACATGGCAGGCAGCTGGTGCCTCGGCAATCTTCTTCAGTTGCAGCTTTTTCTTATGGGCTTTAGAGGGCAATGTGATTTAAGCATATCTACCTGCGTCCTAGACTTCAACATCAGGCACGTGTATGTCTGAACCACCTGTGTGATTTGGTTTTGGGAGGGATATAGCTTAAATTCTGCATGTTATGTATGACACAGTGGCCTACTTTTGTTTTGGTGGTTTACGAATACTTCACCTCAAATTATTATATGAAAATAGAAACTGGATCTGTGTTTCTGAAAGCTTTGCAGTACAAGGACTACAAATAGTCACCTCATCACTCATTGAACATGTTAGTTCTCTTTTTAAACTGATGGATGTCACTTGTCAATTCAGATTTCCATCATGTAATGTCAAATGCCAGAGGTCATTAGCCCCCAGCTGTGGCCAGACTTTTTATTATCATCTTGAGGGCTGAGGGCTAATATTATCTGACATGGCCGTGAATGCTGTTTGCAAATTAACAAGCCACAGGAAGAGGCTTGATTGGCCAAATATGTCTGAGCCATAAGCTGCTTTGATTAATGCTGCAGTGTGGCTGATCTCTCACAGAACCATTTGAGCAGACCATGCAACTAACATATGCTTCAACTTGGATGAGTGTAAGTGAATTGTCAAAGGGTTAATTCTGGATTTGGCATCTGTTTCTGAGGTGGAGCTTGAGTCAGCATCGGCTTTACAGCCTGTAGTTTCATGTGCAGCTCTTGTAGTTTGGTACTTGTGTCTTGACTGGAAAAATCATGTTTGTGATGCGTCCATTCATACAGCAAGAGAAATGTGTCAGGGGATATCATAAGGTAAGAAAACGAATTGGTGATTGGCCGTTAATTCCTTGTCAGTGACTTCCAAGGAGGGCCTCACATACCACAGTGGGTATTTAGGCAGGCTACAGGCAATACTTGGATAGTAAATGTGTGGATGTGTGGATAACATTTTGTAGAAGGATCTATATGATATGTAATGAATTTTATCACCCACTGAAATATATTAATACACACACACACACACGTTTGTTTTTATGGTTTATGGGGACTCTCCATAGGCGTAATGGTTTTTATACTGTACAAACCGTATTTTCTATTGCCCTACACCACCCGTACCCCCTAAACCTACCCCTCACAGGAAACGTTCTGCATTTTTAGATTTTCAAAAACCTCGTTCTGAATTATTTATAAGCCGTTTGATTACGGGGAACTTTCGAAAATGTCCTCATATAACATCTCTTGGATACCTGTCATACCCATGTTATTATACAAATTTGTGTCCCCATAAACCACATAAACATGCACACACATACACACACACGCAAAGTGCTGGGTAGTAACTGGTTACATGTAATCTGGATTATGTAGTCAGATTCCAAATATGTAGTACTTGTTATTAGATTATATATTTAAAATGCTCATAATCAGATTACAGTTACTATGGACTACATGGTTACGTATTATTCACACAATGGCGGTAAATTATTCCTAATTTATTGATTCTTCCTAATTCTTCTTTTTTCTCTTTTAAATTGTACTTTCTAAAAATCCTACTCATCATACCATTTAGCTTTGACTATATTCTCAATATAGATTGGCCTTGCAAATGTAATGTGACGTAATTTGCGATCCATGATGCTCATTTTGGGGACTAGTCAAATATGAGATGAATAATTATGAAAGTTCCTGGCCATGTAAACTGACAAAAAATTTTTCAACTGGGAAAAATGTTGACCGTGTCATTGCAGTTGCCGTTTTCATGTTTATTCATGTTTGTTCATGTTATGCAGGGATTCCCAAACTTTTTTGTCATCTGAACATCTTTCACCTAATATATTTATTTGAAGTCCCCCTGAGATTTAAAGTTAGTATTACATTACTGACTACAAATTTGATAATGTAATTTGTAATCCATAACAGACTACAAATTGTAAGTAATCCATCCATATGTTTATCATATGTTTAAACTTGCGTATGCAGAGTTTCATCATTTGTGCATAAGTGTTTGATAAAAAACATGACTCAATTATTTTAAACAGCTTCTTCCTATGAAGGTATATTGAAATATCTACACAGTGCAAAAAGAGAACATTTTGTCTTTGAACTTGCTTCCTCAGGTTGATGACCCTATTGATATGCTCCCCAAGTCAAGAAAAGCCCTTAGCATCCAGGAAATTGCAGCTCTGGCCAGATCATCATTTAATGGTAAGTATTTAAACACCTGTTGCATCATCATAAGTGTAGCGTCTCGACCAAGCTGACACACTAATTTTTATTTTGGATTTAACACATCAATTATTCATTAATTACCAAATCGTCACAGGCCCCTCACTCAAATATACGGAGTTTGGTTTTCGTCTGAACACCATCCCCCAACCTTGGTCACCATGACAACAAATCATGATATCACTGGTTTTATGGCCTAAAAGGAATGCAGGGGATAAACTCCCTGCATTTTCCTCATAAGAAAGACACACAATGCCCAGAGAAATGGACTGTTCTCTACTTAATTCATAGGAAAACCTTTCTTTGAAAGAACACACATATTCTTCAGGCCATTGAGTATATTATTGCTGTGTTGTATTTAACCTGTTGTATTATAGACTATTTTTATGCATGTTATGATAGACCACTTGTTAATATAACCTCACCTATTTCATGCCTAGTATCTATGAATTCGCCTTCTTATGATCGATACAAGTGTGTATATTATATGCTGATATCTATGCAACATATTGATGTTCTAAGATTTTTTACTAATTTGTGCCTCAACACCCAAGCTAATTACATATGCGAAATACCATGCTTACAGACAAAGAGTCCTAAAAATCCCCAGTATTTCCAACCTCCCGCTTGTGATTTCAGCCTTCCTCATTGGACGAACCCCTCTTGAGAGGCGTGAATCTCTGCAGGCTTTAAAGGCCACACTCCTTGTGACCCGCCCCTGTCGGTGGTTCGGTCAGATGCTAAGATGTAGATGTGAGAAACGCTCCAGGATACCCAAGCTCGTGCCAGGCTCCGGCCTAGTCCTTTTCATTCATCAAGTGACTCTGTCTCAAACTGGTTCTTTTCATCAACTATTTTCAGCAAGATCTTGGGCCTTAAGATGGCATCAGGAATCTATTTTCAGACAGATGAGACTTGCAAGTATCAAACTTAGTCGTTTTAATTGATGTATTAAGTATCAGTTACACCTTTTTACTTTTTTGTTTGAACTAAGAATCTGACGTTTTTCCTCAGGTTTTAGATCTGCTGAATATGCAAAATGGTTCTATAAATGTCATTCCTTATGTCTCTTTATTTAGTGCTAAACTTTAACCCTTTCCCATACCAACTGTATATGCGTGTGTGTGTGTATGTAGTATGTTAGACCAGTTTAAGTGTTCATGTAGTATGTTAGACTAGTTTAAGTAAGTGTTTATGTAGTTAATAAAACCATACTTGTATCACACTTGACGTGTTCATTGTTAACTCATAACCGGAGTCAATAATCATGAAGATTTACGTTACAAACTTATAGAATAGTACAGTAAGAAAGTTATTTCCTTTAACCACGAATTAAACGTTCTTGAATTGACAATACGGTTACCCTGAGTGGTCAGCTAAATATCCTCAGTGGGATCTAAATATGACTCGTTTAGTGATAATTAGTTTTGGTTAATTATTCATATTTCCCATGAGTTGATTAGCTACATAAGCATTTATGCATGTTAATCAGTCTTTAACAATCCCTGTGTTTTCCCTACCAGGTATCTCACAGGTGGTGAAAGATCACGTGACCAAACCCACGGCCATGGCTCAGGGTCGGGTGGCTCATCTGATTGAGTGGAAGGGCTGGTCTAAGCCCTTAGACCCTCCGTCTGCTACACTGCAGTCCCACTTTAACTCCTACTCCCATCTCAGCGAGGGCGAGCAGGAGGCCCGGTTTGCAGCAGGTGGGTGTCTGTATTGCAAGGATATTGATGTCTGGGTGTTTATACATGAACCGTTGTCAAATAATGTGGACATTAAATTTATTTTTGAACATTAAAATTTAAAATTGTGCATGAATGTTTAAGGTAATCTGTATATTTCTGGTCTTCATTTCTTTTACGGTTTTCAAGTTGTTATTATTACTAATAGTAATAATCAACTGCATTAATAGTACTAATGATTAAAATGTAATAATATTATACATTCCTATACATATATGCAGTTTTTTTTTACCTCATATTAATTATGTAATTATTATTAATCACTGTAAGCTATGTAGTAATTATCTATCTATCTATCTTCTATCTATCTATCTATCATCTAAATTAAATCAAATTGCTTTATTGCATGATTGTAATTATACAATTTCCAAAGCTTAGTACACATTTACAAAAGATAAAACATTTTTTTTTATCTATCTAGCTATCGGTGTTCTTCTGTCCTGTCCTATCTTCTACATCTATCGATCTATGTCTATCTATCTATCTATCCTCTATCTATCTATCTATCTGTGTCGTCTGTCTATCTATCTATCTAGCTGTCTGTCTATCTATCTATCTATCTATCTATCTATCTATCTATCTATCTATCTATCTATCTATCTATCTATCTATCTATCTGTGTTCTTTCTATCTATCTATCTGTCTGTGTCTGTCTGTCTATCTATCTATCTATCTATCATCTATCTATCTATCTATTAGCTGTGTTCTGTCTCTCTTCTATCTCCTCTATCTATCTATCTGTGTCTGCTGTCTATCTATCTAGCTATCGATCTGGTTCTTTCTTTCTTTCTGTCTGTCTATCTATCTATCTTCTGTTTGTCTGTCTGTCTATCTATCTATCGTTAATTTGTTCTGTCTGTCTATCTATCTATCTTGTTTCCTGTCCTTTCGTCTATCTATATATCTATCGCTATCTGCTGTTTATCACTATCTATCTATCTATCTATCTATCTTTTTTCTTCTGTCTATCTATCTATCTTTGTCTCTGTCTGTCTATCTATCCATCTATCTATCCGTGTTCTGTCTGTCCCTATCTATCTGTGTTCGTCTGTCTGGTCCTGTCTGTCGTCTGTCTTCTACCTATCTTCTATCTATCTATCTACGTGGTTCTGGTCTGTCTATCTATTTGTTTGTCTGTCTGTCTATTAATCTGTCTGTGTCTATCTATCTATCGATCTATCTGTGTTCTGTCTGGCTATCTACTGTTGTCTGTCGGTCTGTCTATCGACTGTTTCTGTCTTCTGTCCTGTCCTGTCTGGTCTGGGTCTATCTATCTTCTATCTCTCTATCTGTGTCCTGTCTGGCTGTCTACTACTATCTTATATGTTCTGTCTGTCTACTATCTTTAATTCTTTCTGACTACTACTACTATCTATCTATCTATCTATCCGTGTTCTGTCTGTCTATCTATCAGTGTTCTGTCTGTCTGTCTGTTCTGTCTGTCTGTGTGTCTATCTATCTATCTATCGATCCTATCTGTGTTCTGTCGTCTTCTATCTGTGTCTGTCTTCTGTCTATCTATCTGTCTGTCTGTTTGTTTATCTGTCTGTTTGTCTGTCTGTCTGTGTCTATCTATCTATCTATCTGTCTGTCTGTCTGTATGTCTGTCTGTCGTTCATTCTGTCTATTGTTTTTTGTCTGTCTATCTATCTATCTATCATTTTTTTGTCTATCTATCTATCTATCTGTCTGTGTTCTGTCTGTCTATCTATCTGTGTTCTGTCTGTCTTTCTGCCTGTCTAATATATTTCATGTTATGATAATAAATATATAACATTATAATGAATATAATTAACATTAATATAGCTTTACTTTAGCCCTTCCATAATGTGCCATCTGAAGGGTTTTAGACTCAGCAGATGGTGTTAAATTAGATTACACAGTCACACAGCAACACCTGCTGATCCTGCATGTCAGTTTACTTCATTCCTGTCTTCTAGCTCTCCTCCTTTGACTTTACTTTTCCCGGCAGCTTTTATACTCTGCTACATGTTTGGCTGTCATCAGTTTCCTGGCTGCAGTAAACATGGCTGCTGAGTTAGGGTGGCATTTAACAGCAAAACCTGAGTCTCTCAGCAGCAGAGCTTTTTCAATCAGAACAAAAGCATCACGAGTAAACTTCTACATCATGTCAAAAGAGATTATGTTGCACTGCCATCTGTTTAATTGGCATCATTGTGTAAACTCCAGGGTCATTCGATACTATTCTTGTTTTTTTAGGTGTGGCTGAGCAGTTTGCCATTGCAGAGGCGAAGCTCCGTGCCTGGACCTCTGTAGATGAGGAGGAGATGGACGAAGAGTCTTATGAAGAGGATCCTCCTCTAAATGACGAGTCAATCACAACAACTCTGAGCTCAGGTGAGCGCGAGTGCACACGTCAATATATGGTTGCCCTAGAAAGTATTTGAACATTTAAGCCACAAATAAAAATATATGAATGAATTTGTGTGACAAGTAGCATACATTAATGTTCAAAAACCTTTTTTTGAAAGACAGAAATTAATACTTTTATTCGTTGGAGCGTTAAAATTGATCAAAAAGTACAGTACCATACATTTATAGGTGCAAAAGATTTTAATTTGAAATAAAAGCTGCTCTTTTAACTTTCTATTCATTGTATAATTCTGAAAAAAATGTATCTCAGTTTCTGCAAAAATATCAGGCAGCACACCATAATAGTAGCATAAATGATAATAATAATTAATGTTCCTTGAGCACCAAATCAGAATAATAGAAGGATCACGTGACACTGAAGACTGGAGTTATGGGTGCTGAAAATTCAGCATTGCCATCACTGGAAAAAACGACATAGTAATATATATTAAAATAGAAAGTTAGTTTTACATTGTAATACTATTTCACAGTATTACAGTTTTTACTGTATTTTTAGACACCTACAGTGCATCCTTGGCAGCATAAAGGCCCGTTCACACCCAGCATGATAACGATAAAGATATAGTTTTAAAAATCGCTCTCAATCTAAAGATACAATTCCACACTACAACTATAACGATAACGATACAGAGGAACGATATGGTTGTGATCACTTTCAAAACGATTTTTTTCCCAGCTGATGAACGATAAAACACTGACAGCCAATCAGAATCCATCCTGCTGTAATGAGCTCAAGAATTTAAAGCGGCAGGCGTGCGTGTGTTTAGAATAAACAGACGATATCGTTCGCTTGTGTGGACGCTAATATCGTTATCTTTGTAGTTTTCGTTCTTGGTGTGAACAGGGCTTAAGAGTCATCTTTTAAAAACCTTAAAAAAAAATCTTAACGACCCCCAAATTTTGAAAGATATAATGCACAAATACAATTTTCATACATAAACAGTTTTAGATTTCAGAGTATGGAACTAGAAATATATTGTTTAAAATGAAGACTGAAAAAAATGTATTTGACACTTTCTGGTTGTCAAACTTGAACTAAACTGAAAAAATGACCTCAAAACCAGTTTGTTAAAAAACTGTTGAAAAGGTGCTCTCAAAAGCGGAATAAGTTCAGTGAAAACCTCTTGTATCGTGTTTTCAGATTTCACTCGATTGGATTTTTTTTTTGTATGTAATGCAGTGACATTTTGACTTCAGTCTCAAAAAGTGTTCAGATACATTTTGCGGACCCTGTGTATTTGCATTTTCCTCGTCACAGTGCATGTCTTTTTTTTTTGTGGAACATCAGCGATTTTGTTTTCTCATTCATCTTTTCCGCTCTTTATCATCTGCTCTTTCTGTTGTGTTTTCTGCTTGTCTTAATTCTCCATTTTTGGTACCATTTGTCCTTCATGTCATCTTTCTGTCTGTGTCCATCTTTTCAGGTGATGATACAAGGGGGAAACTTTTTGAGCAATGTTGCAGGGCAATATTGCCTTTAACAGGCAACCAGGTGAGACACAGGGCCCACGACTAGAGATGCCCGATTGCAATTTTCTTGGCCGATTTCCGATTTTTCGTTAGTGCGATCTGCCGATACCGATTTTTGCCGATTCCGATTTTTTTTCTAAGAACTATAATTGACAGCATATGCAAACAAAAATCTACTTTTCTTCAACGCAAAGTTTTATTTTCATTAAAAAACACAAGTAAAAAGTAAAATAAAATAAGAACAAATAAAAAAAGGGCAAACAACAGCACAAATAAATGCAATAGAATAAAGAGAGCTAAGTTTTTCAGGTTAAGTAAGTTTTTATTCAAGTAAGAAATACTACAAAAATTAAAGTAATCAAATGTAAAATAACACATCCAGTGTTATTTTTCATTTGATTACTTTAATTTCTGTAGTCTGCATTTGTAAAAATTAAATACAGATTAAGGCTTACCTGTTAGGGATGGGCGATATGGGCTTAAAAATGTATCACGATAATTTCTGATATTTATTGCGATAACGATATCAATGACGATAATTTAGGGAATCCTGTTTCTTTAGAGAAAAGTATTATCTTTCCTATTTTTACCCAAAATAGGGTGTTGTGAGCATTACTGAGTACACACGTAATGTAATGACTGTTTTAATTCATACTGGAAGCCGGAGGGCGCCCTTGCGCAGAAACTCCATATATGCATAGTAGAAGTAATGCTCCAGAAAGAAGTATCCAGTGATCGCTGTAGCTGAATAAAACGCAGATAGAGAAATTTTAACTGAGTAAACCTGAAGACAATAAACATGCGATTGCACAAAAATATGGTATCTGTGTTCTTCAAGCAATCTTGGGTATTTTTTATAAGGATAGAGTATATTTATAATGCAATGCTAATCGACATAGCCTTTATCACTGTATATAATGCTATAAAATAGTATGATTTCTGCCTTATTCTGTGATACGAAACCATGTCTGGTTTCACAAAAATAAGTTATTTCAAACACTCGACTGTTATGAAGTTAATATGGAGAAAAAGCATGTCAATAAATAATATCTTTCTTGGACAACAGGTTTGTAAACGACTCATACACATTAAAACTGTGTCGCACATGTCAACTGTTTGTACATTTACTCAGGCCTCAGACCGATTTTTTTGAGTCCGCACTGTACAGCCCTATCACATGTTCCGATTGTAAAGGCGCTGCTCATTTCACGGCCCCAGCCATTGCCTATCCGTCACTCCACACATCACACACAGAAAGATGTCAACAACTAGACTTTTATGGTATTATCGCGGGAAGACAAATTCCTTATCGTTTGGAAATTTTTACCGTATATCGCACACGATAAGATATCGCCATCCTACGTACCAAAGTTATAAAACGTATGTCAAGAGCAGAAAGTGATTTTCTTTGTATTTTGTTCTTTGATTAACATGACAGACAGGAATATTGGACTGCGGTCTCTTTAAGAGTTTATCCATGGACCCAATATACTGTTACACAACATGCTTCTCTTTCTCAACTATTTAACGTTCCAAAACTGACTGTGTTTAACTGGATACTCGCCAAGATGGGCATTTTGACAAAATTTTGTATGTATTTGAAAGTTTTAGCTCAGTTAGCCACTCATTTTGGTATTTGCTTACAAGCTGTTTGAGACTGAGCGTGGCTTGTGCGCTCCACTAATATAGATAGTGGATGGTGCCCGCGCGTTTGGTGTAAGCGCGAAACCTGCGGGAATGACTATAATGCGCAATACAAGCACTATTTAACCGGAGCTAATGAGACGTGTGTGTGAGAGAGAAGGGGTCGTCAGAGAGATGAGAGTGAGAATGCGCGGCTGATGTTATTGCCTGTGCCGCTGGTAACTAAACTGATCGGCTCAGAATCGGAATCCGGGCCGATCATGAGGAAAATCGGCCAATTCCGATCCCTGGCCGATCGATCGGTGCATCTCTACCCACGACCGATCTAAAGTATCCAGATAGACATTTGTTACCCATTCTCAATGGGAAAGTGCCCAAGTAACATCCCTCAAAAAAGTTGCCCCGCGTATCATCACCATTCCACTTCTGCCCTCTCGTGCCTGTATCTATAGGTATTCTTACACTTTGCTTCTCCCTCAGACGCTGTATTATCCAATCAAAGCTGCCCAGTGCCAAGTCAGGCTGAGACAGACACCGCTGAAATCCCTTGCTCTGACGGCACACTCAGTCAATCAGAAGCCGACAACCTGCTCATTTCAGAAGTGCCACCACATGCCCAAGAACTCCAGCTTTCAGAAGGCGACAGGTCCACTTGTGCGGTTCACAAACCAGACCGCAGGCCTTTGTGGAGCAAGGGAGACTCCTGCTACTACTCCACCTCCTACTCCGAGTCTGGCCTTTCACCTGAGGATGAAGAGGAGGAGGATGGAAGAGAGGTGGAGGAAGGGGAGGACAACGTCTTTCAGGATGTCATCTGCTGGTACAGACACTGCCGAAGCATCTCTGATACCTCTGGAGCTGTGTCTTTTGATGAGGAAGGGGAGGAGGAAGAACAGGAAGAAGGTTCCAAGCAGCGACGCTGTGTTCTCACTCACCCTTTTGTCTCTGTCCCTTTGTAGTAACCCTTCTGTGAAGTGTTTGTCCAGTCTGTTATGCATTCCGAGACATGGACTTGTTTTTCTTTTCCATATTTTAAAGGGAGAGTTCATTTAGAAATGAAAATTCTGTCACCATTTTCACTTGCTCTTGTCTGTCAAAATCTGACTTTCCTTCTTCTGTGGAACACAAATAATGTTAGGCAGAATCAGGGTTATTATAGTTAACTGAAACTGAAGCTAAAGTTAAAACCATAGTTGACCAACTTGAGATAAATGTTAACTGAAATAATAATTTCTCATTTTAGTTTAGTTTACCTTGATGTACTAAAAAAACGAAAAATATCAAATTATGTTAAAATTAATGAAAACTATAGACAACAATAAAAATTAAAAACTTCTAAAAAAAAAACCCTACAAAAATATTATAAATTTAGCTAAAATTAAAATGGAAAATTTTAAATAAAAACTGATTCAAAATATTAATAAAAACAACAGTATAATAGTATCTCTTTGATACTCAAATGTGCAAACCAGTGTTATTTTAGTATCATTGATATACTATTATAATTTTGTTAATAGTTTAGATTTTTTTATATTTACATTTGTAGGTTTTATTAATTTTGTTGTTTGTCGTTTTTATTATAAATAGTTTTTTAAAATATGTACATGTAGTTTTAAAGTTTTATTTAATTTTAGTTATGTTTTTACTTAAACTTCTGACTCAATTTTAACCAAGTTTTGACTAAAATGAATGAAAATTAGAAATCTTGCCTTGGCAACTAGAAATAAAATAAGTAACTTTTATAGACTGTTACTTATACTGAAACTTTTGTTTCAGTTAATGTTTATTTCAAGTAAATGATTTTATTTCAAGCAAGTTTTTAGTTTTAGTTAACGATAATAACCCTGATGCAAGCTGCTCTTTTCCAAACAGTGAAAGTGAATGGCTCTCAAGCAAGAATGATGATGAAATTTTAGCCAAACAAATTGATAGTATGACTTCAGAACACTAAAAATATAGTGCATAAGTCATGTGGACCACTTATGATACTTTAATGGTGCTTATTTAAAGTTTCACTTTCATTCATTCCTTTTCGTCTCAGGTAGCCTATAAACTTCCATTGTAAGGAAAAGAGCAGCATGAACATTCATCACAACTTCAGTGTTTCACAGGGGATACAAAGATCGAGTATCTGAAGACAGGATTTCCATTTTTGAGAGAACTACTCCTCTAATCTCTTCCTCTCTATCCCTGCTTCCTCTTGATCTACATGTTCTTCATTTGAAATGAGCGTCCAAGAAACCACAGCACTGTTTCCTCATTCCAGTGGCGAGTAGGATGAGTGACATTCTGATGACGTGATGCTCATTACCTGCGATCTCGGGTGTATTCAGCAGCCTTGCTGTTTGTCGCGTATCTGTGACGACACATCAAGAGACTGGAATATCTCTGTGAGCTTTCCCTTTTGTGACTGTTCAAAAGTGACGTAATGCTCATAGTAAAATGTTGTTAATTCTGCAGGATCGTGAGGGACAGAAAAAGCCCAGTTGTTCAGTTTGTCTGGGTTTAGATGTCACGCTGCAAGTGGTTGTGTGTCTCGGCTTGCTCCAGAAGGGTTGCGGTGCAGGAGGGTTCTGCTTTGATGGAGCGTTGTGACTATGAATAGAATGTGCCTGTTATTATGATCACTGTGTGATGTATATTACCAAACTATGGAAGCCCATTTCCGACACGTAAGAAAAAAAAAATCATGCTTTGGTATTTCATCATGACATAAAAATGTCATAATCATTACATAAAAGTCAAAATTATAACAATGTGTTGTCATAAATGGTCATTTATACAATGAAAAGTATAAATTATGACAGTCATACCTTTGAAATAGTCATAGTATGCTGTCATGAAGTCAAAATTCTGAAATAAAACAAAATCATAATTATGATATTCTAAGTTGAGGATCATTCATGAAAAGTCAAAATTGCAATATAAAAGTTCAAACTGACTTACTAAATTAAAATCGACAAAAAAGTAAATTTATGGGCTAAAAATTCATAATTGTGGTGTCATTTATGAGATGAAAAGTTGAATTTGACAAAAAGACATAATTACAAGAAAAGAAGTCATTTGAGATTAAGTAAATTTTTTCTGTCATAATTTTGTCTTTTTATCTCTTCATTTGGACTTTTTATCTCATAATCTCACACCATAATCATTACTTTTTATGTCATGATTGCCAAAGCATGATTTTGTTTTCTTTTGTGTGCAGAAATGGGCTTCTATACCAAACTGAGTGAGAATCCTCTACCATGTTTTTTCTTTCCATTCTGCCATCTTTTTCCTCCCATCAGCACTTGTGATTGTGATTGGCTGCTGAATGAACAGGTTTTTTTGAAGCTACCAATTAATACAACCTTGACATGCAGCTACAGTAAAACAGTTGACAGAAAGAATATGTTGCCTTTCCAAACCGCATTCATTCATTGCAGAAGCATGAGGAAGGGCAGTGTGCAATTCATAACCAACCACGTTATGTCATCATTATTCTCAATATGGACCGGTAATGTCATGATGTTCATTGATGTGAATGTGTGAATCCCCCCACAAAAAAGTTTTTTTTTTATTGTTTGTACAGAAAATGTCTTGAGGTCAAATGTGAGAATTATGATTGCATTAAAGTTATGTGTATATTCATATGTTTCACTGCGTCTTCTGCAAAAACACATTTTCTTGAGTAATTTTGTCAGGTTTTCCAGTAAAAATATCATCCCTAACATTTATGTAAGAAAAATGAAATAAGTTTTGAGTACTGTGTGTGTGGTATGCTATATATATATATATATAATATATAATATTATATATATATATATATATAAGATAATATATAAATATTTAATTCTCATTCCTTTATGGGTACATTTTATTTGAGGTGTTTCTATATTTTACCGGAAACAGACAAATACTTAAAAGCTTTTTTTTAAATTAGAAAAAAAAAAAAATTCCGCATAAACTTACAACCAGTTTTACCAAACAAATGATTGCATAAAACCGAAAGCTTTAAGTTGAATTTCATATTTACGATGTACAAAACAATTGAATGTTTTCTGAAAAATAATGGTAACAGCTGATTCAATATGCTTATCTATATGTACAGGGTATGTGAGTAGAATTCATATACATACCGCTTTACCCTGCATTCTGTACAAGCAAATGATTTATAAAAACCATTTACGGATATGGGAGCAGACTTATTGCTTAACTCTACACTTAATGTGCGGCATATTAGCAGACACTTTACACACCGTGGGCTTGACTTAAACTGCACAAGCAAACAGAGACAAAACGTGACACAACATATCTAAAGATCATTATTAGCTTAAAGGGTTAGTTCACCCAAAAAAAATACTGTCATTTATTACTCACCCAGAGGCATCCTGTGTATAGACTTTCTCTTTCAGACGAATCCATCGGAGTATATAAAAAATTGTCCTGGCTATTCCAAGCTCTATCATTGCAGTCAGAGGGTGTTGCAGTGCTTCAGTCCCAAAGAAGTGAAATAAAAAGCGCCCATCCATAAAACAAAGTGTTTCACACGGCTCCGGGAGGTGAACAACGCCTCCTGTAGCGAATCGATGCGTTTTTTTAAAGAAAAATATCCATATTCAAAACTTAAAAATAATCACTTTAATGTAGCTTGCGCAAACAGTCCTACACGGAAGCAGCTCCAGGCGGATGACGTATGAGTTCACGTTGCCGCATGTGCCGGTGATTCCGTGAAAACTCACGTTTGTTAACAGAACACAGAAGCAAGTTTCCTACTTTAAAAAAAAAAAAGAAAAAAAAAAAAAAAAAAAAAAGAAAAAAAAAAAAAAAAAAAAAAAAAAAAAAAAAAAAAAAAAAAAAAAAAAAAAAAAAAAACAAAAGAAAAAAAGAAAAAAAAAAAAAAAAAAAAAAAAAAAAAAAAACAAAAAATAGCAAAGGAAAACCAGTCTCCTCTTGGCTTATATCGAAATCCTCCGACATTCTTCTTTACAAATCCTTGTTTTGTACTTCTAATTAGTGACCGTTGTTTTGTTTTGAGCTCTCCCCTGCGCTTCCGCGTTCGTCACTTCTGAGCGGCGCATGCCAACGCCGATCTCATACGTAATCCGCCCGGAGCTGCTTCCGTGTACAACAGTGAGCGCAAGCTAGATTAAAGTGCTTATTACGTTTTGAATATGGATATTTTCTTACAAAAACGCTCGGGGGGGGGAGTCGCTACGGAGCTTTGTACCCCCCGGAGCCTTGTGAGACACTTTTTTTTATGGATGGGCGCTTTTTATTTCACTTCTTTTGGACTGAAGCACTGCAACACCTGCTGACTGCAATGATAGAGCTTGAAAGATCAAATACAATTTTTTTATTTAACTCCGACTGGATTCATCTGAAAGAAGAAAGTCATATACACCTCGGATGCCTCGGGGGTGAGTAAAACACAGCCTAATTTTCATTTTTGGGTGAACTAACCCTTGTAAGTTATTCCTGTCCCACATCAGGATTTGCTTTCATAACAAACGTTAATAAAACAGCTGATTAGTGCAGCCGGATGAATTTCGCTCTAGTGGCTCGCAGAACTCATAACAGGCGTTTCTGAGAAAATGAGAAAAGGCTGTGTCAGGAAGTCAGTCTCACGGTTATGGTTTTGGTCCACTTGCCTTGATTCGTTTAAATCAAACCCGTAGCCTCCCAATTCTGCAGTGCACAAGAAAAAGAAACGTAACTCATTCTCCGTTTAGCTCTGCTTAGGCTGTGTCTGGGGTAGTTGTGCTGTTCTTGACCATACTGCATAGCGTCGTTCAGCCACAGTTTTGATGCAAACTGAACATTACATCATCCTCAGGCTGAAACTTGTGAAAACTCCACCGCCGAGGTCCAGTAAACACGTTGTAAGTTGTGAAAACGAAATCTGAAGGCATTTAAAAATATTAACTGCAAACAGACTTGTCCGTTTGTTCCAGTACATGTCCTATTCATGATGTGCATTATTGCAAACAGTTTCAAAATAATATGCACTGTAGCAATAGGGCCAGTGTTCAGTTAAATAACCCTATTTGGCAAGCAGTAATTCTCATACGAAGTTATTGCACAGTTGACAGCTCAAAATCAAATGTTAAAAGCGTTGCGCATATGTAAAACAATTCAGATTGCGGGTACCCATCATTGTAATTAATTACATTTGAATACTTTGATGATTGCTGGATGAGATCTGCACAGTGACCACAAACTCCCTGCAATGGTATTTATACAAAGGCTGGTTCTTGCGGTTCTACTACAGTCGAAAACTTCACTCAATCTAAACTGTCATCGTAGTCTGTGACTTGTTGTGAGCATGTGCGAAAAATATTGCGCTCTGGATTTCTGAACAAATCTGGCCTTAAATTAAAAAGCAAAAGGCCATGCAAGTAAACCCGATGAGGTAACATGAAACAGGCCTATGCAGTCTTTTTAAATGGCTGTATTTAAGCTGGCTGGAAAGCAATATGATGCATATTGTTTATGCGAGTGTGTGAGCATGCAAATGATTGCATCGGGGTTCAAGCATATAATTAAGAATTTAAGAGGCTCCGTTTCTGCACGTGGCGTCTCAGAGTATTTTGAGCTTCTAAGGAAGATGCTTTAATATATTTTAAATGGCCAGGCAGCTATGCTACCCACTGGTCCTGATACAGATCTGCGCATGCTTAACGTGCCTACATAATGTGGGATATCATTACTCGTAATTACAGGCAACACCATCCAAATGGTGTGCTCAACAATGATTTGTTAAAGCGTTTTTCACATTTAACCCCCCCCATGCTGTCATTATGGAAAACGCTTGTGTATTGCTGTGTTTTGTTTGAATGATAATTACAATGTGCTTCAAAACTACCCTGGTTGGAAACTCCTCTTTATGAGTCACTGTTGGTTTTGGAGAGGAGAGTGGGGTAAGATGCGCCACCCCTGTAATCTAGCAAACTGGATGATTTTTGTCAAATGACCATGTTTTCAAAGAAAAAAAAGGCCATTGTATTCAGCTGCCTGTGATTCACATAAGCAATTTTTTTTGTGTGTTAAAAAAATGCATGTCAAAGTAAATTTTCTGCATGGCAGGTAAAATGAGTTTGACGTCAAAAATGTATCCATGCCAAAGATGCTAAGTATTATCAAATCAAATCACATCATGAATAAATAAATACATTTAGCAATGAATATTTTGTTTTCCCCAAAATATTAGCTTTTGGGTAAAGTGTGTCAGGTGCTTCAGGGTAAAATGTGACAGTGGCACATAGTGAGGATGAGTTTTGCCTCCAAATACAGGAAAAAAACAAATACTCATATCATATCATAAAATGCAAATGCACTGGATTTTTCTAGTTGCCTTATGAAAATGTGAATATTGTGCATCAAAATAAGACTTTGAAATAAGATTCATGTTCATTAAGTGTTCATATTTTACCTGAAATAAATAGTTCAAATATTCCCTAATGGCTCAACATTCATACATCTTTCCCCTAATGTGGGGTAAGTCGTGTCACTCTACCATTTTTCTTAAAAAGTCATATTTCTGTGTCCCTATGTATTCTGAAATATAATCAGGCATATTCATTTCCCTGATTGCTTATTTCTTCTTGCCTAGTTGACGACCTAAGTAAAAAGCGGCACAGTTTACCCCACTCTCCCATTCATTCTCCTGCCTTTCCACGACTCATGTTCATGTATCCTTCCTGTTTTTCGCTCATTTTGCATCATGTTCTTGTTCTCTCCATGTCTTCTGTGTCCTCTTTTGCCCACCCATTCCCCTTCTTTCCCCCCACTCTTTCTCTCCATGTTTCCTTGCAGTGTGGGCTATTAAGGGCTATATTTAGAGCAAAATTGTAGTTTGGCTCTCAGAGACAATTTTATTTGGATTTAAAGTGTCGGCACCAGATGGGTGCGTTGGCTAGGAGTCACTCTTGCACACACACACGGCTTTTCTTACGCACACTCTGTCTCTTGCGCGAGGATGAAGAAACACACACGCGCGCGCCATGAAGCCACAAATCAACGAACAAACACGTTTATGATGAAAACCCGCCGTGACATCATCGAAAATAAACTTCTTAAAATGAATTTCATCAACATAAATCAACACAGAAATGTGCTATGAAGCCACAAATCAACAGACACCCAAATTTATGACAAATACACAAGTACAAACAGACGATCGCTCATGAGCCATCGTCAAACACATCCCAAGCCACGTGGCACTCATACTGCAGTGCGTATCTATGACATCCCACACATACAAACACACACGGCGTGTTTCGTGTAAAGGCAGGATCAGCGATTAGGGATGATTTGATTAGTGCGGAGCAGAGAGTGTGCTTCACTGCTTAAAGACTTCCTCCAGTTTCTCCTCAACCTGACTTCACAATCCCGCTTATGGTGTAAATGGAGTGTGTGTTACCGACCGCAAGCAGCTGTCATTCCTGCTGGCCCCCTGGTGGCGAGGGGATTCCCTCGCTCACCGCTTCCTTGATCGGAGCTGGGCAATGCTCGCCGACGGCCTCTGAGCCTCCGTCCTCCAGAGGGTGGGTACAGTCACAGGGGAGCTGCGTTAGGTGTTCCTCTTGGGGCGTGGCCTCGGCGTAGGGCAGCTCTGACTGGTCGTCTGTGTGTAATGGGCTGTTCTGACTGGACAGCTCTGTGCACTCGGTCTCGTTCACCAAGCTGCCCTCGGACGGCTGCTCCGTTTGGTCATCCAGGTCGGGGAGGTTAGGTTCCCGTGGCAACAACAGGCTCCTGTTACGACTCCAGAGCTTGTGGAGCTCAGTGACCTCTGAGACGCTGCTGTTGTTGCCGCTGTCACGGAAGCTGGCCAGCGGGGGACGGACTTTCACTCCGGTCACAGTTACAGAGCCCTCGATGGCCTTACGCAACTATAAACAGACATTTTTTTTTTAAATGTGTTTTTCTGCTATAAAGAAGAGCTAGTAAAAGAATACAATCACACACCTCCTTTAGAGAGACCACTCCTACTAGACGTCCGGTGCTGGTGACATAGGCATGATCCAGACCAAGTAGTGAGAAAATGGTGTGTGTCTGAACAAAAGGAACAGTGATAAGGACTGACATTCATGTTTCATTAAAGGTGATAATAAAACTGGCCTGTCACACTTTAGTTTGGGGACCATTGCTCACGATTAACTATTAACTACAACATTTGCCTTAATAAACTTATAATTTGCTTCTTAGTAATAGTTAGTAAGGTAGTTGTTAAGTTTAGGTATGGGGTAGGGTAAGGAATCTAAAATATGGTCATGCAGAATAAGGCATTAATATGGGCTTTACAAGTACTATTAAACAGCCAATATGCTGGTAATATGCATGCTAATCAGCAACTGTTAATAGTGAGAATTGGTCCCTAACCTGTGTTACCTTTTCCATATGACTTTATATAGCTTACAATACAGTCTGTTCCTAACAAAAACCTGCCATGTGGCTTCAGAAAATATCGTACAAATGATTTGCACTACTTTTATGATTTTTTTTTTTTGTCATTTTATATGGCCGAAAAATATATTGCTGTAGGGATGACATATTTTTGTAGGCCTAAACCCAGAAACAAGCATTTTTGCACTTCCGTTTCCTTTACTTAATTTTCCCCAAGACAAGTCAATGTTATACATCAGTAATACTTAAAGGGACTACAGAGATTGTCTACTCACTAGTCTGTTTTACAGCCTCATTGTGTTAAATAATCACATTCTTGCAACCCATTCTAACTTAAACTTTAAGGGATTTAAAAAAAAAAAAAAATACTGAAAGAGTTGTCAGAAGCTTAATGGTAGTGACATTGAAGTCATGTGACTGTGGCGTAGTTTGTTTACAGCCTACATTTAGCTTTTCATTTCTGGGGATTACATTTAGGCTTCAAAATTCATAAAACTTGTATTCATTTGTGAAGATTAACTTGAACAAAATGTGTAAGAATCGTAAAGGTTTGTTGGTCACAGAGCTTATTTTCTGCAATAACCCAAAAGCCAATGGAAAAATCCTATTGGGTTTTTGTCAAGGGAACGAGGGTGAAGTAAACATACAAAAATATGTCATCACTGCAGCGCTCTGTGCTTGGCAGATACAGCAAATCTTTTACCTTATGCAAAGATGTCCGTTCCACCAGTTGAAAGGGTGCAGGGTCTATTTTACAGTTGTTGAAATTAACAGCCTCATCCAACTGTTGCTCCTCCCACTCTGCTATCTGAAAAATACAAATTTTTAAAAAAGGTAAAACTATTAAAAGTTCCAAAAACACATTTAATGTAAACTGACAGGGACAATTATTAGGTTTTATACTATTTATGCAAGATCATAAGATAATCCTGTCCATAAGGATTCCATTAAATATTAAAGAGATAATTCAAGCAAAAATGCTAAGTCATCATTTGCTCACCCCAATGTCATTTCAAACCTGTATGACTTTCTTCCTTTAGTCTAACCCAAAAGAAGATATTTATTGCAGAATACTATGCTCTTTTTCATACAGTGACAGTGAGTATTGACTACGCCTGTCAAGTGTGATTTTCAAGGTCAAATTTTTAGTGAATAATGTCTTAAATTTCAGTCTGTTCCTCATAAAAGCTATCATTTATATGGAGGAGAACAGTGTGAGGCTGTGAGCATTCTTCATGACTTCTCCTTTTGGGTTCATCAGAAAAAAGTCAGCCAGACAGGTTTTGGAATGTAAAGGAATGAAAGGAGTAAATCATGATAGGATTTAGATTTTTGAATGAACCACCCCTTTAAGAAGCTACAGAACTAGCTCTGTTACCGAGTGTCCTAAACAGGTGCCTAAACTTAGGTTAAGTGACAAGTGAAAAAGATAAGCAACAAAACATTTTGGTGGTCTAGCAAAGAACATCTTGAGCTTCAGTGGAAGCAAGAACTTCGGACCTTATGTACAAAGAGTCATATGATCAATGTCACATATTTACTTATCTGATTAGACACCTAGAAATGGAACAGGATCTTTTGAAGGTTTCAGAATTCTTAAATTGTTATTTTCCGAATTCTGAATCCCAGAATCAGACTTTCAAACTCCTCTTTATATTCTAGAACACACTTTATTTACAATGATATGGAAAATACCTCAGAATGTGTGACTCACTACAAGAATCACCATACAATTATAACATAATTAAGGGTAAGTATAGTATTTAATATACCTCTGCTGTTGACATGTCATCTTCAACATCAGGTGTATCCTAAAAAACATCAAGCCACACAATTAGACACAGAAATGCGCAAATGTCCCTTTCATACGTTCTTGTCCTCACAAACGGTCATGCAATTCACTCAAGTTCACAAGACAAGCTACACATACTAATGTAATCTACCGAAGCGGCTCAAGCTTTACTAAGCATTAGCAAGCTTAAGCAATACATTAAACGCAGCCCAGGGGAGGGTGAGGTAGATTGGATGCCATTACCAAGGCAATAAAGAACTAAGACAGGGAATAGTTTTTCAAAAGGTTTTTAATTTGATTGGAGAGTTTAAGGCTCCAGTTCAAAATTGGACTTGAATCAACTTTGCAAAGCTTTGTTCAAAACAAACGGGTCCAACTGCAACATCCCCTGACGTCTGCCTGTAGGTTTACAAACATTTGGAGCCTGTTCGGAATCTTGACAACTGCACAACCCCACCATGCGTCACACAAACGCACTCATCCCATGAGAGATAAATATACACTTCATAACATGGCATGATTCATCTCATGAGTCAGCGTGTTCCCTGTTCCCTAGAGGGGAAGTATCAATACAGCACACAGGCAGAACGCAATAAGGCCTCTTGAGTAAAGGCCCTATTGGCTGTGCCACTGCCACCCCCGATGCGTGTTTGTGGGCGAGCGGAACAAGTCCCTGCGGCTGTGTTCTTACCGCCATGGGTATCTTCACACGCTTGGGCCTCCTGCTCCTCTTAGGAGCCTTGGGGCCAGCATTGCTCTTTCAGACAGAACAGATAGAAAAGGGAGGAGCATAAAGCGTTAATGTAACTCTAACGCAATGCTCCCTCAACAGCTGCACCTTCAGCATTGACTATTATCAAGGGACACTGTTAGAGTCATCGGTCCTCCGAAGAAAAATGCAGAAAGCGGTGTGTAACAAATAAATACAGCAGCCGAAATCCTATGTTAATGACAGAACGCTCACTTTGCGCTGGTCAACAGATGTCGCTTGATAAGAGAAGTCCTGTGGGAGTCTACTTGTACATGAGGTGAAACTCCAAAGACACAGACTAAGGCTTTGTTCACACGGCACTTAAATCCTATTTGTTTTTCAAGTCTGGGGCTGGGTTCATAAAACATTCTATAAGTACTAAATTCTGCTGAACTGCTGTTTTCTCTAAGAATATTTTCTATTCCCAAAAAACATTTCCTAAGAATCTGTTTTAGATTATTTTAAAGACAAAACGTAAGAAGAATCTGAATTCCGGAAAAGAATATTTAGAAACAATTAACCTTTTAAAGTTAAGTAGAATTTAAAAAATCTATTTAAAATGTATGACACATTATGAAAAACATGACTCTGAGTGCTAAGTCTTCGGCAAGAACTGCCATTTAATCATATAACACATGAAAAAATAAGATATTTGAGAACCTCTTTAGAATTAAAAAAAATTCAGGAATATTCTTACAAACTTCTCAGAATTTAGCTTTTTTATTTCTTAAGTTCTTTCTTAAGAAGATTGTTGTAAATCCACCCCCTGATCTGTATTTAAGTCTGTTCAGATCAGATCTGTTCAGCATTCAATAGTAAACTACACATGTGAGTGAATTCAGATATTCTGCAGCATAAAAGCTGAATAAAAATACATGAAATATGATTTGACCGATCAGGCTGGAAACAAACATTTTAGATTTTTTTCTTCTTCTTTGAATCACCCTAGACCACAAAACCAGTCATAAGGGTCCATTTTTGAGATGTATACATCATCTGAAAGTTGAATAAATAAGCTTTCCATTGATGTATGGTTTGTTATGATAAGACAATATTTGGCCGAGATACAACTATTTGAAAATCTGGAATCTGAGGGTGCAAAAAAATCAAAATATTGAGAAAATCGCCTTTAAAATTGTCCAAATGAAGTTCTTAGCAATGCATATTACTAAACAAAAATTAAGTTTTAATATATTTACAGTAGGAAACCTACAAAATATTTTCATGGCACATGATCTTTACTTAATGTCCTAATGATTTTTGGCATAAAATAAAAATCAATAATTTTGACCCATACAATGTATTTTTGGCTATTGCTACAAATATACCCCAGAGACTTAAGACTGGTTTTGTGGTTTCATTTGTCAACAATGTTTAAACAGGAGACAACTAAACAGAAGTGAGCTGAATACACCAAAAGATACTGCCTGTCTGAACAAAGCCTAAGACAAGCACTGAAACATTAAAAAGTTACAAACAAGATGTTTAGGCTAATTGTGAGACTGGTCTGGCAGATGGTTCCTCTTGTGTCTCTCGTCCCATATTCAGTCTCTGGGCACCTGTAAAATCTACAGCTACATAAGTGCCACGTATCACCCACAATCCCTAGAGAGCCATCGTACCTCTACTAGCTCCTTCACAGGTTCCCCAGAGGATAGGTTAGGAGAGCCTGCAGAAGAGGATTGATTAGATTAGCACAAGATGGGTGCATACCAGGGGGTCGCAGACAGTTCGCAACACAACATACATGAGTAGGAGTTCACATGTGTGAGTAAGTATTATATACACACTGTTTAATGACTCTGTGTTGCTGATTGCAGACACTGTCTTCAGAGCAGACTTGAGGGGGATCTGGGAGTTAGTCAGTGTGGGGCTGTAGGAGGACTCTTCAGTGGAGATCTGGAGAAAAACAGTCTGTTAGATCCACTTATAAGTAAGTTTGATTACTAACACAGGCTTCATGTACTCCCATCTGTATTACTGAACTAAGAGATGACAACGTGCCGGGACGGAATTCTTTGGGATGAAACAGAAAACATGAATCCCTCTGAATCCCCATGAACCCAATCCCTAAAATTAAAAACTACCATACTAACTATCAATACGCAGTAATAATTAGAAGTTTATTGAGGCAAAAGTCGTAGTTAATAGTTAGTTAATAGTGAGAACTGGACCTTAAAATAAAGTGTGACCAAAATTATTTATTACTTTCTCTGTGTTGTTCCAAGCCCATTTGCCGTTTTCAGCCGAACACGGAAGAAGAAATGTTTATGCAGTTCGTCTTGTACTACGAAAGCTCATAATGACCAATGAACACTATAAAAGAACCATAAAAGGAGTCCCATGTGCCTCATTTGCTATATTTCAAGTCTTCTGAAGCCATACTACACAGACTGAAATTTAGGTCCTTAATTATGGAAAATGTGCCTCTTCGCGGCAGCTCTCAAATCTCATGCTTCATCTTGCATGTTCAGTTGCTTTCAGAGGTGCAGGATATATCAGTGCCACACTGGTTTGATATTTTTGGATTTACTGCATTGTTGGATATTTAATTGTTCATACTCACTTTGCTTATTTTAACATTTAAATGACCTATGCCGACAATTAACACTCACTTAATCTTTAAAAATACAAATAATTTAATAACACTTTTTCGAGTAATTTTTAGCAAATATCTAAATGAATATCCATTTTTCATGTACTATTATACTGTATTATTTTTAGAATGCTGTGATGCCTAAATTCACTTGTAGCATTTAATGTTAAAAAATATGATTGAATTTAGCTTTTAGTGTTTCATTTTAACTTGATTTAGACAAATATGGCACAATGTAGGAACTACAGATAAGAATTGATCAGCTACTGTCCATAACATGAAAATAATTATCGGCTTATCATTAGTGGCCATAATACTAATATTAATGCATCCCTGATGGCTTTTCGGCATCTAAAACCTTGTGCAATCTGAAAGTACATGTGAGATTTCAGTTTCACAGAAAAATAGCATTCAGGCTTAGAACAACATGCGAGAACGATTTTTATTTTTGGTGGAACTATTCCTTTAACCTACCGTAGATTTTCAAAAGTCAACACTACCGTTCAAAAGTCTGGGGTCAGTGCATCCTTGCTGAATAAAAATATTAAATAATTAAATAAACGTTTAACACTTTTGGGTAACATTTTAGTTATAGACCATAGGCAACTATTACACTAGTGACTATTAGCGTTCTATTATTAACATATTGGCTGTTTATTAGTATACTAATATGTTAATAATAGACATATATTTACTTATAAAGCACATATTCTGCATGACTATATTCTGCATCCTTTAATCTTACCCAATAACTTAACAACTACCTTACTAACTAGTAATTAGGAGTTTATTGAGGCAGAAGTCATAGTTGATAGTTAGTTAAGAGTGAGAATTGGACCTCAAAATAAAGTTTGGGTGTTTTGTGACCAAAAATCCATTGACCCCAAACTTTTGAATGGTAGTCCATGTCCATATAAAATTATATGGGGAAAAAATGCCTTTCATCCCTGAATTGTAATTAACACTAGCGTCTTCTCTCATACCAGGAAACGTACGCCATGACCAGTCCTGGAGGGAGAGTCTTGGGGGAAGGTGGGCACATGGGTGCCATTGTCCTGAGCACGTTCTCTCAAGTACTCCAGCCTGCGAGCACGGCTGAGCTGCTGCGAGAGCAGGGACTGAAGCTGGGAGCGCTCTGTAGAGCCCAGCAGGATCATGGACTCTGGAGCCAGGTGGGGACACAGGCAAGGGAGACAGCAGAGAGACCAGAAAGAGAAAGAAAGAGAGAGAAAGAGAGAAGTGAGAGAGACACAGTGGGATAGCTGGAGGAATGGGGGATAGCAAAGGGAAATTGTGGGAGGGCGGGAAAGGAGATGGAGAAGATAAGGAATGTGTCTGTCACAGGATATGAGGTGGAATTGTGGGATTACATTTCCAACTGTGAGCTTTCATTTGGGAACATCAAGAAAACGTCTGGAAAAGAAACTGTACTAAAATCAGCAAAACATCAAAAAGTATTTACAGCCTCATTTTTACACACTTGTATTTTTCTTTTTAGCACGCTCTTTATTTCAAGCATCATACAAACACCTAAACTAAACTGTTTCTTCATATTCATTAGGGGAAGTCGTGGCCTAATGCCTAATGGTTAGAGAGTCGGACTTGTAACCCAAGGGTTGCGGGTTCGAGTCTCGTACCAGTAGGGATTGTAGGTGGGGGGAGTGAATGTACAGCACTCTCTCCCACCTTCAATACCACGACTGAGGTGCCCTTGAGCAAGGCACTGAACCCCCAACTGCTCCCCGGGCGCCGCAGCAAAAAATGGCTGCCCACTGCTGTGCTGCTGTGTGTTCACGGTGTGTGTGTGTGTTCGCTGCTGTGTGTGTGCACTTTGGATGGGATAAATGCAGAGCACCAATTCCGAGTATGGGTCACCATACTTGGCCACATGTCACTTCACTTCAGAAGCTCATTTACTTCCCAGTAGAGGTCTAATAAATGTGCCATTGTACTTATTTTTTTATGTAAGTACATAGTAGTTAGTAAGGCCACCTAATATAAAGTGTGACCATATTTTGTAACATTATAAATGTCTTTACTGTCACATTTGTTCAGTTTAATGTAGCCTGTCTGGAAAGTAATGAAAATAATGAAAATAATTTTAAAATACAGTATAGTTTTAGGTCAGCAAGTTTGCTTCTTCTTTTTTTTTAGAAATTGTATGAATGTGTGTATACAGTATATATTAGACAACCACACCACACACACACACACACACACACACACACACGCTACTTTGCTCTCTAGATATTGGCATCAGTCATTGAAAACTCATTTTGAACACTGCGCATTTCTTGCCGAAAATGGTTTAGCAATCAAAAGCTGATATTACAGAGTTATTTCAGCCGACTCACTCTTCTATATTGAGCAAAATGTGAAAAAAAGACAGTTTGGGAAGAAAACTGTCTAAAATTGGTCTTACAATTCCTAATGTAAGATAGTGATAGTGGTATGAAGGACATATGCAGAACAACTGATTTTTTTTTGTTGCAAAATATACCTTTATTACAGATATTTTATGTGACTCACCTTTGGACTCCACCAAGGCCAGGGTTTTAAGCTGGCCTGTTATGAGAGCTTCCTGCAGGTCCCGGTAAGAGGAGGAGAGAGTGATATATCGCACGTCTCTCACCATTATGTCCTCCACACGGATATTATATTTCCTACAGGTAAAAAAAAAAAAAAAAAAAAAAAGAGATGGAAGTGAGCAATGAAAAAGCCAGGGGAATGATATGAGAGTGATAATTTGGGAAAGTTACATAACAGCCCTCACTCCTGTCCCCAGCCCAGCTCTGGCAGGTAGGGAAGTTTCTGGATCCGGATGATGGAATCATAGAGGGAAGGCTGCAGATTCTGAGCCACGGCATTGGCCAATATCACAGCGATCATCACGGGCAGGATGTGCGAGATTTGACCGGTCAGCTCGAACACAATGACAGCGGTGGACACGGTGTGAGTGACTGCGCCAGAAAGAGCCGCCGCCCCTGTGGGAATCACCATTTCATCTCGTATCAAATTACAGTAGCAGTCACGTGCCACAAGCCATCTGATTTCCTATTGTGCTCCTGACAAGCTTTTTGCTCTGCTGCACAATGCAGCGCTACTCCTGAAGCCATTTCCACAGGCAAGATCTAATTTGGCTGTTGGTCTGTGTGGGTTAATGAAAAATGTATGACTCTTGCATACAACACCCTGCAGGTTCAATTACCTGTGTGAATAAGATATAGCCACGACGGGCTGAAACTGATGGCTTTTGAAAGAAAACAAATGGACATCCGCGAGAAGGCATGCACAATCGACGGTCTCACCTACAACTGCGTATGCGCCGGGAACTATGGGATATACAGTGTTGTCAGCGTGTATTCCTTCGGGGAAGACGGCGGCCATACTCTCGCCAACCAGTCGACCGAACGCAGCCCCTGTACGACACACAGAATTCACAACGTAGATTCAATGACATTTTGGGGGTGACAAAAACACCAAATTAGTAACACGTGTTTGACGTATACTTACATGAGGTCACAAACATTGACTCCTGAATAAAGCTGCAGTGATTTCACGCGTTTACACACAGGCTTTAGTGAATCAGACAGTGATGAGGGATGGAAATGGAGAACATGATTGCGGGAAAAGGAAAACAACCATTAAGAACAAACTAAAGTATGATGGCTGGTATGAACACAAGAGCAAAATAATGTTCAAAAGTGCTCGCTCATACAATAGTGAATTGAAATGGAAACCAAAAAAGCATATCCCACAGTGTTGACTTTCAAAAACAACACACGCACACGATAATCACATACCAATGAGGAAAACCGGCATGAAGGCCCCACAAGGCACAGGCATTGTTGTGGCCACAGCTGACATCCAGAACTGAGGAAAACATTTAGAAGCCACAAGGTCACACACTTGAACAAAGACACCGTTTAATAATTAAGCAATATCACACTCGCAATCGCGATGCTGTAGTGAAAATCAGGACGGCTGTGATTTTCCTGCAGCCGAATCAAATCTGCTCTGGTTTTTACTATATAAGCACAATTCAACACATACAATAGCTCAAACCAGAAGTTAATACTGAGTGACTGATATTCAGAGACAATATGACGTATAATACAAGAGAAGATGTATAATACAATATGTTACATTCACATATTGCCCAGAGTTTTACATTGCTGTTAAAGGAATAGTTCACCAACTGAAAATATACACACTCTCAGGCCATCCAAGATGTAGATGAGTTGGTTTCTTGCATCAAACGATGTGATAAATTCAAGCATTACATCACCATCAGTGGATCCTTTGCAGTGAATGGGTGCCGTCAAAATGAGAGTCCAAACAGCTGATAAAAACTTCACCACACCATTCCAGTCCATCAATTAACATCTTTTTGAAGTTAAAAGCCTGTGGGTTTATAATAAACAAATCCAGCAACATGTTTTTAACTTCAAACCATTGCTTCCGGCTATGGTTCTCTATCTATGATATTATAATATTATGGATACATAATATTTCTTCAGTGAAAAAGTTGTCTTGTCTAAAAACAGGAGATAAATATGCACAGATCAAGCACCATTCTAAAGAAATAGGTTGGTGGATTTTGATTTGACAACAGAGGATGGCATTTTTGCTGGAGGAAGAAATATTATGAAATGTGGATTTTTGGTATTTTAGCCTGAAAACACCGGTTTAAAGTTAAAAACCATTAAGACGTAATTTATGATTACAAAAACGCAACTTTTCACTTCACAAGACATTCATTGTTGGACTGGATTACTTGTGGGTTATTGTAATGTTTTTATCATATGTCTTCTGTCTTCATCACTGTAGAGCTGGGGTGGCCAACGTTGGTCCTGGAGAGCCACAGTCCTGGACAGTTCAGCTCCAACCCTAATCAAACACACCTGAACCAGCTAATCAAGGTCTAAGGCTTACTAGAAAGCTACAGGCAGGTGAGTTTTTATCTCCAGGAACGACATTGGCCACCCTGCTGTAGAGTATTCATTGGTGAGCGAATGATGTAATGCTACATTTCTCCAAATAATTTCTGATGAAGAAACAAAACTCACCTAATCGGATGGCCTGAGGTTGAGTACATTTCAGCACATTTTTATTTTTGGGTGAACTGTTCCTTTAACAATCATGGTCTTTATATTTGACATAATATGATGAGACGCACCTTCATGACAATGAAGAGGAGGAGTGTGATGAACACACTGACTTGTGGATGCTTCCAGGCCTGAGGTACTTGACTTGAGTATGCAAACTCCTCAGCAACACCTTGCTTGTCCGGTCTGGTTGTCAAACCGTGCAACTAGTGACTCCGTTGAGTCAAGCGAAATGAGGAGGCAGAGCAGTTGGTTATTAAGCATAATGAGACGGAACAAATAAATCTACAGCATGAAAGCACACTGAAAGACTGAAAAAGTATGGTTGTGTAGAAAGAAGAAACGATAGAATAGGGAGAAAAAAAAAAAAAAAGGGGGGGGGAAATATGAGAAATTCGATGAGACACAAAATAAATATGAAACATCAGACCGGGCATGCAGGATGCCAAACACTGGAGGAAAGTAGTTGTAGAGACAAGAAGAGTGAAACCCACTGCCGGATACACTAGTCTTCTATGGGATGTCAACATGAGAAAGAAAAAGTACTTTTGTACATAAAAAAATAATAATTATTTTACTATATAATATAATATTTATATAAAAATACAAATAAAAGTTTAATTATTATTAAGTAATATTTTTTGTAACATTCTTAACAATTAAATGAAAATTTATGCTGAGCTAGTACCTAAATAAAATACATTGGACAACGAGAAATACTGTTGAGAAGCAGTAAAAAACTCACTTTTTTAGCAAAAACTTGTTGATGGTTTTCTGTTTTCTCATAGACTCCACTATGATCCTGTTCAGGTAGACATACAACGCCCCTCCAAAACCACTGGCAATCCTGAGAAAAAAACAAACAAAAAACAACAACAGATAAGAAGAAGCATTCATCTCATAAAACAAGAGGCATAACTACGATCATTGCACATTTCTATTTTACAACTACGAACTAACTAGTTGGATTTAAAGACTAGATGTGTGAACCTGGCCTGTCAACCAGAACACAACTCTACATGTTTGAAAGCAGAAGTACAAGCTTTGCAAATAAACTGTTCTACTGAGCTTAGACATTTTTAACACATATGTTCTTAGACAAGGATGTTGGTTTGCATGAAATCAGTGTTTTGACTACCGTAATTTAAATTATGCAAATCACATTTCTGTTTAGGAGATAGACGGCAAAGGTGAGACACAAACCCGAGCACAGCAAAAGCTGGAAGCTCTTGTAGGTCAAAGGGAAAGTCCAGACGAAAGCGCGTTTTGAAGAGAGCCGTGATTGTCTCTGCAATATGACGAAGAGAGAATGACAGTCAGAAATCTGAATCATCTGACTGTGTTGGCTATCACAACGGATTTTTTCCTCACCCTCATCCTGATTCCACACTGCCAGCACCCTGAAGATAAAGGCACTGAAGGTTGCAGCGAAGAATCCTCTCCAGTAGTTCCTCACAGCAAAGAACGTAGATGTGACCTCAATACTAAACAGCACTCCTGCCACAACACAGCAGATCATACAACAAACAACTCAGCTCAAAGCTGGACGTATACAGGGGAATGTTACTGTTATAAATGTGATATGGCGTTATCTCCAGTGGCCAGCTATGATCGTAATGTCTGGACTTACCTCCAATAGGGGCCGCAAAGCAACAGCCCACCCCCACTGCACAGGCGGCTGACAGCATCTCTGTGTTTCGCAACTCATTCTGCCATATTAACAAGAAAACCCAATACATGCAAATCCTGTTTCAAATGACATGTCGCGGTGGCATTTTACAGGCAGCCAAAAGTGGAACAGGGTAATTACACTGACGGATACATGGCAATGACATGCGGAGCAAGGTATTGCTATGAACACAACTAAAAAATGGACAAACACTGCTCTTTCATTCACTATGTGCTATCTCTGTGAACGGTTTGCTATGGCCAGGGAGGATGAAGTCCAGTACGACTCTAAATTACAATGGAAAAATGGTAAACTTGAGGAAAAAATAAAGAATCACAAATGGAGATTTAAAAAAATAAAATTAGATTTTTTTTTCTTTTCATTATAACACTTTCAATACATCTGATCACATGGACACACCCAAACATAATAATACCTGTATCTTACCTTGTTTCCCTCAAAGGGCTCTTCCTTCAGCAGTAAATCAAAATAACACACATACATGTGAATATCTGCACTCTGTTCTTTCAAAACCTATCAATACTGTAAGTACTGACACTGTTGTTTACGTTTCAAGTCTGTATCTACAAAAAAGAAATCATTTAATTAAAAATATTCTATCTTACCCTGGCCCTAATTGGAGCTCATTCATATCCCACTATCAAAAGTAAGACCCACAGGTATGAGGTGTCAGACAAATAATTATCAGCACGGCCCGTTACCCCAGACCCCACTGCCTGATTAACTGTGCAAACATGCCATTGACATTTGCCTAATTAAAGCGCATTCAATTACAGTGCCACAGTTCAAATGTGCCGCAATGTTTATGGTCTCCGATTTTCTGTCAGATTCACTCTGCTCTAACAACATGTTATTGATCCATTCCCCAGCGTGCTGTGATTTATCCCGTTACTCTGTGGGCAGAGTCCAGAAGGTTGATATTGAATCACATAAAGGCCGACAAACGGCTCCATTCACTGTGCTTGCAATTCCCTCGAGAACCGACACCTTATGTACTCTGACTAATCACAGACTAACAAAAAACCCTAGAGAACCCTCAGCTGCTTGTTTGTACGATACACGCAGATGAGACTGGAAGAACAAGGCCATGACGTTTCAGTTGCAGTGACATGTAAAGTTGTGATACAAACACAAGTCATTGGTAACGCTTTATAATATCTCTCATTAATGGGTCATTATTAACAGGCCATTTCATTAAGATGCATTTAACAAATATTACATGATGTTTCATTGATCAATAGTTAAAGTACAGTCACATATTATTAGCAGATGGTACCCCAACTATTGTTGTTTTAATTTTTTTCCCTTTTCAAGAACAGTCTGAAAATATCAGGCAGATTCAAACTAAAACTAAATCTGTGTGCACAAAAGAGCAAAATGTTGGAACATGTGCACATTTGTTTTATAATACAATGAAATTCACACATTTTAGAGTGAGACATCAGTGCCCAAAAGGGTGCAAAATCTTAATGGGGCCACTGACATTTCTGATTATTTGATTGTAAATTATGTTTTGTAAAGCTTAATATGTCGTAATAATGTTTGTATCATAAAGTGTTACCAAAGTATGGGATGTCAGAAAGTTACTGACAAAAGTCACCATTTATAGAAAGTATCTCACCATATAGATTCCTCCAAACAAGGCCATGAATTTGCTCAACAGAGCAGCGCACAGACTGGCAACATGAACAAATGGTCCCTAGAGGACGCAAGAGGAGATAGAAATAACAGATGTGATCACAGGGCAAAGGCTTAAAGTATTTTAGCATTAGAACGCTTATCTAGGATCAGATATCCCCTCTCATGCACCTCTTTGCCCAGAGGCATGCCACTTCCAAGGGCGCAAGTTAAGCCAATCACTTTGGCGACGAAGGTTTTGAAAGTGAGGTACTCTTTTAGTACCACACCTCGGAGAATGGTCTTCATCTCTGGGATCCCAGAGCCTAGAGGAAGAAAAGACGAAGGGGGTTACAAAGAGATCTGAGAACACGTAAAGGCCATTTGGCTTAAATTGATTACGTGAGCATTGGTGAGTGTGTGCGTATCTCACCCACTGCCTGTGGCGCCAGTATCTGTGTGAAGCCGGCGGAGAATGTGATGAGTACTACTGGGTAAGTGACCCAGGCCAGGTACTGCAGCAACATGTTACTGTGCAGACCACCATACATCCACTTCTGTGCTGCAGACACCGACACACACAATATAATTACATCTCTGTAGAGGAATAAAATGCGTACCAATGCGTGTGCTTATGCGCTATTCTATGCCATTTGTAGTATAAATAGTGTGAGTTGTGTGTTCATATTGAAAATTGCAGAAAGAAAAAGTACACTTTATATACCTGGATGTACACTTAATAAACCAAAAAATGTTGGACACTTAATGTTCTCAACATGCACTCAGAAAATTCTAAAATGACTAAAATTCATAAACTAGGTGGTAGAGTACGTAGTAAAATTGCATAATGTATAGTCATCTGGTACACAACTATAGACTATACATGTACATTTTCTTGTGCTTTGTTATTTAATTGTTAATGTTTTAAGTTCATTTTCCTGCCCAGTTATTTTAGAATTTATACTGACACCTATTCATGTGGATGAAAAAGATATATATATATAATTTTATTTGAAGAAATGCCCATAACTGAATCAAACTATAGAATATACATCAATATTTACTTGTGATTTATTATTTAGTTGATAATTTTTTCTATTAATTTTCCTGCCCAATTTGACAGCTGTCTAAGAATTTATACTGACACCTATTGGCGTGGATACAAAAGCAAAGATTTTTTTAAATGAAGAAACGCCCATGACTGAATCAAACTTGTGCTCTTTTATTAGTTTTTCCATTCATTTTCCTACCCAATTCGACAGTTGTCTTGAAGTTCTACTGACACCTATTGGTTTGGATAAAAAAGCTGAGGTTTTTTTAATTGAAGAAATGCCCATTAACTGAATCACACTATAGACTATACTGCTACATTTACTTGTACACTGTTATTTAGTTGTTAATTGTTTCAATTCATTTTCCTGACTGATTTGACAACTTTATACTGACACCTACTGGCGTGGATAAAATTGAAGAAATGCCCCTAACTGAATCAAAAGTGCACACTAATAGGATGATCACTGGGATCATTTGAATTAGCTGAATATGATCTCAGTGGTTCTCCTGGTGTTTTCAAAGTCCCTTTAAGGCAAGTCATTTCACTCGGCGGCCATCTTTGAAACTCCTCTTGGGCATGCATATGCAGCTCCTATCTCTCTGAATGGGCAAATTCTCAAATTCTCCAAAACTGTTCACCAAGCTTTAGATTAAATTTTATATTTGAAATCAACAATGAAATCTGACAACAACTGTCTCATAACTGATGAAAAAACAACTGTTGTTTCTTTCGCGCGTCTCAGTACGCTGACTGTTTTTATAGCAACCGGGACTTCTAACGGCAACTGCTGTGACACGCTGACTTTACCGATGAGCAATTGGCCCTGTCCTGTACATTGAGCGCTCTTGCACATTTGCAATGGCAGTTGTTTGCCATTTGTCAATTTATGAGTCTAAAGCTTGTTGTGCACCCTTAATGCTCCCTTCCTGATGTAGATTCCACAGCAGACTACCACTGACAGTCCATGCGACATTACAAGACCAAGGTGTGGACTCAGAGAAGAAACAGGCACTGTGTAATATAAAATAGTTTTTTGGGGCCATTAACACGACTGGGTTCTACATTTCATGTGAGTGCACATCATTTTAATATATCTGTCATAACATATCTAGGACTTCACAAGTACTACTTGGCAAGTACTGCTTGTTTTTTTTTTGTACATTTCTGAGGTGTTTTTATATGTGGAAAGCACTTGATGCAGCTAATGCCGTAACATAAAAAAAATTGCCTTTAATATGTGCTAAGACAATTCTGTACTTTTTTGTCAATTGACTGAACTGCCACACCCCCAGTCCTTGTAAATAAACTCATTCTTTTGTAAAAAGAGGTCAGTGAGTTGGCACCAATTCGTTCAAGCATTAATGCACCTTCAGTCCCAGAATACACATGATGATGATATCCAACTGAAAAAAAACAATACTTGACTGATTCAATGACACCATCTGTACTTTCATGGAACCCTGTCAGGCAGAAAATTGTCCTTTTCTTTCTTTTCTCTCTCTTACCTTGCTGGCAGAAGGCAATAGTGTAGTCCATAGCCCAGCTGACCAATGCCATGAGGAGCCCCAGGAGGATGAGAAAGATCCAGTCTTCACCCACACGGGAAATCAGGAACTTCCGACACCGTGAAGTGCAGACTGCAGACAGAAATTATAGAGATTACCAAGAAAAAGAAAATTCAGTCATCATGACATATACTCACCCTAATGTCATTCCAAAACTGTATTACTTTCGTTTTATTTTTTATAAACACAAATGGTGAATTATAATAATATGCTGTTTGCTCCTGTCCAAGCAGTTCTAAGTAATGATCACCAAGGCACTGAAGCTTAAAAATATGCAAAACCAGCAGAAAAATCAATTTATACTACTACAATCAAAAGATTGGGGTCTGCAAGTCTCTTCTGCAGGCCAAGAGTGCATTTATTTGATCAAAAATACAGTAAAAATGTAATATTGTGAAATACTTTTACAGTTAAAAAACTGTTTCTATTTGAATATATTTTAATATGTAAATCATTCCTGTAGCATTACTCCAGTCTTTCAGTGTCACATGATCTTTCAGAAATCATTCTGATGTGCTGATTTGGTGCTCAAGAAACATTCCTTATCATCAATGTTGAAAACAGTTGTGCTGCTTAATATATTTATAACTGTTGTGTACTTAATAGTCTGTGTGTGTGTGTGTGTATAGATAGAGAGAGAAAGAGAGAGAGAGAGAGAGAGAGAGAGAGAGAGCACATGAGTAATGTGGAATACTTTTATAATGCATCTATAGTAATTGCATGGCAAGAGCAAAATTCTTACATTTTCTATTCTTCAATTTAATGATCAAGGGGTGTGAGTAAATTCAGTCATAATTTTCGTTTTTGAGTGATCTAAACTATTAGGCACCTACAACATCCTCTGTTTCCCTGTTCTTTAGGTCAGTCTGTGTTCACAACATAGAGATAGGCTGTATGAATAGGAAATGACCTAGAACCCAAGAGCAATTACCCGAACCTAGCAGTAGGTGCACAGTATGCTTTAATGAAGTTAACAATTGCTCATAAAAAAGCTGTTTTCCCCTGGAATCCCATGTTTCCAGACTCATGAGAAAACGGAGAGTGTGAACACTTGCACTGTTGCATAGGTGGACAGGGTTGCAGAGACCAAGACAGGAAATGGCTTGTGTGTGTGAAGATAAGACGCATCTGAAAGACAGCAGAAAGGGAAGGGCCACGGCAGGTGAAGGGACCCCTCTGTGTAGAGATGCTGCCCCGCCAGCTTCAGCACCCGCTCAGCAGCCCTTTGTGCGGGAGTTGGCACATGGGTCGATTTCCCCACTGAAGTGGCACAACAGATGTCTTTGCTCTCAAAATAAACCCTGTAACAATCCACAACCAAGAAAGCAATAAGCCGAACCAAATTTACCGCAACTCAAGCCGCATTTTGGATGCGCAAACCTGCAGTGCTTATCTCCAAACCGCGCAAGACAGAAGTGCTGAGATGTGGCATATGTTGACACTTAATTGGAGTTTGAGGAATAACCGTAGAAATATGCAGAGCCCATGCTTCCCCACACAGACTTTAGAGTATTTGACAAGTGAGTCACAGGCCAGGACTGGAAGTGACATCCTTATGTGGCATGCATGCATAATATAACAATGTATTATATATCCAAGATCTATTTATATCCCCAGAGCGAGTAGAAAGGTGTAGGAGGTTTGGTGAGTGGCAATAGTATCTGCCCTCTTTCTGCCTGATATGACAACTTATGCAGCTTTTTCTTCATTTCCCATGAGGGCGAGCTGGTGGACTGCTGCCAGTTCTCTGTTTTCATCCACAGATCCAAAACAATTAGTACTGAAATAGACAGATTAAGTCAGCTATGGTGGTAGGACTTCTCTCTAAGTTGCATAGAGAACAAACAGCAGGATGCTGACAGCTTGTCGCAAATCTACCCCCCTCTGTCATCTTAAAATTCACAAATAAAGTGTAATTATACAAGGGAGAGAGAGATATGTGCTTATATGCTCTGTTTGGTTATGGGCATATACTGTATGCTCTGATGCTAGATCTAACACAAAAAACATGCATATTGTTTTGACAAATAAAATAAGTTGATTAAGACGAACTGTTTGATTTCATTAATGTGGTTTATTGAAGCAAAACAAAAAACAAATAACAAATCAATAATGTTTTGGGTAACACTTTATTTTGATAATCCACTTTCTACTAGTTATAAGCAACTACATCAACTACCAGTCAATTAAGCATTAGTAGACTGTTACTTGTGGAATGTCTAAAGAGGACTATCAAAATAAAATGCAAGCATGTTTTGAATTGCATGGCATTATTGTTAAGAGAAAGTGTGTTTATAAATTTGTCACTTTGTCATAGTTGTCATGAAAAATATCAATATTATTTCTGGAACATAAAAATGTATGACTAAATACAATTTTTTTTGTGTGCTGACGCCATTGAAATTTTTTACAGAGCCATCTGATTAAAAAAAAGTTTTTTTATAATAAGCTGGCATAACAACACTGACTTCATCTCAAAAGCTAATGAGCTGCCAACAAAGCCAACATCATAAGCACGTTTTCGACCAAAAGGTATGCTACCTGCCAAGATACTCTCTTCTGGCCAAAACATCACATGTATCCTTCACAGAGAAGGCAATCCCAAAACTCACTGTGACAAAAAAAAATCCTTTGCACAATACTTAAAAATACTGTAGTGTGAATAAAAAATGTATTATGATACCCAATATTTCAGTGTGCGATGAATTTTAATGCTTATTAGAGTATCATTTTATCAACAGCAGCAAGCTAACAGCAAACTCAGTGTATTTGCTTAAACACTTGCTTATTTCAGTACATTTTGATTAGTTTCATTTGTACAATTGTATATTTTGGTTATTTTATAATGCTTTTTTTATAATATTTTATAATTATTGTGATTTCTACAGTCAACTGTCATTTATTTCAGCAAGATGTATTCTTTCTAAGAGTTTTTGGTTATGTATTATTTTATTCCCATCTTGCTTTTGTATGTCACTTCCCTTTTTTGTCATCCGCATGAAGAGATGGAACAATGTTATTATCGCAAAGTTTAAGGTGTTTCTCTTTATGATTATAAGCCATCCGATCAAGAAACTTAAAGATGCAATCACTCTCTTAGCTCAAAAGCAGGCAAAAGTGGTATGTGGATGCATTTTTTGTTCATTTACGAGTTTAAAATTCATAGGTGTTTTCCATGTAAGTGAACGTGTGACTGATGTTTGTTAATATATTCGTCCTGTTTATTTAGTTCTACTGTGTTGGTTTCTGTGTTGAAGAGTGCATTAAACATCTGTGAAAAAAGATCCTCAGCCTTCACGTTGTGACTAAAGGCAGCATACTCAAACAAATGTTCGTTATAAATATATCTACTTTGCTCAATCCTTAAAAGTATTGCCAATATAGTTAGTGTGAGTAAAAATTTATTATTTTACCAATTATTTCTGTGTGCTGTGTAGTTTAATGCATATCGAGCACCATGCAGTTAGCTTAGCAACAAGCTAATGGCAAACTATTAGAGACCAGAGTCCAGTGAAGAGCGGCATGAATGTGTTGCTGCATATGCAGAGCATTCCATATCACTTATGACGTTTCATGATGGTTAGGATGCCTTAGTAGGTAGCCACCTATGTAAGCAGCATGCAGAGTAGCAGCTCGCTAGAGTTTTACAGTCAGACGGAGGAATAAAATAGAAATGAGACAGAGACACAGAGAGAAAGAAACAGACATATGATGCCAGCTCTGTAGACCAGTGTGTAGGTAAGTGAGCTGACAAGCCTCCAAACCCCTTAACTCTGTCAAGGAGAATCAGAAGACCTGCGCTGTACACTGCTGATAGATTTCTCATGCTTTTCACACTCAATAGGGAGGCAGGAAGGATGATATAGAGACAGATGCTGTGTGTCTTTGGAGATTACACAAGGCCAAAAGAGCAGTCTATTTATAATACAAGAAACCAATGAGATACCTCATTAGCACTAAAAGCATTGGACTGTGAGACATCGTTGCCTATTTAATGAGAATTTCAGGGAATTTATCACAGACTTCCAATATGAATGGCAACTGCTTTTGTTCAAAGCTCTCTTTTTTCAGCCAATCATCTTAACGTACCATTAAATGGAAAACTAAATCAATGCTGGGCGAATAGTTTTTATCTCTAAACTCAAATGTCCATATAATACATCCTTTGGTGAATGGTGACACATTTCTAGACACAGATGCACAGGCACACAAAGACACAGAGGTTCATTACAGATACACTGCACGTCTATGTGTCTCATCTATCACCCCTAAACAGCGCAGACTGATTATCCTCCCTGCTGGTGAATGGCGAGCACTGCACTGAGGTGCAGAGGGAATTGAACAGGCTGATAAATGCTGCAGGTTGTTGTTTACAGGCTAGACAACAGCAAGCGTTCAGCACCAATGCGTGAAAAACTATTGGGGAAAAATGTCTCCACCATAAATATGAAGACGCCTTTAAGATTCGGGTGATGGCCACACCTGTAGAATGTAAGTGACAGGGGTGCGTTTCCCAAAAGCAACTATGGTCGCAAGTTCCGTCATTACCAATAGATTTCAATGGAACTAACTACCATAGTTAGCAAACGATGCTTTTGGGAAATGCACCCCCAGATTGATATCACAAGCCAGTGACAATTAATCACCAGTTGAGGGCAATCTATAAAACAGGAGGTTAAACACCACATCTGCAAGCGTCAGACATGACCATATCCTGTCTCACTGAACTGCCTCAAATGCATGAGCAGACCCAGATGAACTTGTTGGAGAATATATGTGGAATGGATTTAAATATGTTAAAGCTATGCATTATGCAGGTTAGTGCTGGTTTGATGCTAGTCTAACAAGGTTGAAAAAGCTGGTCGGCCAGCATGTTGTATTATGGTGATGCTTTTTGACGAAGAAAGTCTTGCTGGTTAAGTTGGAACAGCAGTCAGTGTTTGAATTATGGCGCCCATCGTGGGGTCTGCCTCCCTTAATTCAAGCCCGAAAATCCCCTAAAGATGGGTTTCAAAAGTATGTATAACTTTTACATGTAGAGGAAAGATTTGTTTTCAGGTAGGGTTTCATTAACCACAAAAAGTTAGATTAATCAGAGCCCAAACAGAAGTCGTGCCATCTGAGGGGGGTAACCATAGCAACAGCTGCTTGATCCCTGTCTGAGTACATTGACAAAACATAAGTACTGTCATCATTTTTGTCATTTGTTTTTCTTTGGACAATTCTTATTTGTATGGAATATTGCCGTGTGATTTATTGGTAGATTAAATCATCCATTCTTTTTTTAATTCACGTCTCCTCATAATTTTGAATCAAGATAACTTCCCCGCCTCCTCGCAATGACATCTCTTCTCTGATGACATGTGCAAGGCAGGAAAATAATCCTTCCTCTCCCTGTGACTCACATGAGAATGCAGCAATTAACAACAATGTTCCAATCAATTCCCGATTTTTTTCATTTAAGAAACTGTATCACTCAGAAATATGTCACAATAAGGAAACCTTTTTTGGTTTACAGAAGTACTAGAGGCATATATCAGCTTAGATAGGAGGGCCTCTGAATATTGTCTTGAACAAAGTAGGGCTTGGAACTCCAAAAGTTTGTAAACCATTGTGTTAGATGGAGATGAAAGTATGGCCGTTCCAATCCTGCAGGAAAAGCATGAATCCTTAAAGGGGTGGTTGACTGGTTTTGTTCTAGGCTTGATTGTGTTTATGGGGTGCAGTCTAACATGTGTTAATGCTTAGTTTTTTCAGAATCAGAATCAGAATGAGCTTTATTGTCAGGTAAGTTTACACATACGAGGAATTTGTTTTCGTGACAGAAGCTTCCACAGTGTAACAGAATGACAGTGACAGAACAAAAAAAAACACAAAAAAAAAAAAAAAATAGAAAAAGTAAATAAGGAATAAAAATACACAAATCGACAATTGTATGTACAGGTATATAACAATAGACAGTTGTATGTACAGGTATATTATATGCAAATTCGAAATGTAAACCAAGTATGTGTGTTAGATAAATAAGTGCATGAGTGAATAAATAGTGTGTGTTCCAGAGTTATTGTCAGATGTTCATGAGATGGATGGCCTGAGGGAAGAAACTGTTCCTGTGTCTGGTCATTCTGGTGCTCAGAGCTCTGTAGCATCGACCAGATGCCAACAGTTCAAAGAGGGAGTGTGCTGGATGTGAGGGGTCCAGAGTGATTCTGCCAGCCCTTTTGCTCACTCTGGATGAGTACAGTTCTTGGAAAAAAGGGACGGTTGTACCAGTGTTTTGCTCAGCAGTCCGGACTATCCTACGTAGTCTTCTAAGGTCTTCTTGGTAGCTGAGCTGAACCAGACAGTCATTGAAGTGCAGAGGACAGATTCAAATGATGGCGGCTGAGTAGAACTGTTTCAGCAGCTCCTGTGGCATTTTGAATTTCCTCAGCTGGTGAAGGAAGTACAACATCTGCTGGGCCTTTTTTACAATGGACTCAATGTGATTGTCCCACTTCAGGTCCTGAGAGATTGTGGTGGCCAGGAACGAAAATAATGCTTTTTAAAAAACGCATTATTTTTCACATAATTTACCTTTTTCTTTACCGCTATGTCACTTCTCTAACTAAACGCACTGATCATTTCCTGTTTTTATGAAGCCCCTCCCTCAGAATTACACGATTTGGCTCTGATTGGTTAGCTAGCCCAGTTTGTTGTGATTGGCTAAACCGCCTCTAGTGCGCGTCTTAACGTCACGCCCCTCAGCTCAGTGCATGTGCCTGGTGTTGTATTGTAAACAATGGCGTCGTCTATATTGCTCATCAATTTGAGCCCGATTGAGACGCAGAAGATATTAGTGAAGAGGATCACGCAGAACCCGTGCAAACACGGCTCTTAATGGTATGTTTTTTTTATTGTTGTTATCTCATACTTTTAGATACACTATTATTTGTGAATGTTACTGCTTCTGTTAGCTTTTCATATACGTTTTTATCCTGATTAAAGCTTTAATACAGTATGGCATAGGGCTGCACGATTAATCAAATGCGATTGCCATGCGCATCTTGTTAGTAAAGCCAGTTCTGTAATCAGCAGTAAATCATCATCACTGCTTCAGATGGGCAGCATTTATACACAGAGCCGTTAGTTAACTGACAAGTTATACAAGATGATTTTATTGCGCTATTATGAAATCGAAGAAATCGTTCTGCGATTTATGAAAGCTGTTTGCATAGCTTCTCAGTGAAATACGGCTCTGTGAAGTAAATGCTGCTCCACCTGAAAGCATGTGAAAATACCACATTTAATAACATATTTACTCCAAACTCACTTCATAACATCAGTCGAGTGTTTGAAATAAATCCTTCTGTGAGATGTGGCTTCTTACACAGAATAAGGCACGCAACATATTTCATAGTATTTAAGCAGCGATAAAGGCATTGCATTATAAATATACTTTATTTTTATGAAATTATAAGAATATAACTTCAATAAAACCATATATGTCGTAGTGTGGGTTTATAGTCACGTTGAACAGTGAAGCAGGTTGAATCTTATGTTAGTCAGCTGCAGGCATTCATGGGTTTCTCTGCGAGTGTATTTGGAGTTTCAGCGCGAGAGTGCCCTCTGGCCTTCGGATGGATATTTACTGTTGATCACAGAACCGTGCTTCACTGAAAGATATGCATGGCAATCGCAGCTTCTGTCGAATCACGATTTCGATTTATCGTGCAGCCCTAGTATGGCAACTGCATGCATAACGCTTCTCATTGCTATGTGAAAATAAGTGTATAAATGGTGTATAAACAGAGCTGAGCTGATGATCTGAATGAGAGAGAGAGAGTGAGAGAGAGCTGATGATCTGAATGAGAGAGCGCGCAAGAGAGGAGGAGAGAGAGAGGATCAGAGCGTATTTTTTTTTTTTTTTTTTGTAGAGAAGGGAACGGGGGGAACAGTATTGAGAACCGCTGCTTTAGAACATGATTTTGAAACTTGTGAATCCATTAGAATCGATATAGAAGACCAGAAGACGATGAAATATGAAGATTTATGTGCACCCCTAGTTTTCTCTTCCTCTTCTCTAAAGCAGCACAGCATGGCCTCGCCCTCTTCGTTGCTTGTTCCCGGGGGCGGGGTTTATGACGTCACGAATCCCGGAAGTAACTTGTTGTAGTCCCTACGAGCCGTTTTTGTAGGCCTTAAACTGCCAGAATGTTAAAAGATGACATCTCCGTTTGCATTGAACTTTCAACTTCGTAAATTTGCAGATATTGTTTATGCTCAAACAGCAACATTACACACAAACTAACATTAAAAAAGTGAAATCGCAATCAACCACCACTTTAATGCCAAGTTTTACTGCCACTGATTCCATGTGGGCCTGAACAAGAGTGTAGATGTATCAGCCTGAGTAAATCCCTCCCACTTAGCTCCACCATAGGTCTCACCAAATCCCCAATTCCAGCATGTTCTTACCAACTCTTTTGCCTCCTGCCATTTACAACCCTTTTTCTCTTTCGATCCCTGCTGCCCTTCATCCTTGTGGATTTGCTCTGCTTTCCTAGCTTTGCACTGTAGCCACTGCTGCAAATAGCATGCTATGATACTAGCAGACCAGCCAGCAAAGAGTTGGCCCACGTATGTATACAGCACACCAACCTTGACACTTGGCACACGAGTCCTTCTCATACTCCATCAGTTCTGGAGCCTGGCCACGCACACTGGTGGTCCTCCGCAGTGCTCCATCTTCACGCAGACGAGCTGCCTCTTCTTTGGCATAGGCCCCCAACTCCTGTGTATAGCGTCCATACATCTGAAAGTTAGACAGGAGTGAATGAAGATTTTACCTGGGAAGGAAATGAAGGGAAACCAAGCCGAGAAATGCTTCACTGAAATAATGTACAACTTAACAGGCTGTTCAAAAACCCATCAAATAAATGAAGGTAGTCTGTCAGAGGTTCCTGTCCCTGAGTATGATTCCTGAAACATTAAGCTACCATGCTTCACTGCAATGGTGCTATTTGTGAGATTTATATAGTTAAAGTAAGAGTTAACCCAAAAAAGAAAATTTACTGAAAATTTACTCAGTCTTGAGCAATCCAAATGGGTTTATTTCTTCATCAGAACAGATTTGGAGAAGTTTAACATTACATCACTTGCACACCAATGGATCCTCTGCAGTGAATGGGTGCCGTCAGAATGAGAGTTCAAACAGCTGATAAAAACATCACAATAATCCACAAGTAATCAGCAAGTAAAGCCTTGTGAAGTGAAAAGCTGCATGTTTGTAAGAAGCAAATCCATCATTAAGGCATTTTAATTTTAAACTATTGCTTCTGGCCAAAATATGAGTTCATAATCCATAATCCAAACCATAATCCAAAATGATGCATCCACCAGTGAAAAAGTCAATCTCCTGCCGTCGTTTTACATCAAAACACACCAAAATATTTAGATGTTTAAAACTGTTTTGGACTGTTATTGTTTGTAAACTATGCTTGATCTGCACATATTTCTCTCCTGATTCAGACAAGATCACTTTTTCACTGGAAGAAGCGTTATTTTGTATTATGGACTTGTATTTTTGCTGGAAACAGCAGTCTGAAGTTAAAAACGTCTTAATGATTAACTTATTATAATGTGGTTGGATTACTGTAATGGTTTTATCAGCTGTTTGGACTCTCACTCTCATCTGATGGCACCCATTCACTGCAGATGAGCTATTGCTGAATAGGTCATGTAATGGTAAATTTCTCAAAATCAAATAAAGATGGCCTAAGGGTGAGTAAATTCTCATCACATTTTCACTTTTGGGTGAACTATTCCTTTAATCATCCACATTTGACCTAATTGGACCATGGAAATTGTTGAGTCACTCTCATTCCTATAGGAAAAGTCCACCTGAGATGTGATTTGAGCTCTTGTCCATACAAGACTCGCAAGACTACAGAGTTATGAATTGTTGATGTTGTTGTTCTCAAGCATGTTCTTCAATCTTTCATGGAGGCTGTGTTCTATGTTCCTGTGAGCATTTTTGTGATCTTTTTTCCTAAGGCTCTGTCCACCTAGTTGAACAACTAGGTGAAAAAAAGTTCTGAGCAGATTCAGAGATGTTCCACAATTTTTGTACATAGTTTACTTTTCTTAAAGGTATGTTCAATGCTTTGGAAATGTCCTACGTACTTGCCCTGAGTGGAATTTTATATGTATCTTGATGCAGTTTGGCTTTGAAAGTGCCTTTGTCCTGATGACGTAATGTTTCCTTAGAACTGCAAAGAGATGCTCCCACACAGACCCAGGTGTGTTTTATTTTGAATTCATGTACCTCATACCTCAGATGCAGATACACAGATTCCAGTTAAATCATAGTGCAATTTCTGTGTTGTTCCATTGGTTAGCTCAGTAATAATTTAGCTGTTAAATCAAGTCACTAAATACTTGTTCATTCAATTATTATTATTATTAATAAACATGTTTAATGTGTGTGTCTTCAAATATGGGCATTTGGGTACCAAGTTTTTATTTTATTTTATTTATACAACAGATTTTCACATTTTTGTTATAAAAAGGTCAGATTAAAGTGGAAACTTTACTGTACATGTTCCAGACAGACTGTGCTGTAATTTATTCAGCATTTAACATTGTTATGCCAGTAGATGGTGACAAATGATGTTCAAAGACCACAATTCATTCGGGAACAAAGTAAGTGATGTGAGTGAGTGAGTGAGTCATTGAATCATTTACATAACCATTCATTTTAAAAAACACAATTCATTCAGGAATGATGCACCACTACTCAATAGTTTATTCTGCTTGTGTTATATTCCTAATTATAGGCCTACTTTATAATAGTCCTTACAGTTTTATACTAGGTTCTGCCTGCTGTGTCATTTGTAGTGCTTCAGGGATGAGTAACACATTCTATTATGTAAGAATAGAGTCTTTTACTTTTGTAAAAAATATATATTTTTGATTTTCAAATACCTTGGAAAGCTTCAATCAAATGTTATAATGGTGTGATTCATCTCTGTGCTGGTTGGTTAGGGTCACAGAAAAGAATACTTCTGTAATGAAGGATACTGGAAAAGTGTGCATGTTAATCAGCTAATCAGCTGTGGGCCTGCTATTGTCTGGAAATGTGTCAGTTAATATAGAATGTCTGATGTTCTTATTACTTGGAGTCATGATAAAGGATGGAGCAATACGCTGATTTACAAACTGCAGTTATTTATCAGTACTCAATGTGTGTGTTCAGCTATCGCATATACCATTATTGTTTGGGTGTTTACTACCAAGCGGTGGGCGCGGTTCACTAACATAAGTGTAAAACAACTTTTTCCCCTCTGATTCTTTATTTTTAGAACAGTGGAGAACTATCATTATTATAATAGGATGTATTATTGATAAGCTTTAATCCAGTAACAGTGATGTGCATTCCATTTCAGACATGCACTGTACTCAGTGTTCGAACTATACCGTGGACTTCGGGGGAGCCCACATGTTTTTTTTTTTTTTATAACGGGGGGGGGGGGGTCGTGCGCTTGCGCGTGGGCTTACAATGAATTACAAAGATACATAACAGCTACGAGTGTATGCACTACTTGCTTTATGCAAGCCCTATAAATTAATACCATAATTCTACGTTATATTCGGGCCTAAGACATTGAGAGGAACGGCAGAACCTAACAACCCAGCCACAACACATAATTGCGAATAGCATGCCTTACCTTAACACAGAATCGTCCACAGAGTCCAACGTTTATATTTTTCTATGAATCTTTGAGTTAACATGTACTAAATATGAGTGGAATTTGCACAGCAGCGCCTCACACCTTGATGCTCATGACAAGAATAGCATGTGTAGTTATCTTAATTGAAGTGAATTAGGTTTTAATCGCCGTCATGCATGAATGAATGATATTTTTGCAATTTTACACAAAATAATCCACGATGATCACATTACACAAAACTGAAATTGCATGTCAAAATAACACATTGTCAATATTTTTTGAGACCCCCCAAAATTTCACAAATCACGTTTTCAGGGGAGCCCATGTCTTATTAAGGGGAGCTGAGCTCCTCCTAGCTCCCCCGTAGTTCACAGGCTGTATTAGTAAACAATCACAACTGGAATGGGTTCAATCTACCAATCGGAGCAGAGTAGCTTCACGCAAAGGAGGGGTTTGGAAAGATGAATCTTTGAATGAATCGTTTGAGAGTCCTTGAACAAGTAAGGTAAAATTAAATGCATGTTATAAGAAAATGAACATGTTTTTTGACCTTGCATGCATTTAAACCTGTTGTTGGGGACTCCCAAAACCAAATTATGATCCTAGGGGCACCAGGGCACTACTTTCACATTTTGCTGCATTCAGCTGATATACGGTAATGTCAAACAGTGAGAATCAAGTAGTTTAAAACAGCATGCTTGATTGGTGGTTCAATATGGTAATATTCAGTACAAAACTATTTTGGAAACTAAAACAAAGAAGCATACTAAACATCAGCATTTTCCAACCACCCTGCTGCCAATGAATATTTCACTAGTCAATAAAGTAGTCACAGATTATTGCACACAGTCCCATGAGACCATAAATCAAACTGAAATCTATACTTCTATTCTCTGACTGCCCAGCACAAGTTTTCTGAGGCGATCTTGAGAATGTGATTTAAATGAGCAGTGAAACTCAAACCCAAATGGCTTGTTATTTGATAAAGATCCTGTATTGTTTTCTTGTTGTTATACATCGGCAAAAGACAAATAAAGATATAATGAGCAGATATGTCCCTGTTTAATCAATCAGTCTGGAAACTGGATAAACAATAACTTTCAAGTTAAAAAAATGAAAAGGTTTATTCTGTTTCTGGTTTTCAGGAACACCATGGGAGACATATTGAGGACACTGCAAAACAATTTAAAGAGACAGAGATACAAATTTACAGAAGGCTGGATACTGATACTTAGAAAAGTCTCTGTAATTTATGTTTTTAAGCCACAGCACAGCTTTATGCATCACATAAGAAACCACAGACCATGATTTCTGTTTGAGATTCAAAAGCCCGACAAACGCTTTATCAAGATGATCAAGGCAGGAGAAGAAGTGATGTTAAAAAAACTGAGCAATTTATTTATTGGATTGCTGGATTTGTTCGTTGCGTCATTGTCAAAGCTTAGTCTGAATTAATTTGACTAGAGACACATTCAATAAGTGTTTTAACAAAAGCAATGTAAAAATGCTTTGTATAGTGTGGAAGATCTTGAAATAGAGACAATGCCTTATATTTAGACAATACAGCACACAACATAAATAGCAACAACTGCCAATGATGAGTAAATCTTAGCGAGTTATAAATATTTCTTAACACCTATTAAAACAGTTTTTTGCATTATTTTTACTAAAATGTCTGTGTCACTATGACAATGATATTTAGCAGTTTTTCAATTCATATTTGTGACAAAAAACATAGGTCATTGTGTCAGTCATAGCATATCTGTTTATCAAATGAAACTGCATTTGCCACACACACACAAAAAAAGAAAAACAAGAAGACACATTGTGATTTGGTCTTATGTAAATTTTTGTGGCTTAATGTGGGAAGCAATTGACATACGCATCTCCACATGGAGTACTGGAGAAAAAAAAAATTACACAGCCAAAATAAAACTCTTTTAAAATTGTTAGAAAACATGCTTTAGTAGGATGATTTGAATCACTATGGTTTGAAACGTGCATATCCCATTAGTGATGGTCAGACTCGTCTTAGAATTGCTCGCCAAACCCATTTGGTGCACTTTAAAAAAGTCTAACAGAGATTGTTGGAGTATGTTTTACAAGTAAATACTTTTTCAGTTTTTCTACTTCAAAATTCCACGATTCATTCAATGTGTAACCTGCCATTTCTTTGTAATTATTTGTAAAACTTATTAGCAATTTTTCCCTATGCATATTTCAGGTGTTGACGCAGGTTAAATGTGACCCTGATTGGAGATCTGATTAAAGTGTCAATCAATTTTACAATTTTCTTTTCGGGGAGTCGGTTCTTTCAGCAAATTAATCGCGAATTTGCAACAATGCTTTGAACAACTTCAATCCTCCAGCTGAATTTCCATTTCATTACGTTCAACTGTATCATCCTGACATGATTTTGTCCTCAGATATTTAAAAAAATCCTCATGTGTGGGTGACGTAAGGGGGTATTTTGAGCCATTCCCACCCATTGTAACCCAGTCCTCTATCTTTCCCTATTCCTTTCTTCTCCCATCCCTCGTTCTTACCATCAGCTGCTCCCACACAGGCACATGCCCACGGCACTAAAGATGGAGAGACAGGGATATTGGCAGGTCCGTTGTGTAGTGCCACAATCCCTCTCTCCTACTCCCGCCTCCTGTTTCTCCCTCTCTCTCTGTTCTATAAACACATGGCGCTCTGATCTGAGGAGCTCAGCCGCCAGCGGCACATTGAGATGAGCATCACGATTCCAGTAGACTCTCTCTTTGCTCGCATGAGCAGGTGCAAGTCATAGAGAGAAAGCAAAGCAGACCGACGTGGATTGATCCGCACACTCCTCTTCCTCGTTTCACACAACCTTTGCACTCCTTTGTCACTCATTCAGAACATCTACCCACCTGAAGCCATCACCCGACACGCGATGCCTAATCGTCTTCATCAGCTTGGCACCCGTCCCTCTTGGACAGCTTGATATATTAGTCTGGCCCAATTAAACTCTCCCATCATTTACTAACAGAGTGACATTTAACCTTAGCAACACAAGCTGTCACATTCAATGACCTGCTGCAGCCAATCAAATTGCACGGCCGAAATGTGATGCTCCTATCGTAGGTGAGCTCCTGACCTCTCCCAGAAGTTCGGAAAAGGGTTTAGGCGACGAGCTATGAAAAACAAGGTTTACCCAACAGATGCTGCCTCATCACATCATGCTCAACCCTGCCAACACTTCAGAGCACGCTCACTTGATACAATAAGCCTCTAAAGTATTCCCCTTCAGAATCCTAGCGGTCAGATAGACCTGCGTCATTTTGACCAAGAAGGGCAGTGCACACGCTACACGCCCCTGTCAGTAAGCAGTTGTCGGGCAAACGGGGCACACTTATCAATTCTCTCACACAGCTGTTACTAGAAGTCAGGTCTGACAGTGTTGTTATCACTTGCAACAGTTCAATAACTGTTGTAGGGTTAAAGACGTGAAGATCTTGATTTTCCGCCCTATCTACCCTGTTGAAAAAACTAGCATATATGCTGGTCAGGTATGTTTTGAAGCATGGCAGCTGGTTTGAGCTGGTTTAAACTGATCCTTAGTTGGTCATGAACTGGTTTAAGCTGGTCCTGAGCTGGTCCTAAGCTGGCCTAAGCAACCAGCTCCTGCTCAGGACCAGCTCAACTGCAATCTATCATGGCGGTGCCCACTGCCCATTATAGATCAACTAACTTCTTTATTATAAAGGTGTTTAAACAAAATAGATTTACTTACATGTATTTGATCATTGGAATATCAGACATTTTACAATATAGTAATAAGTTTGTGAATACTTTTAATAAAAAGGAAAAATGAAATAAAATCAGTCATACAGTGCTATTGTTGCTGTGATGTGTCATGTGACAAGGTTGAAATAATAAAGTGATAAATGATAAATAATTCAATACACAAGAAGTTAATATTAAGTGACTTACATTGTCTGACTATAACACTATTGTCTGATTTTGCTCTATTTCGTCGTCAAAAATAGTTTAAAACAAAGACACAGCTCAGCCGCTGCGCATCTCCATTCAAACACAGCGGTGTTTCGTTTATGAATGAACTGCGTTTTTAAACGAATCTAGTGAGTCAGTGATTCAGGATTACCCATTCATAAAGACAGTCACTTGATTCATTCCTGAATGAATCAGCCGTTCGAATGAATCAATTGAATGAATGATTCAGTGATAAAAATAAGACTTGCCTCCACCTGCTGGCAGTTTTAGTTTCATTTTTAAAGTATCTTTTCAGTTATTTAAATCATTTAATATTTCTATATTCAATATTTTATATTTAAAACATTAATATCATCATGAATTTAATTGCACTCATTCCACTTCTGAGCCTCATCAAATGTCTGAAAGTACACCAAGCCACTTTTGTGTTCTTCTGTGCCACCTCTACAAATTAATTTTGTTAATACTGGTTTCATTTGAATGGTAACTTATATTCCTTATTCTACTTGTTCTTATTCTGTAGTTTTAATTAAAAAAAAATTAAAAGCTTATAAAATAAAAATTTTTCAAGAATTTGACAAAAGATGACATACAAGTTAGAGGAGTCAAATATCACCTCGTAGTGGGAAGGCTACTTTTTGATAACATTTTGGATTATTGATTAGAAGGTGCTGCTAAAATTTTGAACGTGCTCCTAAAAAAAAGTAAGGTAAGAGCCCTAGACAGCTTGCCTCTGTATAATGCATATTAAAGTTCATAAGTGCAGCGCTGCTTTGTTTACAGCGGAAACCAAGGAAACGCTTTAAGCGCCACCTGCTCGCAGAGAGTGAATCTGCATCTCATTCAACTCCTCTGCTGTTTCTGTTTCATGCAGATATTTTTATGTATAGTTTCACAAAACTGAACTCAAACCATTCTGTTTTTGCTTCAAATTTCAAAATTATACAATCCAATTTAGATTAAAAACTGCTCATGTTGCATGTATGCAGCATCTTTGTTTGGATCGTGATTAATTTTTATCTCTAATTTTAAATGGAAAAAGCACAGACAAAGCCTTAGTTTGTTTATATGAAGAGATTTCTTTTATTTGTGTTACTTATTTATTTGATTTGGGGCTTGTTTTAAAATTTCAATGTAGTTTTGTTATTTACATTTACATTATATTTAAATTTTGTCATTTAGCAGGACTTTTCTGTCCAAAGCAACTTACAAATGAGTACAATAAAAGCAATCAAAACCAACAAAAGAGCAATAATATGCAAGTGCTATATTAGTATATTATTATAGTGTTATATTTCAATTTCACAAAGAAATGTGCAGCATTTTGTCCAAGCAATAATAAAAGGACACATTTAATTTATAATTTGTCTTAAATCTCATTTTGTAAAAAAAAATAAAAAAAATTAAAAAACGTGAATTCGAATCGAATCGTGAAATCAAAATCGTGAATCGAATCGAATCGTGAGTTGAGTGAATCGTTACATCCCTAGCTAGAATATTTGAAACGTATGTGTAAAAGGGTTAATTGATTTAAAAATGCATTAATTATGCTATTCATTTTGATAATTGGCAAAAGTAAAGAAAATAAATAAATAAACATTTGTCTAAATCAAAGTCATGTGGTAGGACCCATGGAACTACCATGGCATGAGACGTAAAAGAGTGAGGCGTGGGACAATTTTATGTTTGTGTGTGTGTGGTATTTGTCTATTGAGCAACACAAATAAAACATTTACAGGCACAGGGTTGGATATTCCAAATATTTTTCGATTGTGGGAGGCAGTGAGGAAAAGCTGAGGTTCTGCCTGCCTCGCCAAATTTGACAAAGTAAGATTTGAAGCATTGTGTGTTGGTGGAACTGCACAAAATAATCTATGGCACCAGAGTGATGACCAGCATCTTTTTAAAAAGGGTCTGAAAATCCATGTAGACCTCTACCTGACCTAGTCAAGCTTAGTTTATGGTCCCAAACAATTTATAGAAAAATGCTTTTTACTTGATGGTTACACCACATGGCATTTTAGAGGCATTCAATTTAATCTTTTTTTTTGGAAAATGTTATAAAAGTTTTTCAAAACCATATTAAACTAACATGGATACAAAGAGTAGGTTTCTAAAAACTTGTAACATGTAAAATTTCCTCTTTATCAAGGACGCAATGTCATTGACCTGTACATTTACTGGTACACAGCTAGCATGAATGCTAATCAAAAATACCTGCAGAGACAAAATCTGAAGGAGGGTTTCAGGTGGATATGAGTGGCCTGTGGCAAAGATCTCTCTGAAGGGTTTTGGAGTGTAAATGGAGCCTTTTACCACTTCTGCCTCAGAGCCTCAGAGCCTTTAGCCAGCCAACTGAGAGCATTAAGTGTCCTGTCCTGCGTTGCTAAGGCAGGTGCGGCGCTCCACTACATGTTAAATGGGATATTATAGCCACCACAATTAAATGTCTGTGTACTGCAGGATTTTTGCTGTCCTTCATGATTGCTCCTTGTCAGACTGTGCAATATGACCCCATTGAGACATATTTTATGTTAACTGTACGATGTGCATCTTAGCTGAAACTTTGGTTATGATTGACAGCCATGACTGGGCGTTTTACAGTCCCATCACATTCTGACATCCTCACTGACATGCAAAACTGAAATGGGCTGCTCAAACAAAAGCAAGCAGTTTTTTTTAAAGTATCTGGTGTCTGTAGCTAGGCTAAAGAAGATGTCATTCTTCACACCAGACACCAGAGATAATTTTGATAGTATGAACATAACTTGAAGGTTAAAAGACATTTGTGTTAAGCCTATCATATGGACAAATATTTTCAACTGAACGTCCCTGTCTCTTTTGGTCTCTATCCAGACACACACACTGATAACATCATCAATTGCTGTTGCTTCAATTGGTTCTTCATTAGATGGGTGTTGTGGCAAGTCAATGTTGGAAGAAGGAACCCTGGAGCAAAGGAGCAGGCCGGCTCGGAAAAGTTATCAATCATGAGTACTTCCACCTGCTCGCCCTCCAGATATGGGAACCACCCCCAACAGTAGCCAATGATGGCCTAATGGAGGTCATCATTAAGCTAGGATCTCTGCTTCAGTCTGGGGTGGGTGGCCCCAGGACGAGATAATGAAACTCTGGATGGCCTAGGGAACAGACCAGCTAAAGAGTAACAAGAGATAACCAGCTAAAGAAGAAAGAGTTAATCTGGTCACGTCTTACTTGACGACCATTCTTCTGCTCTGCTTCCCTTTTGAGGTGGCCCAGTGGTGAAAGAGACAAAGGGAACAAAGCCGCCAAAGATACCCCAGACCAGGAAGAACCTAATTTCCAGTTTAAATTTCTTTTTGACCTTCCTATTTTCTTGGCTAAATAAAATATGTTTTGTTAACTCTGCATCTGCTTCTCTTGTGGTCGTATTTTGTGGCAACTTAAACCTCACATATCCCTAGGACATCACAGTGTCATAAGAGCAATCACACTGGAGAAATGTGGCCAACATATTTTGACATGACCAGAACTCAGTATGAGAAGATTCATCACAAAAGCAATTAATTGGTTATCATTGAGCATGTCACATTGAGACTGCTGATTCTGCATTACAACTTATTTGTTTTTACGATCTGCAAATCTTCTCAGTAAGCAAAAAATTGCCAAAAATTCAATGTGTCTTTGGGTTAGCCAACTGTACAGTAAACATGGGAAACAATTATCAAGCACATAAAGAAATTAAAAGAAATATAATTTTCTTAGTATTTGTCTTGCTTTCCAGTAAAATATATCTAAACATCATTTAAAGGATGCATTACCTTGAGAAGCAAAATTGGGTGAACTATAGATTGATTTCAGAAATCTTTCAGTACTTCACTAATTGTTAATATTGTGTATAAAACCAAGGAAAAAAACGTTTTGCCAATAATATAATAATAATAATAATAAAAAGATTCCTTTAACCTGTTTATTAAAGGGGTCATATGATGCGATTTCAATTTTTCCTTCTCTTTGGAGTGTTACAAGCTCTCGGTGCATAAAGAAAATCTGTAAAGTTGCAAAGACTAAAGTCTCCAACCCAAAGAGATATTCTTTATAAAAGTAGTTAAGAGTCAACCACGGCACTCCTAAAAACAGCTCATTCTAACATTGTCTACGTCACGATGTGGGAAGATTGGCATAACACCGCCCAAATGTTCAAGCAAAGAAAAAAGGCGTAACTTTTATTCTCGCTATAGTATGTTGATGCGCCACTGCCACGAATGTGGACGTGCTGTGGGTGTCGCGCGTGAAAGCGAAACTTAATTGTTTGGCCTTTCAAAAGCGGACACGACTACATCAGTGGCTAAGTGATATTTCAACACTGCTTCCAGAACCAGTTAAACCAATATTCAGAGTGTGCTGTGCATTTTAGGAGGGATGGATGAGGCTGCTTCCTGAATCAGTATGTCCTAAATGCGTCTGTGGCACACAAAGGCTGTTTTAAAGTGGGGCAATTCCAACTTTGCATGGACAGTCTGGTGCTTCTGACTCACAGGCTGTAAGTACATTTTTTATATTTAAATAATTTCCCACTGATGATTCAAACGCGAATTTTAAGCAGTGTAGAGTAGCACTTGTAGTTTCTCCGATCACAAATGCAAACATTGTTTTAAGTTTACGCAGCGCGATACGCAACGCAATGCGTAAAAAAGACAGTATAAGTCAGGGTATAATCAGTCATTATGTACCCAAGGGATTGCAACAAAATGCCTGTTTGTACGGGTTTTATTGGTTGGTCCGTTCTAGTGATGTAGCAGATCGGTCGCACGAATCGTTCTATTTAAGCGGTTCTTTCCAGTGAACCGGGCGAGCCAGTTCACCAAATCAGACTGAATCGTTTGAAACGGTTCGCGTCTCCAGTAAACATTAATCCACAAATTACTTAAGTTAATCGGTTTATAAACATGCCTGACATTCCCTCTGACGCGAAATAAACCAATATCCCGAGTTATTCAGTTACTCATAACAGTACATTGACTGAACTGCTAAAAGAGAACCGATGATGGGATCCGTCAGCTAGTGCACGGCGGAGCACAGGAAGAGGGATCTGAGTATCGTCATGCTGGGAACGCAGAACAGTATGGAAGGGGCGTTTAACATTTCCGTTATATGCTTGAGGTATTCGGCCAATCACAATGCACGGGATAGCTGGCCAATCAGAGCCACACCTCGCTTTTCTTTAGAACGATGAGCTTTGTAAAAATAACGCAGTTCAGAAAAGGCGGGACATAGAGGAGAAACAATAAAGTACAGTATATGGAAAATAAGTGTTTTTTGAACCTTAAACCGCACAAACACATTGCATTACACCAAATACACAACATAATGTTCTTTTTAGCAACATCAATGACCCTTTACACTTAATTTTGTTAGAACATGCCTCTACCAGTGAGAAGATCAAAAACAAATGTTGTGCCATGAAATTATTTAAATAAAGGGGGGGGGGTGCGGGGGGGGGGGGGCTTCCTGTCAAAAGATCGCTCTCGGCAGAAACTGTCAGTTAAAAAAAACAAAAAAAAACTTACTTAACACCAAAGTTTTGAAAGGTAGTGTAAATACAGCTGTAATTTTAGTTTGTAGTGATAACAAGGTGGAAACTAAAACCTACCTCAGCTCTTGGCTTAAAAAATCACATTGTTGCCACCAAAATCGCCTTGTAGGGGTTATCACGCCGTTTGTCCCGCGCATTTCTTTTTCCTCTAGTCGGGGCATTTGATGTACATTTACCGCCAAGCATTAAGATATTGCAACCCGTTTTGCTCTCATGTGTAACAAAGACCTTCTTTAATATATATAATGGGAAAAACCAATTAACAGGGCAAACCAGAGGATGTATTGAGTAAATTAGCAATTTACCAACGAACAGACGCCGAAGATGATGAAAACACAAACATGTCAGCAACGAAGAGTAGCATAACTCCCATGATTTCCCAAACATCCCTGGGGCAAGACGGATAAGAAAAATAACAAAAAACACAGAATCAAGGCATGAGATTCCACTAAGATTAACTATACGCACTAATGACTCCTCTGCAATCCAGTGCACCTGGTGTGGGCCGATTTGACATTGAGCCAGAATGAAGAATACTAAAGAATTGTGTAATATCTTTACCTGAGGTGTTGTATTAAATTATAGTGGTTTAGGGCCAAATGGTATTTCAGATGCTTGGATGGAGATCATGCGACTAAAAGCTGATTTGAGATTAAACTGCCTTCTTTAATCCATTTTGCAATCGGGTAGATATGGCTGTCATTAGGGCTGTTGCCTTGCCTGCTTAGGTTATTCATCGCTTCATTTGAGGGGGAAAAAAAATCATAAATGGGGTAGCCAAATCATCTCGGTGAGTGATGAATAGCATATCTATTCGGCATATAATTTATCCAAGAGTGTAAGAACACTGCTGATCAGTTTATGTGTATGCATGACCAAACCGCAGGCAGTACCACTGACTGTTAGAAACTTCCCACCACAACCTCTCTCTTGCCCATGGTTTGTGGGTAAAGTGTGAGGTCATTAGCATCTTCCTGCTTTAGTGACTGCACTGTAAAGATCCTCTAGCGGTGCTTAAAGCGTAATCACATGTCTGTGACTGCATGCACCATGCTGGAGATGAGTGGAGAGGTTGATGTCACACCGTAGGACTTGTCTCCTCTGCACATCTAAAGTCTTTGATCTCATCGGTGGCCGAAATCCTACTCCCCTTGATGGAGGACATTGGAAAGCTGTCTAAAATATCTGTTCTTGTACATCCTCAAGTCTGAAACAGTTTAAAGGGACAGTTCATACAAAAATGAAAATCATCTCACACGTTTCTCATACCAACCTATTTCATTCTATGAAACACAAAAAGATGGTATGCAGAATTATCAAGCTTCAAAATAAAAATAATCATATCAAAAGAATCAATGTGGCTTTTGCGTTATATTCCAAGTGTTCTGAAGTCATATGAAAAAAAATAGTTGAAACGAAAGTTATTTAATTTAAATTTCAAGTTTTTCATTTCAAGTTGTGTTTTTCAAACTTGCCGTATCACAATCAAATTCTGTTTGCCATTAATGACATCAAATCTAGCTCAACTTGTCTATTAGCACCAGTTTTAAATGTACACTATGTAATTGTGCATTCTCTATTGACATCTGTGACACTGACATTTGAAATTTAAAATTGGCATATACTTACAGGAACAATATTACAAAATTATAACGTAATGGTATTCCTGTGATGGCAAAGCTGAAATTTCAACAGCCATTACTCCAGTCTTCAGTGAAACATGATCCTTCAGAAATCATCCTAATATACTGATTGCTTAACAAAACATTTTTTAAATGTGATACTTTTTTTGATGAATAGACAGTTCAAAAGAAAAGTGTTATTATCACTTGAGATTTTTTTGATTTTGTTAAAAAATAAAAAATTTAAAATTTAAATAAATTTAAAAAATCACACTGACCCCAAATTCTGGATCAACACTGTACCAAAACACATTTAAGTCACTTTTATGTACTTTTTGTCCATTTTATACATTTGGCAGTGACCAACCATTTTCTTTGCTTCACAAAAGAAAAAAGTAATATGGAATGACATGAGGGTGAGTAAATAAATGACAAAATGTATTTGTCATCACTTGTAATTTTTTGGGTGAACTATTCCTTTAATTGCCACTGCTCTTGTAGTCCTGACTAATGTCTTCTCTGACTCAACCAGTTTCACCAGCACATTCAATCCCTGTTTTACTCACTCCGTCTTTCAGCAGTACCATCAATTTATCCATCCTCTCAGACAAGTAAAACAGCCACTCTTGCGATTTTCCTTGGAATCACCGTACACCTGCTTTCCCCCACTGCTTGCCTCCAGACTGACACCTGTCTGTAATCTCTACTCAGCTCTTATCCAGCTCTCATACATAAACCCTTGCTAGAGCTGCAGCATTTCAGCTGGAGATGGGGGACGGATTTTTGATGGATTCTGCCAATGATCAGACAGGGTGATATGCAGAGACTCTCCACTGGTCTATGCAGTTGGGGCTGAGTGACACAGAGTGATGTGTGCTAAAGCTAGGAGGAAAGTGTCCCCAGGTGTTCTATTTTTGCTGAAAGCTTGAAGGAAACCCATCTGACCTGGCTCTCTTGAGGAAGCAGAAATGTAACCATGAAGCGGTTCTTTCCCTAATCCCAAACAATATAGAAAAATCTTCCAAAGGTACTGCCAGTGAAGATGAGAAGCTTGAAAGAAATAGATTCTCTGAAAGGAGCGGGGAGAAAATTGCAAATAGTGTGGGTATGTGCAATCGAGAGCTGCAAGATACAAAAGGCCACTGAAGAGCAGACTCACTGCACTCATGATGCCCTTTCCTGCAAGACCATTTTAAAGGTCCTTTGAGAAGATAATATCGCCTGTGCAATCACATGAGTTTCAGTGCAAACACGAATCACTGAGCAAGGCCAGATTTCTTAAAACTGACAGTATTGAGTGCCATATTTGAGCATTTATACTCGGAGTCACAAAAGCATAAGCATTGCAAAGTCCCTGGAGAAATTCAATTAATAGACAATAAAATACAGAGAGTGCACATACTGAAAGAAAAACAAACACGGCATGGAAAAGCACACATCACAGCCTAATTCTCCTTTGGCCAAATTTGTCCAGACAGACTCGTGTCTGGCAGTGCAGCGAAGCATGTCATGAGGACAGTAAATGATAAAGACATCAATCAGAACGAGGCCCAACCCCTAGTTAAAGGGAAAGGTGTTGAGAGAGGGAATGAAACCATGAGTCTCCAGCCACCATTTTGTATAGCGCTTTATTGATCCTCTCACCGATAAGGAAAGCAGAGCCGGAAAAAAAATGTCCCAGTTTCATTCATCACACACATAGACGCTGTGAAACACATCGTCTGGCCCTGCAGGGAGAAAGGCTGCTCAGAAATAGCCTGAACTCAAAAAGACAAGATACAAATGCAACACATGGATCCGAGTGTAGCCACTTCACGCCACCTTCATTATGCAAACGCATTTGTCATAACAGTGCAAAAAAACTTGCTCAGATATTGATGTTAGTGGGAGGGGTGAAGCAGGGGATTTTGGCGCAGAACGAAGAGACTGTACCCCACACCGACTGTTTGAACGTGTCCTTCTCCGGTTCTCCTTCTCTTCATATCTGCCTGAATATAGAGATATCCCAGTCAAGTGCTCCAGGGTACAGCTGTCAATCACCATGTGACAGAAATGGGGGAAACTGGTGCATAAGTCAATTAATATTCAGAGTGGATCTACATTTAGTCCACAAGTGCAAGAGCAGGAGTAGGAGGGGCACTGGAGGAATGAAGGGGGAACTTTGATGATGCCCTTAAACTTGAAATGTGGATGAACTCGTAATGCAAATGATGCCATTAGTTATGCTTCAAATGTTATTGTGGACTGGACAGACTTGAATTGCCTCCTATATAAACATACAAATGACTTAATTAGCTGGAAACGGCATATAAGTTTGTTACAAATGTCAAGCAACACACACAAATGAAATATCAGCCGTCTTTTACACTCCTGGCCTACAGTAATTAGGCTATATTACATTCAAGCCTACTCAATTCAAAATGTGATTTCATTCATAACTAAAATAAACCCACAGCTTTACACTCTCACTCAATCATACTTTTACGCACCTCTGCGGATAAAACAGCTGGTTTCGCGAAAATTAATAATAATTAAAAAATCCAAATCACGCTGACCAGAAAGAAATACTCACCAGAGTTTGCTGATACTGAAGCACGCGCTGAGGGGCTCGGTCTGGCGCCATAACCGTGAATACAGCGGGGAATTAAATATTTAAACGCTATACGATGTTCCCAAAAGCCACAAGATCACGTCCGCAAAACCGGGACGCAATTCAACAAGCAGCATAAACTGAGTAACAGGTCATTCACCGTAGAAAACAGCCCAGCAGCCCGCATCCAGCTGTCGAATGAACTCTTCCCGAGCGCGCACTGCAATAAATGCCATAACGCGCTAAAAAAACGCTTTGTGTGGGAAGACAGGGGTTACTACACTTCATACCTGTTGACTCGATTGTCAAAAATCAATAGATATATTTTCTACCGCTGTGAGTAATCGCTATTTTGCTCTACTGTGCACTAAAGCACTTAACGCGTAGATTACGCATACCATGACTAAGTTTTAATGACCCGAGGCAGGAACAGATATGTTTTCAGTTTGTCATACTGACAAAGATTTGTTATTTACAATGAGAGAAAACTTTGGAAACTCAAAATTAATACTCGTAGAGCTGAATTATTTTCAGTTTAAATTGGGATGCACCTGTTACCCTTCTAAATGAACTGATTTGTAACGACACAGAGCATCACTTTCAAAACCTGTGGAGAGCCAGCTGGCAGTTCATTACACCGCTCATTAATATTACTTATGCTTACTGTAAATACTACTAAATATAGATGCAAGCTTGAAATGCATAGGATGCATTTTAAACTCGGACCACGAGCACCAACAGCTCAAAGGCTTCATGGGATGAAAGACAGTATTCCTTGGAGAGAGAGAGAGAAACCAATAGGTTGTTAAGCAGATTTCCTTACAGAGACAGAGAATGGTATGCTGCTTTTGGGCTCAGTAACAGGTCTACTGCCAGCTCAGGGAACAGCAGGGGCACAGGCTGGGATGAAATATGAATGTAGCACTGTGAATTCTGTCAGTTTTCTTGCAACACTGCAGTGTTTTTGTGTATACATGTTCAAGCTCTCTATCTCTCCTCTATGCATTCAGACTTAAAGAGTTAGTTCACCCAAAAATGAAAATTAGCCCATAAATTACTCACCCTCAAGTCATCCTAGGTGTATATGACTTTCTTCTTTCAGACGAATCCAGTCGGAGTTATATTAAAAATTGTCTTTGATCTTTCAAGCTGTTTATTGCCACTCAGAGGGTGTTGCATGCATCAGTCCAAAAGAAGTTAAATAAAAAGCGCCCATCCATAAAAAAAGTGTCTCACATGGCTCCAGGGGGTGAACAAAGGCCTCCTGTAGCGAATCGATGCGTTTTTGTAAGAAAAATAACCATATTCAAAATGTAATAATCACTTTAATGTGTAGCTTGCGCCAACAGTGTACACGGAAGCCGATCCAGCGGATGAACGTATGAGTTCTAGCGTTGCGCATGTGCCGCGTGCGTCTCGGAAAACGAGAACGTGTGTTACAGGAGCACGGAAGCAAAGTTCCTTACTTTAGCAACCAGAAAACCGTCCACCTCATGGCCTCTATCGAAATCCTCCGACATTTCTATTACAAATCCTCGTTTTGTATTCTAATAAGTGACTGTGTTTTGTTTTGACCTGCGCATCCGGTCGTTCGTCACCTGCTGAGCGGCGCAGGTAAAGGGAAAAAAAATATAAAGAAAAAAAGGGGTCATATGATGCGAATGTAATTTTTCCTTTCTCTTTGGAGTGTTACAAGCTCGTGGTGCATAAAGAAGATCTGTAACGTTGCAAAAACTAAAGTCTCAAATCCAAAAAGATACAGTATTCTTTATAAAAGTTAAGAGTCAAAAACGCCTACCTACCGACGTTCTGATCACTCTAAACCTTCCGGCGTTCCTCACGCGGTAGCCCCCGGCCTCTGTCACTCTGGCCGCCAGTGTTTGATGCTGCTGATTTTGTTGTGGAAAGCTGGAACTCTTGTTTGGCTTCAAGACATGGACCGGACTAGAAATCAGTGTGTTAAGTCGTATTTACAACATGTTCAGGATACACTTCAACCCAAATATTCAGATGTGTGCAGCACATATTATGGAGGACTGTTTACTGATCCTGTGAGAGTAGACTACAATACCGGCTGTTCTGACTCAAAGACTGTACGTACGTTTTTATATTTAAAGAGTTTTTATATTTATATATTTAAAGCGAGTTTTTTTTTTGGGCAGTGTAGAGTAGGGCTTGCTGTTTGTAATTTCTCCGATCACAAATAAAAACATGGTTTTATGTTTACGCGGCGCAATGCAATGCAATGCGTAAAAAGACAGTATAAGTCATTATAATCCATAATTATGTCCCCACTGGATACAACGAATGCCTCGTTTATAATGGGTTTTCATGTTTTTGAATCATCGCTCCAGCCTGACAGGGCATCATAACAGTATGGTAAGGGTGTAACATTTCCGTCACACGCTTGAGGTATTCGTCCAATCAACGCATTGGATAGCTGGCCAATCATAGCACACCTTGCTTTTCAGACCGATGTTTTTTTGTAAAAATCGACGCGTTTCAGAAGGCAGTGCATAGAGGAGAAACAATAGTGTACAGTGTGTGGAAAATAATGTGTGTTTTTTACTTTAAACCGCATAAACACATTTCATTACACCAAATACACAAAATAATGTTCTTTTTAGCAGCATCATATGACCCCTTTAAAGTGATTATTAGGTTTTGAATATGGATATTTTCTTACAAAAACGCATTGATTCGCTTCAGGAGGACTTTGTTCACCCCCCGGAGCCGTGTGAGACACTTTTTTTATGGATGGGCGCTTTTTATTTCTTTTGGACTGAAGCAATGCAATACCCGCTGAGTGGCATTAAACAGCTTTGAAAGATCAAAGACAATTTTTAATATAACTCCGACTGGATTCATCTGAAAGAAGACACCTAGGTCATATACACCTAGGATGACTTGAGGGTGAGTAATTTATGGGCTAATTTTCATTTTTGGGTGAACTAACCCTTTAACTCAAAACCCCTGCCTTTGCTTATATATACTGATAGAAACAACATGTCTTTGTTTTTGTATAGCTGTCATTAAACAGATCATTGCAAAGTACACTGTCATATCTGGTAATCTACCTCTATCCAGTTGTTTAAACCACAACTTCTTCAAAATATTGTCTTTTGTGTTCCACAGAAGGAAATTAATTTTCATTTTGGATGAAAGGTACAGTATATATTTAAGATTAGTAGTAAATAAACCAACCTTATTTCTGTGCGTCTTTATACACCTGGCTGCACTACCATCTTCACTGAACTGTTTGTGCACAAAGGCTACACTCGTCGCATGGTATGGACAGGTGAGCATCCATACCCGTTGCACATTCCTTTGAATTGGGTGTTCCAACGCCTTCAGCACTACCACACTGACCCAATTCGATGCATCTTCCACAAAACTTTCTGTAATGTTCTTTTAATGAATTGTGGAAGCCCAAAGAGTTCAAAAGAACATCTTGTTCATTGACTAAATGTGGGTCTGGGTGAGAAAATGTGACGTCGATCCGTAGTGGGGGTGTGAAATAAGGGTCGATGTTAGATTACATACAAGTACATTACCATCCCAGACAGGGAATAAGACCCCGTGCTGCACAATTAATCGAATTTCTACTCACGATTACAATTATGGATACCACAATTACATAATCGTTCAAAGCAGCAATTAATCGTTCAAAGTCCGTTTGACGTTTATTCGGTTTCAAGGTTCAATGGTCATCTACATTCGATCCCGTACAAATCATACACATTACGCTATTCTGCATGCTTTTTTTCTTTCTACATGTTATCTTAAGGGTTTTTCCATTGTTTTAATTTTAGTTTTAGTATAACATTATAATACCATGCATATTTTTACCTTTTTATTTAAAGAAGAAACCAATCATGTAGAGTTGACATTTGAGGCTTAATACTATAGAAAGCAATAAAGTTTTTCAGTAGGTGTTTTCAGCTTGTTTATTTTCATATAAAAATATGTCATGCCCCCACAGTTGCTTCCAACACAAAAGGTGTAACCATCAGTCCATGTGTAATCGTAATTAATATACGCAAATTACAATGATGAAAGCAGAATAATCGGACACTTAAGGATGTTTTGGTCATAAAAAAAAAAAATCGTGCAGCCCTAACCCAGTGCGCATTGAACTCAATAGCATGTGGCTCTCTTTTGCTCAATACTAGCCTACAACAAAATGGGTTTTGGCTCATTTTAAATTCTATGAGTGTAAATACGTTCAGGCTAAAAATAGACTGTATTTTGTAATACAAAATAAAAATAATGTACAAATGCTATAAAAACCCTATTAATTTATTAACTGAACAGTTAACTAAATAACAAACTTAAGATATAAACTTAACTTAAGTTATTTGCATATACAATTTAAAAAGATTGAATAAAAACAATACATGTAATTTCACTGTAGAACTGCAAAAAATTTTTCTAGAAGTATAAAATTGTAAGGACAATTATATTAAATTCAAGAAGGCAATTTTACAGTCAAATATGACTGAAATTGTGATTTTAATTATATTTATTTGTCTTTTATTTTATGAGGGAGAAGAATTGACAGAATTCCCTCCATGATCAATCAAATTGATTTAGATTTCATTAAAATTATGGTTTTTCTATTTGGTTATGTGTTAGTGAAGATGTTCTAAGTATAGTATTTTTTTGTTATTTAGTTAATGTTTACTGCACTACATCAGTGTCATGTGAGTTACCCTGATGGTGTTTTGTGTTTGTGTGGGCAACACTTTGCTCTGTCTTCAAGTTATTATTATTAGTCACTGTTGCTGGAGAGGCCAATGTCCGCACTTGTACTCATCGGTGTGGCTGCAGTGTACCATTTGTATCATATCAGCACACTTTAAAACAAACAGATTATACCTCAGATAGGTTATTATAACACATGAAATAATTAAATGACATATATTTAGGACCTGTGAGATCTGGTCACCAAAATGCCGTCCTGTAATACTTGTAATATCTTCAGTGTATTTTTATGGTAAAGTTCTAGCAAACACAGCTGACATTTTTACCATCAATTTACAGAGTAGTGTGCATCATTTTTTGAATCAAACTTGAATTGATAGCAATTTATCAACTCCACATGATACCAAATCAATCAATCAAGTTAAGGAGATAACGTTTCTCTCCAAGTTGTGAGATATATAATGTGAAGTGAACTCTTCCATTTCCAATTTCAACATAATTTGTCCCTTAAGTGAATGCAGAGGTGGAGATGTCGATTTCTGTTTTGAGGTATGTAGATGCACATTTATCTTTGCGTTTTAGATTCCTCTAACACTAAGAAAGGACCTTGAAGGGACATTGGATGTAGATAGATAAACGACTGAATCCACAGGCTTTCTTGAGAGCGATAGGACATCATCTTACACTGAGTCGGTCTGACAAAATTGTGCCTATTTGTCCTTATTAGAGGATCTAGACAAGAGAATCAGGCGTATGTTCAACTCCCTGCACGAATAACACTGTGCCCTTGAGCCCCACAAGATAACCCTGTCGATTAAATGCCCTTCGGAATAAGGATGACACGCAAACCCTTCAAAAAAGGCGAACGGATTGTTCTGATGGCAGTTGAGTGACTTCTAAAGCGCTTTAACGCGCAGTTTATCGGCAGCAACATTGGACACCTTAACAGGTTGCTATTTCGTCTTTCACGGCTACTTACATTTCTCCGCGCCGGCTTTTAGTCTTGGTAAGAGCTCCTCTTGAACGCAACAGTCCAAACGTCACCTACGCCGCTCCATTTAATGAGGCAAAAATGTAAGAAATCCCCACACAATTAGAGCAACGCAATCAGTATCGAGTACTGACGTCTGTGCTGTTCGGTCCCAATTGATCGTCTATACGATCGAGATACTTTCTGTATAATTGTCCTCGCTGGTGAATTGGCAGTGCCCTGTTGCTGATGCCTCTCGCTCGTCTTTGAATTCGCGTCAGACTGGAGGCTAAACTTCAAAAAAAAAAATTGGCCAATCGCTTCCCTTAAAACATACTTGTCGGTGGTAATGCATCACCTAAACGGTTCGGATTAGGGTGCACCGCACGCGCTGACAGGTAAAGGAGTAATTAAGCCGGCAGATCATGGGGCGCGTGCACTGACCAGGAATTGATTCTGTGATGCAATGCGGGTTCCGTCACTGGTTTAGTTATTGCGGGTCGACTCCACTTCTGTTCCTATTGCCCGTCATTAATACCATGTGATGGCGCATTTGTCTTCATCAGTGCATTGCACATGCGCTCACTCATGTTTGTGTCTGTCTGTTATATCATTCGACGTCTGGAACACAGGTAGTGCTTAAATGCGTCTGCTCATTCACTACCCAGATAGCACACATACGTCTGCAAGATGTCTGTTAAAGATCACTTGAGCTGGCATCTGCTGTGTACAAACATCTAACAGACGTCAGTAAGATGACAATTTTACATACATTCTAAATCATAAACATCTTAAACACATCTAATAGACATCTATGTGACATCTGATAGAAAACGTCTTATAGACGTATTGCAGATGAGCAAACGCTGTAAAAAATACGTATCCCAGAGTGACATGCAGGGACGTTCAGAAGTAGACGTCTCCGCAGAGTTCATGTGTGCTTAATTCAACGGGTATATATCATATATCTATCTATCTATCTATCTATCTATCTATCTATCTATCTATCTATCTATCTATCTATCTATCTAGATGATCTACCATGGGACATGTTCCCCGTCTATGTGTGGTGTTGTAATCATTACTGATGAGGTTCAGAGCTTGTCGTGATCACAACGACTCCAAGGCTTGTAGGCAAGGCTTTTTGCACTATCCTGATTGTTCACAGCTGTGACTTGTGGGCTGCTGCAGGGTGACTGAGCGGAAGATTGTTTTTTGCACTGTGAAAGAGAGAGGGTGGTGAGAGCCTCTAATTTCAGTGTGCGGTGTGTTCAGAGCAAACGCTCTCTTGTATTTAAACATATCACCACTCTGGCTGCAGTGTTCACATTTGCAGCGAATAAACAGTGAATGCACTATGATCTCCTCATGTTTACAACAATTCACCAAATCCAGAGACAACAGGTGTTTTGCTAAGATATGCCTGCTATATTTCTACCGCTGTCTGTGCATGCATTTGAACATTATAGCCTTATAAGGTGACAGGTGTTGTGCTAAGACTGAAAAATGTGAAATGAAATTACTGCCAAAGCTCGTCTTTAGTGGTGTGTGTGTGTGTGTGTGTGTGTGTGTGTGTGTGTTTAATCTGGCAAAGAGATATGTTGGAGCTGAATAAAACAAATATTATGCTCACCTCACGCAACGCAGGGACGAACCCCAGAAGGCTGCGTCAGAACGATCGGTCATTGAGCCACATAATTCAGCTCTGCTGATTCATACCTGCTTTCTTTGAGCCATTGAATACTTAAAAACACAGATCCCTTTAAACATGTTCGTATCATTGTTACCAATATAGGTAGACTGATGACATCTTTTGTTGCCATCAATCTATCTAGTTACACACTGGATCATATTACGTTTTTATATTATTCTGTGATATTAGTAAGTACATTCAGTATTGTAGTAATACAGCTTGTGACTTTGGTACCACTTTGATTTACTTACAAAGGCACAATTAAAGTTTTGTGGCTTGAAATTTTCAAATGGCATAGTGTAAATGTACATACTACAGGAAATATAATACTGTACTTTCTTGCTTTTTGCACAATTACATTTTTATGCATGTAAATTCAATAAAACAGCAAATATTTAATAGAACAATCAATGATGTGTCAATAAAAATATAAAGAGTAAAATATGAAGTGTGAATAAGTATGGAGGTATAAATTAATGAAGGAATACATACAAAGCATGTCCTACTGCAATCCACTGAAAGCAGAAGACTGATCATGTAATAAAATATTAACCTGAACTAAAACATGTGGGCTCATTTTGTTTGTGCAGCCTACCTCTTTCCAAAAGTCTTATTACAGGTTTATTTATTTAGAATTGCATCAGTATCCGCTACAACCTCAGGGTTACCCTCATTTTTATTTTGGCTTTGGTGTGCAGTGACTCACTGCAGGGACGTCGGGGCATGTTCAGAGACGAGATAACAAACGTCCCAGCCGGGAAAGGAAGATTCAGAAAGTGTGGGGGCGATGCACTTGATGAATGTAGTGAATGTGGTGGATGAGCGCACATCTCGGCGGGCGTTTTCGCGTTACTTCTTCAAAAAAAGACGCTCTCCACTGGAAAGCAACGCAAATGAAGATCTCATGTTGTCGCAGGGCATGGATTTAAGTAAGTACGCATGAATGATGGCCTCCTTTTACCGAACTGCTCGTGGAGATATGTGTTAGCGGCTTTTAAAACTCTCTCACTAAAAAAATATTTTGCGCAGTTATTTTGAAAATGCTTCTAAATTCGAGTTTTGGATCAGGTAATTAATATAAACTAAAAGAAGATCAAATATTTGATAGATTATTTGTAGATTATCTTAAAAACAAATGTAGTTACACACGACTCTAGTTCTGTTACCTCAGCTCTATCCGATCTTAGCTCATCGCTGTTTTCGTTTTGGAATTGGAGACTTCTAGCCATCTGTTAAAAGTTTTATTCTGCCTATATACTGTATATACAAATATATATACATGATATTAAAGTAAATACATTTTATTACACGTTAACCGTTTTGAGTCGCAAGAGGGCACGTGTTGCAATGTGATACTAAATACATGAATGTAGCACCGGTATATTGCCACGGGCAACGGTTACAATCCAAATTATTAGAGGGGGCACGGCCTGGTTGATATTGCAGACTGGTGTTTCTTATCATAATATTTTAATGTATTGTCTTAATTATAAACACATTGGTTTGTAGTGCAAACAGTTTTACCATTTACTGCACTTGTTATTCTACTAGTTGTTTACCTATAGTGGCTAATGAATCTGAAGTCTCCTACATTCACAGAAAATAGCTTACTTGCAAAATAAGGTGGATAGAGTGCAACATTTGGGTTCCAGAAGTAAAAATCCCATATATTTTCTCCATTGGGCGATTGATTTTTAACGATAGTTTGTAAACCTGTACCGACAGGCCTGTAAGCTACAAGTAGGGCTGGGTATCGTTCAAAATTTTTCGAGATCGATACCGATACAGATACCTTGACTTCAATACCGGTTCCTAAACGATACTTTTTTCGATACCAATTTTATGAAATCTATTTGAACAAAAATGAAACTTTGGTTTTATTTTTCAGCTTGTTGATGTTTTATACAAACTCAAAGACTCATCTCCTGATGCCACTGCACAAAGGAACAAAATGTAAACAACACAATAAATCAGTGCAATTGGAGGTGTGGAAGGTTGAATAAAAGCTCAAATAGTCTGAAGTTGTACAAGATGTCTGTTTTGAGCTACATTGCCAATAGTAGTGTTCGTTTTAAAACGCCTAGCTCAGACAGAATCGGATCATTATATTCATTTCCAATGCTTTATGTGTTATGAGCATTAGCAGCAGTTTTTTTTGTTTAGTCGCGTGTCGTTGGACTTCGTGCTTCTCTATGCCATGACGCTTGCTATGACTCAGCGCGTTTAAAATAGATTTAATCTTCATCAACAATCCATAGCCAAAACACACACGGCAAATTGGAAGTTAGTGACAAAAAACTGATGGTGGTTTTAAGTGAGTTTTGAGTAAAGCGGATATAAATCTATTTGTCTTATGAAGGGGTAAATTGGGATTGTTATGGGTGTGGGGGGGCTCTTGGTATCGAGCGGTTATTATATATATATATATGTGGTTGTTTTGTTTTTTGTGCAAATGATTTATTCTGTTCCCACTAATCTCATTAATACTTTCACTTCAAATTCTTACATTTGATCTATAAATCCAATTGACACTGAAAAATACAACTGCATTAAATAATTATTATGAGATTATTTTAAATATTTTTAAATATACAAACAAGAAATTATGGTGGAAATTATACTTTTCAACTAAATTAAAACGCCAGTAGGTGCCAGTAGTGAGCGTTTAATGAGTGATTCATTGAGTCGTTCATTCAAACGATTCGTTCAAACGGCAGATTCATCAGATGTTTATGCGTGGGCTAATGAAACTTTGACTCGACCAATTCGTTCAGAACACTGAATCAATTCAGCAATGAATCGGCTGGTTGCTGTGACATGTGCTGTGTTTCCGCCTAAACTGTAAGTGACTTAATATTATTGTATTTGCTTATTGAACTGTTTATAGAGCTATTAAACAGTCGTAATGGGGAAAACGTTGTGTGATGTTGTCTAACTAACTGTATTTTAAAGATAAAAACTTTCCTTTTTGAATTTTTACCTCAGGATGCTGAGTTTCTTAGTGTTGCGCGTTTTGATTTCTCCTGGAGAGGCTGCGGGAGCCTCGCCTCAGCAGCGCAACATTATACTGTCAATAGATACATTATATACATCAGATATCCACTATTCGCCACTTACTCTAAACGTAATAAAATCAGAAAAATACTTGCGTTTTGGTGTTTACATAGTTATTATTGGTTTCTGATGTTTTAATCATGTTACTTGTCTGGCGGTAATGCCAAGCGGTTAAGTATGGAGCCAGAATCAAGCCCTCAAAAAGATACACATTTGCAAAAAAAAATTCATAAATGCACAGCACAATTTACATTTACAAAATCCGATTCGTAAATTCAAAACACAATTCATAAATACACAAGTAAAAGCATAAATATTTCTCCAAATGCTCACAACAAATGCATCTTACCTAAATAAATTAAAATGTTTACACAAATATGTATATATACATTTCTTGAATTAATTTCCATCACACATTTATGAATAATGGTACATGTATTTATGGATCGTTGAATCTGCATTTGCAAATCATCACACATGCGTGGACTGCTTTGAATTTGTGTGTGATATTTTTGAGACCTTCCTGGCAGGTTAAGATTCATAAATATCTGTTTTTTGGAGGATGTTCCGTTCAGCCAACGCGGTGAGCTTTTAATCCACCAATCAAAAACGCTCTTTACTGAACAGACTCAAGAAGCTCAACGCTGCGCTTGTACTGTGCAGTGTTCCCTGATCGGGTCCTTGATGTAAAGACATTTTAATGGGTACTCTTTTTTTTTTTAGCACGGATTCAATTATACAAAACCCATTATGATTTTTATATAGTGCAGCCCAAAATACAGCTACCTGGTTAGCCTGTAAGTTGGTAAGTTGCACATACCCTGTTTATTCAGATCAATATGTAATGTTATCAAATAGGTATTAAATGTCCAGGTATTTCATTTAATAACAACAATTATGTGTTCTGTTGTTGTTGTTAGTAGTAGGCTATCAGATTCGCAATAACTTTTGATCAGGCATTAAAAACAACTACTACCACCTAAGGGAGATTTCAAACACACACACAGCGGAGAGATTTAGCACGGAGGATGAAAACCACACTCAACGAGTGAGTAAAGTCGTTTTTTTATCTGATGGCATTTTCTTATGATTAAAGATTGTTTTAGTTAATTAAGTGTGCAGTGTTACAAAGTATAGTCCACGCCGCTTCTTTTAATTTATTATTTTCAAAAAAACTTTGGGTGTTTGTAGGAACACTTTAGTAATCACAGGAAGAATGGGTAAAACAACGATTTCGATGCTAAACTATTGCATAATTTTTAAATACGATTTGTAGTCAGTGGGTTCTAAAGTTACCATTGCGACCAGCTACAATCATAAGAAAATGCCATCAGATAAGAAAACGACTTTACTCACTGATTGAGTGTGGTTTTCATCCTCCATGCTAAATCTCTTCGTGTGTGTGTGTGTTCGAAATCTCCCTTAGGTGGTGATAGCTGTTAATACCTGATCAAAAGTTACTGCGAACCTGATACTACTACTAACAACAACAGAACACATTACATAATTGTTGTTATTAAATAAGATTCTGGACATTAAACCTATTTGATAACATTTCCAGATTGAGCAAAATTGGTGTCTGAGACAGCGGTGAACGGTAAGCTGTATTTGTAGGAACAATGATAATATATAATGTGATTTTGTTTGCATCAGTATCCGCGTGTAAAAAAGAATGACACAAGAGGAGTGTTGGGCAGTAACACATTACTTAGTAACGCGTTACTGTTATAGGATTTCATTTTAAGTAACGGAGTAATTTAATGCGTAATATATTTAAAAAATAGTAATTATAGGCTATACTATATCGACCTATACTTACAGACTTCAATTTGGTTAGTGGAGAGTGCGAACATTAACGTTCCATACATCGCAAGACCCTGAATATCTTTATGAACACAACCACAGACAGAACAAACCAGCAGGAAGCAGTACCATCTACTTTCTCCTATTGTTCTAAACACAGATTAAGAACATACAGAAATGATGCCATATCGCCAAGTGCCTCCTCTACACATCTCTCTCCATGAAGGTGACAGCCACACTTTTTATAACAAGGCAGTAAATGAACCAAACCCTCCCGAACTAACTTGAACATAAACACAAATAACATTGCTAACGCAAAAACTCAACCATCTTGCTTAATTAACACATAAATCAACTCTAAACAAATACCCATAATGCACCTGGCTGCTAGCGCTCACGGGGTCATTACAATACCAAACCATGCACGCAGCAGTTGCTTGCTTTAGTTAAAATAACAGTGTTCTGTGAATGTTGATGCTTTAATAACGAATACTTATCGGGAGCGTGTATGCTGGGATTTCATAAATGTAAAGGAGATTAAAGTAACAGTAACTAGTAATGTAACTAATTACTAATTACTTTTGAAATAACGTAATAAAATATAAAGTAACTGCCCAACACTGCCCAGTAAAAGGTCTTACTCAAGGACCCGATCATGGTACACTGCACAGTACAAACGCAGCGTTGAGCTTCTTGAGTCTGTTTAGTAAAGAGCGTTTTGACTTGTGGATTAAAAGCTCACCGCGATTGGCTGAACGGAACATCCTCCAAAAAAAAGATGTTTATGAATCTTAACCTGTCAGGAAGGTCTCAAAAATACTGCACACAAATTCAAAGCAGTCCATGCACGTGTGGCGATTTGCAGATTCAACGATCCATAAATACATTTACCATTATTCATAAATGTGTGATGGAAATTAAATCAAGAAATTTATATATACATATTTGCGTTAACGTTTTAAATGTATTTAGGTAAGATGCAATTGTTGTGAGCATTTGGGGACTATTATGGCTTACTTGTGTATTATGAATTGTGTTGGAATGTACGAATCGGCTTTTGGTAAATGTAATTGTGCATGTGCTTATGAATTGTGTTTTGCAAATGTGTATTTTTTTTTGAGGCATGATATGGCTCCATATTAATGTCGGGCCCTGGAGTCTATGTGCCGGGGCTCAGCCCCTAAACCCTGGTCTTATGTCGCATGATGCTACAGTTTGCATGAATGTTCACGTAACACGCGCTTTCGGTCGTGTAGTATGATCGGACATCTGCATATGATCGGAACTCTACGTAGCTCCTGCGCTACTCTCCATTGGAAATTAATGTCTGTCGCTTGTCGTTTGTCGTAGATAGTGGAAAGCCGGCTTGAAACGCTGTGGAAACGTCAGTATGATGAGGATCGTTTTCATTTAAAAACAAAAGCGCACCAGTGTAAATGTAGCCTTACAACTACGGGGGCTGGGACGCATTCACACTAAAAACTCACGTGTGAGCTACATCTCTGAGTGTCACAGTCGCGGACAGACTGTGCAGACCTATCGGTGTATTAGGCTATAGTAAGATACCACGAGCAGACTGCTCCGTACGTTTTCGCATCGCTCTCGCGGATGTCAAACACTGATCGATCTGCGCCTCACTGACGTTGATGAGATTAACCCCTTAGGTATCGAAATTTGGTACCGGACGACGAGACGTTTTTCAATACTCGATAGTATCGAGGCAATTCGGTCGGTGCCTAAAAAGTATCGAACTCGATACCCAGCCCTAGCTACAAGTACACATTTTTTGAAGTAATTGTGTTTAACAGCAGAATTTCTGGTGAAAAACTACATTACCCATAATTCTGCAGAGAAATGACAAGGCAAACGGCACCAAAGAACCTCCCACTTCAATGAAGCACTGCAAATGATGTAGAGTAACAATTAATTTGGTACAGCATACCAGCATACTTCCCTTACTATTTCTGACATGGGAATACATGGTAGAAGTAGGAAGAGTAATATGCTAGTATGTGGTTCATAGTATCCCTTACCAAAAAGTAGTATACTTCAAGTTTATTTTAGTAAGTATACTTAAGTAAAGTTCAAGCATATTTTTTAAGTATACTTTATGTAGTAAGTATACAAATATCAGTGTATTAGTAGTATACTTATAAGTGTACTATTTAAATTCTCCTTGGGACTAAATTGGCCCACTTACTAGTATATAAAAGTATACTTTTAAGCATACTTTAAGTATAACAATAGTAAACTTTGAGTACACAACTAGTTAACATAAATTATTTTAGCTTGTACTGGAACTATACTAAAAGTGAACTTATAGGTATACTGATAGTTTACTAATTAAATACTTGTAGTAGCATTTTTAGTACACTTTGAAGTATAGTCTCAGTAAACTACTAGTTTAGTAGTTTATACTGCAAGTATACTTGTAAGTTTTCTTTAAGTGAACTTTACATCAAACTTGAAGTATACTACTATGTCCCTATTTAGGTATTAATTTGCATATATTTTGTTACATGAATATCTGAAAATACAAAACACCAAAAGAATGAACAGGGTATCTGCTTGTAAACAAAAACATTTTATTCTAGCTTGTAGCGTCTGGACCACACAAACACACAATATATATTTTGTTAGCTAGATTTAACAAATACTCTGTAACACCCCAGGAAGCCGAACAGGCCCCTGGTTACATGGCAACCCTGACACCCGATACATTTACAACCTCCTGGAATTTAGGTGAAGGAAAATCGCTTCCGTGACCAGTAGGAAAATCCAAAAGGGAAGGACTTTTCTTTGCTAATTAATTAATAGGAAAACCTTTCTTTGAAAGAACACACATGATCCTTCAGGTCATTGGGTATATTATGGTCATCGTGTATTTTGTCTTTGAAATTGTATAATGTTATGCAGGCTTATAATCAAAACACACTCATGTCAGCTTACATATATATAACCCTACCATGTTTAGAATATGAATTCGTATTCGGATGATCTAATTGAGAGTGGATATTGTATGTTTACACCTACGCAACAAATTAGTGTTCTAAGAATCTTTAGTCATTTTAATTTTGAGTTCCATATGCAAATTACCATACTCTCACACAAAGGGTCATAAAACTCACCAGTATTTCCAAACTCCCACTTGGAATTCCGGCATTTCTCATTGGACAAGCCCATCTTGAAAGGCGTGAATCTTTGCAGGCTTTAAAAGGGCCGCACTTCATGGACCCGCCAGCGGTGTTTGTTTTAGTTGAGAGGATAGTGAGAGAAACGGCACCCGGGGAAAACCCTAAAGCTGTGCCAGCTCTCGGCCCCGACCTTTCATTTCACCAGATTCTCTGACTCAAACTGTTTCTTTCTCATCAACCAACTTCAGCATGATCTTGGGCCTTAAGATTGCATCAGAATCTCTTTCAGACAGACAAGACTTGCAAGTATTCAAACTTAGTCTTATTAATTGATACATTAGGTATCAGTTGCACCTTTTTACCAAGGTGTGTTTGAACTAAGAAACGTTTCCATCTGCTGAATATGCAAATGGTTCCATAAATTTCATTCCTTATGTCTCTTTCTGTACTGAAGTTAAGCTAACCCTTCCTATGGTGTGTGTGTGTGTGTGTATGTTAGACCAGTTTATGTGTTTATGTAGGATGTTAGACCAGTTTATGTGTTTATGTAGTATGTTAGACTAGTTTAAGTGTTTATGTAGTTAATAAAACTTAACTTGTATCACACTTGACGTGTTCATAGTTTGCTCATAACCGGAGTCACTAAGCACTGCAAGATTTATGCTACAAGCTTTTGTAGAATTGTACAGTAAGAAAGTTTTTTCCTTTAACCAGGAAATTAACGTTCTAGAATTGACAAGACAGTTGACCCTGAAAGGTCAAGTAAATATCTACAATGGATCTAAAATATTAATAATTAATCATAAATAGTTATGGTTAATTATTCATATTTCCTCATGAGCTGATTCGTTACAAGCTTCATGCATTCTTTTTTTAAAAACTTTAATGTGGATAAGTTTCATAAATAAAAAATAAAGAAATAAACAACATTTGAACAAAAAGCTGAAAAAGACTATGAATTGGATTCAGAATGATAACGTAGATAAAGTCGATCAACACCCCCAAAGCTTGACAGTCATTATTACCTCTTCATTGGTCGACATTTTATTCCATAATGTTATATAGTTTTGATACCGTTTTATGTCTGATGATCGTGTTAGATTACATGTGGAACCATCTGTTGTTTTTTTTTCTTCTTCACTTGTGTTTTTTGGAAATTCTGTACAGAAGATGTGTACTAGCGCCCCCTACAGTATAACAATGAAAACACGGATTCTAGGAACACAATTGTAGCTAAAATATATTTAGACTTTTTCGAAGTATAAGTCAAGTCTGATTGAAAAAAGTGCAGGCACTGTTGCTTATTATAGAAAAAAATATTTGACCACTCAGTGCTGCAACCAATCAGAATCAAGTATTCCAAAGAGCCGTTTCATGTAACTATTGGTTTGTGAATTTTATAATGTAATAATGTAATACATTGTAAAGTGTTACGGAATATTGCACATTTGTGACTTAAAGGCACAATATGTAATTTTTTGCCACTAGAGGGTGCATATTCAAAACAAACAAAAAAACAAAGGCGTAGTTAGATGACGCAGTGACTGAGTGTGGAATCATGGGAGTAGTCGTCTTCATCCCACAGCCGATGCAATCCGATGGGACTCGGACAGAAATCATGTTCATGGATGAGCTAATGTATTAAAGATTTATTAACGTAGTAGAATTAAGCAGGGTGAGGCTGAAAGCCGTCGAAGCGAAAACGAGGCCACTGAACGAGCGCAACACACGGCTCGAAAGCAGCAGAGTTTTTATTATGTCACAGTCGACCGCTCGACCACAGTCCTTCCGGAAAGCAGCGGAAGTAAGCTGCGCTGTTTTATCATACTAGATACATTTAAACGTTCTGTTATAATGCTACTCTGTGCGGTCGTAACCTGTCTAATAAAATGCATAGCATATTAAAGCATCTTTGGTGTTTCCATATTTTCTACAAAATAAAACCGGTAATCGAGGGGCTATGACATAATTTGGCAGGCGACAGCATGACACTATAGACACGGTCCGTGTCGCTAGTTAAAATTGCTTATTTCTCTGGATTTAAACATTCTTCGAAACATTTGGGATAATGTAAGTACACAAGTCAGCAAAATATATAAAACTGCTCTAGTGGTTTTTGGATATTTTAATAAAAAAATCTTACATATTGTGCCTTTAGTGGATCTACCACTGTAATTCATTACTGTACTTCCCAGGGTTACATAATACAGACACACATTTTCTCATTGGACTGGTTGTCTTATAGGAATACTGGTAGTAGTGTTCAGCATGGTTGCCTCTGAACTCTCTCACGTTCACACTAGACCAATCGACTTTGTGTGTGACAGCGAGGCCAGAAGAATGATGAACAAGGTCAAGGACTTACAAGTGGAAATGGTAAGACTGTGAAATCTACTTCAGATGTAAATAGTTATTTTACTTCTAGGTTTTTCCTGTTTCTTTTAAGACCCATTCACACCAAGAATGACAACTTTTCTCGTTGCTGTTATTGTTATAGTTATTGTCCTTGGTGTGAATGGGCCTTTGGGGTGTTTATCTGTGGCCCAATGGTTAAATTCATACCTTACACCATAGTAAATCATGTTACAAGGACAGCTGAGCCATTTCATTTCAAGCCAAGGTTTGAGACAATATTCATCTCTGACTTGGACTGGTGTTTCAATCCAAATGAGCTTATATTTTGTGCTTAAATCATATCCAGATAACCTTCAATTGAATTAGGCTATAAAAGTCTTCCAATCCATTGAATACTTTTTCAAGTCACCACCATATATTAACACCATATATAACTGCAGGAATTAATACCAAGTTACCATTTTAGCGTTAATAGCTCAGCCTCATTAGATGTTTGCATGCGACACTTCACTTGACAGATATCTGTCAGTCTACCTATTTGCATGTTAATTGTCTTGCTTGATTCTCTGTCATCCTCTGTCTTGGTGTCATCCACTATCTCATTGACTTGACTCTGTGTTTGCCTGACTTCTCAGTGTCTACATCTTTGCTTGTCTATCCACCAGTGAGACATTTGATAGGCTGTGCTTTTCACCCCCTTTACAGGGAGTCTGCAGTGCTGTAGATGCTCTGCCGTCTGATATTAAATTACCATGCATCAGAATTCACAAAGCAACCTGGGAGAGAAAATCAGTGAGTCGTTCAATGCAGCCCACTCCCACACATTCCCTCCATTAGATCATCAACCCACTCACGCTGCTCTCGGGCACACACTCTTTGAGACACCTGTGTGTGTGTGTGTGTGTGTTCCAGGTGCATGAGAAGAGGGCTGAGATCCTGCTGTCTTTGGGGACACTTGCGCAGGATGTGCGGTCTGCCAGGACACTCAGCCAAACTGGCTGTGGACTCACTCTGCTGGAGCGCTTGGAGCACAGTATCAACAACTACTTGCATGTAGTAAGACTACTCCACATTGAGGTGAGGACGACCAGTTCAACCTTGTGCTGCAGCTCAGATAGATATTGGCACAGAGACTTATGGTGTGCAGACGGATTGCGAGCCTCTTGAGGAATTCACTCACATAGGAGCTGATATTGACTTGCAGAATGAAGAATGAGGGCATAGGATTGACTACAACATTTGACCTCACAAAATAAAATAAATGTAAAAATATAGTCTACTGTATATGTAATTTTGTAAAAATATCACAAATATTCAACAATCAATTAATCAATAAATCAAAGAAAAAAATTTATAGTAATTCACATGTTATTTTAATTATGACAGTAAATGCAGTAATTGCCAGACTGGAAGCGGTATATATATATATATTAAATATATATATATATAGATATTATATATATATATGTTATCTATATATATATATATATTGCAACATATGAAACAGTAATTTAATTACTAAAAAGACATAATGGGAAATACATTTTATTATTTTACAATAAAAGACATTGTTAATATTATTTTTATTTAATATTAAGACTCGTTTGCAATTGTTGATTCAAAACTAATAGCTTAATAATGTAATTTAATGTAATTTAATTTAATTTTATTTTGTGCAAACTTAATGGTGGCTGTACTTCATGGTACTTAAAAAAAAACATGTATTTGCTAAGTGAACAGGTGACAGCTGTAAAGGGAAAGAAAAAGTGCTTGGAAAACATTTTAGCTTGAAGACGTGAATGGAATTTTTCCCATATTTTGAATGTGGTTGTTGAACCACGCAGTTCTCAATGAAAATATCCTGTCTTCCCGGAATCTTTGTTGATTTGTCACGTCATCTTGGTGGCTTTGAGTCCTGGTGGCCTCAGCCTTCCTTCCCCAGGAAAGAAGGGGAGATATATTTGACCAGTGAGAATGATGGGAACGTGGTGCTCTCTGAAGTGCATTACAGCCATGGCCTGCTGATAAAATATACATACCGCCACTCCTAGATTAAAGCACGTACTGTGGGGAGATGCTGGACTGTAGTTTTGCTTATTTCTGATGAATTTGCGAAACATAATTAAAGAGGTCATATGATGTTGCTAAAAATAACATTATTTTGTGTATTTAATGTAACATAATATGCTGACATGCTTTAATGTTCAAAAAAACACATTATTTTCCACATACTGTACATTATTGTTTCTCCTCTATGCCCCGCATAATTACGGATTATAATGACTTATACTGTCTTTTTACATGTTGCGTTGCATATCGCGCCGCGTAAACATAAAACCATGTCTGCATTTGTGATCAGAGAAATTACAAATAAGCGCTACTCTACACTACTCAAAACTTGCGTTTGAATCATCAGTGGCAAATCCTTTAAATGAAAACGTACTTACAGTCTGTGAGTCAGAACAGCCGGCATTGTAGTCTACTCTCCAGGATCAGGAAACAGTCCTCCATAAAATGTGCTGCCCACATCTGAAATATTTGGGTTGAACTGTTCTTGGACAGTGTTGTAAATACAACTTAACAAATTTCTAGTTGTGTCCATTTTTGGAAGGCCAAACAAAGTAGTTTTGCTTTCACAATTAAACACCCGGCGGCTAGAGTGAGCAGAGGCGGCGGGCTTGAGAACGGCGTGGCCAGCGATTTCGACGAAGGAGCGGGCCGGCGGGCTTGCGGCAACCATATGTGATGACCCCGGGCTGGACTCCGATTCGTCCACGGTGAAAGCCGATCAGGCGATCGACCGCGCGAAGTTGATGTATTTCTCAGCGACCAGCACGGATCAGTTCCAGGCATGACAAAGCAGATATCGTACTCTTTTGGAAGACCAAAAAGTAGTTTCGCTTTCACAACAAAACCCAGCGTCCCACACACGGCGGGCTAGGGCAAAACATACTACAGCGAGAATAAAAGTTACACCTTCTTTCTTTGCGTGAACATTTAGGCGGCGTTATGCAAATCTTCCCACATCGTGACGTTGACATGTGGGGGCGTGTTAGAACGAGTTGTTTTAGGTAGGCGTGGCTGACTCTTAACTTTAAATAAATAATCTCTTTGGATTTGAGACTTTAGTCTTTGCAACTTTACAGATCTTCTTTATGCACCAAGAGCTTGTAACACTTCAAAGAGAAAGGAAAAATTGAAATGGCATCATATGACCCCTTTAACCTACTTCATGTGAGAATCAAAGCTGGTGTTTTCAATGATCTCAGCAATGACCCAGTAATCTTCTCAGTCATTTCTGTCAGTAATAATCCTTTCTGTTCTTCCCTGCTTCAATTTACCATTACTATTTTTAGCTTGAACACCATTTTCCTTATCTGTCCATCTTTGTCTCGTCCAGCAGGGGGAGCAGGTAGGGCTCCAGGCAGAGCTATGTCTGGGTCAACCCTCTAAGGATTTGGGTTTGGTGTTGAAGCACTTTGGGCTTCTGCTAACTGGCAAGCTGGAGTGGCTCATTGCAGATATGGCAAAGGGGTGCTAGACTGAAAAACTGACTTCTAATCTCGGCTTTTCTTCAACCTTGTATAATGGGACCAGACAGGCCCAATCAATTTTAACAATAGTCCACCTTCAAGACAATAGAGGGCCATGCACTTTGCTGGAGATCAGAGACTTACATAGGAGAAAGTACATGATGCATAAACGGCAACTCTGTGCCATCTACTGGATCATAGCTGAACTGACTCACCTGTTGAGATGCACCCACTGAACTTTTAAAAGAGACAAACTGTTCTGAACTGAAATGAGTTTCTGGTGAGTGCGTAATGTTATTTTATATCACAGATTATATTTATTTATTTTATAGCCTGCCTGAAGGTTGAATTGACTCTACATGGTGCACATGGAAGATAACTGTGACAGAATGTGTGACAGTGCGGAGGTTGTGCAGTGTACACACAGGAAAGGTCAATGCATCAGTGACACAAATGTGAAAATATTTAAGAAAATATTTAAATTCTCTTTTTAATATACCTTGTCCTGCTCTGTTGTAATGTTACCAAGTTTTGTAAAATGTATCATTTGTAAGTCTTTTTTTAAATGTATATATCTAAATATTTAAATATATTTTCATTTAATTTGTTGTTTGGATTATAGTGTTTTCATCTAAACACTAACCTCAGAATTCACCTTTACTTCTACTTTGAAATGTATATGTCCTTAACGAATGCACTGTGCAGCAAATTTTACTGTAGTGGATTTAATTGTGGAAGACAATATACAATACCATTCAAAGGTCTGTGGTCAGAAATATAAATAAATACTTTTAGGTTAGTTTAAGGTCACATTAAATTGATCAAACGTGGCAGTAAAGGCATTTATAATGTTAAAAAAGATTTATATTTCAAAAAAAGAAAAACTGGCATCACATTTTTCACAAAAATATTAAGCAACTGTTTTCAGCATATTAGCATAGCTAGACCAAGGATTTTTGAATTATTTTATGAAGGATCAAGTGACACTGAAGACTAGAATAACGGCTGCTGAAAATCACAGGAACAAATCCAATTTTTAAATATATTAAATAGAACATAGTTATTTTAAATTGTAACAATCTGTCAATATTACTGTTTTTACTGTATGTTTGATACATTTTTGACTGTATTTTTGAACAAATTTGACAAAAAACAAAACAAAAACACCAACTGAATCAGAGAGTCGTGGGGGAAAATCTCATTATCTGGACAGTGGCAGCCCACAAATAAAGAGAAGAAAAACAAATCTCAGCATTGTTTGAATGTTTTGCCTTTATTTAAGATAGTATAGGGATCAAGTTCTGCTTTTGCTAATTTTGCTGGATGTGCACTTAGCACTCCTGGCCAGGTTAAAATGGTTCAGGAGATGACAATGACCTAGTTTATTCTTCCAGATGGGTACTTTTTTATTATATTATTCCATGGGATCTCAAATGATGTTCAAGAGAAATTTAAAGTGAAGACCTTAATGTGTAATTTACAAATTACGTAACAAGTCTCAAACATAAAATGAGCATGTAGAGAGAACCATCAACGGGAGAAATGGTGATTGATTTACCGTTCAGAGCTGACAGATATATACAATCTAAGAAAATTTAATTCAAGTTTATTTGTTTAGCGCTTTTCACGATACAAATCGTTGCAAAGCAACTTTACAGCAAATTAAGTTTCTACAATATTTAGTGGTAGTTTATCAGTGGTGACTGTCAGTTAATGTACATATGGCTGAAATATATGGAAAAATCAATTAAAGATGTAATAAAACAGACGATGAACACTATTAACAGCAATTATTATATGATGCAATCAAACTTATAGCAAAATGTGGTAGTTATGTATGTTGTTTCAGGGTTGGCATCATCTGAGGTCCTCTTGAGTGTTTGGCATCATCTCTTCTCATGTGTTCTTGATCCAGACTGAAGCTTGTGTAAATCCTAGCTACATCCCGTGGCAAAAAACAGAGAAACAAATAGACATAATTAGCGTAGTGCTGGTCCAACCAAGCAAAATGTATTTGTATTTGTTTAACCCAAACTAAAGGATAATAATGTGCATTTGATCAGATATAAATAGCAGTACAAGATTATGAGATGCATTATTGTATGCCCAAAGTGCTTGGCCAAAGAGATGTGTCTTTAATCTAGATTTAAACAGAGAGAGTGTGAACCCCGAACGTTATCAGGAAGGCTATTCCAGAGTTTGGGAGCCAAATGCGAAAATAAAGGTACAACAACTGTCACTGGGGCGGTACCTTTTCTAAAGGTACATATTTGTACCTAAAGGGTCCATTGTACGTAAAGTTACATCTTAGACCTAATAAGGTACAAAGGTGTACCTTTTGAAAAGGCACTGCCCCAGTGACAGCTGTTGTACCTTTATTTCTGAGAGTGTAGGAACCTTGAATACGAATATAGAATCTGCTAAACAACTTGTGTGTTTTCTTTGGTGATTTAATGAGACCCTTTTTAAATCAGATTTTTGACTTTGGGGACCAAATCACCAATCAATCTATTAGACCATGTATGAGATGAATAATTATGCAAGTTAATAAACACCTATTGATGTACTGTATAGCAGCAAAATGTCTGCAAAATATACAGTGACCTTTACTAATTCTGGATTCTGGAAGTCTACACAAAATAATTAAAAACCTGCAAGACTTTAGCTGTGTACTGTCATTGCTGTTTTCATATTTATTAATGTTTGTTCATATAACGCAGGTAAGTTTTTTGTCATCCGAACCTAAAATATTCACTTGAAGTCCCCCTGAGATTTTGAATTATGTCGTAAATCATATGTAAATCATTTTAATTATGATTTAAAAACACATTGTTCGGTTAATGGTCACATTGACATGCAGGTAAAAAGTTTTAAAATAAAAAGTTTTTATTTTTATTTTTTTTATTTCATTATTAGCTTTTTAATTTAATTATAAACTTTTTAACTTGGAAACCCCCAGCAGTTCTTTCCTTGACCCCAGTTTAGGAAACCCCAATGTATTGTTTAGTGAACTTCACCTATTGACAGCCAGTGTTTGGGGTAACTCATTACAAGTAATGCGAAGTTACGTAATCAGATTACTTTTTTTCAAGTAATTAGTAAAGTAACGCATTACTTTTTTATTTACAAGAGAATATATGAGTTACTTTTTCAAATAAATAATGCAAGTTACTTTTTTTTCCAATTTATTAACTGACAGCTCTCCTGTCCCCATATTGAGAGAAATCAGAAGATGCTACTGTAGATCTAAAATAAATATGAATATGCATTATTTCATCTCACTCACAAAAAAAAAAACCACAGATTCAGTATTCCTCAAAATGAAAAAAAAAAATGCAACTCAGAATATGACGCAAACCTGAAATAATTAAATGTTAAACAACACAAAAATCCTTTATGTATTTAATGAAATTTTTTGTTTTCCATTCTATTAACCAATGGCTTTGCTTCTGACCTTCGATGATCCAGTTCAACCATACTAATAAGCAAAAATTACTCTAGACAAACATTTGTGTGTCTTTGTTTATTGCTGAAGTGTGTTGAAATTTCTTCTTCTGCATTCTACTGTACGGACGTAAAATTTACTTTCCCTTCAGCCTGAGGATTATTAATTTCACTTTTGGTGTGAAAAGGCTTTTATTATTGCAAAAAAATATAACTTTTTTTATTTTAAAATCAAACAAGCAAGCCTTGTCCAGATTTAAAAAGTAACACAAAATTAATGTAATGCATTATTTTCCATAAAAAGTTACTAAGTAACGTGATTAGTTACTTTTTTTGGAGTAACGCAATATTGTAATGCATTACCTTTAAAAGTAACTTTCCCCAACACTGTTGACAACAGATAATGAAATCTATTTTATATGGTAAACAACAATCAAATCTACTCTATGTGATAAACGAGTTCAAAAGTAATATAAAAGTAGTCTGAATACATTTCCTAATATGTGTAATCCGATAGGTTACATTATCTAAACATATTATAAATATTTTGAAGGTTTTATCTGTCCTCATAGGGCCAGCAAAATTAGGTCCATGTAACATTACCCTGTACATCTATGTGCTGAACATGTTATTGTAGTGACGTTTCTGATTAATACCATCTCTGCATCTGTCAGTGTTGTGTTCATGCTGCTTTTCCTTCTGCTCATCCTCTTCTTCTGTCCCACTAACAGCTGGGGCTACATCTCTGGCTTTTTTCACAGAATATATATACAGTGGGGAAAAACAGTATTTAGTCAGCCACCCATTGTGCAAGTTCTCCCACTTAAAAAAAATGAGAGAGGCCTGTAATTTTCAACAAAGGTATACCTCAACTATGAGAGAAAAAATGAGAAAAAAAAAATCCAAAAAATCACATTGTAGGATTTTTAAAGAATGATGCAAATTAGTGGAAAATAGTATTTGGCAATAACAAAAAATTTATCTCAATCCTTTGGTATATACCCTTGCGTTGGCAAAATGACAAAGGTCCAAACGTTTTTGTGAAGTCTCACAAGGTTTTCACACACTGTTGCTGGTATGTTGGCCCATTCCTCCATGCAGATCTCCTCTAGGGCAGTAATGTTTTGGGGCTGTCGCTGGACAACACGGATTTTCAACTCCCTCCAAGATTTTCTATGGGGTTGCAGATCTGGAGACTGGCTAGGCCACTCCAGGACCTTGAAATGCTTCTTACGAAGCCAATCCTTCGTTGCCCGGGCGGTGTGTTTGGGATCATTGTCATGTTGAAAGACCCAGCCACATTTCATCTTCAATGCCCTTGCTGATGGAAGGAGGTTTTCACTCAAAAATCTCAGGATACATGGCCCCATTCATTCTTTCGTTTATACGGATCAGTTGTTCTGGTCCCTTTGCAGAAAAACAGCCCAAAGCATGATGTTTCCACCCCCATGCTTCACAGTAGGTATGGTGTTCTTTGGCTGCAACTCAGCATTCTTTCTCCTCAAAACACGACAAGTTGAGTTTTTACCAAAAAAAGTTATATTTTGGTTTCATCTGACCATATGACATTCTCCAATCCTCTTTGGAATCATCCAAATGCTCTCTAGCAAACTTCAGATTGGCCTGGACATGTACTGGCTTAAGCATGGGGACACGTCTGGCACTGCAGGATTGAGTCCCTGGCGGCGCAGTGTGTTACTGATGGAAGCCTTTGTTACTTTGGTCCCAGCTCTATGCAGGTCATTCACTAGGTCCCCCCGAGTGGTTCTGGGATTTTTGCTCACAGTTATTGTGATCATTTTGACCCCACGGGGTGAGATCTTGCGTGGAGCCAGATCGAGGGAGATTATCAGTGGTATTATATGTCTTCCATTTTCTAATAATTGCACCCACAGTTGATTTCTTCACACCAAGCTGCTTACCTATTGCAGATCCAGTCTTCCCAGCCTGGTGCAGGTCTACAGTTTTGTTTCTGGTGTTCTTTGACAGCTTTTTGGTCTTGGCCATGGTGGAGTTTGGGGGGTGACTGTTTGAGGTTGTGGACAGGTGTCTTTAATACTGATAACGAGTTCAAACAGATGCCATTAATACAGGTAACGAGTGGAGGACAGAGGAGCCTCTTAAAGAAGTTGTTACAGGTCTGTGAGAGCCAGAAATCTTGCTTGTTTGTAGGTGACCAAATACTTATTTTACCGAGGAATTTACCAATTAATCTTTAAAAAATCCTACATGGATTTGCTTTTTCATTTTTGCTCTCATAGTTGAGGTATACCTATGATGAAAATTACAGGCCTCTCTCATCTTTTTAAGTGGGAGAACTTGCACAATTGGTGGCTGACTAAATACTTTTTTGCCCCACTGTAGGCATTTACCCCCTCCAAACAGTTAAGTAGAATGCGCCGAACTAAGAACTCTTGAAAGCCTGCTTATATGAAAGCAAACTTTGTTTTCTTGCATTCATTTTTATTAGTTGAAAGGGAACTGATATAACATGCAGTTTAATAGCATTTTAATTTCTGTCGTCATTTTGGGATTTTCTAATGTAGACATTCTGCTATCAAATTCTCCACTATGAGACCAATTGTTTAGTTATATAGTAGTATTATAGTAGTATAGTTAAATAGTTTAATATTGAATGTCTTGTGAATCTCAGTTGATTCACTCTTGGCATCCAATTCTTTATTTCTGGTATTAATAATACAACCCATCTCTATGCCAACTTTCTGGATACCACAAGTGTCTTGAATAAGCCTGTATGTCACTCACACCTTCCACTTCTACTAATTACAGAGGTTTAATCTAAACAAGTTAAAAAGTTTATTTATTTGCTTATTTAGTTGCAGGATATTCAGTATGTTCAGTAAGGCCCTAGGGTGACCAGACGTCCCTGTTTTCCGAGGACAGTCCCGGTTTTTGGTGCAATGTCAGAGCAGAGCGCTATTATCATCAATTATCAAAATAGACACCGTTACTGGTTTCAAGGTAGTCACATACTAAAACAAAGTAATACTGTTTGTGTGCACTTTAAGGAAAGTCGAAAGTGGGGAAGTCATGGCCTAATGGTTAGAGAGTCGGACTCGTAACCCAAAAGGTTGCGGGTTTGAGTCTCGTACCGACAGGGATGTGGGGTTGTGGGCGTCTCGCCCGGCAGGGATTGTAGGTGGGGGGAGTGAATGTACAGCGCTCTCTCCCACCTTCAATACCACGACTGAGGTGCCCTTGAGCAAGGCACCGAACCCTCAACTGCTCCTTGGGCGCCGCAGCATAAAGGGCGACCACTGCCAAGTGTCGTTGTTCACGGGTGTGGGGGCACTGCTGTGATTTGTGTTGCCATTAGGATGGGATAAATGCAGAGCACTAATTCCTAGTATGGGTCACCATACTTGGCCACATGTCACGTCACACTTTATAACAAGGCATGATAAGGTTGTGGGATTGTTTTAACACGAACCATTCCTTAAATTCTGCCGTCTACTCCAATATGATCTATAAAAAAATAATAAACTAAACAATTACATTTGCAGAAAGCACATACTTTGGGGTCAAAATGAGCCTAAAAGGCAAAAAAATAGGCCTGATAGGGATAGTAAGATCCATTTCCATAAACTATTAAAACCCTAACTTGGATAAAAATAGTTGTAATACTAAATACTACAGTTTTTTGAAAGATTTGTAAATGTTAGTCAGAAAAATGTTGTTAAATAATATTGTTAAGACAGTTTTATCATAGTTCTCATCATTTGGGTTCTAGTTTAATGCTTTTTGTAAAGTCATAATTTTGTTATAGTCCTATTTTGATCTGTTTACTATTTGCAATAGTTACTATTGCGGGGCACAAAGTAACACTTTTTGACTTTCTCAGTTTGTGTAAATCCACATGAGGTTCAGAATATAATTTTTTTATCCACAATAATTTTACACTCGTCTAGTACAAATATGTCACTTTGTTTCATAATTAAAGTGTATACGTTTTTCTTTATTTACCCTCAAAAAATGGAAGTGAAATGTGACAACGTGCCCCATAGGTGGGGTACATTGTAACAACTGAGGGGCACATTGTAACATGACCATAAAACAGCTTAAAATGTTATCTGATCGAATTTAAAAAATATATAAAAATAAAGACAAACTAAAATATGTTGTTAATAAAATAAAATAATTATTTTTTTCATTAAAAAAATAATGGCGTTTTTTTTGTTTAGAATAAAAGGGGGTCATATGATGTTGCTAAAAGAAACATTATTTTGTGTATTTGGTGTAAATGAAATGTGTTTATGCGGTTGGATTGGCCAGCTATCCAGAGCTTTGTGATTGGCGAATACCTCAAGCGTGTGACGGAAAATGTTACGCCCCTTACCATACTTTGATGCCGTGTCCCGGCACGACGAGACAAAAACATTAAAAGCCATTATAAACTAGAGTGTTGTAAATACAACTTAACCACCGATTTCTAGGTGGTCCTCGTTTGGAAGGCCAAACAAAGTAGTTTGCTTTCACAACAAAACACGGGGGGTTGAGTGAGCGGCGGAAGGCGGGCTTGCGGCAACACAAGTGACGACCCAGGCGACTAGCTTCGTACCACACGGTGAAAGCCGATACCCGGCGCTCCACCCTTCCCCCCCCCCTCCTCCCACCAGCGCGAAGTTGATGTATTTCCTCAGCGACTGTTAGAAAACACTCTCTGTCTTTAGAATGGTTCCAGATATGCCTCACCCCTCCTTTTCTTCTCTCCTTCTCTCACTCGTTCCCTATACAGCATTCTCTCTCTGAATCCCCCCTCCTGTATCCTTTTCTCTCTCTTGTATTATGTTTTAAATATCTCTTACTCATATTCGAGGTATGCATGCGCACATGTATACATTAGTTTTTCTTGGTTTAAATGCCCAAATAAGGAGATGAATGCTAGGACTACAAGGGTAAAGGAGTTTGTGAGGGACTCTGAAGACAGTTCAGCATTCTTCGCATAAGTCTATTCCTAATATGTCCATGTTTTCTGTACATGTGGCCATTTTATATAAACACATGTTCTTGGCCAAAGATCCTATATGTGTATGTTATTCATATCCTCATTGGTTAAGAGGGTGAAACTCCCCTCGACATATGCCTATATAATATCTTTATACCTATGAATAAATTGAAGTATTGAGAATACATTTGAATGTGTGTTTTCTTACTTCCCGGCCGTATTTACACTTTAAGGAGACTGAGAAGATTTCACGGTGGCAAAGAGATATCGAGGGACCAATTGTTATTTTTATTAACAGCGACCAGCACGGATCAGCTCTAGGTATGACGAAGCGGATATCATCCTCTTTTTTTTTTGAAGGCCAAACAAAGTAGTTTCGCTTCACAACGAAACACACAGCACCTTCACGAAGGGTGGCCCTTTTTTCTACTGCAACAACAATACTACAGCGAGAATAAAGGTTACGCCTTTTTTCTTTGCGTGAACATTTTGGCGGCTTTATGCAAATCTTCCCACAGAGCGACGTTGGTATGTTGGGGCGTGTTAGAACGAGGCGTTTTTAGGTAGGTGTGGCTGACTCTTAACTTTTATAAGAATATCTCTTTGGATGTGAGACTTTAGTCTTTGCAACTTTACAAAACTTCTTCATGCACAAAGAGCTTGTAACACTCCAAAAAGAAAAAAATTGAAATCGCATCATATGACACCTTTAAAAATACACGGATTTGGAGTTTGACATGAACACATTGCAATCATGCTTGGGATGGCCCATATAAACGAGCAAAAATGCTTTACATGTTTTGAAATAATAGTTTCTAAACATTAAACATTGACTGTCAGTCTTTATTCACCTGTTTCTTGTTGTTTCTCATAAAAACTCATTAAAGTAAATAGTGTAAATTACATCGCTAATGTCATAGAATAGCACATTGTAATGCAGTGTTACAACGTGCCCCATCTGCGCAAGTGGAGTTTAAAACCAGTTGCTGTCTTCTGCTAGTTAGCGAAGCATTTAAAAAAAAGATAATCTATAATCTAAACTAAACTGATAAATAACAGATTGGCGATAATAGCAGATTTGTCTCATTTGAAATAATTAATAAAAACAGAGATGAAAAATGTACTTAAGCCAGAATTTTACTATGGTAAAATGTTCATTGATATCTTCAAAAGATTTTTGAATTTTGGCACACAGTTTTTTCTATATAATGTTGATATGGTAACTAATAAATACTGTAAATTTTGTTATGCTAGCATGTGTGGAAAATATTCAAACCATGTGTGTTACAACTAACCCCGCGCTCCCCTACTCCATAACGAAACACATTAGGCTAATGTTTTTAGGCTAAAGTTGAAAAAAGATTAAAAGAGGAACAAATACAGAGAGACTGTGTATAAATATATAAATGCTTGTTTACCTGACAAAAAAGATCATGCAGCACGCAGCTTATCGGAATGAACACTTGGTGTCGCACTTTAAACAGAGTGAGGCTGTGGAAACTAAACGACTGTTAATAGCTCATGAATATGAATCGTTTTATGTTGCCGTTGCCTGGTAACCTTTCTGGAGCGTCCAATCGCTTAATCTAATTAATATCAATGAGTCAAGTCTTCCACAGCACAGTAGGTTAAGGCTACGGATTTCTGTTCCACAGAGATACAATCTTTTTCTCGTGACATTGCTGTCACGTATTTGTATTTATTATTTATTTACTTTCACTTTTGTAAGCAAATTACGCTGTTGCTAATAAACCCTGCCTTTCAGACTAGTTTGTGCCATCCTTTCTATTCATTAAGCTTAAGACATCTTGAAAATGTTTATATTCAGATTTATATTAACATCGATTTTAGAACTAAATATTCGAGCCTACATATTGATAAACAGGAACGCTTTTGAACAAGCAATTGGTGGTGCGATTCCTCTATATCTTTTTCAAATTCATTCAGGAATTTAATGCGGCTCTGAAAGTTTAATATAATATAAAGTGGACAGTGGACAAATGAAAACATACAATGACAGTGCAACATTAGGAAATTAATTCAGAATTTTAATTATAACTACAAAGACACTTTTACATGTTTGCAGCAACCTCTTCTTAAATGTATATTAAAATGTACGAAACTGAAATCTCGAATCAAATAAATGTGTCCTTAAATACTCGATCTGTCCAGTTGCTCAAGATCTGTAACAAGATCTGTTTATTTCTTAAATGTCAAATGTCAATGTGGATCCGATCTCTAAAGACGATACCCTGTTGCATTGACATGACGTCACTGGGACTCGGGTGCCGCCCCGCGTTTCTCCTCTGGATCCAGAGGCACGGCGGTGTCACCCGCTGTGAGACGCTTACCACACAAGGTTACGAAACAGACGCCATCTTGGCTCAAATGGAAGTCGCAAGCGTGGGAGTCTCACGCCACTTCAGCGTAGCTTGAGCCAAAATGTCCCACCGTTGCTGCAGTTCGTAGTAACCTTCTCCACTAAACCTTTGGGGGAGGGATATACGGGAGCTGTCGCACAAACTACTTCTTCCTTCACTTCTGTGGAACACTAGAAAATGGCCTAGCTGTGCGTGGAGATATCCTGCAGAAGTCGAAGACATTGTCTCTTGCTTGTTTGATACGAAGTATGTTGGATTTTACGCTGAGAGTTTCATGGCTGAATCGTGCGTGAAGATGAAGATGAAGATGGGGATTCCACCGGTGAGTAAACGATTAACCTGTTATTCGCTTATCACATCTCTGATGTGCTTACTATAGAAGCCTAATGAATGCAGCATTTTATACTACGTTACTTGGATCATTTGCGAGCTGCAAACTAATGTGTATTTCTTGCTAAAGATGAATTTAGCCTCAGGCGTTTGTATTTTATGTCTTCTGTTTTGTGAAGCGTGTTAAAATAGCTGGTAATTATGTTAGTAAACACATGTAGTGAAGCACAAAGTTAATAACGAGCGGTTTTTTTGACAGGCTAATGTTAACGTTAACGTTAGTTAGCTAACGGTAACCGTCTTTGGAAATACGAATGTATATATATGAATCAAAATTTCTAAAGCCTTCTAATGTACAATATGTTGGAAAGTATTTTTTTTAAATAAAGTGGTAACTTTTTGCAATCAACCACATGTTTGTGAATGTTTTGGAAGGCAATTAGGAATATGGTTTGCAAAGACCAGCAATCAAAAAAACGTATGATCATACTGTTGCTTAAACCAGGTGTGCCCAAACTCGGTCCTGGAGGGCCAATGTCCTGCAGAGTTCAGCTCCAACCCCAATTAAACCCACCCATGAACCAGATAATCAAGCTCTTACTAGGCATAGAAACTTCCAGTCTGTTGTGTTGAGGCAAGTTGGAGCTAAACTCGGCAGGACACCGGGCCCTCCAGGCCGAGTTTGGGCCAACCCCCGGGCTGAAAACCTATGATCTAACTTTGCTATACGAGGTTTTTGACCTTTTTTTTGTGGTAGGTTGAAAATAATAGTCATCAAAGGGTTTGGTACCTGGTTTTGTCAGAGTGAAACAACACTGCACATGCAGAAGTCAAAATTACTCATTCAGCTTTCTAATGTGTGGGGACCGAATCCACAATTGTTTTGAGATCAGAGGTGTTGTTTGGAAATGATGAAGTGGAAGAATTTTGAAATCCAGTGAACCGCAGTGGACAGGTTGACAAGATTCCGTTACTTCCAGAAACAGCTAGGGGCCCTTGCAGTCGTACCCCGGCACGAGACGATATCTGAGCTACGTCTAATGTTTTCTCTTTTAAATGGACACTGACACAGGAAAAAGGCTTAGTTTTCCGATGCCTTTTATTCTCTTTCTTAGGAGGAGTAGCGAAAGTAAAATCGTGTGAATAGAAGATGTTTGCTGTGATGTGAGGATTTGTGAGAGACACTATGTAGACATGAAAGCCTAGTTGTTGCCAAGATTTTGGAGATGTTATTATTTCTGGAATTTTATGCGCAGTAGTTTGGGTGACTTTTAGGGTTGGGGGAAATTGACACAGTAGGTCTTTAAGTTTTTCAGGTGGTAGCAAGAAAAGGTGACGCGAACCCATCTGACGCAAAAGGTGCGGATGTTGCATGCAAACTGAGGCATTTCCCGGTAACAGTCGATAAAACCGGCGCACATGTGCGCAGAAAATATGCTTTGCAAAATGTAACAATAAAAACATGGGCGGGACGGTACCTTGATAAAAAATGCACTACGTTGCAAAATATCAACATGCTAGGGACCAAGAAAAGGGTCAAGGTCCAAAGTTATATGAGTTTCATTTAATGAAGGTTAATTAAATGTAGGCGGGTGAGAAAGTGTTACTGGGATTTCAGGGGAGTTGCCGATATGAGAAGCGTAAACGGGCATAGGGCATGTTGGTTAATATATGTTAACCTAAGAGGCCTTAGGTGTTATATTTGAATGGGGATTCTAAGACCTATAAATGTCCAGAGTTCGATCAAACACTTCGCTGAAAAAAACCTGTGAAAGCCAAATCGTCTACATGCCTTTTGTATTCTGGATGATAGTTACTACTTTTTTTTAGCAAGTAAAGTTAAAAAAGCCTTTTTTCGTATGATTCTAACAAAAAAATCCTTCTTCAGGTTGTTGGATGAATTGTTCTTTTTGCTGTGAAAGCTGTTATGATTTATAAAAAGTAAAATTTTAAAAGGCATGTCTTTAAATGCTATTACTCTTTTTTAAGATGGAAAAATTACGGACTGAAGCAAAAATCTGGTTGGCCTAATTGCCATAAAATAATTTCTTATGTATAAACAGGATGGAAACAGGCTTTGGAGGAATTGGCTTATTTTGGACATCTCTTAAAGGGAATAGTTAACCCCAAAAAACTGAAAATTCTGTCATTATTTAATCACCCTCAAGTCATTCCAAACCTGTAAGACCTTCGTTCATATTCGGAACACAAATTAAGATATTTTTGATTAATTCTGAGAGCTCTATGACAATTCCATAGACAGCAAAGGGTACTACCACGAGCAAAGTCACCCCAGGCCGAATTGAGTAAAAACAGCTGTTATTCAAAAACAGGCAGATATAGGGCCATTTCTAAAATATGGCAGAGCAGGCAGTGAAACTCGAATTATGGGAGGGCCACCATAAACGTACACAGTACAATATAAGGTAATGGCCGATGTTTCATGTTTACATGGGGCACTCCCCCCAGGGGACCGTTCTTTGTAGTCGCTACACTCAGTTTAGCGGATTGGATGTTACGATGTGGCATGATCTTGGACTTGTTGGTTCTTCGAAGCTCATCCCGGGAGTTGATGGTCATAGCAAAAAACAGGTCCCTAAGCTGTTTAACTGCTTAATGTCATGGTAAAAAAAAGGCTGAGATTGCATCTTTTTAAGCAGAACTCATACTTAAATTCTGTCCGCTACCACCGCTACTTTATAACAAGAGTACCCTACTAATCCAGGGAAATAATCATTTAAAAATTAATTTAAAAATAATATAATTTAAAGATAATGAATAAATTGTTAGTCTTAATTTATAGAGACACCCAGCCAGTTTTACTCATGGAAAGATTTTATTCGTCATAAAACTATTACTTCTTATTATATTCGAGTCTACACGCATGCTATACTAGATAATGTCGAGCGTGCATTAATTTGAGTTGTGACAGTATGAGGGGAGTGGCATTGATGGAGCGGCAGGGAGATGGCAGATAACGTGATCTGGCCCGTAAAAGAAACTTTACATTAATGTTGTCAGTACAAATCTGGTTCATATAAAATTAAAAATGAATTGCTCAATTAATACATTGGAATTAAAAAATGTTAAAGCCGGAAAAAAAATATTAGGAAAATCGTGAATATATACAATTAATTGGGGCATCATGTAAAAAATTTAACAAAATAACACACAAAGTTTGACATTTTTCATTTTATTCTATTTACATGTTAGGAAGTTTTTCGCGTGGGTCTGGTTTCCTGATAAATCCAAAAAATTGTCAAAGTTTTTTAGTTTCCAGGTGGCTTTTTTAATTATTATGATGTCTCGTGCTGGTCTGCCGGCCAGCCAATCGCTGCATTGCTGTCGGGGTTTCGTTGGATCGAGACAGAGCCCTGTTAAACCCAACCCATGAAACGGGTAATTTATTCAGATAACTCAATCCAGCCATTACTAAATCATCACAACAGGTGCATCGAAGAAACGAAGTTAGCCAAGAGTCATGATTTAGCGCGTGGGCTAGCTCTTTGGATTGACATTTCACTATCGGAATTGTAATAAGTGGACGTCGAAGACCGGGGCCCCCCAGGTTACAAACCTTCTGATTGTTTAACATCTTGTGTAAGCCCTTAAATAAGAATTGGACTCTTTTTAATTAAATTTCTATTGTAATGGACTCATTACTAATGGTATTAACAAAAGCATCCTTTAATGCTGTTGAGGTTATCATTGCACAACTGGAACACACTTTCTCATTTAAAAAAAAAACATAAAAAATTAGAAGAGTTCTAAAATAAGTGCGCTGTCTCCACTGTAGTCGAAAGCAAACCCCAACGAAGCCTAGTCATGAACCAGATCCCGTTGCAATGGTGCGCACAGACATTCAGCAAAAAAAGGCAAAAAACTTTTAGTAGGGGTCGCTTCGCCCGCCCGCCGATGTGTTTTTCAGGGGGCGATGTACCGATTAATACCGTTTCAAGTAGACCGAGAAAACCGATATTATATGGGTCTGGTTTGTAAAAAATGAAAATAATTCAAAATTAAGAATAAACACGGAGAATGCCTTTCCTGGTGTTGAGTGCGTTGGGTAGTACTCCAACTGCACTCTTACTTTCTTGTCTCCTCTGTGAAATCCATCTACAATAAGATAATATTAAGAGAGGTAAAAGTGGCCCCTGTAGATCATGATGAAAGATTATGACATTCTGTAATACAAGCCAAACCGCTTGGGGGAAATGTAGAATTTGGCTTCAAAATTACATGGTTAGAAATGTAGGTGTAAAGGGGGCGGACCGATTATACGGCGACGCTATTAAAGCATCGTCATGGATTATCGGATCGGTCATTTTCAAAACCGATTCGCAAATAAAATAATTTTGAAACGCACTATTTGGCTCTGATGCAGCCTGTCAGAACTCACCACTCTGTGGCCTAAAGCAATCACCGCCCATCTGATTTGTTGGGAGTCATGAGTCAGACCAATCATTGCGGAATTCACTCTCACTCCGAAAGCTCTTGCTAATTGGAGCTGCTTCAGTGATCACGCATCAGGTGTCTCTCCAAAGGTATAAGGCTGCAGCAGACGGTGCTTAATTTGCATAAAATCACAATAAACTTAATGTTTAACACTGAAGTTGCAAATATACCACCTCAATATTATATATAATGTCTGCGATGCAGAAAAAGTGGAACCGGGCTATTAAACGGAATCCAGTAAAAATGGGAATTTACGTAGGACAGGAATGGCCCGGGGAATTGTTCAATAGTTTGGATAATTGGAATTAATCAAAAGTAGGTCAGTGCACTTAGTCGCAATATGGATTAGTATTTGTAAATATTAAGCCGCAAAAATACTGTTTAAATATTAATCCTGCATGTTCTGCTTGTTTCTGTGTATGTAAATGGCACAGACGCGGGGTTTTGTTTTCTACACGTACAAAGTGTGCGATGCTCGCGGTGATTTCAGCTTCTGTCATATCACTACATGAGGACATAAATACATGAACAAAATCTCCAGAACTGCTCTGACTCCCTCCGAGAGTCACTTCATGATCATTTGACAGTTTCATTTGGGTTAAAACTAAACGGCAGTGTTTCCCAACTTGTGGCGGCATATTTATGCAAATTCATTCTCTGCCAGCAGGCGGCGCTGTTGCATCTGCTTACACTTTATGCCTGTGGCCGTTTTATTAAGCTAATTTTATTTTTTAATTTCGATTTTGGCTTCTAAGGATTAAACAAAAGAAGACATGAGGTAAAGCTATTAAAAAGTAGTTGCGTTTCGTATTGCGCAACTTCTTTCCCTTCACAACGGCGGTGCGCATTCGTTCCTCCCTAAAACACAAACTTAACGTCAGAATCAGCTCAACCGGTGATTGTTGTAAGATGTGCTTTACTATTGCTAACGCGGGAAAGGTTGATAATAAAAAGATTGGGGAAAGCACACTCAGCACAAGAGAAGATGTCCTAGGCGAAATGTGTGCTGCGAGCAGCGATCCAAAAGGACAAAAATCAAATACACTTTGAGCTTCGGGTGGATGTCCAAACGATCAAATACACACAAAATATGTCAAAATGACCGGCTTGGAGAGTATTTACTTAAACACATTTAATGTCTTAAGTGGATGAGAACAGTTGGAAGAAAATCCGATGTGTGTAAAAATATTGTCTTAAAGTGACAGACTGGCGCATGGGCCATCAAAATGCAAATCTGCTCCTAATCTGAATAACGTTATAGCTTTAACAAGCATTAATCTATCAATACATACATTTTTGATGACAAAAACAAAATATGCTAATACCAAAATGTTCTATCACTCATTTTATCAATAAATTTTTAGATTTCTTTGTAGGCTATTCCTTACTGAAAAAAAAAACAAGGTTTTTTTTTTTTTAATGTTTGTAGTAGCTAGTAGGCTGCTCGCCTAGTAAGTGTTCCTTTCCCCACCGATTAGTTTTGTGGCGCCCGCCACAATATCAAACTGAACGACACAAATAGATTTCCAAAAGGATTGACTTCGTGAATAAACATGAGCACTGGACGTTTCAAAATCGAATCCCGGTGTGGGTGTTGTTATATCACTTTATTTCTGAAGGAACCCGACTGTCTTCAAAAAATTTTGGATGTCATTTTAATTACATCTTGCATGTAATGTTTGATAAAGCAGCATTTGTGAGTGGAGCTCTGCTTTGTGTACAGCATTACCGGGGAAACCTCGATCTCTACCACTCACACAGCGCCTCCTGCTGCCAGAGAATGAATTTGCATATATATGCCACCACAAACGAGTGCAAGTCTGTGGGAAACACTGCGATAGTTTTACACAAATGAAACTGTCAAATGATCATGAAGTGACTCTCAGAGGGAGTCAGAGCAGGTCTGGAGATGTTGTTCATGTATTTATATCCTCATTTGTTGGGAATTAAACAGGAAGTGTGTTCACTTTGGGGTCTTTGTAGAAGCAGTCAATCAGCAGAGTTAAAAGCAGCTGTAAGTGTATTGATTTCTTGTCTCAGGTTTAGCGCGTTGTAGTGCTAGGAAACGCTGTTGGTGTAATGTGGAAGGAGTGCTGAACTGGCGTTGGTCTCGTGACTGTATCGCGTACCCTTGTCAGTGTCGTGCGCTTTGCTTGGCCATTTTTTTGTGATAAACAGGAAAGTGTGTCCAGATGAATTCAATTTGAGTTTTGTTAGACGAATTAAAAAGAAAGCTTAGTTTACGAGTGTAAAGACCATCGACTCTACCGTGCGAATCCACCGGGCAGGACACCGGCAAAGGACAGAAGTATCGCTTTTTATCTCCTCTTTCCACTTCTGTTTCAGTTTTTTATAGTCAGTAAGTTGTTGTTATTTTAGCATGTGTGTTTGCTTCAGTGTTATTTTTTAGGATTACTGAGAAACTACTGTCATTTGATTTGTATTAATATCTGTGTTAGTTACAGTTTGTAGGAATTGTGTCATTTTAATTCGGTTTTTTTTTTTATTTTGTATAATAGCTTTTATAAGTTTTTAATTGATTTAGTTGAGTGCTCTTCAGTACTTCAACCTACAAATGGAAATGAAATAATAAAGTAATATATATGTATAGGGTGGGGCTGGTACATACACATGTATTTTTTTTTTTTTGGTGATTGCTTCTTAGTTGTTTGTTAGAATCATTATTATACTCATGCCTTTTGTTCTTTAATATTTTGAATTGTTTTTCGCTTTATTTTTTTGTTTTTCATTTAAATGTTTAGTTTTGAAATGTTGTATGCATTTGTCATTTTTATTTTTTTATTTACTGTATTTTATTTTCATTCAAAGGTGTGTGTGTGTGTATATATATATAGGATATCTATAGCTATATAGTTTTTATATTTAACCTTGAGAACCAGAACTAAAAAGATTTGTGATTAGTTATTTTTCAGTCTTACATTGTTGAGATAAGAAAAAATGGTAATAATAATAACATTTTTGAAAAATTATATTTCATTCATAAGTTATGCTACGTCCTCGGTAGAGGACACCAGGACTCAGTTTTTCTAAAAATAAAATGACAAGAGTAGACATGAAAAGGTAAAATCAATGGGAATTTATTTTAAATCACCAATCAATTTTTAGGTTTCAGGATTTTTTTATACCTAACTTTAAGGATGGTTATCAACTATGTTATAAAATATATAAAATTATTTGATATACTATTTTGCTTTATGCAATATGTGTAAAAATTCCATAAACTGGTTTTTCCATTAAGCACAATGTTATCTATACACTGTATCTAATTTGCGTATTAAAGTGCTGTTGGGACAGCATGATGAAAAAAGAAGTGTAATAATGGGAATAATATTTGACAAGATTTTCATAATAATATCTAATATTTCATAAGAATATTGATATATAATTTGTTTTCCTATTCAATTCTTTTGTCTCCCAAAATGTATAATAAACATGATTTTAGTCCTGGTGTCCTCTACAGTGGACATTAAATCAATGTCCTGTTTCATAACAGAAAGTCATATTCTGATTTGAAACCCCAAAACATTTTTCTGAGATGTTTATTTACAACAAACAATTAGAAAATTAGCCAGATATAAATGATAATTACAAAATATCATATTTCCATAAGGATGTACAATCTTATCACTAAATTAATGTCAGCCATTTTAAAAACCAAGGAGAGGGAGTGGTCATGGTGAACCATCCAATCATTTGGTATCTCTGGAAACCCCTGAATGTGCTCTGTACAGGACACCCAGAATTACAACTGTGACGTGAGGTTTAGCGAAATTCACTAAAATTATGTCACCTACAGAGGCCAAAAAAAACTCCCGAGCGGGTCTCAGGGCGGATTATTATAGAGTTTTAGATTTAGTTTTAAGTCCTTTTTTCTATTGTTGTAAGGCGCTTTGGATATAACGCGTTGTCTCAAGGACCTAAAAGTCAAAGTAACAAAGTATTATTCATAAAGTAGTGAGACGACAGAAGCTGAAATACCGCGAGCGTTGCACACTTTGCTTGTGTTATGAAAACAAAACACGCGCGCGGTCTGTAACATTTACATAGTGACACGCAGAACATGCTGGATTCATAATTAAATAGTATTTTTGCGCTTTAATATTTACAGATACTAGTTCATATCGTGACTCTATTTAAGTGTACTGCCCTACTTTTGATAAATTTATCCAAACTTTGACAAATTCTGTGACATTACGCGTCATACAGTAAATTCCATTTATATGACTGGATTCCGCGATTCTGTCCACATTTTCTGCATCACGGAAATCATAGATAATATTGAGGTGTTTTGCAACTTCAGTGTAACGTTAGTGGATTGCGATTTATTGCAACTTAAGCAACGTCTGCTGCAGCCTTACCTTTGAGAGACAACTGAAGCGTGATCTCTGAAGCAGCTGCAGTTAGCAAGCGCTTTCGGAGTGAGAGTGAATTACGCACACACCTGATTGGTCTGACGAGTGCTCCAAAACAAATCAGATGGGCCAGGGGGGCGGAGATGTGGCTTTAGGCCACAGAGTGGTGAGTTCTGACAGGCTGCATCAGAGCCAAATAGCGCGTTTCAAAATTAAGTTATTTTATCGGCGAATCGGTTTTGAAAATGACGGATAATCATAAAATGCTTAATATCGGCGCCGATAATAGGTCGACCCCTACTTTTTAGCACTGCCCCGCAATTTTATCAATAAAATAGCTTAATCGCTCAAGAGCTACATTATCTTTCTCAACAAGGAGCTGGTAACATCATTGTTTCTAAAGGAATTAAAGCCACTGCTTCACTGTTAATATAGAAAAGCGGCAAAACGGTGGTAATTCATACATACACAGCTTCTCCCTCGCCCTCCTCTCTCTCTCTCTCTCATGTAAATAAACACTTGATGAATTACACTTTTCTGAGAATAGAATAAGTGGAGATCGCTAAACTGCAAGCTTACCGGTGTTTTCAGAAAGCAAGCGCGTTTATCCACAGTGGAGTGAGAGCTCGTGCACATAGTTGCCAGGTTGACAAAAATAAGTAACACTTAGCAGATAGGGTGTGCTAACGACATTTACAGCGGTTTAGCTGACGATTTATCACGGTTTGAATGTGCACGTTTATCATTCTGTAAACATTTTCATATCTACGGTTTAAAAAAAAAAGAATGAAAAAAATCTCACCTGCACATATGCAACTTATTTCCGCTCGGCTGCTTCACTGCATTCACTTGGCTGCTTACGTGCAGCGGAGAAAATGTCCGAGACCGAGATAATATCTAATCTCCATCCCCGCCGAAAAAAAAGTTACAATCTGCAGTATAGGAATATATCGGATATTAAAAAAAAACAAATGCAGGGTTGTCCTTGAGGACGGATCCAATTTGCAAAAAATGTGGGTGCAAAGTGGCTGCAAAAGCAGGCAATACATCCAACATCTTCGCTCATATTCGTGGACACCATCCCTCCGTGCAGATAAAGGTGTGTCAGCGTTGTGCTGACAGTGTGGCAAAGCATGCATCTTTAACTAAGCATAAAATGTGTCTAGTCTGCTACTTTCAGAACCCTCTGCTTGGTGGAATGTCTTGTCTCTGGCATAATCCTCGTTCCTCTGACCGGCCTTCACCGTTACCCACTTTGTCAGTGACAGCCTATACATTGCAATGTAACCGAGTCAGTCACAACTTTGTGCACCTGATGTTGCCCATCTTCAAAGCTCAGCAAAGTACCGGAAATGCTCTAATTTTAAAAATAACAGGTTAGCTAGAAGATTTTAGACCTTAAAGGTATTAACATGATCTATTTATCATTAGGCTAAATCAGGCATGACAGGAACTAAAACCAGTAGAGTTTGTATGTCGTGAGTGAGGTATTATCATCCTGTTCCGTTTCAGATTTGGCTGTCCAATGTGTGTGAAACTGGATGAGACAAGGGCTCTATCAGAAGCCTTTGTGCAGATATACCTGCAATTACTGAAGAGGACCTCTGAGCAGGTGAGAATAATTATCTGTGCATGTTTCTTTTTCAACTTAATTAGCTTAATTACAAATCAGATTGTGCAATTTATTTGGACCTGTTACACCTTTTGGGATGCATTGGTATTGTAATTATTTTCGATATGGCCAGCTGATTATTTTGTTATGACTGAGACATGGCTATTTGTATTATACTAATTGGGAGTATTGGGATTCTGTGTTGATTTAGAGATGTAACGTTGCACGCCTATCGGTTGAAAATTGATAAAAATATGTGTTGATTCAAGTTGGTTGAAATGTTTAACGAATCATGATACAATTGGGGTGGGGGGTTATATGAATTCTGCAGAAAGGTTTCGATGGTATTTTCAGTAGCCCCTCACTGCAGAACACAAGATCCAGGGGGCATGGTTGGATCCAGATCTAGGGGGTGGAGATTGGTAGGTCTAGGGGTGGAGATGAGTGGGTTTAGGGATCAGGGGGTGGAGACGGGTAGGCTTAAGTATATGTAAGGTGGGAGGAGTTGGATCTGGATACAATACTGGATCTTGTGTTCTGCAGTGACGACCATCTTGGTATTTCTTTGGGCTTGCTTCGTTTGTTGGGCCAAAAGGCATATTAATGTAGTATTTATAAGCGCAGCGCTGCTTTATTTACAGCGATAACCAAGGAAACGCTGTAGTGCTGCTGTTCCGTAAGCGCCACCTGCTGCCAGAGAGGGAATTTGTCTCATTCAGAAAGTCCCAGAGACAGACGGGGTGTCTGATGTTTTTGTTTTGTTCAAATGTTCAATATAAGTTTCACTATTGTTTCACAAAGCTAAAGGCAGACCATTCTGTGTTTCAAATTTTGAAATTATACAATCTAGTTTTAATTGGTTGCCACTAATTTGAAATGGAAAGAGTACAGGCAAAGCCTTAGTTTGTTTATATGAAGAATTTTTTTTTTTTTGTGTTACTTATTTATTTGATTTGGGTCTTTTTAAAATTTCAGTTTAGTTTCGTTATTTGACATTTAAATTTCTCAAAGAATTGTGCAGCATTTTGTCTGAGAAAAAAATAAAAGGACATTTTCATTTATAATTGCATCTTATTTTGTTAAAAAAAATTAATTGTGAGAAAACCGTATCGTGAATCTAGTTTTGTGAATTGTATTGCATCGTGAGTTGAGAGAATTGCCTAGTGTTGATAGTTTTGTTAATTATAAACTATTTGACATGTACACTTAAAGGGGAAAAGGCTCTGTGATAAATCACTTATGATGAATCGCTTGTTGTATTCCTATTCGTAAGTCTTAAATGTTGTATAAAAATGTAAAATGCAAATGTCTTTAGAGAGTACATTTTTGCCATAGTCTGTCACTATCACGTTTAGTTAGTACAAGAAGTTAGTATTCACAGATAATGTGAATAGTTGAAGATTTAATAAAAAATGTAAATAAATATTTAATATCAGCCAGTAAATGGTGCTAAGTTACAAAAATGTCATCTGGATCAGCCTTTAACTGATAAGGTACCAATAAATTGTGTATCACTGACATTTTTATGACATTTTATTGAGCATCACAAAATATCACTTTTTTGTTTAATCAGATCTTCTTCCAGACTCTGTAAGACTTTCACAGTTCACTATACTTTTATGAGGTTTTAACTTGTTAGCACTCTGTATTCCTGGTGCATGTGGAAAATATTGTATTTATGTGCTCATGGAAAAGGCAACTTCCCTTTCAGGTTCACACGGCACTTGGCAGGGTGGAGTTTCTTGACCCATGGAGAATTACTTCCAGGCTGAGGCCTTTAACTTGGACAAGGTGCTGGACGAGTTTGAACAGAACGAAGGTAAGAGAATGCTGCTAACTTGCAAAACCTCTAAAGAATAAAGCTCTGACAGTCAGGAATGTTCTGAGGGCATACTTCTGTAATGTGAGACAGAACAAAAGATACTCTGTCTCAGCACATTTACATATCTTCAGATAACCCACACAGTCAGGTGAATTAGAGCATAATGAACTAAACGCAGAGTAACACAGGTGCCGACAGAAGTAGAACAAGCGTTTGACGTTGCCGCTTGGGTTGAACAGCATGGCTAGCACAAGCAGGTAGCATGGCTAGCACAAGCAGGTAGCTGTGCTGGTGGCAGCAGCCTGTAGTGTAAATGGGGTCAATTGAATTAGCATTTCCCCTCAGGACTACTGCCTTTCCCTGATTTTCCTGAACACTGTTTAATTGGTGTCACATAGTCAAGCACATGTAATTTACAAGGTTAAGGTTGCATGTGCATTTGAGTTAAAGCAGGATATTGCAATTAGTGTTATTTTGTTCACCGTTCTGGGTTAAGCGGACAACAGCTTCTGCTGCACAGCCATATAAAATTGACTGTTTGAAATTTATTGATTGCTTTGTCCTGTATGCCACAAAGAACATTAAAAGCTACACAGACTTGCCTCACACACAGCCACCCTCTTAGTGTCGCCACTGAACGATGGAACGAATGTATATTCCCTCTCCGACACTAATCTTGACAGATTAATGGGGGTGAAAGGAGACTCGAAACTATTAAATGGCCCCACCAGAAAGGCGAATAAGCAGGGAGAGCAGTGTGTGTATGTGTGTGCTTGATCACGCTTGTATGTATGTAGGAGAAAGGGAGTCTCTGACCACATTCCAAAGTATTCATGTGTCAGTTTGACAGATGGATCCCAAGGCGATGACCAGATTGGCCCACTTCCTTAACATTTTCCAATCTAGCCTGACCTAATTTCTCAATTTATCTTCTGTTTGTTTCAATCTTTTCAAAAAGGAAGCTAATGAGCTTTCTCCTCATCCTTTCAGATGAAACGGACACGCCGACTCTCTCGGATGCCAAGTGGACCCAGATTCTCGCCCCACCATCGCACCTCCTTTCCCTGAATCCGGCACTGACCCACTCTGACCTCAGCCCAAGAGACAGCCCTATCAGCTTCAAGCCGCTTCTAGACGCCCAGACGTCAGATGGCCCCTCTTTGGCTGAGGTCACCAGGTTAGAGGGGAAACAGGGGGTGGGGCAACAGCCAGAGGGCAGGAGTGAAGAACGGCCAGCAGATGTTCACAGTCCTCCTCTGCCCCAGCCCAACATTGGCAAGCTGGTGAGCACTGATGGGCAGTTGCCAGAGTTGCCGTCCTCGAACAGAGTGGTGCTGGAAAACGGTTATCCATCTAGTCCTGATCTTAGCGGCGATGATGAGACAAGCTATACTGTTACAGATGAGAAAAGTGTTAAGGACACTGGCCCCAGTGAGTTTAAGACTGAGCAGAATGGTATTGACGAGGGAAGTGGTGGTGGTCTTCAAGATTTCACTGTTCTCGACAAACAGTGTGACCATGGGCCACCAGTTTTGAATAATGGTGTTAAGATGGAGGCAATGAGGGATGGAATGAGGGACTGTAATCTAGTATTTCCAGAAGGAAGCAATCCCCAGAAAGCGGAAGCAGTTTTGCACAAATCAGTGAAGGGTGGCGGAGAACTGGACTGTGAGCGGGAGAATCATGAGGGTGCCTTTCAAAATGGAGGACTGGTTGAGAATGAAAGTGCAGGGAAAGACACCTGGGCGTTAAACCAGGAAGAGAAAGCGAAAACCATAGCGAGCGACCACAAGGGAATGCACAGAGAGTTTGAATCATCCAATGGTCTGTTCTTTTGCCTTATGACTAGTGGTCATGGGGGAAATGCACAAAGCCAGCCAGCGGGTACCTCAAAGGAGGGGGTGGGGGGGGGGGGGGGACTCTGTGATGGAGGAAAAAAAGAAATGGAGGAAGAGGAGGGGAGGAAAGCAAACAAGAGGTTTGTGATCCAGTTCGAGGACTGGAATCTGGCAGAATGGGCAAACTCAACAGCCGTCTGCAGCCTGTCAGCGTTCCTTACGGGGGTGCCCGCCCGAAACAGCCTGTCAGTCTAAAGCTGCAGATTCCCCAGCCTTTCTCGAGCCAAGTCCAGAATGAATATGGCTCCACTGGCAAGAACAAGAACCTGGAGCCACAGAGTAGAACAGGAAGCCTTGAGGAGCCTTGTGGAGCAACTGAGTCTGGGGTCGTTCGAATGAATGGAGAGCATGGAGATAGCTCTTCAGGCTTACTCATCCCTTCAGACAGTCCAGACAATGACCTTCAGGCAGGACAGCAATTGAAGAAACCCTTCAGCTCTTTGGGGGAAGTGGCTCCTGTTTGGGTTCCTGACTCTCAAGCACCCATTTGCATGAAGTGCAAGGTCAAGTTCACCTTCACTAAAAGAAGGCATCATTGTCGGGCTTGTGGCAAGGTAAAGCCTATTGTTCATTATTGTGGTGTTTTTAAAGACAGGTTTATTCAGATCCCCTATCCAAGTATTTAACTATCAAGCTGTAACTTGTTTATGGACATGATATCTTAATTTGTGCAGCTTTTTGAGCGGTGGTGTGATGTTTCTTTTCTACGCAGTCAGTCTTAAGATCAAATTTGGGTATTTTGACTTGTCCAAGTAACCAACAAAACTACCCTAGCAGCATGCTTGAAAACCACCACACTGGCAACAAGCCACAATGTCCTTGCCTTTTAGTGGTGCATGGGCTTTTCATCTGTTGCACCCCTCTTCCTTTCTTAATCAGTAAATGTGACAGACCCTCGACAGAAGAGGGCGGAATTTTAGGAAGCGCAGTCAGTAGAACTGACTGTAGTGACATCCCTGACCAAAGTAGAGCTAATTTGAGTCAGCTAGTGGGACGCGGACTTAGAACGAGAGAGCAAAATTGCAAGGAAGTATGGGTAATTGTTGGGCAGCTCCAAACCTGTGAAACTGTCAAAATCCTTCAAGGAGAAATGGTTGTTGATGCAGCACTTAAAAATAACTTCAAAACTGCTGGAATAATGCCTTAATTTCCCTTGGTGATAAACTGCTGCATCGTTGATTAAATTTTCACAGATATGGGCTGGAAAGAACAACTGGAAAAAACAGTGAAAATGAAATGTAGCTGTGGTGCAAAATGGTTTAATCTGACAGAACTGTGATTACTCTAGACTAGGGATGTAACGATTATAGATTTTGTTGGTATGATTAGAGTCCATCTCTCCCTTTGGATTTAAAAAAAGGTGACCTCTGCTCTGAAAACATCCATGTCAGTATTTCCCTTTTGAAAATAACAAATGGAAATATATCACAAAATTATTTTGTGTTTACATTTCTTTTGGACCTGAGGTGGAGAACTTGGAAACATGGTGAAAAAAAATCTTGTTGGTTTTGACTTAATTTTACATGTAGCCTGAGATAGGCCTGGGCGAGAAAACAGTATCAATATTTATCAACGGTACACCTTCTTCGATATCGATATAAATATTTAATTTCGATATAGCGCACGATATAGGCACGTGCTATGAGTGACGCAGACAGCACACAAACACGAACACATGCTGAAATGAGTGCTGTGCCTGCCTGTGATGAGGAGATTGTGATTAAAAAAAAAAGAATATTAGTCGAATTTAAAAAAAACATTTGCATTTGAATGTTAAGTGTGCATCAGGGAGCGTCATCAGTGGAGCACGAGATGCTGTGATGTAAGTGATGTTGTTGCATTTTAATGTTTTTTTAGTCTAGCCCATGAGATGTGCCGCTGCTGTGTTATGCATTCAATATATTAGAGAAATATAGAAGCTCAATACGGAGAAGATCTTGAATGGGTTAAAACAGAAACCAAGCCATTCACAAAGATGCATATTCAGCGCATTTTTAGACAGACAAATATGACTGCTGCACTCACGTCTCACACAAGAGATGTATAGAAAGCCATGCAAAGTTAAAACAGTTTAAACTTTTAGAAAACACGTCATGAATTTGAGGAGGTTTATTCCTTTTCACTGCATCTCATATGTTTTTAAATGCAATCTGTGTGAACGGCGATTTGGCTCTGTATTAAGCAATGCATAAATACATGATGCTGTTTTGTTTATGCAATTTACGAAATTATATTTGATTTTATTGATGTTATGAAGTTAATTTAGACGTCTGCCCGTTTTTATAGAGAGCTACTTGCTAAAATGACTGCATTATTTTGTTCATTGCGCCCTCCTGTGGCCTCGGGAATCAATTAGACTTATACAATAAAGACCTATTTAATCTGTATATAAAACATTAGAAATTAGATATTTGTAAAATTTTTTATTGTTTTTGATTGTTAAAACAAAAAATATTTGTTTGTTTGTCTCAATAAATTGTGTTTATTATAAATACAGTGGTTAAATTAAAAAACATTTTTCTATTGCTTTTTGTTTTAAAAAAGGTTATAAAAAATGTCAATAAATATCGATACCGAACGATATGAAACATAATATCGTTGATACATTTTTAGCTATATCGCCCAGCCCTATCATGAGAATATCATGTCTGTATGTTGGTTTGTGAATCGGAGATCGATCTGCTCGCACACAGAAAATTCAGTACAGAACCATGTCAACGATGCCCCACGAATTGTATTAATAAAATGCTTGGCTGTGGGATCGCTACATTTTATTCATACTCTCAGCAACGGGAAAACGGGGCGCCCCCCTAAAAGAATGGCAGGGGAAACACTGGGGTAGTTCTTGCCTAAAATCATTTAATGCATAGCTAGATGGTTAATACCTTAAAGGGTTAGTTCACCCAAAAAAGAAAATTGGCTTGTGTTTTACTCACCCTCAAGTCATCCTAGGTGTTTATGACTTTCTTTTTTTCAGATGAATCCAGTCTGAGTTATATAAAAAATTGTCCTGGCATTCCAAGCTCTATCATTGCAGTCAGTGGGTGTTGCAGTTGAACAATCCACAAGTCGTCAAATAAAGTGCGCGCATCCATAATAAAACGTGCCTCACACGGCTCCGGGGGGGGGGGGGGGGGTGAATCTAAAGGCTTCTGTACCACCGCGGTGGTAAGGACCAAATATCGGCGGTTGGCGCCTGGTGTTGAATAAATATATATAGATTAGAGGCTATATATAAAGTGAATATTAATATATATAATATTATATATAAATATATATGTAGGTCAAAAAATTAGCGCGATTAACGCAGGCGATGATGATTTTTGTTATCAGTTTTAAACACGTTAACAATATTAAGCTAGGGGCGGGGGCTAGGGTTGGGCCACACCACTCACCAACTGCTGCTCTTGGCACTTTTCTCTTGACAAGAAAAGTGTATTTATTAAGTCGCCAGAAAAAAATGAGAACTGAGACGTTTCACGGTACGCACGCTCCACTTCAATTCAGCACCAGCCGCGCGAGTCAAGCAAATGCGCGGGGAAAACAGTACGGTACCGCAGCGCACCATGATGCTCTTAATTCAATTGCATGCACAAAGGCGCCGGCACACGCTGTAGTCTGTATCGTTTCATATCAAAGCACGAAATAAACTATGTGGATGCAATGCCGTGGTCAGTTAAGTCATGAAGTTACCAAAAAAAGGCGATTAAAGCTGCCTTAAAAATGTGCATGCATGTAATATTATTTTAGAGTCACATTTAAGAACATGTCTCTGAAATGCAGTGGTTTTCAAACTGTCCTGGAGCAGCCCAGCGCTGTCTCCCTCATCTAATAAGAAGTATAAATACACCTGTCTACAGGACGCGGTGCGACCAAAGATATATATATACATATCTATGGTCTACACTGGATACGACATGACAAATCCCCGACAGTAAACTGACTCGTCCTGTTTATCAGGTACTATCACAGAGTACAAATGGTCTGTGTTAGACCTAGACAGGGACTTTTCCCAAACCCTTGTTGTGCGACGCGGTGGGGTGCGTCGGTGTAGATGTGACACGGTTCACGTTCCGTACTGTGTATCACTTGTATACAAAACTTGTATTATGCTTGTTATAGACATGTGCGTGAAGCATGTGCACTACTGCCGTGGCAGTAGACAACCGCGGTTGTGCTTGCGCGGTTGTCACGGCGGAACGTCCACAGCCCTAATGTAGTCTCACAAGTTTGGTTATAGGAGCAAAGGAAGCAAAGTTTCCTTACTTTAGCAAAGGGAAACAAGTCTCCTCTTGGCTTATATCAAACTTGGCCTTTTTCTTTGCCAAATCTTCGGGTTTGTACTTCTAATTCGTACAGCATTTTGGTTTTGTTGTCTCTCGCCATTAGTCACTATCACGCAAAGACCCGACGGTACGTCATCCACCGGAAACAGCTTCCGATATGACCAGTTGGCGGAAGTGATGTAAAAGGTTAGGACGTTTAAACTATGGATATTTTTCTTACAAAAACGCATGGATTCACTACAGAAGGCCTTTATTCACCCCCCCCGGAGCAGTGTGAAGCACGTTTTATTAAGAATGCGCGCGCTTTATTTGAGGACTTGTGGACTGTTCAACTGCAACACCGCTGACTGCAATGATAGAGCTTGAAAGATCAAAGACAATTTTTTATATAACTCCGACTGGATTCGTCTGAAAGAAGAAAGTCATATACACCTAGGATGCTTCGAGGGTGAGTAAAAACACTAGCCAATTTTCATTTTTGGGTGAACTAACCCTTTAAGTATTCGCTCCTTTAGCAGCAACTTTTTTACGGTAATATTTCAATGATGCCCTGGTCGTTAATGGTGTACTCAAAATGCTCCCACACTATCGACTTGAGGCATTTCTTTAGTGGAAATAAAGCTTCTGTCATAGTTAATCTAGTGTGTAGTTTTTAAATTAAATGTAAAAGTATTTCAAAATATTTAATGCAATATTTAATTGTTATACCGTTAATAATTAACTTATTCAATTTGTAGTTAACTAGTTAAGTATTTAAATAATTAACCCTTCTAGGCTGTTGGTGTCTGGGCTTTATTATTTATTTATTTTTAAATTACTTGATACTTTGTGACTTTCTGCACTTTATACTTGAGTACAGTAAAAGTACTAAAATGTGTTGCAATCATTTTATAATAAATACAGAAGCAAGATGTGAAAAAACTAGGGAGTTTATGGCAACTGAGCTAATTAGTGATCCTCTGGTACCATCTACTGGTTATAATGCTAATTTAATGTCATTTTCATCTAAAAAGGCTTTGTTTTCCGCCAGGAGACACATTTTTGGCACAATTTGTCATGTCATCTTCATGAATGAAAAGTGAATCTTTAAGACGTTTCACCGGAAGTTTACGAGCTGTCTTATCTTAATGCAGAAGTTCTAAAGAAGGCTTTGTCCATATAGTCCATTAACTCTGACGTTTTAAAGCACGGTTAATAGTGAAATCGGTTAATCGTTGCATCCCTACTCTAGACCACTTCTTCTGTTCTGAGAACTGGTTCATGACTGATTCATATAGTTGCTTTGCAATGTTTTGTTATTATGTCTCATTTCTGGTATGAGTTGTTTCTATCAAAGCAAACCTATTTTGTTTGTGGTGTGTGTTTGGCCAGGTGTTCTGTGCTGCTTGTTGTAGTCTGAAAAGCAGGCTGATGTACATGGACAGTAAAGAAGCGAGGGTTTGTGTTACCTGCCACCGTGCACTCATGAATGGTGAGTTATATGAAACTCATAGGAATAGTTATACATTTCCCTATATAGGCTGGGAGTTTTTGTACAGAATACAGAAATGAACCAGTTAACACTTGAAATTAGTTTTACTATGTGAATAACCAGATCCTTTGAACTCTGTGTCTTACTTATAAGCTCAAGCATGGGAGAACATGGGAGGTGGTTGCAACCAGAGCCCAAATCCCAACAACCCAGCTGAGTACTGCTCCACTATTCCCCCTCTGCAGCAAGCCCAGGCATCAGGAGCACTCAGCTCCCCACCCCCAACAGTCATGGTGCCTGTTGGTGTCCTCAAACAGCCAGGGTCTGAAGGTAAATTCTGTAGGATATTGCCAAAAGCATTTTTAATTTGTAGATAGCTGATTTCGACTTTTCAGCAGTGTTCAAACTGTGTTAGGGCACTTTGTGAGTCCCCAACCCGTGAGCTTCATTATAGGTATGTTTAGTGGGAGCTTCACTTACCGTAACCTAATCGTGCACTAACAACTACTGTTGTCATTCCTTAAAACTCAGTCATCATTTACTCGCCCTCATATTATTCCAAACCTGTATGACTTTATTCACAACACAAAAGAAAATATTTTCAGAAATGTCTCAGAATCTCATTGTCCATACATTGGAAGTCAATGGTTACCAAAGCTATTTGGTTACTAACAGGGCTGTCACAATATCATATTTTCACTACATGATTATAGGAGCCAATCTTTTATTTAATTTTGTTTATTTGGTGTTTTCTCAGTAAATTTGTTCAGTGAATCACACTCCAAATGCAAATGTAAGAAGGCGGAGAGAGAGTTTGTAACTATAACTTAACCATCACCTGTCATCTCCTCTGGACCTGATTTTGTGCAGCAGTAGTAGCTACGCATTGTGTTGTCATATTTTTGGGGTTTTATGATACACAAACACCACTTAATATATTGGAGATGCTGGCTTATTTAATATTAACAAGATATTAGTGCTGTCAATTGATAAAAAAAAGATTAATTAATCGCACATTTTTTCCCCCCGAAATTAATAGATTAATCCCACCTAACATTAAGGTTTTTAATTATGCTTTTATATTGCAATCTTCAAATTAATCTAGAAACAACATAAAGACAGTATATTTTTTTATATTTGCTTAATGGCATCTTTTTTATGATTGACGGTGATTATCACTGATATCAATACTACTGATGTCTCTAGGAAATAGTTTTTTTCTCTCTAATATTTAACCATTGACTGTAGTCATACAACATTACAGTATAATTGAGAGCTATCAATTTTAACATTTATTAGACTTTAAAAAAAGAACAACTTTGAATTTAAGTGAACTTAAAACAATCTTCACATAAACCCATTATAATAAATGTCATATTTAGCTACCCAGTGCCCTTCAGCAAGTAGGAAAATTACAGAAATTAAAGTTATTAAACACTAAATTCTAAATTAAATATAGAGGAATCCTTAAAGTACAATGGTGATTTCCTCTTTTTTTTTTTTTTTTTTTTTTTCTTTTCTCCCCTGTTCTTTGATTAACAGACATCACAGCAGCTAGTTATTTTGTTTGCTTTAACGGCTGCATGACACTGATCTGACATGCATCTCTTTACCTTTTCTGACTCACTTCAGGTCTTAAAGTCTATACTAATGAGCTGACTAGTTGAACCGGGTGCTGTTGTGTTAGATGGGAGACAGTGGGGTGTGCTCCAGACAGTTTTGAAAACACTGATTGCAGAGAGGACATGTTCTTAAATTAATCATATATAGCAAATTCCTTACATGCACAGTGGTAAGGCAGCTTAATTGCCTTTTTGTAATTCATGACTTATGACGACATAATACGACATTGCATGGCTCGGGTTTCATTTGGTGCGTGCAATGAAGAGTGAAGATTCAGTTCAATGTTATCTAGTGAAGATCCCTCCGTCACTTGTACCTTTTCCGCGCTCGTTTGACTGGCGCTGAGATGAAGTTGGAGTGCATGTCTGAAAATGAGTGCACGTCTCCCGTTTAATGTGGCCGCAAAAACATTCTGCGTCTTAATAAACAGTTCTTGTCAAGAAAAAAGAAACAGAAGCAGCAGTTGTGAGTCGTGTGGCCAACCCTAGCTCCACCCCTGCATTAAATATTTAGCGCGTTAAACTGAAAATTTCTTTCGCATTCGTTAACATCTAATTTTGACGAGCACTACAAGAATCAACGATTTCTTTTTAAAATTACAGTTATTGTCAAGCGGAATATGTAACACCCAAGCTACCAGCATTCTTTAAAATATCTTCTTTTGTGTTCCACATAATAAATAATGTCATACAGATGACAGAATTGAGTCCTTAAGGGTTTTTAGAACTAGATCACTGATGAAAAGTTGGATTAAAAACAAAACATGATGTCAGAGCAGCAGTTGCAATTTCTGGTTGTTCTATATGTGACAGGTCCCTCTACTCTGAATTTGAACACTGCTTTTCATGCTCTGTATTGTTTAAAGTCTAGAGTTCGCTATTCATAAGCCTCCCTGTGTTTGTGTGTGTGTGTGTGTGTGTGTGTGTGTGTGTTGTGTGTGTGCATGTGTAATTTCAGGTTCTCTTCCTCGAGAGCAAAGAAGGGTTTGGTTTGCTGACGGCATTTTACCCAATGGGGAAGCTACAGACTCTTCTAAAGGGCCGGCAGCAAACCTCAACCCCACACAGCCTGTGGCAGCATCGCAAAATTCAAACAAATCTTCAGGAGCCAATGCTTCCGAGGTGAAGATTTGCTTTATCAATTTTTCCGAATCATCTGTAATATGGAGTTTTTACAGGCATAAGCTTGTTTCTGATTGTGATTCTTACCCTGAGACGGTTGCGTGATGTTGGGGCATAAGTTTGTGTCTCTTGCCCTGCCATAGGCGGCCTGTGCCACTGGAGCCCCGACTGCCAGCCCTGTAGGTAGCTCTCTCAGTCTGATCCCAGAGGACGGACTTCCTCCCATCCTCATCTCCACAGGCATCAAAGGAGGTACGGGAGGCCACATCACAGGTGCTTGCCCATCCTCACCATTCAGCTGCCTCCACTCCTGAAAATATGAGTATTGGTGATTGTTTGTGCATGTCTGTGTGCATGTATCTGTGTTTGTGCTTACATCACCACCACTCATGCTAAAGGAGGACTTTCATTGGGTTGGTTCCTCATCTGGGTTGTACCATAAGAGGAAACTGAATAGAGTCATGGATCAGTTTGTTGATAGTTACAGTATTGATATTATGTGTCTTGTCTGCAGACTATGCTGTGGAGGAAAGACCTTCTGAGATTGTGCTGATGCAGCAGCTTGAGGAGGGCGGCCCTGATCCCCTGGTGTTTGTTCTCAATGCCAACCTGCTGGCCATGGTCAAACTGGTCAATTGTGAGTGAGCCACTCCTTGCTAGATGTTCTCTTGGGTTCAATTTTAAGTGTATGTACTAATGGAGTGAATTTGTGAAATATTTTTTCCTGGGCATTTCTCTTTAACTATGGGCATATTTGGTTAATTTGTCCTATAAAAATTAATCTTCACCTTTTTCATTGTTTTTAATATTTCTGGAATTAGATGCAAAAAAAGCTACATTTTGCAAAGGCTAATATCACAGATGGCTTTAAATAATATTAATTCATTTTCAGTTTTTGCATAAATTGAGAGATTTTGCTCACAAGTGTTTACCTTATTTCTTTACACATAATTTTTTTCCGTTATACATTCATATTTAATGTTTTTTTTCACAGTATTACTACAATTTAAAATATTTGAATACATTTTAAAATGTAATTTATTAACAAAGCTGAATTTTCAGCAGCCATTACTTCAGTCTTCAGTGTCACATGATCCTTCAAAAAAATCATCATAAAATGCTCAATTCAATATTTCTTATTATTATTAGTTAAAAACTCTTAATATTTTTTTGAAACAGAAATCTTTTGAAACATTATGAATGTCTTTACTGTCAATTTCGATACATTTTGCATTATTTTTGAACAAGTATTAATTTAGTAAAAAAAGGAAAACTTATTGACCCCCAAATTTTGAATGGTAGTCTATATAAACCATTTACACACAGTACATATTTAAAGGGTTTTGTAAATATGCCTGAAGTTAAAGAATTGTATTAGTTACCCATTTTATTAGTTACAGTTGTAGCAATTATTGAATGTAATGCATTCATTGTAGCATTTTAGTTGAACTTAACTGGTAGCTGCATGTCTTGGCTATTGTCATTCTTTTGTGGAATTGCAGAAAATTGGCAACATGAGGCTTTCCTTCACTATGCCACGGAAATTCCCATGAGTCATAACAGTCTTTTGTGTCATCTTTGTGTAAAGATGTAAATAGGAAGTGCTGGTATATAATGACAAAGGGCATGCATGCCGTGGGCCAGGCAGAGGTTGTAGTGCTTCTACAGTGCCTCCCTGACGAGAAAACCATTCCCAAGAACGTCTTCAGCCACTTCGTCCAGCTGTACCGGGAGGCTCTCACAGGTAAACTGATACGCCTCCACCAGGGGGCCCATTCTGGTAAACTGATCCAGACCAAATGAGAGCAAGGCCTACATAGATAAAATTAGACAGTTCTTCCAATAGGCTCTTAAAGGTAACATGAGGCTGCTGGCCCTGGTGGCATTGAGGATCCACTTCAGCAGAAATTGTTTTCGAGACACAGTCATCCTCTTGTCACCCAGTTCTGCTTCAGGTCAGCGGGTTCAGCCACAGAACAGTTCCCATGTCATCTTACTCTGACAACATTCCCTGTGAGCCTAATGTAGGATGTGTGCCAAGTCAGATGTGTTCAGTAAAAGAATGTTATTTGTCTGGCCAAGTTCAGTGGTACATAATGTACACAGTGGCTAATGCTGAGGAACTTTTTTGTTCTATTGGAGCATTATGAGCTGTTGCCATTTTAGTTCTACAATCTAATGATCTGTCAACAGTCAGGATCCTAAATTAAATTGAACTACAAATAAAGCAGCAGCCACATTTAATGGCGTTCCGAAGAATCCACTCAAATGGGAATTTCAAAATTAAGATTTTCTTTGGATTCAAGTTGGTCACATGAATTTGCCGCGTTGACCTAAACCAAGGGTATGCAAGTTCGGTCCTAGAGAGCCGCAGTCCTGCAGAGTTCAGCTCCAACCCTAATCAGACACACCTGAACAAGCTAATCAATGTCTTCAGGATACAGGTAGGGTTTTTTTTTTTTCTTTTTTTTTCAGGGTTGGAGCTGAACTTCAGGACTGCGTCTCTCTAGGACCGAACTTGCCTACCCCTGACCTAAACTATTGACAATAGACCTTTTTTGCCCTTAAGAAATTTCACAGAAGTTTCGCTTATGTGACTGGATCTTTGCATTCTACATAATCAGCAACTGCTCACCATATGGTAGTTAAAGGTAATAAATTAGCAAAATAATCTAGCAAAATGTCGCAAAGCTTACAACAATATACTCTAATAAGCATAAAAATGCAAAAGAAATATTGAAATAGCTCATTTGTAATTGAATGCAAATATAGTTCAGTCATGAAACTCTAGATTCTGATGGGTGTTACCGTAACTAATGATATTTAGAGAGTTAAACGACTTGGCACAAGGGGATTGGTTCATGCTGCATATGCAGCCAATAAGCTTACTGCCTTGCATTTATATGGCTGGTTAGCATTCACTTGAGATTCCTGCAGCGCGCTTTCAGAGTTCTCTGAAACCCTCCACCTTCCCCAGCTCCACCTGTATAGATCTGCTACGGGGTTATTTTATATGCTATTTGTGCAGCAGCAGTATGTCTTAAATACTCATGGCACCGTATCGGCATATGCATTGGCCGTAGCAAGTTCCTGTACTTGCTTGCAGCATAATCAATAATCTACAACTACCGCAATAACCAACAGTAGCAGCAATTCAGCAGCAGCGTAGCAGATCTGTTCCACCAAGACCAAATACATTAACATTGTCATATCCATCACCATGCTAAAAAGTTCCGAGAGTTGTCATGATTGAACTACACTTCAGTTGAAATAAAATATTCATATTTGACATTTGTGACCCTGGACCACAAAACCAGTCTTAAGTCGCTGGGGTATATTTGTAGCAATAGCCAAAAAAACATTGTATGGGTCAAAATGATCGATTTTTCTTTTATGCCAAAAATCATTAGGATATTCTATGAAGATATTTTGTGAATTTCCTTCCGTAAATATATCAAAACTTAATTTTTGATTAGTAATATGCATTGCTAAGAACTTTATTTGGACAACTTTAAAGGCGATTTCTCAGTATTTAGATTTTTTGCACCCTCAGATTCCAGATATTCAAATAGTTGTATCTCGGCCAAATATTGTCATATCCCAACAAACCATACATCAATGGAAAGCGTATTTATTCAGCTTTCAGATGATGTATAAATCTCAATTTTAAAAAATTGACCTTTATGACTGGTTTTGTGGTCCAGGGTCACATTTAAGTCTGTCTATCATCTTAGATGTAACGTTATTATTAACAACAACTTGATTATTATTGTAGCAGTTATATTCCAGCAAAGTTGTATAACCTTTTAAATAGTTGCAAAAAAAATTTTTTTAATCTAATTGGAAATAACTTAAGCATGAAAGCACAGTGGTAGAGCTTGATCTAATCCCACACTTTCTTCTGTTCAGGAAATGTGTTAAGTCACCTGGGCCACTCCTTCTTCACTCAGAGCTTCCTGGGCAGCAAGGAGCACGGCGGCTTCCTTTATATCAGCCCCACCTTCCAGACTCTGCAGGAACTGCCGTTGCCTAACCCACCCTACCTCTTTGGCATCCTGGTGCAGAAGTGGGAGACCCCCTGGGCCAAGGTCTTTCCCATCCGACTCATGCTCCGCCTGGGGGCGGAATACCGATGTGAGATTTTGGTTTGATGTTGAATTTGAGGCCTGTGTGATGGTTTAGCTGTGTTGAACGATTAAATATCTTGTAGTTTTTATTGTATATTTGACCTCTTGACATAGTGAGGTGTGCGTTTACAGGATATAGTGAATGCAAGGCCCCTTTTTGATGCCTGTAGTAGAGCTGTTCAAGAAACAATGCAGAAAATGTATTTTTCTATGCCCCTGACGCAAATCCTCCTGTGGAGATGGAATATATTAACAATGTATTTCCCGCTGAGCTTCTCAACTCATGAATTCGCATCCATGACATGCAAGTTTGCTCACTTACACTTAGAAGCACCATGTACGGTTCTAGTCTCATGTTTATCTGGGTGCATGAAGACTGGTTAGACACACAGGCCCCGGATTTTTACATTACAGTAATTGCAATATTACGGTATATAATGGGGGCCTTTCAGTCATGTGGAGTGTTTAGGAGCTTATTGTGAGCTGCTGATTTGAATGGCATGACTCGTTTTGATGGCTTAGTGTGTTCTTATGCACTTGTGTTGCAGTCTACCCCTGCCCACTATTTAGCGTTCGCTTCAGAAAACCCCTCTTTGGAGAGACTGGTCATACCATTATGAACTTATTGTCAGTGAGTATACTTATTTCACTTCTTCTTCTGCATTTAGCACATGCCTTACGTCAATATGAACCCGTGTCTTGTCATTTATGGGCATCTGACTTTTCTCACGTCTACAGGATTTCCGTAATTACCAATACACGTTGCCGGTGGTGAAGGGGCTGGTGGTGGACATGGAAGTGAGGAAGACTTGCATCAAGATACCGAGCAACCGTTACAATGAGGTGCATGAAGACTAGCACATGCCACAGAGACGCTATTTGAATTTCTGTTGCATTTGTCGCAACACGTTTAAAATAGAATGCGCACAAAGTGTTTTTGAGATTTATGTGGAACAGCGAGCATAGCAGATTGATGTCAAATGTCCCATGGAACAAGTGAAGCATTGACAACAGCTTGTCTCAGTGTCCTTTTCTCGAGTCGTTGAAGAGTTTTGGTATTTAGCTTGTGTTTGAAAAGCGTTTGACAGAGCAGAACTTGTAGTGGCAGACCTTTGACATAGCAGGGATTATGTAAAGCCTTGAGTGCCTTGTGTCTTACTCTCTGCTGTCTTTAGAAGCTGTCATTCACTCAACTAGGATTTATAAACCCTTAAGAACTAAGTATTAAGATTATGCATAACTTTGGAAAGTCATGACATGCTTTTCTTTCGGCTTTCTCCTTTCTCAGCTCATGAAGGCAATGAATAAGTCCAACGAGCATGTGCTGGCAATGGGAGCGTGCTTCAACGAGCGAGCAGATTCCCATCTTGTCTGTGTTCAGAACGACGATGGGAACTACCAGACGCAGGCTATCAGTATTCATCACCAGCCTCGCAAAGGTGCGCCACGGTTACTTCCATTTGCAAATTAAACCTTGAAGCCGCACCCAAAGATTTCACCCAGTGTGTGTACACTATTGTTCAGACATTTTCAACATTGTTAATAAGAAAGGTTTCTTGGGCACCAAATCAGCATATTAGAATGATTTTGGAAGGATCATGTGAAGACTGGAGTAATGGCTGCTGAAAATTCAGCTTTGCCATCACAGGAATAAATTACAGTTTTAAAATATCTTAAAATAGACAACAGTTATTTTTAATTGTAATAATATTTCACAACATAGTGTTACTGTCTTGGATCAAAATAACGGGTGAGCATAATGCCAAGTTCACACTACAGGATTTTAAGCCCGATATTGAAAATAAACAAAGAAGCAAAGGTGTAGTTTGATGAATACGTGACTGAGTGTGGAATCATGGGAGTTGTCGTCTTCATCCTCGCAGCCGATGCAATCCGCCGGGACTCGGGCAGAAATCATGTTCATGGATGAGCTAATGTTTGAACGTTAAGTAGGAATGATAGCATGGGGTGAAGGTTGAAACAGCCGTTGAACAAAAACGAGGCCGCTGAACGAGGCGAGACACACGCTCGGAAAGCAGCGGGCTTGGATTATGCCAAAGTCGACCACTTCCCCTCCTTCCGGTCGTGAGTATGTGAGGGGGGGAAAGCAGGGCTGTTTTATCATACTAGATACATTTGAAAGTTCTGTTATAATGCTACTCTGTGCGGTCGTCACCGATCTATTAAAACGCACAACATATTAAAGCGTCTTTGGTGTTTCCATGTTTTCTACAAAACAAAACCGGAAATCGAGGAGTTATGACGTCATTGGCAGGCGACACAATGACACTATGGGCACGGTCCGTGTCACTAGTTAAAATTGCTTATTTCTCTGGATTTAAACATTCTTCGAAACATTTGGGATAATGGAAGTACACAAGTCAGCAAAATATATAACACTGTTATAGTGGTTTTGGATATTTTAAATAAAATCTTACATATTGTGCCTTTATGCCCGATTTGAAAAATCAGCGGGTGATCGGCGCTCGGCAATCTTTATGTGTGAACTACACAGCGACGCATCAAAGAGGCTCACTGACGCGCCGACGGCAAACAAATATCTAGCATGCCAAATATCTGGACCAGTCAGCCGACTCGACATCACGTGTTGTCAGGTGTCGTGACGAGCTACAGCTAATGAGCAAGGCATGGGTTGAGGTCACCGGAAGAAAAACAACAGCAGCAACATGGCTTAAAGAAAAGTTTGGACACAATAAATGGAGCAAAATTTTTCATAGAGCAAACCTTGCAGCGCTAATTTCTTCCCGACATCCATTTTCAAATAAACAACTGTTTTACGTGTTGTTTCGCGTCATTCCCGTTCCAATTCTCGCTTGTGTCTTAGTGACAAAATGTGGTTTGTTGAGTCGTTGGGTGACAGTTGTTGTCAGCTTTTGTAGTGTGTAACCCCCGGTTGCGGATCATTTACGTAGTGCCATGTAGTGTGAACACCGCAAAGACTTAAAGACTCCACAGCAAGTCATGTAGTCTGAATAGCACAGCGATCTTCCAACGTTTAAAGTCCTTTAGTGTGAACTTATCTTAAGAGACGTCTTTCAAAAACATAAAAAAAAAGACCAACCCCAAAAACTTTTGAATGGTAACTGAAAGAAAAGAGTCAGTCGTTTAAACGATGTCGTAAAAATTAATCCCGTGATTAACCCAATCAAAGGGATAGTTCACCCAAATATGAAAAATTCTATTGTCATTTTCTTACCCTCATGTCATTCCATACCTGTCTTCTGTGAAACCAAACAGTTTCCTTTCCCACTGACTTCCATTGTACTTTTTTGTCCATACAATGGAAGTCAGTGAGAACTGAAACTGTTTGAAACTCTTCAGAATTTCTCCTTTTATGTTCTGCAGAAGAAGAGTCAAAACAAGTTTAGAATGACAAGAGGGTGAGTAAATTATGACAGATTTTTTGTTTGTTTAATTATATTATATATACAACAACACACCACCGGTCAAAAGTTTGGGATCAATAAGACTTGTAATGTTTTTAAAGAAGTCTCTTATGCTCATCAAGGCTGCATTTATTTGATCAAAAATACAGAAAAAAACAGTCATCTTGCAAAATGTTATTACAATATAAAATAATGGTTTCTATTTTAATATCTGTTAAACTGTAATTTATTCATGTGATCAAATCTGTATTTTCAGCATCATAACACCAGTCTAAAGTGTCACATGATCCTTTAGAAATCATTCTAATATGTGGAATGTATTATAGCAATTATCAATGTGGCACCAGTTGTGCTGGCCAAATATGTTTTTGAAACGGACATACTTTTCAGGATTCTTTGATGAATAAAAAGTTAAAAAAAAAGAGCATTTATTTCAAGATATAAATCTTTTCTAACAATATAAATCTTTGCTATAATTTCTTAACAATTTAATACACCCTTGCTGAATAAAAGTTTTAATTTCTTTCAAAAAAGAAAGAATAAAAATGTACTGATCACAAACTTTTGAACAGTAGTGTATACTGGTTAAAATATTTTAAATGAATGCTGTTCTTTTTAACTTTTTATTCTTCAAAGAATTCTGAAAAAAATGCACCAGTTTCCAAATAAAGATGAAGCAGTACAACAGTTTCCAGCACTGATAATAATCAGCATATTAGAATGATTTTCTGAAGGATCATGTGACACTGAAGACTGGAGTTCTGATGCTGAAAATCAGGAATAAATTTCGATTTTAAATAAATAAATGCAGCTTGAAACTCCTGTTAAAAAAAACATAAAAAATCGTTCTGATCACAAACTTTGGACGGTAATAAATATATTTATTATATTATTATATTTGGATAGGACCATCCCTTTAAAGTACTGTGCCAAAATTCATCTTGGGAACCCGGAGTATTCTATTGCACTCTAAAGAGGTTTTTGAAACTTTCTGTAAAATGCTATTGAGGGTAGTAAATGACACTTATCCAAAAGTGAATGAGGAAAGTATCTGTATGAAGTATTATTTCCTTTTATCCCTCTTTTAGTGACTGGGGCCTCCTTCTTTGTGTTCAGCGGGGCTTTAAAGGCTTCATCGGGCTACTTGGCTAAGACCAGCATTGTGGAAGGTACAGCAGAAGACATTTGCGTTCCTCTTTCTCTAAATGTAGTACATCTGATCCCTCTGGAACAATGACTAAACTGGACATAATCTCCCTTTTAATGTTTCTGACCAAAGTCAAAGTCTGGCAGAATTGTACTTTTTGTACCAACTGATTCTAATTTGTAAAATTGTAAAATATTGTGCAGATTTGTGTACTTTATAATTGTAATGATAAATTCTTGTGCCTCAGATGGCGTGATGGTGCAGATTACAGCTGAAATGATGGAGGCCTTACGGCAAGCCCTGAGAGAGATGAAAGATTTCAGTATTGCCTGTGGGAAAGCTGATCAGGAGGAGAACCAGGAGCATGTCCATATCCAGTGGGTTGATGATGACCACAACGTCAACAAGGGGTATCTATACAACTGTAAAACTGACTCTTTTGCTTGACGAGTTCACTGACACCATTCCCTAAAATGTCATTTAAGAGCATTCACATCAAATAATGATCCAGGTTTAATAGATTGTGCTGCTGAGATCTTAATCAAATGCACATCAGGTATTTAACTTTTAGCAGTAAACGCAGGCTGCAAACTTCAAAAGATTCATGCAGCTCCCATATTCCTTTATTTACTTTTAATAATTTTTTTTACAGTACACACGATACAAATATGTATTTTTTTTCCATTTACCAAAATTTAATTCTTTACCATACTATTATTTATACTTTTGCTGTATATCTTTGACTCTGTACTTACTATCCATAATCATTCTTTGTTATGCCCGATGAACCGTTTGTTGGTTAATAAGGTGTTTTCCTAACATTGACCTGAATAGGCTGCAGTGTGTACAGTATATGTTGGAATTCATACTAACCTTTCTTTGGCATTAGGACTGTGTTGGTACTTTAAGTCTTTGTATCAGTATTGTTATTTATTTATTTCTGAATTTGTATCATGTCCTACAGATCAGTAATAAAGCAGCATGTTTTTAAATAATAACAAACTCTGAGATAATCGTTTCAGAGCTGGTTTTATGAGGCATAAGAGATTGATATATAGCCTTCTGATGTTTATCATATCATCAGCGGCTTTTGTGGCTATCCCTTTAAAAACAATGGGCCTCATTCATGAAACTTGCGTAAATATATGAGTAAATTAAATTCAGAGTAATTTGCTCGTAAAACAGACCTTCCCGAAAACTCCTCGGATTCACAAACGCTTCGTAAACATCAGATTTGATAGTTAAACATGTATATGTTAATGAATTCCAAACATTCGTAAATGGGGCGAGCGTGCACGCTCATTCATAATTAACATAATCCTCGCCCATGAATCTGACTGACAACTATAAATGGGCATAATATAATGAAACGAAAATAAGGATTTCAACATGTCCTCTCAAAAGCAATTGAAAAATAAAAATTTTGCAGACTCAGAAATTGAAGTTTTGTCATCGGAAGTGTGTTCAAAACGCAGCATTTTATTTTCAAGCGTACATAGTGGAGTATCATGTCCTAAAAAAAGGAAGCTTGGCAGCACATTACAGATGCTGTTAATGCAGTTTCATCTGTTAATCAACCAGTCATCATTCTCTGCAAGTAAAGGCCCTTTCACACCAAGGACGATAACTATAAAGATAACGATAAAGATATAGTTCTAAAAATCATTCTCAATATTAAAGAATAGCAGAGTCCACACCACAACTATAACGATAAAGGCACAGAGAAACGATATGGTTGGAATCACTTTTTTTCAGCTGATGAACGATAAAAATATTGACAGCCAATCAGAATCCATCCTGCTATAACGAACTTGATAATTTAAAGCGGCAGACGCGCGTGCACTTAGAATAAACAGACGATATCGTTCGCTGGTGTGGACGCTAATATCGTTATCTTTATAGTTATCGTTCTTGGTGTGAACGGGCCTTAAGTCTGCACGCTCTCTAAAAATAGGCTACGTCTTTTGTGCAGCACTCTGTCTGCCAAGTCTAGCAATAGCGTTATATAGGGCTGTGCAATATATCAAAATATCGCAAATGTACATATCGAAATGCATATCGATACAGTTGCAATATTTGGGGCCATGAACAAAAGACAAAGAGAAAATCACTCACTGCTCTTAACTAAATAACTTTTGTAGCTTAAATAAGAATCAGTGCATATTGAATTCAAAGAGTATATTCTAAGCAGTTTTTTAATACTTTTTATTATTCAATTCCTAAACTCATGTTAAAATGATTACACTAATGTTAAAATGACTTTATGTAATGCTCGAGTAAGACACCACCGTTCACTTTCATAAGTTGTTGTAGGGGTGCTTTCTTATTAGAATCAGAATGAGCTTTATTCACCACTTAAGTGTGCGCAAACACATGGAATTTGTTGTGGTTTTACAGGAACTCTTGGTACATACATACAAATAACCATATATATACAGTATATGACACAAGATAGTTATAGAAGTTCACAGAACTGACTCCGCAACAGCTGAGTAAAACTGTTTCATCTGAGCATGTGGCACTTTAAGCATTATCGTATCGCATATCAAATATCGCATTTTTCTTCAATATCGCACAGCCCTAGCTCTATATCAGCCATAGGAAATGTTTATTGTTATGCCTCATTCTGGCCATTTTATAAAAAAACATTTCCGTAATAATTGAGAGACTTAATTGGTACATCCCTAACAAAAGTAGCTAATGAATTATTTGATAAAAGTGTTAAAGTTGCAGATTATATTACTGCTGTTCATTATAGGCCTAATAGTAAAAAGGAAAACACAGTATATACTGTGTATAATTACTGTATGTTATTTTATCAAAATGCTGCGTGATACGTGATTATATAAGGTAAATAGTTTTATAAACATGCAGCGCCATCAATGAGCAAAACGTTCAGATGATTTACAACCCATTTATTTACACGGGGCTGGGAGCAAGAGAAAAAAATTTTTGTACCAACTAACATTTGTAAAATACGAACACTTTCATGAATCCCAAAATTTACGTCAGAACAGCTTTACGAACGATTTACACAAAAATTAGTTTGCTCGTGTTTCATGAATGAGGCCCAATTTGTTTACAACGGGAAATATTCAGTCCCAGGTTTTGGAGCTTTGCGGATTCAATGGTAAATGCTGCTGACCTCATTCAACATTCAGGCATCTCATTCAGTTATATGGATTGTTCCTGATGAAGTCCAGACTGGTTGAAACTCTCATGCTGTTTTTTTAACAAATGTCTGGAGTTGTAATTTCAGTGTGCAGACATCTATCCTTTTTTGTTAAATGCTGTTGACTTGTCATGAACAAACATCATACTCATCTCACCTGTGCACATATTTTCAGAGTGATCAGCCCCGTTGATGGGAAATCCATGGAGTCTGTCACCAGCGTTAAGATCTTCCATGGCTCGGAATATAAAGCCAATGGGAAAGTCATCCGTTGGACAGAGGTTTTTAACATTGATTCATTATTCATCTTCATCTAACGTTATGAACTCTATTGAAATGACATTTCAAATCTGTATGACTGACTTTCTTCTGTGGAACACAAAAGAACATTTTGAAAAATGACATGGTGCTTTTTTCGTGAATTGAAATTCAGTGGGATCCAGTGATCCTGTTTTGGACTTCAGTGACTTTTATAATAGGAACAAAAGCATATAATTTTTTTTGTCGCAAATAATACAATTCTACTTTTTAACTCTGTATATTACATGTTGTGTTGTTTGCTCAGGTGTTCTTCCTGCGGAGCGAGGACCAGACCAATGGCCTGAGCGATCCTGCGTTTTTTTTTTTTTTTTTTTTTTTTGGCACACCAGCCGGCCTCGCTGAGAATGTGGCAAGGGCTTTCTGCGTGGCCCTGTGCCCTCACCTCAAACTTCTCAAAGAGGACGGCATGGCCAAACTGGGCCTGCGGGTCACGTTGGACTCAGATCAGGTGACAAGGACAAGCTCCATTTAAACGTCTATATTTCCAAATGAATTGATATTGAATCTAATTTAATTGAGATCGAAATTGAATCGCAAGCTTGTGAATCGAATCGTGAAATTTGTCTCAAAGCCCAGCCCTAATCACAAGTAATCCACACAACTCCAGTCCATCAATTAACATATTGTGAAGCGAAAATCTGCATGTTTGTAATAAACAAATCTATCATTAAGACGTTTATAACTTCAAACCATTGCTTAGGCTGAAATATAAGTCCTCTTTCCATAATATTGCTTTCTCAAGCGGAAAAGTTGTCTCATCTGATTTAGGAGAGAAATATGCACAGATCAAGCACTGTTTACATTTTTGGGTGAAGTGTCCCTTTAAAGGGTTAGTTCACCCAAAAATGGAAATTAGCTTGTGCTTTACTCACCCTCGAAGCATCCTAGGTGTATATGACTTTCTTCTTTCAGACGAATCCAGTCGGAGTTATATTAAAAATTGTCTTTGATCTTTCAAGCTGTTTAATGGCACTCAGCTGGTGTTGCAGTTAAACGGTCCACAAATCGTCAAATAAAGCGCGCGCATTCATAATAAAACGTGCCGCAGACGGCTCCGGGGGATGAATAAAGGCCCCTTGTAGCGAATCCATGAGTTTTTGTAAGAAAAATATCCATATATTTTTGGGTGAACTAACCCTTTAAGATCAGAATCCATCAGAATCAAAACTGCAGCACGTGCTTATAATATACAATGTTATTTTGCGTTGATTTGGATGCTGCTGATGTAGTCATCGTTATAGTTATCATTCTTGATATGAACAGATCTTTACTCTGAAATGTCTTACAGGTGGGCTACATAGCAGGTAGTAACGGTCAGCCGCTGCTCCCCCAGTACCTGAGCGATCTAGACAGTGCCCTCATCCCAGTTATCCACAGCGGGGCCTGCCAGCTAAGTGAAGGGCCTGTGGTGATGGAGCTCATCTTCTACATCCTAGAGATCATCTCCTAAAATGAGGGAATCCGTCCAGTCTCCGGACTCATGCCTCCCACCAGCTCGATTCTGTCTTTGCTGTCTTTCTCTCTCATTTGCACTTCAAAGAGAAAGCTGAAAAGCTGAAAGCTGTGCAGGAACAAGTCCTCCATACCACCTATGCACCATCTCCACTGGGATCCCCTCTGCCCAGCCCTGCTGAATGTGGTGCTCTCTTTCGTTTCTCCACACCTCTCAACTCCACTGTGGAAACCATAGGCCCTGTTGAGTGAAAAGGGGTGGCGACCCTGAATTCAAAGAACTGTTGTAGCAACACTAAGCTCCTCAAACACAAGAGGGCGCTCTACACGCTCAGCCCTAATGGAGACTTCCAGATGGTGAGGAGACTGACAGAAGGAAAGGTTCTGGTACACAGAGCCTGGGCCTCAATTAGAAACGAAGAATGAGCTTCAGTCTCGCCTCTATAAGCTTTATGAATCACCAGATGCTTTATTTCATGAATATGGACCTCGTATTTCTTTTTGGTTAGGCAAAACTGCTCCTAAGCTAATATGATGTAGCTTCCTCAGAGACGGGCTGCTTGACATGGCAGCGGAAAGATTGTGGAACAGTATTAGGAATGTTGTCGATTGAGTTACTGTTACAAATGTCAAGAACGGACCTCCGTTATAGACAATAAGATCCAACAATAATTTCAAGCGGCCTTCGGGAATTCAACTACGACTTCAATTCCACATAATGGTAGGTTTTGACACGACTGAAGGTCTCAGTCCAATAAAGCTTTTATAGTGGATCGGTTTGGACCGGGACAGAGGATGAAATGTTACAGTCTCTCTGGGCCACTGCATTTAGCATCCCATCCCTGTCCCATCTCTTCTTTCAACCTTTTTAGTGGCCCATGTTTATAGAATGTTCCGCCAGTGTTTTTAACATGTTGTCATATAAAGGATTGTGTAAGGAATAGCAATGCAGTGCACGGGATTTTAAGCCATCATTAGGAAATGGAAGGAGGGAATAAAGAAGAATGGAATTACTAATATTGAAACGTTATTCAAAGATGAACAGTATATTCATATATGAGGAAAGGTTAGGTTTTGGGATGTGGTTCCAAAGCTCTTAATTCAGCTATCAGTTTGGGGTCCTTAATGGGATTAATTTCTCATAGTGTTAAGGTGCAGTTACATTAGGGAAATTTTGTGGGCAAAAAAGTTAATTGTTGTCAATGGTGTATGATGTGTGAAGCACAGCTCACACTGAAAGCACATTGAAACCAAGCAACTTTGTTGCTCAACACGGTCAAATAGGGTTCTGTTGGGAAATATGCTGCATGCAAAATTCACAATTGCGTGGATTCCCATTTAAAATACTGGTTTTTGCCTTTGAAAATTTGTTGAAGAGCTGTAAACGTGACCGCACCTTTTCATATTTAATGTCCTTTTATAGATATGATCATATCATTATCAATATGCTTTAGCAGGGCTTCAGACTGCTTCTGAAATAGTTGCAAATGCAACAAAATACAAATTTGTGGCAATTATTTATAATGTTGTTACTTGGGATAGTGTTTTTTGTGTCTGTATACGGTTTCATTGGCAAAAATGGAAAAATTGATATATTTTTTTGCTCATTTTTTTATTTATTTCACCTTTATAGGGCGAGCCGTGATGTCTGATTTACGGATAAATGATTCTCAAGAACCGGTTGTTTTTAATGTGTGTCAAATGGATTTGTGAGTTAGCATGTTGAATCCGATTCAGTCAGCGAGTCATTCAGAGTTTGCAAAAGATTTGTTTAACTTCGTCACTTGCCACATTCTGAACAGCATCTTTTTCAAGCGATTGCAGTTATTGCTTCAAAAGCACATTTCGTTTAAAGAGTCATGTTAGTCTGGAGCCCTGCTTTAGATTCCCTCATTCAGGTGGTTGTATCTTTTACAGATGTAATATGATATCAGATAGAAGAATCCTTGGGGTCAGTCACTTCATAATCAAGATAGAAAGACATTATTGATTTTTCACTCACATGGAGAAAATTGATTGCTTCTACAGGTAGCCAACTCATTTTGGAACTCTCCCAAAACAGAAAACTAGCAATATAAGGAGCTCTTGTAATTTAGGATGTCGCTGTGGATCACATTTCAAGAGAAAAGGGCATTTGCCTTAAAAATTCATAAGCTGATACGTTCATCACCAAGATATATTCCAAAGGTCAACTGGATTGTCGATAACATCTAAACTGATAGAAAGACACTGTGACTGCAGAGTGTTTTTAACCAGTCCTCTTTAGCTAACTAGGCATTATTAAAATGACTTCAACTAAAGTATCTCTACTATGACAATCATTAATCTTTTAGTCAGATAACAAAGTAAGGTGGGATGGTAACATATTGTCCTGTTTTGCATAATGACTCAGATATGGTTGGTTTCATCAGATGGCCTATGCTTGATGAATGAGGACAGCAGCTGATATGACGATCCACAGCAAGTCAACCTCACAGCCCTTTATTAACAGATCAACAGTTGAGACATAAATCATGTGTTTCTGGCTTTTGGTGAAGAGCGCCGACAGCTTTGGAAGCAGACTGTTCATGAAAAATAAATGGCATTACATGAAAGCTGCATTGTCTTGCCACTAACACCGCTCAAAACAGCCTTTTGTTACTCCCTGTATCCACCTTTGTCATTGTTTTTCTAGATGTGCAGTATTGTATATCTTGACATTTATGTTTTGTTAACCATGTAATTTTTTTTTGTTTTTTTTTTGGTCAGCCCAAGGCTTAACAGCATGCATGCTGAAACCAACGAGAACATGTCATTCTGAAAGTCTTTGCATTTCGACAGCATTTCAGAAGACGAGTTTTGAATACTATTGATTTGATCTGTGATGAAACACTGTTAAAACCGGATATGGGTGAAATGGGGATAAATTTGCAATGTATAAAAAGCCAAAAAGGAAGACAATACAACCTTTCTTTATTGTACACTACAAATGTCAATAAAAGCAGTATTTATCAAACCTGCTGAGTATACAAAATGTCATCTTTGTACAAGAAACTGATTTTTTTTTTTATATATATTAATAGTCTCCATTATAAATTTAAATTAAATGATCCATTTCAGTTAACCAAGAAAATTCAGGAACTGCAGATCTTGGTTTTTCTTGTTTAATAACCAAACAGTTTAAATAAACGCTGTAAAATGGAAATAAATTACATGGCCGATTCTTGAGGGAAAGAGTAGAAAGATGCATTGAGAACAGCATGACTAAACTCAAACATTATGGCATATGTAACATCACCAGAAAACTGAGAGCTGAGTTTTTCAGGATTAACCTTGCGGTGGATTTAACCATTTAATGAAGAATTGACCCTGACAGTACAATTTAAACCAGGACGAACCTCGATCCAAGACTGGAAAATGTGCCAAACCACACAATTCACATGAGATGGGAACAACTGTCACTAAAACGAATGGACAGAGATGCAGGACAATGTAAGAACTAGGCTGATAAATCTAGATCGTACATTGTCCATGCTTAAAACTAGCCAAATGTCAGTCAATTCTTCACATGCCGTAATCCAAACGGACCACAAAATATAAATGGGCAAACCTGAGGTAATGTAGACTTGCAAAGATGTTGAACAAAGTTAAAGGGTTAGTTCCCCCAAAAATGAAAATTAGCCCATAAATGACCCCCTCAAGTCATCCTAGGTGTATATGACTTTCTTCTTTCAGACGAATCCAGTCGGAGTTATATTAAAAATAGTCTTTGATCTTTCAAGCTGTTTAATGCCACTCAGCGGGTGTTGCATGCATTCATCCAAAAGCAGTTAAATAAAAAGCGCCCATCCATTAAAAAAAAAGCGTCTCACATGGCTCCGGGGAGTGAACAAAGGCCTCCTGTAGCGAATCGATGCGTTTTTGTAAGAAAAATATCCATATTCAAAACGTAATAATCACTTTAATCTAGCTTGCGCTCACTGTTGTACACGGAAGCAGCTCCAGCGGATGACGTATGAGGTCAGCGCTGCGTCAAAGTTCAAATGTTTACTGTGATGTTTTTATCAGCTGTTTGAACTCTCATTCTGACGGCACCCATTCACTGCAGATGATCCACTGGTAGCAAGGGAATTTCTCCAAATCTGTTCTGATAAAGAACCAAACTCATCTACATCTTGGAATGCCTGAGTACATTTTAAGCAAATTTTCATTTCTGGGTGAGTTATTCCTTTAAGTTATTTCTGAGGTCATTTCTATGGCAAGTATAATCAAAAGATGTAATCTTATGTGTCCGAATATATTAACTTAAGTGCGCACTAGACCGCAATGTAAAAGTGCTTACTAGGAGCAACCCTAGTACAGAACAACCGTCAAGTGCAAGAAGAGCGATAATAGATTTCTCTCATATATTAAAGGTGCTCTATGTAAGTTTTTGACTCTACTAAAGCATAAAAATACCATAATATGTTTGCAGATATTTAAGAAACATGCTAAGTTAACATACTTGTTTATCTGAAAAACAATGCTAGTCAGTTATCCTCCTTTAAAATGTGCGTTCCGGGCCGGAATGTCGGTCTGTTTTGGTTTGTGAAACCCGCCCACTGCCAGTTTACCCAATTGTAATTCGGCACCCCGGGTTGCCAGTTGGCAGAAAACACAGCGTATTTCATTTCATTCATCTTCAAGTGCGCTCGTTCCTGTTGGTGTCATTAATCTGGCAACCTGCGTGTGCGTCAAGTCTGAGGAGGAGGGGCCGGGGGAAAAAAACCCTCTCCAATATTTTGAATTTGGACTGCAATACCTAGTTCAACCACTAGTCAATCCTACATACAGCACCTTTAAGTTTAATATATATACAAAACAATGCAGAACCACTCTACTTTTGCTTACTTGTGTCAACTAAACTGGCACTTCTGTTCAGAGAATGTGTACATGACATTTCTAGTACCAGTTCTAGTCCTGATGGTCAGCAAAGCGCTGGGAAAGCTAACTGAAGTGTAAATTTACTGGGAAAATTATATATTTTCAATCATTCTGAAAACATGGCACGCTCACTCATTTACCTCCTGAATCAAACATTAAAAAAAATAGATTATTCAGAACATTTGATGAATAATTCACGTCTGGTTCAATTAGTAAAAGCTGGTTTATGGCTTTAATGGTATTTATAAGGAATATAATATTCAACAGCAGTACTTTGACACGGCCTGTCTGTAATAAATCAAGCAGTGAATTCACACAGGATGTAAACAAGTTTTGAAATGTCTGACAAAATGTTTGGGATTCAAACGCAAACCTTTTTGCATAGCTAATCGTCTAGAACTCATTTGCATAGAAGTCATAAATTAGTATTTGAGATATGGCAGGAACAGGCTCCTAGTTTAAGAGAGAACAGATTAAGTCATTCATCTTACTGCAGCAGCAGTGATTACTTTGGCATTAGTGCGCAAGTGCATCCCAGAGCAGTAAAAAACTAAACAAAAAAAACAGTCGCTTCAGGCTTAGCTACAGTGGCGTAAAGGGGTCATATGATGCTTTTTTAAAGATCATTATTTTGTGTATTTGGTGTAACAGAATATGTTGACATGCTTTATGTTCAAAAAACACATTATTTTTCAAAAACTTGTAAATTATTGTAGTTCCTCTATGCCCCGCCTCTCTCAAACGCTGCGTTTTCTACAAAGCCCCTCCTTCCGAAAACCGCAGTACGCTCTGATTGGCCAGCTGACCCAGTGCATTGTGATTGGCCGAACACCGCAAGCACTCGTCGGAAATGTAACGCCCCTTACCATAATCGCGAGCTTCATCTTTCATAATAAATGTAAAGACAGAGCCCGAAAGGGGAACAGAGTCGCGTGACAGACACAGTGATGAAGCCGGTATGTGTGCAGTACACAAGCCACGGTTAAGACAGCTACCTCCACTGTGATATCCTCGCTCTCTCCTCACACACACACGCGCGCGCGCACGCACACACACACGATCCGCATTTGAACAGTCAATAGCAAATACTTAAACTAATAACAAAACAGTAGCTGATTCAGAAGCACCAGACTGTCATAGCAAAGTCAGAATTACCTCCACTCCTAGGTTCACGAAACGGTCGTCCTAAAACGCATTGCTGTTATCTTAAAGATTCCTAAATGCATTACTTTCGGAAGGCCAAATAAAGTGCTTTGCTTTTACCTAGAAACACACAGCGTCTCCCTGGACATGGCTGCTTCAACACTAACTGCGGTTACTGAAATCACGCCTTCTTTCTTTGCGTGGACATTATGCAAATATTTCCACACAGTGAGGTAGATATGTGGGGGCGTGTTAGAACGAGCCGTTTTAGGGGGGCGTGGCAGAGTCTCAACTTTGATAAAGAATATCTCTTTGGTTTTGAAACTTTAATCTTTGCAACTTCAGGGATCTCATCTATGCACAATCAGCTTGTAACACTCCAAAGAGAAAGGAAAACTTGAAATCGCATCATATGACCCCTTTAATGTAACGGTTGGGGTGAACGTTATTATAAAATCAAGAGGCAATCTATTTCAAAAGGCATTTCAATGTCACGCAAGTCTGTGCACATTTACCTGCTCCTCTTATTAATATCTCCTGTATTTTTACTAACCACCCCAACTCTTACACCCTGGTCCAACCTGTTTAACCCTGATAAAGACCAAGCTAACTCCCTCTGTCAGTGACTATGTCTCTCTGTGAACGGCTCAAAGCACAGAGAGCTTGTTGAGTAAGTTCCTCACGATCTCCTTCACGTGGTTCGTACCCGAGGCTAGCAGCACTGTTGAGCTTTCACCGTCCATACCTTCATCTGCTCTCATAAGACCTCAAGACCTGCTAGAAAAATCCACCGTCAAGGTAAAGGGTAACATGAATGTGATAATACATCTGTCAGTAGTAATGGATCAAACTTTCTTACGTTGTGAAGATGAAATCACGGCATCCGTTACAGCAGTACCTAACACAGACAGCAGATGGCAGTCAAAACCAAATAAATGTGTCATTTACACACACACACACACACACACACACACACAAAAAAGATTTTCACTAAGGAATAGGACTCATAAAAGTACCGTCAGACGTTTATTGTCACATGGATTCATTATTCATTCACGTACTGTGTAAGATTAATGGATGCATTTTACTGTATTATTCCAGGTTCAATGTGAATAAATGCCCATTCTTTATGATGTCCTTCAAGGTATTATGAACACATATTGTACAGGTGGAGAATGGCATGACTACTACCACTACTACTAATATTAATAATTATTATTATTTATTTGTTTGTTTCTTAACTTATACATTTTTTATTATGTTGGTCATTTTCCATTCACACTATAGATTTTTGAAACCCAGCCAAGAGGAATATTATAAAATAGTAATACATCAATTATTATTATTATTGTGTTTTTTGATCATTTTCCCTGTAGAGTTTTGAAACCCAGCCAAGGGAAAAATTATATAGGCTAATAGCAATCAACTGTGCTATAAGAGGAGCCCTTTGCTTGGTTTTTCTACATAATCCATTCACAATTTGAAGAAACGTTTTGTTTGTCTAAGAGGATCAAACATCCACGAATACAGTTTCAGGAATGACAAATTATTCTATTCAATAGCAATATATTTCTGTCCTATATCCTTCATGCATCATTTTAAGATGGTCTGATTAAACACACAGGCCTTTTAATATTTCCATATAAATACATTAAGCAGGTCATCTCTTAATCTGCATTATTAAATGAAATTGCATAATGCACCTGTAATCACCCAAAATATTTACCGTTATGTTAACATTTTGGGTGAGTGTGACGCTTTTAATATCAATAGAACAGGAACAAATATGAGCATTCAGCCACAGTAGCACTAACCTGTGGCTCCTCTAACACTAGCCATCGTTCTGTGACAGTCTGGTGGTCCTGCCCACCCAGCGGCTCTCTGAGACGCACCCTCACCTCCAGACGACCACCTGTGGCCTTCCGCCCATCCATGAGCTGCATACAGAAATGAAGCCAATGCCATAAACATACATCTCATACACAAATGTAAACACAGTATTGTCTGACTAATGGGTGTGAAAGTCCGATTTTAGCTCAAGCTCATCGGTTAAACACAAATATGTTTGCATTCTCAGCTGATGTTTGCACTCTCATCTCTGGCTCCGACACACATACTATTGAAAAGTAGCCCCACTCACCTCCACTATCTCTCTCACTTCGCTTTCAGTTTCCAGTTTCTCCAGTTTGAGCAGGGCTGTTCCTATCGGCTTGTCGCTTCTCAGGAAGCCACTGTCACAAAACAAAGACGTCAGTGTGAAGCTCAGATCCACCTACTCGCATTGACCCAGCATGCACCACAACTGCCACAGAGTTCAATCAGGGCAGCACTGGTTGATATTTATCCTGACCTGTGTGTCTCCCCAGTACAAATGAATCTTAAAGAAACTGTGTACTGTTAGGAGACAATAAACAGAATAAAGTCCTAAAATTGTGATTATTTGGAGATAAGTTGAGATCACTCTTGTGTCCTACAGCAACACTACTCACCCTTTGTGCCCTACAGCAACACTACTCACCCTTTGTGCAGCACTTCCAGCTTCAGGCCTTTAGACTGTATAACTCTCCTGAAGCCACGGTGGTTCCGGTTGATGTTCAGTTTGAAGCTCTGGTTATATCCTGCCAAAACACTAAACAAGTCAATTCCTTCAGCAGCAAATATTAACTTTTTCCAATGCTCTCTAAAATACTTGATTCTAGTTCTGTCATTCATGGTGTCCTGCAGTCAAATATTTTTTGTAAAATGTTCACTAAACTGTATATTTGTCCCGGCTAACTGATTTCCTACATAATTGTGCTATTTTCATGTCTCTCCTAACACTAACACACTTCACCATCTCACATAATAAAATACTCCCAATTTGAATCAAAAAGTTTAAAAGTCTGAGCTCAGTAAGATTAATACTTTTATTAACTGGATGCATTAAATTGATCAAGAGAGACAGTAAATACATTTATAATGTTAAAAAAAAAATTATATTTCAAATAGATGCTTTTGAACTTTTTATTCATCAAAGAATCCTGAGTAAATGTCCACGGTTTCCACCAAAAATATTAAGCAGCACAATGTTTTAACATGATGCATTAATAATAATAATAATAATAAGTGTTTCTTGAGCACCAAATCAGCATATCAGAATGATTTCTGAATGATCAAGTGTCACTGAAGCTGGGTGGCCTGAGCTTCGCTTTGCATCACATGACTAAATTACATTTTAAAATATATTCAAATAGAAAACAGGGTTTGACCTCTTTAGACTAGGTAAAACTGATTTCACTAGTAACAACGAGGTTTCCTCATTATATCCTATTTGAATGCTGTTACGTAGTACATAGGTAGTCTTGTTGTACGTTTATGCACTCATCATATGGCTCTATGTGCTTAGTGGATTGTAAAATAGTAGGAGTGTCAATCGCAATAGGCGTAAGTGATGCTTAATTACTACCGAATAAAATGTTCTTTATTATATTTAGTCCGATGATGATATTACACGAAATCAGTTCAGAGACATCTAAATATTAATATGTTGTTACTTCGGAACACAGTTCATTGTACAATATTGTATATACAATACTGCAGCGCAGGTATTACTGTATACAAGCTCCTGTGTCTGACGCACTCTCACAGGCGTCAATGATCCTTTTGCACCACCTGTTACCACATTATACGGTACTACCTTTGGCCACCATTTTTTGCCCTAATGTAGCTTGCTGTTGATAAAACGCGCCTGTTCTAACGCAGATGCATCTTCAATGATTTCACAACATTACTGTTTTTACTGTAGTTTTGATCAAATAAATGGACCCCTGGTGAATATTAGAGTCTTCTTTCAAAAACATTTCAAAAGTATCTGATGATACAGAAATAATTAGCTCAACATTTTCACCTGGGTTGTTGGTATTTTTGATGACTGATGTTTTATGCTTCTGAGGTTGATCCTAACATGAAAAGAGAAAGTAATAATTAAAATCAAATGGATGACTGGGTAAAATAAAGCCTAGCTGACTGAAGAATTAATACTCACTGTACTGGGGTATGGGAAATCAAACTTGACATAGGCATCCAAGTCATTTGTTGCAACACCTTTCAAAAAAAGCAGAGGGGGAGATGTTTAAAATACTTCCTTACTAGTATGAGATTATTTTAAATTACATTATTTTATTTACATTTAAGTTCCTGTAGCTCAAACGCCAAATGCTTTCATTTAAATGACTGGATCAATGTTGAGTGTTTGTTTGAAGCTTACCAGAAGGAGCAGGAAGGTTCATCCCTCTAACAATGAACACAACCATGTCTGCGCTACTGAGCTCTGGGAAAATCCTACAAGAGCAACAGTCAAGAAAAAGAAAGCATGTTATTCAATGACTTCTTACATTTCCCTTAGCTGTGGAGTTGATCAGTAGTGAAGTATTGTGCTTTATTGTATTGGGCTTTTCCTTGTTGTAAGATCTGTAGCGAGAGTGTCAGACCTGACAGTGCGATATGTTCTCTCCTCAAAGTAATGTTTAGGAGGCTGAAGCCCCCTGTTCTGTGCCAGCTTAAGAATCTCCAGGCTCTTCTTACATTGTTCTGCCATGTTCTCAAATCTAAAAGAGGTGAAATAGGAATAAATGAAATGGCCAGTGAAATCACTAGAATTTCATTTATTGAAGTGGTGTATTGGTGATGCGATACATACTTGGTTGTTTCTGCAACATTCCCCATGTGCGTGAACTGCTTGGAGTATGTCACACATTTCTGAAGAAGAAAGGAAACATGTCCTACTTACATATTCCACATCCGCTTATAGGTTCTGTCTCAAAACCTAGTCATCTACCTACTTAGACAGCATTTTAAGCATGTGGGTGATTTCATGAGCAAGATAGGCTGTCTGCTCGCCCAAGTGTAAAAGTGCTGCCAGGTCTTGATTATCGAAAAATCACATTGGGTCATTCCGTGTCAACTCAACCAAAGGTCCCCGGCTCAAATTTTTGATTTTGTAAAAAAAATTCTGAAGAAAGATAAACATGTACAGTGATGAAAGCCAAAATATTAAATGTCATGGATGAATATTTACTGAGTAATCCACTATTTTGTAGAGGGGGGGGGGTCAAAATGGCAATTTTCACCTGAGATTCCGAGGCAAATTACAGGGGGTTAAAAATGACTTCATAAACACGGCAGCATCATGATGTTATTTTTACACAGAGATTGTTAGATCTGTTGGTAAAATCTGTTGACTTTAGCAATCTTTGTTGCATTTATGTGCTAATGGTGACCATTCAAAAATGGAGAAAGAGCACTTTTCAAGTTTTTTCTCCAAAGTTTGCTGGCTTGTAACTCAAAAAGCATTAAAGATATCTTAATGCCCTTTTAAATATTGGGTCTTAACTAACTTCAGTTTTGGCATCTTAATTTTTAATGATTTTTAACTAAATAATTCAGTTCCAGAGATACTGCCAAACTTTGCAAAATCACTTTGCAAAAATATGGTACTTCTTTTCTTTTAAATAGGAATGTCTGAAGAACAAATAATGTTGAAACTAGAAATGTATCTTGTTTCCTTCTGTCAAAACAACTGCATTGAACATCTGTCTGAGTGCCATAAATACTATTTTTCCAAAGTTTGCGTGCCTATAACTAAAGAAGTATTACTCGAGACGTATAACTCAAGAAGTATTATAACTCAAGAAGTAAGATATTGCAATATGATTTTAGATTCTAGTTCTTTTCTTTTGGAATCTTCCTTTTCAAGGCCCTACATCTTTCAGTCCCAGAGATATGGGGGTCTCAATGAGGCTTCATTTTCAGATTGTGGAATATTAGCCATTTTCAGTGGTTGAAAAACAAATGTTGGTCACTTTGTATACAGCCGATACTTATTTTATTTAAAGAACAATGTCTGAAGAATAAATAATGTTGAAATTAGAATTGTATCTTGTTTCATACCTGTCTAAAATGCACTGAAATGGTCAAGTTGAGGCACATTACCTTGCTCTCTGTAGTCTATTCACAAGATTCTATATTTGAATATCGGTTTTAGGGATATTTAGAAGAAAGGATTTTGTTTTAACAGCTTGTGAAGCTACCAAGAGTCCAAACATGCAGTATTGTAACATGTTTGAAACAAATTCCACGCCTCATAGGGAAAAGTGGTTGCTTTCGCCACACATTGCATTCACATCAATAAACCAAGATTTGCCTCACCTGGATTAATTATTAAAATGTCTTTTTTATTGTTATAAAATGTGAAGCAGTCATAGATCAAGCAGTATTCTACTGCTAAAGGGCATATTTGGCAGAATCACTGATAGTACATTTAACACTGAATAATTCTAAACCCCAGGTAAATGGGATCCTAGGCAATCTTATTTTACATTTCACACTGTTCATACTTTACCCAGAGTTAACAATTAATCCTGGTCATTCATAATCTGATGTCACACTGTACATTCCTAAACCCTGGGCTACTGTTATTATTTGCATATTTAACAGTGCTAACAATGATGACTAGATAAACACAAAACCATATTTGGTATTTGATCATTGAAAATGGATAGGATACAACAATTTGGACATGGAGCTGCACTGAGATCTCGATATCTCTAGTATTAAACCTTACAGGGCCTTAAAAAAATGAAGATTCCAAAAGAAAAGTTTCCTAGGAAACAGAATCTAAAATCAAATTAAGATAACTTTAATACTTCTTGAGTCACAGGCACGCAAATTTTGGATAATGAATATTTATGACACTCAGGTATACAGGTATGTCCTATACCATTGTTTTAATAGAGGGAAACAAGATACATTTCTAGTTTCAACATTACTTCTTCTTCACACATTCCGCTTTAAATAAAATAAGTATCGGCTGTATACAAAGTGAATAACATCTGGTTTTCAACCACTGAAAATGGGTATTATTGGAACATCTGAAAATGGAGCCTCATTGAGACCCCCATATCTCTGGGACTGAACGATGTAGGGCCTTGAAAATGAAGATTCCAAAAGAAAAGTTTATTACGAACTAGAATCTAAAAATCACATTGCAATATCTTTAATACTTCTTGAGTTATAGAAACGCAAACATTGGAAAAATCATATTTATGGCACTCAGACGGATATGATCAATGCAGTCGTTTTGACAGAAAGAAAAGAGGTACATTTCTAGTTCCAACATTATTAGTTCTTCAGACATTCCTCTTTAAAAGAAAAAAAGTATCATCTGTATTGCAAAGTGTCCCACATTTGGTTTTTGACCACTGAAAATGTATACAATTTAACGATTTACTTCTGGAGCCATATTGAAATTCTATTATCTCTGGAACTGAACTATATAGGGCCTTACAAATGAAGATGCCAAAAGGGAAGTTAGTTAAAACCCAATATCTAAAAGGGCATTAAGATATCTTTAATGCTTTTTGAGTTACAGGCCAGCAAACTTTGGAGAAAGAACTTGAAAAGTGCTCTTTCCCCATTTTTGAGGGACACATGCAAAGAATATTAACAAAATAAAAAAATTGAGCGGGGGACCTCTGGTTGAGTTGACACGGAATGACCCCATTGTTTTTGTAGCTAAGCTAACTCAATTAAATCAAATTAAAAACTTTGTAACTGTAGAGTCAAGAAATCGATTCCAATGGCTCAGACGGATTTAACACACCTTATTCAGTAACCAAATTGTTAGAAGAGAGATCCAAGCATGAACTGTGTTCCGATTGATAGGATCCCTACACAGTGTTCATTGATCCCTATTCTCTGAGCACGGGAAAGTTGTTAAAGTTTACTTCATTTCGGAACATTCATTCGCAGATTTGGGCTACGCCACTGCCTTCAGCGTCTTCACACACAGACGAAACTTACTAGAGAAGTGTAAATTGTGACATAATACACCTCTGTAAATAAATACAATTTAATGAATAATTCATGTCCACTGCACAGGGCACAGTAGAATAGAACAAACTCCTGACGTGATAAGAGATACATACAAAATGTGCAGAGCGGGGGTCAGAAGGACTGGAATTGAGAACCACTGTCCTAAGCTAATCCACCGTACTGTTTAACTACTCTATTAGGTTACGTCACAGGTAAAAATAAATAAATAAAAAAATTACAAAATTGGTACACAACATACCCAGTTAAAGAAGTCACCGCTCATCATCACTGCTATATACTCATCTACATTAAATAAAAAATTTACTATTTCACCCAATATACATTTTAAGCTTGTTAGAGTATCACACTGTTAGGTTAGCAACATGCTAACATCAAATTCTTATACTGAATAGCATGTGCTTCTCATGAGCACAGGGCTGCCAACTCTGACGCATTCAGTGTGAGACTCACGCAATTGACCCTATTCTCACGCTCTCACGCCACACATCAATTTTCTCACGCAGAAAAATGTCCCTGCCAAATTCAATATTTATTTATGAAAAAAAACAAAAAAACTCCAGACAAAGAAGGGCGGGGCTTTACTGTTCCAGCGCGACACCACGGCATTTTTTAACAGTAAAAGAGTGTGAGGCAAGTAGGAAAACATTTATTATTTGACAGCTGTTTTACAACAGAAATGTTAAATAACCAACAGTAATATTCTGTGATGCAAACTACTCGACGACCGTTTTGATCATTTACGTGATTCATAATTCGTAACCGAATGTGGCATGGAACATTTTGTTGTTTTGCTTTTACAACATTTGCACAAATTAACTCCTAATTGTATGTGTATTTTAAAATAAAATATGTGAATATTTAAACGGATTACGAAAAATTCTTTCCATTTTTCTCATCTTTTTTTAAAGATGTTAAGCCTCGTCACACGCTATGTGTGTCCGTCGTTTAGGTACTAATGCTGTACGCCCTATGTAGAAATAAGTTAGCATTATCAAAGTTATTTGTTTTGCAGTATTGCAGTAATTATACATATGTTGTCAGTAAACCTGTTTCATTGTAATGTTTTGACAAATCACAATACACTTCCTGTGATGCAAGGTTTTTTTTTGTTTGTGTGGTGTTTTCTTTCGAATAAACAAATTTTTTTTTTTTTTTTAAGTGTAGCATGTGCTCCTTGTGAGCACAATTTGTGAAATACTGACTAAAAATATACTTTTACTGATATACAATTTTACCCAATATGTATTTTTATGCTTATTATAGTATCACACTATTAGCAACATGCTAACGTCATGCTCTATTAAAATCAGCTGTATAACATGCACTTCTCATGAGCACAATTTATGAAAAACTAACTATAAAATTGACCATTTCACCCAATGTGTATTTTTATGCTTAGCACCGCTAACATCACATTATTAAAATTAACTATGTAGCAAACAATTTTTGTAAGCACAATTTGTGAAATACTGACTATAAATACAGTTTTATTGATTATAATCGCCAACCCAATACGTATTTTTATGTTTTTTGCTAGAGTATCACAATGTTAGCTGAGCATCATGCTAATGTCAAACTATTGCATTCAAAAATGTAGTATGCTATTTGTGTAGCGTGCACATACAGAGTTCCAATTCAGTGACGTATGAGATTTCATTTCAGATCCATTTCGACGGTAGCTGACTATGTTAACAGTAGACAGCAAGGCGGCTCACTAGATTTTGGCACAGATCCATTCTCTCGGTTACTTCATTAAATCGCCACCTTCTTGTTACCTCATATTGCTCTTTGAGTAGTTTTGTGAGTTGAGTGTAGACCTCTTCAGCCTTCTCTGAGATCTGAACATCACTGTGATGGACTAGGATGAAGTCCTCATCCTCATCTCCAGTCGGTGAAGGCACCTGAAAATAAAGGGGGAGTTATTGCTCATGTCATTATGGATTTGTTAAAGAATTTGTTAAAAAACAATGACAGTATTACCTTGCTTACATCCACTGTCTTGCCACTGCGGGCGGCTTCTATCATGGGGTCCAAACTTTTTGCTGCACGCAGGAGGGTCTTGGCATGCTCTAGGTCATTCTTTTGCTTTGCCTGCAGCGCTGCTTTCATGTACTGCTTTTTGCGGCCTTCAAGAAACTCCAGCTGCTGCTGAGCTGAGGAGAAAATAACCAGATTTAAACCCATTTGACAGAGATTTTTGTGTGCTCCTTATGTAAATCAGTTACGAAATATGAAAACATCCCAATTAATAGGCCATCCTAAAACACTACTCTACCAGTGTCAGGCAGACTTCCTCTTTTGGACGTTCTGTCTGGGGAAGGTGAAGGGGTCCTCTTGGGCTTCTGTACCGTTGGCTGTACTGCAAGAGTGGGCTTCATTTGGTCACCTACTTTCGGAGCCTTAACCTAGAAAGCAAATAACAAAATAGTGATTTCTTTAAAAGAAAGGGACAACTTTTTAAATATTTAGGAAATGCTACAAAATTTAAGAACATACCTTCTCCTCTCCCTCTTCATCTTCCTCTTCACCATCACCAGCTTCATCTTCATTAGATGTCAGCTTATTGGCCGTTTCCAGAACTGCAGCCAATCCCTGCTCTGGAGCAGCGGCCTTCTGGCCTGGGATTGGAGGAAAGCCTATAGAAAACACTTCAATTTAAAGGGGTCATATGATGTTGCTAAAAAGAACATTATTTTGTGTATTTGGTGTAATGAAATATGTTTATGCGGTTTAAGGTTCAAAAAACACATTATTTTCCACATACTGAACATCTGAAACGCGTCGATTTTTACAAAGCTCATCGGCCTGAAAAGCGAGGTGTGCTGTGATTGACCAGCTATCCAGTGCATTGTGATTGGTCGAATACCTCAAGCGTGTGACGGAAATGTTACGCCCCTCACCATATTGTGATGATGAGGTCAGGCCGGAAGGCGAGTTAAAAACTGAAACCATTATAAACGAGGCATAGTTTTGCATTCCAGTGGGGCCTTAAGTAGGATTGAATGATTTTATATTTCTTTTAGGCTTGCTTTGCATCGCGCCGTGTAAACATAAAACCATGTCTGCATTTGTGATCGGGAAATGACAAACAACAAGCCTACTCTACAACGCCAAAAAACTCGCTATAAATATAAAAAATATAAATCTAAAAACAGTTGTTTGTGTCTCTTTTTTTTCTTGTGTGTTTGCAGGGTGGAGTCAAGCGGCAGGTGCAGTGGGTTACCGGTGATGAGTTGACTGATAAAAAGGTCTTTGTGTCCTTACTGTGCATACTTAAATTTTTTTTGTGTGTGTCTTTTTCTCTTTCCTTTTGTGTTGATATGGTTTAATTCAGTTATGGATTACATTAATAAACAAATATTTTTGGGTTAATTTAATTTGCGTGTGGCCTCCCATTTATGTCACACTGCCTTGCGCCAGGTGGTTTGTAGCATAATGCTACAAAAAAAATTATATTTCAAATAAACTCTGTTTTTTGGAAATTTCTATTATTGGAATTAGAAAAAAAAAAATATCAATATAATTTGCAATGGGATGCACGATATTATCGCACTGATATCAGAATCGGCCGATAATGGCTTTAAATGTAAATATCGGCATCGGGCCCAATATGAAAAATTATGCCGATATGCCTTGCCGACAAGAGGAATATGTTAACTCACATGTACTCAGGGTGTGCTAGTGATTAGATCACGTCAGCAGTGTGGCTCATTCTTGAAGCAAAGTTTTTTCTGAATGATGATTAGATTCACTCTTTTGGATCTCTGCATTTAAACTGAGAAAGCATGTACAGAATGACACTTAGTGTATGATAGAGTAAAGTAAAACCGTAATAGCAGGTGCAGTGGCAGCAGCGGCAGCCTCCCCTGGGTCCTAACGCCCGTTCGGTAAGGAGTTTTAATCTGTAGGGGGCGCTGTTGGCCTACTAAAATAGTAAAAATAATTGTAAAATAGCCTACACAAATAAAATTTAGACTGTTTCTGAATAAATAAAGCAGTAATTGATGTCATAAAATAATGAGTATGTTTTGATTTAAAGGTCAGAAGCTATAGCTTACATGAAAAAAAATCACAAACATGACACTTGTAAATTAAATAATTTTATATATACTGATTTATTCATTAATGTGTAATATGTTTTATTTTTTAAACAAATCATAAGCTCTAAAAGATTTTCAGAATTTTTACAACTCTTTTGCTTCAGACCATCTACAAATGTTAAATCTTAAAATAAAATGTTAGGGTTAACACTGCATCTTTCTGGGGAAAAAAATGCAGCGATTGATATATATATTTTATTTATAGGTATTTTCAAAGCTTCAATGTACTGTCAAAAAACTTTATTATTGTTTATTTAATTCTAACAAATAAGTTCTTGTTAAAAACTAACCAAAATTAAAAATATTTTGCTTATAATTTCTGCACAGGAGAGACTGTGTGTTGTTTCCAAACAAAAGGAAATATATCGGTATCGGCCAAAATAAATTGAAAAATATCGGCAAAATCCCGGTCGGTGCATCCTAATTTTCAATATTATTATCAACATTGATAGTAGTAAAATATGTTTCTTAAGCACCAAATTAGCATATTCAAGTTGTGACACTGAAGATGGAGTAATGGCTGCTAAAAACTATACTTTGCTGTTGCAGGAATAAATTACATTATATAATAAACTAAAATAGAAAACTGTTATTTAAAATTTTCATATTTCGCAAAATTGCAACCTTAACTTGTTTTTTAATCAAACAAATGCAGCCTTGGTGAACATAAGAGACTTCTTTCAAAGAACATTTAAAAATGGTACCAAACTTTTGAATGGTAGTGGACATGTACACAAAAATATATACATGTAAACATCTTCTTTTTGACTACAGAAGAACCGACCTGGAGGGGCTGGAAGTTCATCAAAATTGATAGGTCGGTCTGCTTTATGGGCACGGATGGCAGCCTGGTATTGCTGTGGGTCACAAAAAGAACATCATCTGAAATCAACAAGTCTGTGCAAACACCTCGCTGAGTGCAAAAATGTGCTGCATTATGTTAAAATGAACTTAAAAGGAGTTCCACAATCAGATAAAATCTAAAAAGGAAACACTGCAAGAGAAACCGAAAGTTGGTGGACATTCAGTAGTGACAATGTGCCATTATTTGAGGTTCAGGTGTCATTTTGACAGGTTTACTAACTTTAGCAATGCGGTCATGCATGCGGGCTTTGCGCTCATCCCCGCTGGCCTTAGCTTGTGTGAAGGCCTCTTTGTACTTGGCCATCCTCTGTTCCAGAGCTTCAAGAACAGTCTGGGGCTGAGCTGGACCAGAACCGCTGTCTGCTGGTATAACAAAAACAAAAAAATGAACACTAGGAGACAGGAAAAGCATTCAAACTCAGGTCACAAGTACAGTAATTAGACTATTAAAAGAGACACACGTTCAGTCTCTGAAAATATCTGACGTGAGAACTGGTGTACTAACCAGGAGCTGAAGGTGAGGTAATGGCTTTTTGAGGTGCAGGGTGAGTAACTGTAGAGGCTGTGGAAAAGAATTAAGCCTTACACTATAAAGCTACAAGCCGTGAAAATATGTAAACAAATATGCAACATATCATAGCTACTACAGTATTTTTCTGACCACAGAAAATAATTCCGGTCTAACCTTGAGACAGAGGGGGAGGAATGGAGCTCATGTCCACCGGCTGGCCTTTCTCCAAAGCCTCAACTGCTGCATCGAATCCCTGAGCCAAACAAGCAAACAGCATAGTGCAATTCTTTGTCTACTTCCTACAATTCTTGAATACCTCAAATAACTTGTTACACGCGAGTTATTAGTAATCATGGTTTATGGGAACAAGACACTTCGTTAAGAGGAATATCCAAACTTGCATGACAACATAGCTGAAGTAGTAGATGCCTTGAATTAAATGCAAAACCAACTGAAATGGTAAAAACAGTAAAGGCTTTGAGATACAAAGTCTTTGGCAGGTTTAAAGGGATACTTCACCCAAAATGAAAATTTTGTCTTTAATCACTTACCCCCATGTCGTTCCAAACCGGTAAAAGCTTTGTTCGTCTTCGGAACACAATTTAAGATATTTTGGATGAAAACCGGGAGGCTTGTGACTGTCCTATTAACTGTCAAGTAAATTACACTGTCAAGGTCCAGAAAAGTATAAAAAACATCGTCAGAATAGTCCATCTGCCATCAGTGGATCAACCGTAACATTATGAAGCGGCGAGAATACTTTTTGTACACGAAGAAAACAAAAATAACGACTTTATTCAACAATTCATCTCCTCTCTCTCTCCGCATCACCGTAGCGCCATTTTGGAGAATAACCACTGAACGCAAGCAGCGTATGCTATTCGGTGTCAGCCGCGCTGCACGGATGCGCTGTTTTTGTTCAAATCAAAACGTAAATACACGTAGAAAACGTATCCTTGTGTCGCGGCTGACACAGAGTAGCATACGCTGCTTACGGTTTTTCTTCAAAATGGCGCTACGGTGATGCGGAGAGACACAGAGGAGACAAATTGTTGAATGAAGTCGTTATTTTTGTTTTCTTCGTGTACAAAAAGTATTCTCATCGTTTCAGAACGTTACGGTTGAACCACTGATGGCAGATGGACTATTCTGACGATGTCTTTCGTACTTTTCTGGACCTTGACAGTGTAATTTATTTGACAGTCAATGGGACAGTCACAAGCCTCACGGTTTCATCCAAAATATCTTAAATTGTGTTCCGAAGACGAACGAAGCTTTTAGGGGTTTGGAACGACATGGGGGTAAGTGATTATTGATAAAATTTTCATTTTGGGGTGAAGTATCCCTTTAAGTCAAAACTTCCATATTAGAGCAGAAGGCAAATGGAAAAATACACATTAACAGGGTTTGATACATGTATAAAGCCATGCCTGTTAACTGACAGCACAGAAAATACAGTTACAGAAGTCTGCTTTTGGTTTTAACTGAAGTAAAATATCAAACTAAAAGACTTTACGTGACAAAACAAAGAAAACAACTACATTTACAAATCTTTTCATATATCAACTGTATGTAACTAATTAGAAAGAGGGAATCCAAACTTTGCACAATTCTGTACAAACTGAATTTGATAACTGACAGAGCACTGAGAGGCAAGCTGATTTTTTTTTTTTTTACCTTTAATGATTGAAAATGAACAGTACAGAAACAGCAACACATAGCTATATACATTTGATTAGAAACCACGTCTTACCTTGCTGGCCTTTATATGCATTTTGGCTTGGTCAATATCTCCTGCTTGTTTGGCCTTGAGAGCTGCCATCCTGTACTCCTTCTGTCGCTCCAACAGAATGTCTTTAGTGGGCTGTCCGGCTGGTGAGTGTGCTTTGGGAGCAGAGGAAACCACAATGTACCCTTTACAAAAACAGCTCTGTAGAATGTCATACTTCTAGTTAAATTAGCAAGTCAGGAACAACTTAAAGGGAAAAGCCCTCATTTTCAACATAATCAGGCATTGATGATCTATTGAATAAAAATAACAGATTTTGTTTATGTACATTTTGAATTATGACTACTACTATTATGGAAAATGAAAAAAAAAAAGATTGCTATGAAATGATATTATCAGTATAAATAAACACATTTTAGGGTTAGACAGCATGGAAAAATTTAGCAAATAAATACCCCACTTATAAATCAATACAACTGCTGTCAAATATTAATCAGAGAATAGGGATCAAGTTTAAATATTTACCAAAAGGACTATTACATTTTTTCTAGATTTTTTAAATGTTTTTAAAAGAAGTATTTTTTGTTCATCAATGCTGGATTTATTAAAAAGTAATATTGTGAAATATTATTCCGATTTAAAATAATGTTCCAATGAGCTTCAGATTCCAAAGCAAGGAAATCTGATTTGTACAAAGGAGTACCATGTAACAAATTTGCTTACATTTGATTACTGACCTAGAAACAGTGCTGAATTAAATTCTTCATTGTTTTATAGAACTTTTACGTATTTTGACATTTTTTCCTAAAAATTTTATCTTGGTTTAAATGAAAATAAATCCCATAAATTTAGACAAAAGCTAGACATTTTACTTTTCAACCATTAACGAGTAACCCTTAAACGTCCCTGAAGTACCTTGAAACGCTCTATGTGGTGACTTAATTTCAACTGAAACAGGAAGACAGGGTAGGACATATCGAGCAGTTCCACCCCCTTTTTTGGATAGCCAATAGTGTTTCGTTTATATCACAGCTCAGGTCAGAGCCATTGAGCTCAGTAAAGCCGCATTTGATAGCTCATGACATCCACAGCCTAATAGATTACTCCTTTAGATTCAATATGAAACAATTACAAAAGCAAAACAGTCACATAATCATGCTGAGGATGTGTAGATTGAAAACTATGTAATATATTTGTGAATGGCACCGGTGTTATCTCTCTACATTTTCTCCTCCTAATCTTATGAAATATAGCATTCTCTGTAGAATTCAAATAGCTCCGATACATTTAGTGGTCTGCGCCGAGGTATAGGCATATGATTTGCTCTTTGGTATTGTGTCTCTGGACCGTTTCAGACTGTGTGCGCTCTGTGGCTTTTCGCGTGACACAACGTGAAACCAGACTTCATTCGCCCCAATGGAAAGCATATTTACACTGCCTGGAGCATTGCCCATCCTCTATATAATGCACTATGTGCCATTCACCATACAGAAAATAGTAATGAGTGAATAAGTAACCGATTTCAGCCGCAGCTTCAGAGTCTATTTATAGTGTAGGGGATGGGATGCTTCAGATTCTAGAGAACATTTGATTGGACAGAAAATTTGATGAGAAGCTGAAGTACGAAGTGACATCAAAAAAATCGTTGAGCCAGAACGGCGGAAGTGTTGAACGCTTATATTTCTGAATGCAAATTTTGTCATTGTTTTGGAGCACACTAGCTTATAGATAACCTTAAGTCTAACTGTGACGAGTGGGGGCGGGGCCGAGAGCCGTGGGAACGGAGTGAGGCCGGTGGAGTAATTGATAATGAGCGACACCTGCACCACTCACTGGTCTCGAGTCCCACGGAGGAGCTCCGGAAGGATAAAAGGAGGAGCTACGACAGTGAAAGACGAGAGAGGACCAGGCATGGATTTTATTTTGTGTGGCAGTCGTCCGCGAGGGGCTGCCGTTTTACTTTCATTTTGTGTTTGTTTATTTTATTAAAGTGTTTAAATGTTCACCGGTTCCCGCCTCCTTCTTCCCGTGACTACGAACTTTGTTACACTAACATATTCATATTAAAAGACAAAAAACTTAAATTTTGATTTTAATGGGGACTTTAAACTGTGGTATGTTGCCACAAAAGCACTTGGCTAACCTAAGTGCAATACAGCGCCACTTGCAGCATGTTCCCCTTCTGGAGATGACAGGGAAGCTGGAGATGTTACACCAGAGGACTCGTCTTTAGTGTTTGATGCTGGATCCATGACAACAGAGACGGCCTCTGCAGAGATGGGAGAGATCTCAACAGCACTGTCACACTCCCCATGCTGATCAGGTGAAGCTGCAGGGACAGGGGGCCGACTGGGACTACCAGACACTCCACATGCAACTGGAGGGGGAATCTCTGTTTCGTCAATCTTCCCTCCTTTCCGTACTGATGCCAGCATAGTCTGTAGTGTCTAACCAAAAATATGAGAGTGTCAATTGTCATAAATTATCATAAAAAATATGTACCCAAAGTTTGTTTGTTTGCTTAAACAATGACACTATATCCACTCACCTTGAGGCCTCTCTCATATCTCCGAGCTTTAGAGGTTTCCCCTGTGACTTTGGTATTGGTAACAGCCATCCTATACAGGTTTATTCTCTCCTCTAAAGTGTGCTCAATGCTACCAGGCACTGAACAAGCCTTAGTGTCCTGTGAGGGGAAAAAAACTAATTTAAGTGATGGCACATTAGTTCTTACACAAAAGCCATTTCAAAATAGAGCTTGTTCATTGAGATGTGCAAATTAATAATCTATACATCACAAATGGAGTCAGGATAAAAGCTTTAACTAAGATTTTGAGAAAAACTGAACCTCAATTAAGATTTAATTAGAAATGGGTCAGGATGGTCAACAATTGGATTATCTTTAATATTTTTAGCAGCAGTTTCTTTGTAGCTTTAAAAGCTGTTTTGGAGGAACCCACCTACTTTGAAAATGTTTTGTACATCTCAAGTTTAAGTGATTGCTGCTAAATGTTGTATAATTGTATCAACACTTCAAAGGTCATCACAGCTGCATTTATTTGATCAAAAATACAGCAAAAAATATGGGTTGATTTTTGCATTGGTCTTATCAAAAACATCAGACAGGCTGATTGAAAATACAAATTTATTCTGTGCCAGTAGGTGGCACTTTTGGAAAGGAAGTAATATATCGGTTTCCCCGGTAACGATACACAAAGCAGCTCTGCCTCATAATGTCTACTTTGAAGCTTGTAGCTCATATTTATTATTGAATTAAATGCTTTTGAAGTTTAATCATCAAATTAAGCCATGTCCCGATTTGGTCCCAAAATGTAAGGCCTTTTGATATTATAATGAAGACTTTTCTTGCACCAGTTAATGTATTCAAACTTTTTACGGTCTTTTCTTAGATTGATACAACTGAATTTAAAACTTTTTTAGGACTTTATTATGTTTTAAAAGTAATAGTAGTCCGGTGATGGCAAAGCTGAATTTTCAGCAGCCATAACTCCAATTCTAAAGTATTCCATGATCCTTCAGAATCAATTACTGAAATATTTTGTAATTATTAGAAATATTTTGTAACATAATTGTCTTTACTGTCACTTCTGATAAATTTAATGGAGTGTTTAAATACATAATACATTAAAAATTAGAAATGAAATAAAGAAAAAAAGATACAACAATATAAACAAATAATAATAAAACATATATTTTTTAAATGTATTGACCCCAAAACTATTGAATGGTGAAGTATAAGAGCTCAATCTATGTACGAGCGATTCAGTGGTATTACCAACATGATAACAACATATAGAGCCAACATATCTTCAAAGAACAATTAAAATATAACTTTGATATTACAACTAACACAACTGTATGAAGACAATATTATTATGCCTTCCCAAATAAACTTTTAGATCATACCTGGCTGGCTGCCGTCAATTCTGCTGAAGAGGTTTCCGCACTAATGGGGGAGGCGGGGGTTGTGGCACCTGAATCTTCGGTTTCCTCCTCATCAACCACTTCCTGCAGCTCAGCCTAACGAGAATCACAGCAAACACTATAAACTCACTATACTACATTCAGAAAGTGCTGACAGTGAAGAGAAACAGACAATAATCACAGGTTTAATTTACCAAGAGGTCTTCATCATCCTCGAGACTATCATCTTCATCATCATCAATGTCTTTCATGCAGGCCTCCGCCATTTTTTCAATATCTTCCATCGGTAATGGAGCTTGAACATAAAAATTCAAGTAAAATTTATTTAGATGCACACAAAATATTTTCAAGATCATAACAATCAGACAGAGTACCGATAAGATAGACGATAGAAATGCTACCCAATTGGTCAACGTTTGGCTGGTTAGCATAATCTAGCTACGCCCTACTAGTAGATGCTGTAATTACACAATTATCTAGCTGCAAAAAACATCTTTCTCTACTGATGGTCGTTCAAAAGTTGCCACGTACTATCATTTTTTTTATTCCCAATTCACAAATGTTTGATTGCATTGTAGCGTAGTATAATACATTATAGTATCTGACTGATTTTGGATTTCTATTTTAATATATTTTATTAAAACAAAATACTTCAAAATGATTTATTGATGGCAAGGTTGAATTTTCAGCAGCCAATACTTAAGTTGTCAGTTTCATGATCCTTCAGAAATCATTCTATCAGGTTCACAATATGCTCCAAAAAAAGAAAAGAAAAAAAGAATGGGAATGCTAAAAGACAGCTCTCTTCAGGTAATACAGACCTTGGCACTACCACAACATGCGTTAAGAGTACATTAAAGAATACATTAGGTGACCTACCTTTTAAAGTTTGGCTGCAACAGATACGGTCAGCATTTATTATATGAATTTCAAAAGAAAAAAAAAAAGATAATCATGATGCCCACCTTTGCCAGCCTTTTTCCCCCTGGGAGCCACATTGGGTTTCTTCCCAACAATGGCAGCAAATTCAGCTTCTAAAGCTGGATCATCCAGATCTTGATCCATGTCCATCATATCATCTGGCTTGAAATCAAGCAACAATCCCATCTACAAAGAAACAAACACTTACATGTAAAGGTCCAATAGCTCAGTCACGAGATGGACAGATCATCAATGGATTCTCCCTGTCCAAGTCCAATGCAAACAACAGACATAACCCTTAAAGGGATAGTTCACTCATAAATGAAAACAGTCATCATTTTAGTAACTTACAATGACAGAATTTCATTTTAATGGGAACATTACTAACAACATTCACAGCTGACAGTCATTTGCAAAACATTTCAACACTGACCTGTTTGGCTGCAGCTGCTCCTTGGCCTTTCGACGCTGCAGCTCGCTTGTTTTTCCGAGCAAACATCCCGTCCTGCTCCCTCTCCTAAACCCTTTACCGGACAGACGAACACCTGGATGCTTGAGGTCAGAAGAACGTGACGCATGAATAAACGAGGAACACTCTTTCAGTCTTAAACTAATTTGTAATGCTTGCTGATATGAAATAGCAGCGTGAAGGTTTCTGATGGCGGAATGACAGTTTAGGTTTAAAGGAAGTTTATTAAAGCAGTGAATCTCAACCTTTTGGCGTACCGGACCCCAGTCCAATTTAGAACCATCCTCAAGGAACCCAGAACAAAATTGACTCATCTATGTATCATTTGTGTCTTTGTGAGGACCAAATGCAGTCAAGTATAATTCAAGTTAGTTGACTTGTCAAGTATTTGGCCATATCATCAGCTATATTGGATTTTTCTTTCATGGGAACATGTCATGTCAAAATATACAACATTTATACAAAAATTCATACTTTATACGGACCCCCTGGCCTTACGTCAAGGACCACTAGGGGGTCCACGGACCCCTGGTTGAGAAACACTGTAGCTGTGTCTCATTTAGAAGGCTGCACCCTCCGGAGGTCGCATTCGAAGGCTGCTTACGTCATCGAGGCTGTCTCATTTCAGAAAAGCAAGTAGGACACTCCGAAGGCGACCTTCGAATGCGACCTTCTTTCACAGGAATTCGGAGGATGCATGAGGTGTATCCTTCGCTGCTACAGATAACCCACAATTCTTTGCGTCGCCGTGAACAACCGTTGTTAATTTGAAAAATGCCGGCGCCGGCAGATGTAACGTACACACAAGCGCAGATGTGGTGTTTACAACTTACCTTAATTCGCCTTGGTAAAAACGAATAAACTTTGTTTTTAATAACCTCCTACTTTTTTCTCTAATAGATGCCTGCTATAGGTACGCTGCAGCTCCTCAAACATTGAAAAAAATAAAACAAGTAAAAGCATTTTTTCCCCTTCAAATTACATTCCAAATTTAGAAATAATTTTCCTTCATTTAAGTAGTGTGAGGGCGCAACGATGCTCTAAATGTGTTGGCATAGCAACGTGATACTTCCGGTTTCCTTTTCCACCTGTCCTACGAAGGCCGTCTCGTTTAATTCTAGGTTGAGGACACTTCGTATATGCATCCTACAGAGGATGCGACCTCCAGAGGATTCGACCTCCGGAGGGTGCAGCCTTCTAAATGAGACACAGCTTGTATTAAAGCAAACGACAGTCACATGTGCTGTTAACACGTGGGCTCTGCTGACCCACCCCGCTGATCCAGAAGAGCACTGTGGAGCAGTTTACTTTCCTTTCCTCGCCAACAAACCCCACTTCCTCCTTGCTACCGTTCAAAGAGCTTCACAAACCTGACAGTTTACACCCTGCGAGGATTCGAAACAACATTATAACCACACACTCACGAAAAATAAAGAACATAAATTAAATATAAAATTAAAATAAAAGGAAATACAACAGAAAATTGTATATAACGTTACCCGTCAACATAAAAACTCAACATGTCAAGAGAAAAACTCGTAACGTTAGTAGTGTCCCATTCGTTAGATAAGACCTGGCATAATAAATGATAACCGTCTGACGTTCAAATAAATATTAATGTATTTACCTCTGTGAATTGCTAATGAAAACGCAGCTCAGAACACAGTGCTGCGTATAACATTGGGTTTGTTTTGCTACTGCAAGTCTGCAACCAGTGCAACGAAAACGTCAAAGACAGGCCACGCCCAACAGTGGCAAACCGCCCCACATCTGCAGCCTTTTCAAAATAAAAGTTTTAATCTCTAAACGACAGAATGGTTTTCAAAATAAAAGTTTTAATCTCTAAACGACAGAACGGTTTTCAAAATAAAAGTTTTAATCTCTTAACGACAGAACGGTTTTCAAAATAAAGTTTTAATCTCTAAACGACAGAACGGTTTTCAAAATAAAAGTTTTAATCTCTAAACGACAGAACGGTTTTCAAAATAAAAGTTTTAATCTCTAAACGACAGAACGGTTTTCAAAATAAAAGTTTTAATCTCTAAACGACAGAACGGTTTTCAAAATAAAGTTTTAATCTCTAAACGACAGAACGGTTTTCAAAATAAATGTTTTAATCTCTTAACGACAGAACGGTTTTCAAAATAAATGTTTTAATCTCTAAACGACAGAACGGTTTTCAAAATAAAAGTTTAAATCTCTAAACGACAGAACGGTTTTCAAAATAAAAGTTTTAATCTCTAAACCAGTGGTACGTGAGATGACGGAGGGGGGTACGCAAACAAAATTCAGAGTTTTGGCATTCATTTAATTCTACCCCAACTTAAAGTAACATTAAAACCAAACATGTATTTCTGACCAGCAAAATGCCACTTTTAATGTAAAATCAGGAAAATGGGAGTGGCGTAAACTGTCAAATACATGATATCCAATCAGCTTACCTCATCTTTTGCGGTCAAAACTGACTGCATCCACACAAGCAGCATGCATGTGATAGGATGCCCGCTGAATATGCTGCTTTAGCAAATCGATGGCAAATGTGGCATTCATTTTTACAACAGTTCAACAAAAAAGGTCATATTAAGTGAACATTTTACATTTTAAATGTAGCCTACATTTTAAACAGAATATTGTCATGTTTGTTCTATTTTGCAACGAAATAATAGTTCCAACGAAATATCATCTGGTGTGCGTCTCCAGGCAACATACAGCAGTGTTTCATTAGTGAATGAATCTGATGCTTTGAATGATTTGGAGAGTCAGTGATTAATAACCCATTCATAACTACAGCATTTTGCTTCGTTACTGAATGAATGACGCGATGCCTGGCTCATTTAGACAGCGACTTGCCGCCATCTATGGCAGTTTTATTTTTAAATCTACAAGTATCACTTCACTTTGCCATCATTTATTGCTTTATTTATTATATTAAACACTTAATGGAATGTTAAGAATATAACAAAACATGACATACAATTAATAAGAATAGAAAATATTTGCCTCTATAAAGGTAAAAAATGCACCTGTAAATCAATTTAAGGGGGCAAATATTGTCCTTTAATAAAAAGGTGTGACTGTGGTCTAAGTGGAAGAGAGGGGGTACGCAGAAGAATGTTAAATGCCCCAGGGGGTACGCCGCTGTAAAAAGTTTGAGAACCACTGCTCTAAATGACAGAACGGGTTTCAAAATAAAGTTTTAATCTCTAAACGACAGAACGGGTTTCAAAATAAAGTTTTAATCTCTAAACGACAGAACGGTTTTCAAAATAAAGTTTTAATCTCTAAACGACAGAACGGTTTTCAAAATAAAGTTTTAATCTCTAAACGACAGAACGGTTTTCAAAATAAAAGTTTTAATCTCTAAACGACAGAACGGTTTTCAAAATAAAATTTTAATCTCTAAACGACAGAACGGTTTTCAAAATAAAAGTTTAAATCTCTAAACGACAGAACGGTTTTCAAAATAAAGTTTTAATCTCTAAACGACAGAACGGTTTTCAAAATAAAATTTTAATCTCTAAACGACAGAACGGTTTTCAAAATAAAATTTTAATCTCTAAACGACAGAACGGGTTTCAAAATAAAGTTTTAATCTCTAAACGACAGAACGGGTTTCAAAATAAAGTTTTAATCTCTAAACGACAGAACGGTTTTCAAAATAAAGTTTTAATCTCTAAACGACAGAACGGTTTTCAAAATAAAGTTTTAATCTCTAAACGACAGAACGGTTTTCAAAATAAAGTTTTAATCTCTAAACGACAGAACGGTTTTCAAAATAAAATTTTAATCTCTAAACGACAGAACGGTTTTCAAAATAAAATTTTAATCTCTAAACGACAGAACGGTTTTCAAAATAAAAGTTTTAATCTCTAAACGACAGAACGGTTTTCAAAATAAAATTTTAATCTCTAAACGACAGAACGGTTTTCAAAATAAAATTTTAATCTCTAAACGACAGAACGGGTTTCAAAATAAAACTTTTAATCTTCGCTTTCATTGCATTTTCTTTCACTACAGAGAATGGTGGCCCAGTTTCTTGACTGTGGCTGTCATTAACATCTGAATCCATACGGTTTTGAAATGATGTCACAATTTCCATTTTCAGTGAGAGATACTTTTATTTTGAAACCCGTTCTGTCGGGTTTCAAAATAAAAGTATCCCTTTTTGTCAAGAAACTGACGGCCACCATTCTCTGTAGTGAAAGAAAATGCAATGAAAGCGAATGGTTGTATCATTTGATATCTTTGATATTTTCAGGCCAGACCTTGTGCAATACATAAATACTTACATTTTCCATATTCAAACATGTTTCATGTTTACAAATCTATGCGTGCAATATTCAGTTTTATATTTTACTTACATTTTTAATCGTTTCTACTCATCTGCCCATTCCTGCGTATAACAACTATATGTACATTTACTATTTGTATTACTACGTTCTTATATTTTGTAAATATGTTATTGCTCCTATAATTCTGTGTCTAGCTGGTGTATTTGTTGTATTTCTGTGAGCACATGAAACGCTAACCAATTCAAATTCCTTATATATATGATTCCAATTGACAACTCAACCAGAATGCATCTTTCAGAAACATGATCCTATCGAATCTACGTTTTTACCCGAAATATATGAACGATATTAAAAAATCAGATTAACAACGTGCACAGAAACGAGCCCAACAAAGGACTGCTAATATGTAATACTGTCAGGAAGTGCGCTGTGATGCGATTCACCAATCAGCGCGCAGCATTCTGCCCTGCTGCCTTGGTAACAGCGAAAACGTTGGTTTTTTGAATTGACCAATCACGACAGGCGATTCAGACATTTAAACTGGCGTTTATCCGTTAACTGTCTTCACCTGCTCAGATGATAGTTGACTCTGCTTGTGGAGAGACGAAATACTCACGAAGCTTGTGTGTGAAAAAGAGCGCTTCATCTTTGGGGACAATTTTATTGTGCTTGGAAGGAAACGGATTTGTTGGATTTTTGGTAAGATGAAATATAAAATATGTTTTTTTTTCGAGTCAGCTATGAAGTTATGAACACAACTGCAGTAGTCAACATTGTATTTGGTTGCGTTTCATAACTGTTCATATATACATTTATACGTTTTTATGTTAAAGCTTATGGAAAGCTTAACTTACATAATATATATTTATTCACTTGGTATTATGTCGTTTTTAAACTTTAAACGGCACTTCATAGTGCTTCACGTGCTCTATAGCCAGACTCTAACTTTGCTGTTATTTGTCCTCTTTCTCCTGCAGAGTGATCGTGGCTGCAGTAACGTTAGTAATGTCCCATTTTGGGTTTGAGAATGACATCCACAACGTCCTCCGTCTGGACATGCCCATCACAAATGCCCCGATGGCGAGGTGGCAGAGAAAAGCCAGCACATCCAACTCCACCAGCACGAACTCCCTCTCGCCGAACAAGAGTGTCAACAGATCCGCGAGCCTTTCCAAAACCCCCAGTAAAACACCCGGTGAGTGTCGCGTGGGTCCTGCTCACTGTAGAGCTGGAGTGTCTTCAGTGTTACATCTCTGATGTCTCCCAACAGGAAAGAACGGCAAAGCCCAAAACACCCCCTCAAAGGCAGGAGGAGATCGATTCATCCCAACACGGAATAACAAACAGTTGGATGTTGCAAGTTTTCTTATTTCCAAAGAGAACGAGCCAGTGGAAGAAACCGCATCCTCTACAGCAGTAAGTTACATAATAATAGTAGTTATGTTTGTTAGTAGTAATAATAATAACTTGTAATAGTAATTATTATTATTTTTTTTTAAACTTGTTTTTATAATAGAAGTAACTTTTTATAAGAATTAAGAGTCTGATGATGATGATGATGATGATACAATTGAGTCTTTTATTATCATTATTACGATCAATCCATATGCCAGTTTCTAGATGTTTTCTGACTTTATAAATTATTGTCCTGCCAGCCAAATCAGAAAGCTTGGTCTGTGACACTAAATGGATATGACATTGATGAAGCAAAGATCCTACATTTAGGAGGAAAACCACTGAATGCCCCTGAAGGTATGTATGGTGTTTGTGTGTGTTTAATTTACAGTTTTTCTGAATTGCTAAAACGCATTTCTTGAAACCATCACTCGTTTTCTCAATCTTAAGCGCCAATCCAAATACTCAAAATAAATTCACGAAACCTCTGACTCCATCAAAATCAAACCATCACTGCCAAACCATTTCACTTGCACTCAAAATCAAACGGTGCTCTCAGACCACACACACACACACGAGTCGATAAAATAAACACTACAGAGAAAAATGGAGAACACAGCATCCAGAACATTACAGAAAAAAATATATATTGTATTGAGTAAATTTTGCAATTCTGTAAAAAAGTATAGTAATTGCAACAAAGCTGAATATATTGTATAGGCCTACTGTACAGTATGCACTGCAAGAATAGTATTGTGCTGAATATTGAATAGTCCTGAATGTTTGTATATATTCAGCACTTGGATACTGCCGTCCAACTGCAAAGGTCAAGTAAAACTCTAAATGAATAGCATGTTATAGTACACTCAAATACTGTAAGTTGTGCAACTGTAAAATGGGTCAATGAGAGATTAATTCTGTCTCGGCATCATGTCTTTGTGCTTGAGTCCAGCCTGAGGACTTTGTCCACATCACAGGTAATGTTGTCTTTACCTGTGACCGAGGAAAAAAACCCTCTGGTCTGACAGATCCAGCCTTGATAACACTCTAAACCTTACTCTTTCGCTCCTCATCCTCTTCCTCCTCTCCTTCTCAGATCGTTTCCATCTGGTATCATCATTCAGTCACCTGTGCCACTTGTGCACTCTGAACTGGCTCATATTTTGTACAGTTGCTTTGATCACATTAGAAACAAGTGTGAACAATTTTGAATCGTTGTGTGTAAACGATGACAACTGTGCTTTAGTAGTTTAACTTTTGCCGCTTGTGTTTAGCATTTTGCAGCACAAATGCATCACAGTGTGATTAGTGTTTGAGTGAATGAGAATGTGTTTTAGGGCTGTCAAAATGGCTGGAAAACTAAATTAGAATTTTGTACTTAAATATTATCAAAAATTCGAATTATAATTTCAGTTAGGGTGAAGAAAAGTATTTGGCTTCTCTCCTGAGGCCACAATAGGGCGCATCAAGCAAAACATAAGATAACATGACCATCTGTGAGAAAAGTGCATAATGTTTAAGCAACTTGGTTATAATTAGATTATAAACAGCTATAAACAAAACGGCATGTATGTATGCCTAGTATAATACAAAGGGCTAAAAGCCAATCACACAGAGTATATTTTTTATTTAAAAACATGCATTTAATTTACATGGATTTCTAAACATGCCTCTTTTGTGCGAGACGCGAGTGCAAAGCTGACAGATGTCCCTCTAGAAAATGTGATAAAAATGCGTTCTGTGTGATCGGCTTGGTTTCAGTTTTGACGTAAAAGATCTTCTCTGCATTGATCTTTTCACGCAATATTTGTAATTTAACATTGCAGCAGCGCCGCATATTGGCTTCAACTGGATAGGCTAACAAAAACATTATAATGCAATAACACTTGCATCGTTATCGCATCTCGTGCGCCACTGATAAGGCTGCCTCCTTAACGCACATTTAAAATTCGAATACCGCCCTAATGTGTTTGGCGTTTTGCAAAAAGAGTGCATGAGATTTGAAAATATAGAGCCTAACTGCCTGAATGTGTTTAAGGTTTAGCAGAAAGAGTGCTTTATTTTACAAATTGGTTTAAGCTAGTGAGAATTTGGTTCAGAGTTTGGGGTTTAGTGTTTTAGCAATTCAGAAAAACTGTAATAACACTTTTTTTTTTTTTTTTTTGTTTGTGTTTTAGATTATTGATTAACAAGTTAAATATTGACTGGTAAAGTCCTTCCACAAACGGGTCTCTTGAGTTAACCAAACAATATCTCCCACAGGTTACAGACAATTAAGGTTCTCTACCAGTCAGCAAGAAAAAAAAAAAAGTGCCCACACCGGTCTCTATCAAGAAGAGCCGGTACATTTCCTCGGTTCCAGAGCGGATTCTAGATGCCCCTGATATCAAAAATGATTTCTGTGAGCTGATCACTTTTCATAAAAACAGATTTGAAGATTTTCTATTTGAGACTAATATGTCAATTTCTGTTCAGATCTGAACCTGATGGATTGGGGAAGGCAGAACCTGTTGGCAGTTGGCCTTGCCAACCATGTGTATTTGTGGGATGCTGCTGCAGGGGACATAGTTTTATTAAAGAAAATGGAGGATGATAATGAGTTCATCTGCTCTGTCTCTTGGAGCAAAGATGGCAATTTCTTGGCCATTGGGACCAGTGATTGTAAAGTTGAGGCAAGTGGTTACATTTTCTCATACTGTGGTTAATTTTTATTTTATTTGTTCTTGGACAAAGCCTTCCATTGTCCAAGACAATATTCAAAGGCATCCCAAAATGTAATGCTGTAATAACACATCTGCTTGTTTTCAGAACTTCGCTCTTCAAACTCTCAAATAGCCATTTCTATCCAATGTATTATTTTAGAGCACCAAGATCTAATTGAATTGCCCTCTTGCTGAATTTCATGCCATTTTCTTGCAGCTCTGGGATGTTCAGTACCAAAAACGTCTCCGTAGCATGGATGGCCATTCGGCAAGGGTTGGTTGCTTGAGTTGGAATGATCACGTTTTGTCTAGGTAAGACCAGCACCTTGTGCTCTGCAGATTATATGCTTTTCAGTGTTTTAACACATTTTGTTTTCTCCTTAGTGGCTCCAGGTCTGGTTTGATTCATCAGCATGATGTCCGGGTAGCAGACCACCACATCTTCACCTTTGGTGGACACACTCAGGAAGTCTGTGGCCTTACCTGGTCCCCAGATGGGAAATATTTAGCTAGTGGTGGTAATGACAACATGGTGTACATTTGGCCAATGACAACTGGCTCAGAGTATCAAGCCATCCATGCTCTTAGTGAACACCAGGGAGCAGTCAAGGTGATTTTTGAATTTGGCAAGATGTCTTCAGTTCCACCACTGGTCTTCCATTTGTGGTTTTAGTTCACCTTTGTTTGTTTTTTGTGTTTTTTGCACCCTTAAGGCTTTGGCATGGTGCCCTTGGCAGCCTAGCATCCTTGCGTCAGGAGGGGGCACCAGTGACCGTCACATTCGCATCTGGAATGCCAACAGCGGCTCTTGTATTAGTGCCCTAGATACTTGTTCACAGGTGGGCTCACTCACTGTTGGCTTGTGTTATAGTACACGTGACGTCAGTAATTTGACAACTAAATGATCATTTCCTTTCAGGTATCATCTCTTGTTTTTGCACCGAACTACAAAGAGTTGGTGTCTGGTCACGGTTTTGCTCATGACAAGGTTATCATTTGGAAATACCCCTCACTCACTAAAGTTGCAGAGCTTGAAGGCAAGTTTGAGATTGTTGTACTTCATAAAGTTGTGTGGTCACCCTTCCTTCAGTTGAATATTGCATGCACAATAAATTGAGAAATAAAATTAATTCCTCTCTTTTCCCAATCATCTGTCTCAGGACACGAAGACCGAGTCCTCAACTTGGCACTCAGTCCAGATGGTTCGACTGTGGCTTCTGTTGCCGCTGATGAAACCATTCGACTTTGGAAGAGTTTTGAAAAGGATGCGGTGAAGAAACCCAAGCCTACCAACAGCATCATTCAACAACACATCCGATAATTATGAAATGGTCATTTTTATTGCATCCAGCAAATAGGGAGTTGGAAGATTTTGAAGATCTAAAGCAGTTTCCCAAATGTTTATTAAACTCTCATTGGTTTTATTGTTTGGCTTTCAAATGGCTGGGTAATTCCACTGACAAACACTAACGGTTGTTACGTGCCATCAGTCACACCTGCCACAAACTACATTGTTTTATTAGGCATTCCCTTATTCTTGTGTTTTCAGAGGCACAATGGGTTTTTAAAAAAATGTGAAAGTTCAAGCATAGGATTCCAAGAAGACCACCTCCACTGATAGCTAAACCCTTAAACTATTGTAGTGTTTTGTTTTTCTATTCAACTTCTTGCATATTTAACCCTAAAAGTGATCATTAAATTATGTACAGAAATGTAAATTTTCAAATAAAGTTTTGTAAGGAAGTATTTGCTTCCCTTTTTCACATTTCTTGTATTTGCTCTGTAACTGCTTTAATGCTGGTTTCACTTAGTTTAATCTTGTTTTATTTTTTTTTTAATGTATGGTTTTAAAGCATTTTAAGTGGAATTGTGTATTGCCATGTTGGCAGACTGGTTGAATAAAAACCACTGAAAGCCTCTAGGTGTCATGTTTTGACAAATTTAAAATCATACGTGGAAAATATAAATATTGAGAGATGAATGCTTTGTCTGAACATGCACTTGAGCTCTATGCAAAATTTGGTGATTTCTGCTGTTTCAGAAGGCATTTCCTAAATGGACAAAGCTCTCTATGAATCAGTGTTAATGTAAATGCATTGATATGAGAACTAAAAAAAAACGGCTAGGGATCAGTGCATTATAATACAAATTAAACATCCAAGCATTACACAGTATACAAAAAAACCCCACTAAGGACCATGTTTATTACATATGAGATTGCTCATGTCTTAAGCAGTCTAAATGCTCTCAATTTTTTGGATAGCCTCCGATTGAGGAAGTATGCAAACTGAAGTTCTTTTAAGACTTTGGATATTAGCATGTTTAAAAGCATATAAAGGAAGGCTGATAATGTAAGCAATGTTTAGTTTTGTTTTATTTTTGAATAAAAATCCACTTCACTAACAGTGCATAAAGCCAAAACACAATACAATTTATTATAAAAAGCATTTATTTACTGATAAGTTACAAACAAACTAAAAAAAGACAACTAAATTTCAAATAAACAAATATTTATTTACAGTCAAGTGTGAGTTAGATCTGTGAAAACTGTACAGTGTGCAAACAACTGGGAGACTCATATGCCAGGAAAAAATGCCAAGGTCAAGCAGATTGAACCATAGACATGTTGTCAGGTTTCAGAGCCAACAAAGCCAACTTCAGTGGCCGAATTCTCTTCATGCATAGTGCTCCCCAGCCTCCAACATCCATAAATACAAAGAAAGGGGGACCCACCGCCAGATCCAACGTGCCATTTCATCTCCCATGCAATCATAAAAAATGTAAATTTGTCAAAAATAATTTAACAACAATGTTTCTGATGCTTTTGTTTGGCCTCTTTAGACCTCCTTCACTTTCCCATTGTGAGCAAATCCATTAGTGTAGTGCACAGTGCCATTTTCCAAGTGTTTGCCATTGGCCACTACCACTGGCTCAATTACAGTGGTAATGCCGTTCTGTTTGGGTTTGTCCTCAGTGGAAGCAGGAAGTCGCTTTCCCTTTACGTAGGCCTGGATCCAGAAGTTGGAGAAGAGGATGAAGAAAAAGGTTCCGTAGAACAAGATGAGATGAATGAAGATGGGAACTTGGTATTCACAATTTTCCATTAAGTAATACTGAGATATATGGACAGACACCAGCACAAACTGAATCTGTGGAAAATACAACAGAAAATAAATTTAATTATTGTTACATTGCCATTTTTTTAAGAGAGAAAAAAGGAATAGACTAAATAAAACGTAATGACAATTGCTTTGAATTGGAAGACAGTATAAATGATAATTTTACATAATCTCAATTTATATGTGCCATTTTGATTAAGCATTGATGCAGTTCACATTATAACAATAGTCCAGCCAAAAATGAAAATTTGCTAAAAAAAAAATGTATCCCCCTCAGCCATCCAGATGGAGAGTTTGTTTCTTCATCGAACAGATTTTGAGAAATCGAGCATTAGCGTCTTTGTAAGAACAATCGCATCAATCACGGCCTTTTACTTAACCCATTGATTCTGGCTGATCCCAAATAACGATTCCTCAAGTGAAAGTCCACCCCTTTTGTCCTCTCAATGCAAAACCCCGACATTTGTTAGGACCTTTTTGCTTTAAATCTTTGCATATTTCTCTCCTGAATCGACGAATTACTTCTCCACTGGACAAAGCAAGATATGGATATAGACTTAATATTTTAGGCTGAAGCAAGAGCATGAAGTTAAAAACATCTTGATTAATTTGTTTATTATAAACATGCAGCTTTTCACAAAACGTTAAGTGATGGACAGGAGTGTTGTGGATTATTGTGATGTTTTTATCAGCTGTTTGAACTCTCATTCTGACAGCAACCATTCACTGAAGAGGTTTCATTGGTGAGCAAGTGAGGCCAAACTAATCTGTTTCCGATGAAGAAACATCTCATCTACATCTTGAATGGCCTGAGGGTGAGTGAGTTTTCAGCAAATTTTCATTTTTGTGGGAAGTAATCATTTAATCACACAATTTAAAGGAGTTAACACTAACCAGTTGGATAGCAGTCATGTACTTTTTCCACCACAGATATTTCTGGAAGCGCGGCCCTGCAGCAGCCAGACCGTAGTAGGTGTACATGATGACATGGACACACGTGTTCACCATAGCATGAAAAGAACCCATGCCACCTGCTGTCAATTGGAACATGAAAATAAGCTGGTAAATTGAGCAATTGAAACTGAACATCTTTACACTAGTAAACACATTAACCTTCTTATTAACCTAAAAATCTTTTATAGGAACAAATTAATGTCACCTAAAATCTCAGGCTTTTTTATGATATAATCTGGGTCTTGAAGCAAAACCAGTTAATAACTACTGAAACCAGTGACTGTTAGACATAACATGACATAGGCTCACCAGGAGTAAGAGTAACGCCCCACCACCAGGTCCAGGGCAAGATGGAATGATGAAAGATATGCAGGAATGTCACCTGACTGTGCTTCTTTCTCAACACAAAAAACACCTGGATCACAGACACAGTTCTTGTTAACTCAGGAAACAAATCATCATGTAGTTATTGAGGAAGCTACTGTAGTATAGTACTGTACAGTAGTATATTGTGCCTATGCACTTTAAAAATGCACATTATCCTATTTCTATTACAGCACTGCAACACACAAATTTACAGCATGAAAATCATAGCATGAAGCTATGAAACAAATTATTCTTACCGTATCTAGAAGTTCAATATATTTGGAAAAATAGAACAACCAGGCAACCCGAACCATCTGAGGATACAAGGAGAAACACAATTAGTCACAATATACACTAGTGTTCAGAAGTTTAGGGTCGGTAAAATTAAAAAAAAAGTTTTTGAAATAGGTCTCTCTTATGCTCTCCAAGTCAGCATGTATTTGATCAAAAATACCCTAAAACCAGTAATGCTGTGAAATATTCGTACAATTTAAAATATCGTTTAAATTTTTTTTTTAATATATTTAAAAATGTAATTCAAAGCTATTATTCTCCTCTTCAGTGTCACATGATCCGAAATCCTTCTAAAGCCAAGTTCACACTGGACGATTTTAAGCCCGATTTGCAAGTCAACAATGTGCAGGGGGCAACTGTGCAAAACTGCACAACTGTGATCAGGGGGGAAATCGGCAAGTGATCAGCACTCGGCAAACTACTCAACAATGCATCAAAGAGGCTCTCGGACTAATATATCTGGACTGGCGGACTCGACATCACGTGGTGTCAGGTGTCGCGACGAGCTACAGCCAATGAGAGAGCAAGGCATGGGTTGAGGTCACCGGAAGAAAAACAGCAGCAGAAACATGGCTTTAAGAAAAATTTGGACACAAGAAATGGAGCGAAAGTTTTCAGAACAGATCATCACACAAACAGCTTGCAGCACTAATTTCTTCCCAACGTACATTTTCAAATAAACATCTCCTGTTTCACTTGTTGTTTGACGTCATTCCCATTCAACCTCTCGCATGTGTTTTCGTGATAAAACATGGTTTGGGGACCGTGTAGAGTCGCTGGGTGACAGAGTTGCTGTCAGCTCGTGTAGTGTGTGACCCCCTGTTGCGGATCATTCACGTAGTGTCACGTAGTGTGAACACCACAAAGACTTCAAGACAGACAACAAGTTATTTAGTCTGAACAGTACAGCGATCTGCCGACGTTTAAAGTCGTGTAGTGGGAACTTGGCATAATATGCTGATTTGGTGCTCAAGAAACATTTATTATTATTATCTAGGGCTGCACGATAAATCGAAATGGAATCGAGATCGAGATTCGGCAGAAGCTGCGATTGTCATGCGTATTTTTCAGTGAAGCACAGTTCTGTGATCAGTAGTCTTCATCCGAAGGCCAGAGGGCGCTCTCGTGCTGAAACTCCAAATACTCCTCGCAGAAGAAACCCAGGAAATGCCTATAGTTGTTGCTGAATAAACAGAAGATTCAACTGCTTTCATTGATTCAACGTGACTAATAAACACCACTACGGCAATATACGGTTTATCGAGTTCTTATTATTATAATTTTCATTAAAATAAAGTATATTTATAATGCAATGCCTTTATCACTGCTTAAATACTATGAAATATGTTGCGTGCCTTATTCTGTGTAAGAAGCCACATCATCTCACAGATGAGTTATTTCAAACACTCGACTGATGTTATGAAGTGAGTTTGGAGTAAGAATATGTTATTAAATGTGGTATTTTCACATTCTTTCAGATGGAGCAGCATTTACTTCACTGAGCCGTAGTTCACTGAGAAGCTATGAAAACAGATGTCATTATCGCGAACGATTTCATAATCGCGCAATAAAATCGTCTGCGATTTTTTTGCGTAACTTGTCAGTGAACTACGGCTATGTGTAGTAAATTCTGCTCCATCTGAAAGCACGTGATGATGATTTCCTGCTGATTACAGAACCGGCTTTACTAACAAAATGCGCATGACAATCGCATTCGATTAATCGTGTTAAATATCCGAATGTCCTATTATTATCAATGTTGAAAACAGTTTTGCTACTTAATATTTTCTGAGATCACAAAGAACGTGAAATAAACTTACTCTGAGAGCTTGAGGACTGCTGGAGGGGTCACAGAGGTCACATCTCCAAGTGTATGTTGTTCCCCAGCCAGACATCAGGAACTGCATCAGGCAGATCAAAACATTTAAATAATTAAAATTAAAATTGCCATTATTTACTCGCACAAGTCTTCCAAACCTTTGACTTTCTTCTGTTGAACACAAAAGACATTTGTCAGAATGTTCACACTGATCATCTTCATATACTGAAAGTTAAAGATGACCATAGGCTGACCAGCTTCAAAAATGACAAAGGCCCCAATAATTATTTAGAAAAACGGTCTGTAAAAAAAAAAAAAAAAAAACGACTCAAGCTATGTTGTCCGTCAAGTCATCACAAAAGTCTACTTTTACGGTGACTATTTGTCATTTTTGGAGCTTGGAAGCTATGGAGACCATTCACTTTCATTATATGGAAGAGAGCAGTGTGAAGATTCTGCTAAATATCTCCTTCTGTGGTCAACAGAAGAATTACTATAAGGGTTATGTAATGAATGAGGGTGAGCACATTTTCACTTTTGAATCAACTGTATCTTTAATCCTCTAGTGGTTTTCCTCAAAAACATCAGTTCTGGTAAAGGTGTGAGGAGCAATACCTTAAATTACTCTCCCAAAACACACATTCAAATAAATGAAAGAGTATCCTACCTCATAAACAATGTAGGCGTTGAAGGCCACCATTGAGAAATTATAGACAATCATAGTTGTTTTGAGGCAGAAAGGTTTCCGATTGGCCATGCATCGTGGTCCCACATATAAAACGAAGATCACGTATCCCAGCAAGATGACGGTCATCTGAATAGGACTCTGCATCAGCGGATAATCCCGCACTCTGGCATCTGTGCAAATTACACAGCAACTCATCAGCCACATGAAACAAGCCTGTATTACATCCTTCTACAATAGAGTTTGCATTACCAGTGACCAAACTGTAGTGCTGTATACAATAAATGAGTGAAGTTACGACAAATCTTAAAGCTTAAATAGTTTTTTATGTGCATAATAATTTAAATACGCCAGAGATATTGGTGGTATTTGTTCATCTAAAAAGCATGATGCAAAACTCTTACCAGTTCTTTTCAGAAGGTAGTCGTAGAACGTCAAGATGTTTGAAAGCACCTCTTGGAACATCTTGTCTTTATTTCTTCAGACAACCAATAAACTGGAGGACATGAATAAATGTGTTAAAACAAGCCGAGCAGACAATAACACTCCACCTAGAAAAGGCTGGTCGGAGTAAAAAATGCCATTATCAGGAGGACAGTCAGAGTCAACAATGACAGCCCAGCCAAAGCAAACAGGAAACAGCTGGCCAAGTGAACCTGAGTGGTACATGATGTTACCAAAGCTGAACTACTGCTATTACACTCTCCGAAATAAACTGGTACAAAAGCGGTCACTGAGCTGGTACCTCTTAGATCTAAATAAGATACAAATATCTATCTTTTGAAAGGATGCTGACCCATTGACAGTTTTTGTACCACTTTTTCTGAGTGTACTACAATGTGTGTGTGGTTGGCATATAATGGTTATTTTTAATCAGAAATTATAACCCAACTCTTGATATGGATGTATAAGAGAGAATAGTCCTGTAACTGGTCCATTTTGCCTTTACTAACTCATTTTAAATGGTCATGCAGTGATTTTTGCCCGTGCATAAATGTTGGAAAACTATATGAAACAGGACAGTGTGCTGGTTTCAGATACAGTTGCTGAAATCCAAAACATTCACCACCACCTTTTGCTCTCTGTCAATGTTGAGAGAAGACTGAATGAACAGACTGTTTCTATACACTATAAAAAATAAAGGTTACAAAAGGTGGCTGATTTCAGTGATCAGTTCTAAAAAGAACCAGAAGAGAGTGAAGAAACATTTTAAACATCTAAAGGACCCTTTTTCTTCTCTATAAAGAAACTTCTTTGCAATGGAAAGGTTCAATGGATGTTAAAGGCATATCATGGAACTGCATGTGCAAGTAAAGATCCTTTATTTTTATGAGTGTATACTGCTCAAAACACACATGGGATCCAACGGGGCAAACAGAACAGGACTGTAAAGGCTTAATGTCATTCTCCACAGCTGTTTGTATGCGGGTTGATGTTCGGCAGTAAAACAATGGACTATGCACACTAAACCGACCCTTCATTGCTTATCTGCCTATATACACATCTAATGCATCACCACCTGTGTCATCAGAAGACAACAGAACCACCATAAAAGGCACAAGAAGAGGGAGACACACAATAGTTGTGCAAAAATCTTCCAAAATATGAGACAACTGTTGCTGTTCTCTGAAAGTTCAATCTCATAGAATCATACAAATTTGCTTATAAGTGTTCTTAAAATCTTCAATATGGTATGAGCTCTGAATTCATACAAAATGTTGACTAAAAACTCCAAGACAATAAAACAAAACACTCTAAACTCATTCATGTGGTAAAGATAAAGCTCGATGTCATCTGTACGACCTGGTCTCCAATGAATGACTAATAGTGCAACAGTGCAAAGCCAGTCAAACTGGTGAGGTGGAGAAACGGAGATATTTATCCTGCCATAGAATCAGATTAACTCACTAGACGGGAACTGCTAATGACAACCATCATAAAAATAAATTAATCAATCATAAACAGAAAAAAAGAATCATAATCAGAAAGGACACACAAAACGAAATCCTAAGCTGAATAGATCTAGTGTCTCATCACATTTCCCAGTCAGGAGAAAACAGACAAACTACTCCAACAAATAATTCATAAGGACGCAGTGAGGGATTCCCATTCATAATACAGCTTATTAAAAATACAAAAGTATATTTTGAGCTTACCTGTTGTCTTTCTGTTGATACAGTCACCCCAGCCAAAAATAAATAAATAAATATATAAAAACAAACTAATATAATAATGCCCCACAGGGGCAAATCAATGGTTGGGAGACCCAGGAAAGCAGTGGAAACGGTCTCTAAACTTTGGTTCTTCCCAGTGTCTTTATCCTTTCTTTCAGCGGCTTTCAATCACAGCAGTTTTCACCAGTGAACTGAGTGACAGAATAAGGATGATTGTATTCCAGTGGGAGTTTTGCCAAGGCAGTGACAGGCCGCGCTCCCTGCCCAATATAAACCTGAGCAGCAGCTCATTCTAAAGAGACAACACCCACCTGGTTTCAGGATTACAACCTGCATTCATCTGATAGGAAACGCCCTATAAACGCAATAATTGGCTCTTGAGATTGAGGCTGGTTGGTGATTGGCTCTGACACTGGTTAGGTTTTTATTATGCATTGGAAGTAGGCGAGAATGGAGCGGTGACAGTTCAACAATGAAAAGTCTTTTGTTTCCCTTGGGTTACAACTATGGGCCTATCCAGTGAGAGTAAGACCAATATGCAAAGACTGAAAACAATTGAAAAATAGGTGATAAAATAATAATGATTTTAAAAAATACACACAATGCACAATTAACAATTATCCTAGGTTCATCATTAGTTGGATATAAAGCAAATAAATAAAATAAATCAATGTGTAGCGTAGGCGTTAAGCAGATTAGGGTTGTTTCAGTATTATAGTATTTATTAATCTTTTGAGTTGGCTTTTATTTTTAAATATTTAATTTTCATTTAAACGTTAGTTAAAATTTTAGTCATCTTGTTGTTTTTGCATTTTTTTAATTAGTTTTATATTTCTGTTTAGCTTCATTTTTATTTTAGTAGCATACTTCAACTGAAACTTTCAAATATTTTTTCCCCCATTGGGTTTTCATTGAATAATTTTATTTATTTCTATTATGAAACAAAATCTAATTTGAATTAACAATAACAACACTAAAGCTGATTTTTCTTTTCTCTTTTCTTACATTATAGTCACTCTTTTCTAAGAAAAAGATCTCTAGTATATATTAAATCGGTTTACTTTCATGTGTCAAGATAGAACACTTATGGATAATCTGAGCCTCTATTCCAACTTCTAGCTAGATATGCTGTATCACAATGAAATGCGTTTTAAATCATAACTGTGACATTACAGACATATCAAACATGTGTAAGTCAGTGAGCCCTCCGACCTTGAGACACCATGTGGCACTTGTTCTACACAGGGACACTACCAGTCAGTTTCACTAGATTCCCGTAGCACTGGTCTGACCAGTTCCTCAGACGTTGAGGACAGGGTGTGGGATCCGTCAAACTGACGCACACTTGTAGCAGTCTGGGAGGAGGCGAAGAATGACAAAAATTCTGACATGAGTGGGGAATCTCTGTGCTTGAGCCATTTTCTCACAAAAAGCAGTTTGTTAACTGACACACTGAGGGCCATGACACAACCCACTAAAAAAAGTTAGATTTAGTAAATCACATTTCACGTCTATCAAAATACATATTCTAACCAGTTAATCTCATCATTTATCATTTATGACTAAAATACACTGTTCTACAGCAAAAACTCTCTATTGGTTAGCAGGTAGTTTCCAATATGACATATTCCACCAAGAAGTCCTGATATGGTTATGAAGAGTTTTATGAAATTCCTGTGGTTGGGGACAGAGCCTTTTCCGATCAAGAGATGAGAAAAGACAGTACAGATAAACATCCATTTACATACCTTAACACCTCTCTGGGCATGTATAGAGACCTTTCCCAAACTATCCATAATTAATAATAATACATAATACTTAGTTTAAATAAGATAGAGGTAAGTACACTCTTAAAAATAAAGGTGCTTCAAAAGGTTCTTCAAGCGATGCCATAGAAGAACCATTTTTGGTTCCACAAAGAACCATTCAGTCAATGGTTCTTTAAATAACCATCTCTTTCTTGCATTTTTATAATTTGAAGAACCTTCTTTCTCCACAAAGAACCTGTTGTGAAACAGAAAGGTTCTTCAGATGTTAAGGTTCTTTATGGAACCATTTAGACAAAAAAAGTTTCTTCTATGGCATCGTGAAGCACCTTTTATTTTTAAGAGTGTATATAGATTTTACTTTTATGGCCAAACATCCTACTGTACACAAGGGATGTGCCAAAAAAAAAAGTTATTAAATTAAATAAAAACATCAGCAGATAGCAGCCAGTTTGATTCAGTTATTAATAACCGCAGCTTCTAAGGGGCACATTTTTGACAGGGGCAACATCCCAGCATCCCATGTTCTAACCATTTTCATATAATCCAACATATATAACTATATTATTAAGATATATGCAACTTTACTTTACACACACTACTAATTAAAAGCTTGGGGTCAGTAAGATTTTTAAATGTTTTTGAGTCTGTTATGTTCAACAAGCCTGCATTTATTTGATTCAAAATGTTACATTTGAAATAACCTTCTACTTTAACATTTTAAAATGTAATTTATTCTTGTGATGGCAAACCTGAATTTTCAGCATCATTACTCCAGTCTTCAGTGTCACGTGATCCTTCAGAAATCACCCTAATATGCTGATTTGCTGCCTAAGAAACATTTTTTTTCTCAGGATATTCTGAAGAACAGCATTTATTTGAAATAGAAAACTTTTGTAACATTATAAATGTGTTAACTGACACCTTTGACCAATTTAATGCATCCTTGCTGAATAAAACTATTCATTACTTAAAAATATATATATTACTGACCCCCAACTTTTGAACGGTAGTGTGTTTTTCTTCTGACAGTTGTTCATAAAAGCTGCATATGTGTACAGAATTCAGAAGAATCATTAAGTTACAGGCCTGCCCAGGTGTGATTTTTTTTGTTGATTAGCCTATGTTATTAGTCACACTCCCTCGTGTTACATTCCTTACTGTTATCATCACTCTATTCTTCACACCTCACACCTGAAGATCATATGTAAACCTTTCCTTTACTACACTTCAAGCCAACACCTGACTGACCGAGATAAACATGACTATGACGTTTTGGTATCAGCTGGTCCTTAACTACTCTTTCCTATCACTTCCCTTCAATTCCCAGAACTATTTATGTTTCAGCTGCAATAACCCAACCTCTATGGACCACATCACATCAGAAGACCAGTCACAGCAGGTATGGTTATATCTTTGACTCAGGTAGACACCAAATGTTTACATAATTATGTAGTAGATGTATTGATAATTACTACCACCCTATAGTAATTTATATATTATTATGGGGAAGTCGTGGCCTAATGGTTAGAGAGGTTAGAGAGAGTCGGACTCATAACCCAAAGGTTGTGGGTTCGAGTCTCGTACCGGCAGGGATTGTAGGTGGGGGGAGTAAATGTACAGCGCTCTCTCCCACCTTCAATACCACGACTGAGGTGCCCTTGAGCAAGGCACCGAACCCCCAACTGCTCCCCGGGCGCCGCAGCATAAATGGCTGCCCACTGCTCCGGGTGTGTGTTCACGGTTTGTGTGTGTTCACTGCTGTGTGTGTGCACTTTGGATGGGTAAATGCAGAGCACTAATTCTGAGTATGGGTCACCATACTTGGCCACACGTCACATCACTTCACTAGACACTCAAAATAGGTAAATTTTTTACTTTTAGCCAATTATGCGTCTTAGAAAGAACAGTCCTCAACACACCTAATACAAAGGACAACAACACATCAAACTAAGGCAATTTTCAAACTGTAGGTCAAGCTGAACAGCTATAGTGACCTGGGAGAGTCTGAGAGCACAATTGGTCATGCGTGATTCAATTTAAACAATCAGCTGTTTCTCATTTCTCTCATTACTCTATTCAATAAACCTTTGCTTCTCTTTCCTGCCCTTGTGACCAAAAAATGAATTAATGTAATTTAGAATTTTGCTAAAATTGATGCATTTTTGGGACTCGAACTGATGACTAGACCTGAGCGGATGCTATCCATAACTGTTATGAATTGCTGGCGAGACATTCCGAAACAGTGCTGATCTGCTGAGGGTCTGCATTCATATGCTAATACAGACACATCAGCAGATTCTGAAAAGAAATGATGCTGGATTCCATTTAGTGTCAGCCTGGTTCAAAAAAAGACAGAGAGAAGTCCTTTAAATTGTTTTAGCTAACAGTCTGTCGAACGAGAGAGAATAGCCACTATCAAATGCAGTGAAACTGGCCTGTCGCTTTCGATTGGTGGTTTTAGGTTGTTGATGGTCACACATCAGCATTACATCTTTTGATTATTTAGAAATAATTTCATACATAGGCACTTGCAGTTCATTCAAATTTAAGGAGCTCAGTAAACACCTCTCAAATACTCCTTCACAGAAAATACATTTGGATAATAAATAACAGGGCACATCACAAACAGGTTAGATGCATCTTTAAAGGGGTCATATGGTTTAGCTAAAAAGAACATTATTTTGTGTATTTGTGTAATGAAATGTGTTTATGTGGTTTAAGATTAAAAAACATATTATTTTCCACATACTGAACATTATTGTTTCTCCTCTATGCCCTGCCTTTCTGAAACGCGTTGATTTTGATTGGCCGAATACCTCAAAAGTGTGTGATGGAAATGTTACGCCCCTCACCATACTGTGATGCCGTGTCCGGCCGGAGTGGAGCGACGAGACAAAAACATTAAAACCTATAAACGAGGCAATTATTGCATCCAGTGGGGACATAATTACAGCTTATAATGACTTATACTGTCTTTTTACGCGTTGTTGCATTGCGCCGCGTAAACATAAACCACGTCTGCATTTGTGATCGGAAAAACAACAAACAACAAGCGCTACTCTACACTGCTCAAAAAAAAATTTGTATCCTCTTTTGGCAGACCAAACAAAGTAGTTACGCTTTCACAACGAAACACACAGCGTCTTCACGACATGGCGGCGACGGCAACAATACTACAGCGAGAATAAAAGTTACACCTTCTTTCTTTGCGTGAACATTTGGGCGGTGTTATGCAAATCTTTTTTTTTTTTCCACATTGCTGTTAGATGAGCCATTTTAGGTAGGCTTGGCAGAGTCTTAACTTTGATAAAGAATATGTCTTTGGTTTGGAGACTTTAGTCTTTGCAACTTTACAGATCTTCTTTATACATCAGGAGCTTGTAACACTCCAAAGAGAAGGAAAAATTTAAATCACATCATATGACCCCTTTAAATCTTTTTAAAGGGGTCATATGATGCTGCTAAAACGAACAGTATTTTGTGTATGTGGTGTAATGCATGTGTTTACGCGGTTTAAGGTTAAAAAAACACATTATTTTCCCACATACTGTACTTTATGGTTTCTCCTCTATGCCCCGCCTTTCTACAAAGCTCATCGGTCTGAAAAGCGTGGTGTGCTGTGATTGGCCAGCTATCCCATGCATTGTGATTGGCCGAATACCTCAAGCGGGTGACGGAAATGTTACGCCCTTACCATACTGTGATGCTGTGTCCGGCCGGAGCTACGAGACAAAAATATTAAAACCCATTTTAAACGAGGCATTCGTTGCATCCAGTGACATACTTATGGATTATAATGACTTATACTGTCTTTTTACGCATTGCTTTGCATCGCGCCGCGTAAACATAAACCATGTCTGCATTTTTGATCGGAGAAATTACAAACTACAAGCCCTACTCTACGCTGCTCAAAAAACTTGCTTTAAATATATAAAATATAAAACTCTTTAAATATAAAAAAACGTACTTACAGTCCTTTGGGTCAGAACTGCCGGCATTGTATTCTACTCTCCCAGGATCAGGAAATGGTCCATTTTTGGAAGGCCAAACAAAGTAGTTTTCTTTCACAACGAAACAGCGTCACACATGGTGGCCTACAGTGTGCAGAGGCCGGGGGATAAAGTGAGGATAAAGTGAGGGTTAGAGTGAGCAGAGGCGCGGGCTTGAGAACGGTGCGGCTGGCGATTTCGATGAAGGAGCGTCCGTAAGGACATGTGATGACTCCGGGCTGGACCACGCTTCTTCCACGGTGAAAGTCGATCTGGCGATGCACAGCGGAAAGTTGTTGTATTTCCTCAGCAACCAGCACGGATCAGCTCCAGGCATGACGAAGCAGATATCGTCCTCTTTTGGAAGACCAAACTAAGTAGTTTCGCTTTCACAACGAAGCACACAGCGCCTTCACGTCATGGTGGCGGCAACAACAATACTACAGCGAGAATAAAAGTTACGCCTTCTTTCTTTGCGTGAACATTTGGGTGGCATTATACAAATCTTCCCACAGCGTGACGTACGTATGTTGGGGTGTGTTCGAACGAGCTGTTTTAGGTAGGTGTGCTGACTCTTAACTTTTATAAAGAATTTATAAACTTTTTGGATTTGAGACTTTAGTCTTTGCAACTTTACAGATCTTCTTTATGCACCAAGAGCTTGTAACACTCCAAAGAGAAAGGAAAATTTTAAAATCTCATCATATGACCCCTTTACATATTTGTTAAAAACTGATAACTTGGATATTTAATTACTCCCTTCTATTAAATACTTTGATTTTTAAAAATGCTATTATTTTTATTTGTGTATTTATTTATTTATTTTGTGCATGTATCTGACATAACGTCTCAGTGGACTACAGTGGTTTTAGATTTTTTTTTTTAGAAATCTAAAATTAAATACACTAAATATAGCTACCATTCAAAAGTTTTGGGATGGTAAGATTTTTCTTTTTTTGTTTTTGTTTTTGAAAGTAGTCTCTTGTTCACCAAGGCTGCATTAATTAGATTAAAAAAAAATGCAGTAAATACAGTACTATTTTGAATTATTATAAATTACAGTCATATTTTTTTAATTCTGAATTATTACAATTTAAAATAGCTGGTTTATATTTTAATACATTTCTCCATTACTCCATGGTTACATGATCTTTTAGAAACCATTCTAATATGCCTAATAAATTAATGCTGTCTAAAAAACCCTCATGCAATTTACGGATTCTACTGCACGGCCTCAATTTTACAACACTTCACTTTATCTAAAATCTTTTATCTTCATTTCTTTAATCAGTTTTTGGGCATTCTTTTGACACTAATGTTGTTGGATGCACAACCAAATTTAAAAACATCAACCAAAATGTGATAAAAAATATCACCAATTGAAACTTCAGTAATACAACACCATGAATGAATAAGGAATTTAGTCAGTAGAGCAAAAAGGATGTCTGACGACAACAGCCACAGAGAGCAGACAGATCTCGAGCCACACCTAACTCATTTATGCAACGTCATACTGTGGATCCCAAAGAGATTATGTCACCTACTGCATCACGGATGCTATTTAGGGCTGATGGTATGTGATTAGCCCACAGGGAACATCTTCTGCTTCTTAGAACAACTAATCAAAAACAACTAATTAAAGCATTATTATGATTTTGCATCATCATCAAACTAAAAGGTAGTTCTGTTACTAGAACCAACGCATATATTTTGCAGTCCAGATGTTGTCAATTCAAATCATTTAATATTAGAGAAGGCTAAAAGTTTGGACAGTGCATGGTAGCTAAGAGAAAATACTATGCATTATGCTGTTTAATAGTTTGGGCCATTGCAAATACACATGTGCTGACAAACAACTATAATGAAAGCTGGTAGACCATCTTTAAGTAGTCAAGCCTGTTCGTGGAACATGGGTCACTGCTTGGACCAGCTAGAAACCAGCCACCATGTTCCAGAACACAGACACCAGCCTAAGCTGGATTTTTCAGAAGGGACGACATTTAATCATATCTGTGAGTTTCGACTGCAAATTTCTTCATACATTTTTCACCACTGCAAAAGACATACTAACATTTGCTGAATCTAATAAGACACTGAACTGAAGCAATTGAACACTCAATGATTTAAAAATGCAGGTCTTCAGTTTTACACCGGTTAGCTCTTTAGTCACTTAAAAACCAATTAAAATCCATTAGCAATGCCACAATATCCAAAAGTTATACAATACACTACAAAAGGCAACATAATTAATAGTGCACCAAGTCACATGGTAATGTCAAGAAGCCTGTTACACTTTTTTTGTTTGCGTTTTTTAGTTGTTGTTGTTGTAAGAACACTATTCTGAACTCAGAGAGAGATAATATGAACATGAAAAAAATAAAACGAAAGTTTTAAATTAATTAATAGACAAAAAAACGGTTTAAAGTGCAACGTGGGTTACAGATATGTTCATTAACCATAGTTCGCCATCTTCCACGGCAAAACCCATTAAATAATGTACTGCTTTTGCTGATACAGTACTGTAAAGCCACAAATGTCATCTTACAGAATAAATCACGAATAAGTTTACAAAAGATAAACTAAATTCCCACCTGATCAATCGTGCGTCATGACGCAGGAAACGCTCAGGATATCCGGAAGGTCAGGCTTTTTTGTATCTATGTTTTGAGACGTTTCTTTTAATTTATTATGTCACTTAGTTTGTATCAGGACATCTATAAAGAGAAATCTCAGCTGAGAGCCACACAACATGATTTATACTCTCTTAAGTAGCGTTATTGAAAGCAATGTACGTCTCATATGACTTTGATGAACTTAATGGGATCCGTGTGCTGCCTGCTATCCTGCATTGTGTAGAAACTGACCACCAGTAGGCGTCGTTGTACTACACTACAAAAGTACATTTTCCACCAATAGGGTACACGATAAGTAAAAAAAAACAAAACTATTATTGAATAAAAAGATTGTTTGTTTTTGTTTGTAAATAGTAAGAGAAAATGAGGCCATACTACTTTGTATAAGAGCTCTATGAGGTATAAAATATATTTATAATGAAATAAAATGTATATATAAACATAACTTAAGTAGCAAAAATGTTTCAAACCACCGAACAGAAATGGTCATTTTTGAATGATCTCTTATGTTCACCAATTTAATTGTGAAATATTATATAATATAAAATACATGTTTTCTTTACATTTCTTTACATCAATACATTCTTTTTCAGGTTCCTTTAATCAAAAAGAATCTTTTGTAAGATTATAAATGCCTTTACTGTCACTTTTTTCATTTTTCATAACCCCAAATTTTTTGAACGGTAGTGTAGTCATAGTTAAGGTTAATAATATTATTAAATAATACATACCTTGTCTTTTGAACACAGATTAACCTTTCAGTTATATTCTACTGTCATTATATAGTTGGTCCTTACCTCATTTTATTATGGTGTGTTAATTTATTGTTTTAATTTGTTTACTGTTTTGGAATCTTATTGTTTTTTTTTGTTTGTTTTTTTTTGGTCCATGGCAATAAACATAAGTTCCAAAATTGTAAATGTGTCAGACTTAGGGCCTCATTTTGTTAATAACGCTGAATACTCAAACCTGTTCTAACTCTCAAAAGCATTGTTGCTAGACTTCACTCCATCTCATTCTCTCTGGCAGTTTCCGCGTCCCCGAGAGCAGGGGAAAACCCTTTTTGCCCCCACAAAGAAAGGGGGGGGGGGGAAAAAAAACCTGTGATATGGATATAGAGCAGGTAGCTCACCTCTCTGTTAATTGAGTTCACAGCTGGTAGCTTTGCCTCAGCAGACTTCTCACCCAGAAGGGAACAAAGGACATCCTCTTCCCCGGCAGGTCAGAGTGGCTCATCAATACCACAGACTTAAATAGATGTCGCAATTATGTGCCTTAGGTCCAGTGGGCTAACTATTGTCGGGGGCCGTAAGCTCTTTAGTGATGGCAGCCCACACTGTTTGTTTATCCCGCTGCATCCTCGTCAGATAGCAGAGTGTCTAAAGGGCCGGCTGTGCTGCAATGTTTCTGCAACGTTCATTTAATGCAGAACACGTTCTCATTGAGAGCTTTCAATGCTCGTTTCCTCCATGACTGTGATATTGTTTGCAGATGTGGGCTATTAATGATTCTGCCTGCTGTGAAATATTTTAATGCTGTATTTTATGCTGCTGACAGTTTATTTAGATAAATACATACACAAAAAATATACACTACTCAAAAAAAAAAACACTTAATCTTCACAGTATAATATTAAACTTCAGGGATATCAAGCATAAGTGATTGTTTTAAATCAGTTTCGCTTGCTATGGTACAAATGAAAAGTGACAACAGGTGCACTGGAGTTGCTCTTTCTTTATCCTTTCTGACTGATTTGACTTTAGTTTTGGGTTTTGGTAGAGTCTTTCTCACTACTTGCACAGGTAGTCCAGCTGCTCCAAGATGGCACATCCATACATGCCATCAGAGGAGCATGGTAGAGATACCAAGAGACGGGCCGTTACACGAGGAGAGCTAGACAGGGCTGTAGAAGACCCAGCAGCATGAGCAGTATCTGCTCCTTTCTGCAAGGAGGAACTGTAGGAGCACTGCCAGAGCCCTACAAAATGACCTCCAGAAGGCTACTGGTGTGCATGTTTCTGACCAAACAGTCAAAAACAGACTCCCTGAGGGTGGCAAGAGAGCTGGACATCCTGTAGTGGGACATGCGCTCACGGCCTCACACTGTACAGCTCGACTGGCATTGGCCATTGGTGCCAAGCTCTCTTCACGAATGAGAGCAGGTTCACACTGAGCATGTGACAGATGTGAAAAAGTCTGGAGAGGCCATAGGGAACGTTAAGCTGCCTGCAACATCATCCAACTTGAATGTTTTGGCAGTGGATCAGTGATGGTCTGGGGAGGAATATCCTTTAAGGGTCGCACAGACCTCCATTGACTTGCCAATAGTACCCTTACTGCTATTACTGTAGGTATCAACATAAAATCCTCAGAGCCATTGTCACACCTTATGCTGGTGCAGTGGGGCCTGGGTTTGTCCTGGTGCATGACAATACCTGGCCTCATGTGGCCAGAGTATGTAGCAGCTTCTGGATGACAAAGGCATTGATGCCATTGACTGGCCCTCATGTTCTCCAGACCTGAATCCAATTGAGAACCTCTGTATCGGAGCATCCAAAGCCACCAAGTAGCACCACAGACTGTCCAGCAGCTCACAGGAGATCCCCCAGGACACCATCCACCATCTCATCAAGAGCATGCCCAGATGTTGTCAGGAGTGCATACAGGCACTTGGGGACCATGCACACTACTGACTTCCATTATGAGTTGCTTTGAGGAAGTTGGATCAGCCTGTAATATATTTTCAGTGTGATTTTGAATCCAGCCTTCAACAGGTTGATGATTTTGGCTTACATAGGCCATTGTCTTATCATTTTATTTTCAGCAAATTACACAATGTTTATCAGTAAAGATGCAGGTTAGGCAGATTACTATATTTCAATATACATCGAGATCCAATGTGTGATATAAGTGTTCCCTTAATTTTTTTGGAAAAAAAGCCCAGGGTGTATTTTCACGGTTGGAAAAAAATTATAGCTGTGCATGTGCTGCTCAATATATTTGTGGAAACCGTGATACATTTTTCAGGATTCTTTGATGAGTAGAAAGTTCAAAAGAACTGCATTTATTTGTAACAATGTAAAAAATATATACAGAGACATGATCATACAAAATCTGCTTGGCATGGCAATTGAAAAAACTGATGTGTTTTTTTTTTTTTTTTTTGGTATGGCAATCAGCAATTCAGAGGGTGAATACAAGTTTTTTTTTTTTTTTTTTGAATATACAAGCGTGAAGATGGATCTCTTTAAAGCAGATTACTTCCTTGGCATGAGTCAGGCTGCAGAACATGTTTCTGTGGAGGAGTCTGACTATTTGTGCAAAAAAAAGAAAATCCAGATAGTTCAGTCGGTGATAGCGTACTGACTGACAAGAATGATGCTATGATGGGATTGCTGGAGAGGATGAAGATGTCTGTGGTAGAGCAGGAGGGCACAACTCCACAACTGAACAGAATAAAAACAAGCCAGTTCATGTGCACATGCAGGTTCTTGAAGCTAGAAGAAAAACTTGTATAAATAGCAATACCTCAGATTTGAAATGTTGTTATTAAAAAAGTAATTAAAACCGTGCATTAGTATTTTAGTTGTTGGCCACACACTTACACATTGAACAGGTTAATGTGTAGGCCTACTGTTATATTCAGCATTGACAAGCTTTGCTTTGCACATTACTGACACATTGTGTAAAATAATGGACTAGTAATGCGACGAATCAAATTACTACTCTGAATTATTTAACAATTATTATCACTATTCACAGCAATGCTCCAAACAAAGGCCGCAATTTAGCAACCTATAAAAATTATGATCATATAAACAAAACAAATCAGCCAAAATGAAAAGCTACTGATGTTCATCCTTGTCATTTATTTATAGCAGCTTTATAGTTAGTTGTCACAAGCAACGGATACCTTTAAAATCAGTATTGACATTGATATTTAATCACCAAACAAAAAGGACATTATACGGGTGTGTGATAATATATAGATTATATACTGTATATATAATATATATAATATAATATATATACTATATTATATATATAATCTATATATACTATATATATATATATAACTAGTATAGATAGCCTAATCACTACCGTTTAAAAGTTTGGGGTCAGTAAAAAAAACAAAAAAGGGAGATAATACTTTTATTCAAACCAAGACTGAATAAATGAAACAAGAGTGACTAGTTAAAGACATATAAAATGTTACAGAAATTCATTTCAACAAAATGTCTGTTTTTTAAACAATAAATTTCCATCAAAGAATCCTGAAAGAAAATGTATTACATTTTCCTCAAAAATTTTAAGTAGCACAACTGTTTTCAACATTGATAATAATCAGAAAAATTACTTAAGCACCAAATCAGCATATTCGAATGATTACTGAAGGGTCATATGACACTGAAGACTGGAGTAATGGCGGCTGAAGAGCTTTGCCATCACAGGAATAAATTACATTTGAACATATATTAAAATTGAAAGCAGTTATATTAAATTGTAATAATATTTCACAATATTACTGTTTTTATATTTTCGGTCAAATAAATGCAACCTTGGTGATCTTAAGAGACTTCCATACTGAACTGACCGCAGCAGCACTGAATAGATTTTTCTTTATTCTGTCAATTTCATACACTGTCTGATGTTGATGCTGCTGTAATATATTTGTAATATTTTAACAGATATCCTTATCTCATCTGTTGAGTTATGTATGTTTTGTCTAGAGCTCTGACATAATTTTGCTCTCAGTGGTGAAAAATAATTGGCTTACTGTATGTGTGCCTTCTCTAACACTACTTTCGATGTCTCGGGGATGAATTACCAGCTGTTGAATTCACAAAAATATGAGCACTATTGATGTAATTCATTTCAGTTACCTAACGTAATTGATTTTTTTGTTACATAAGTTCCTCTGTATTATTTTTTCTTCCAGCTAGGAAACATACATTTTTAAATTGAATTTTATGCTTAAAGACATTATACAGTTTTGAAGGGCCCAGAGCACAAAACAGGAAATGTGTCACTTCTTCTTTTTCACCCGTTAACGTCATTTGTTACCCAACTCTCTGGTGTTAATCCCGCTCACCCCCGGCTCCTTCTGTTGCCATGGATATGCCATCCCTATGGCAACTCAGGGCCTTTGTGGATGGTCTTGGGTCCTGATGGTGGAGGACTCATTACACATTCCCTTCCAGCTCCAAGTCAAATCAGTCAAAACGGGCAAGCTCATCTGCCTGCTACAGTACAGGGACCATTGTGAAAAACAGCATGGTTTCATAAACATATTATGGGATCTGATCATCAGTCTTAAACCCATCCACATTAAAGAGATCGAATGAAGAAGATGCCCTTTTCATTTCTAATATGGAAGAGATTAAAACCACTGTACTGAAGCAAACCCCTTTAATTTCCCTGCTGAATTTGAATTAGCTAAATGACATAGTTGTTTACAAGGAGGAACAGTATTACTGTCTGTGCTCAAATTTTATTGTACCCTCACTTAGTAGTGACAAGTAGTTGGGGTTTAAAAGACAATTCATATTCAGTAATCCCAATTTAATTGCACTGACAACAAAATTTGAACTTTATTGAGCTGGATAATGACAAACTTTGCAACATCGATGTGTTATTGAACTGAAATGAATCAACACTGAACTGACTTGAGATGAATAACGATGCCGTTGCATTCTGTAGAGCTTCTAAATGGAAGTTGTTTTGTAATTGATGAACTTTTCAACATTGACAGTTATTGAACTGAATTCAGACAACATTGAACTAAATCCCAGCCAACAAGGAACTTTCTCAGAACTTTAGCTGTCCCTTTGGTATTCTGACAAAGTTATGAACAAACATTCTTACGTTAATAGAACGTTTGTTCACACACTCTCAAAAATGTTGACATTTTATGACAATTTAACACGTTTGTTTGTAATTTTCTGTTAAATCTGTGTTAAAAAGAAAAAAGAAAGAATGCAACAGTGCGTCCAACACAATATGTGTTAAAGGGATAGTTCACCCAAAAATGAAAATTTTGTAATTATTTACTCACCCTCATTTCGTTCTAAACCCGTAAGACCTCCATTCATCTTCGGAACACAAATTAAGATATTTTTGACGAATTCTGAGAGCTCTCCGACCCTTCCCATAGACAGCAAGGGTACTACCACGATCAACATCCAGAAACGTAGCAAGTAGATCGGTAAAATAATCCATGTGACATCAGGGGTTCAACCGTAATTTTACCAAGCTACAAGAATACTTTTTTGTACGCAAATAAAACAAAAATAACGACTTTATTCAACAATTCGTCTCCTCCGCGTCACCCTGGTGCCGATTTGGAGAGTATCCACTGAACGTAAACAGCGTATACTATTCTGTGTCAGCTAACCCTTTAATTATCAGCCAATCACATTGCTGCTTGCGTCACTTCATGAGCTGCTATTCTTCTCAAGAGCAAGTTTCCTCGCGCTTCAACTTTTCATCATTAGGCGATATCTTCCATGTGTGGAGGTAAGAAAAATGTTCGTATTTGGCATTAGAATCTTTCAAAAAGTCTTTTGTGATCATTTGTGGACGGTCGAGGGGCATTTTGAATGGGCTGAGATGTGGACTGCCACAAACATGCCACACATGACTATAGCAGGTTATGTGTGTTTTTCCAAGTAAAACCAGAAGTTAACATATTCCATGGTGTGCCATAGCCAAGCCACATATGGCTCTCAGTCGTGTGCTGTCATCTGAGGCCAGATAATTCAATCAAATAGTCAGCCAAAAGGAACAAAAAACAAACAAAACAAATTTTCCCCCTCCATTCTAAAGGCATGGCAAAACATATATAGTGAAAGTTAGGCCCATATGTGCTCAGCCATGCCATTATAGGCCAATGGGGACAGCTATCAGACACATTTGGACCAAAAGTTCTTGCTATCTGAGATACGCGGTAAACTGCCTCACGAATGGCGCTGTGAGCGGCGCCCGCAGTAACTACGTTAATTTTAGCAAGCTTTTAGCTTTATGGTTTCTTTTGTTAGATTTGTTGTGAGTGGAATCGCTTTTAATTAATCAAAAACGTTGTGGTGTTTCACATGCTGTTACCCAATCGCTCTCTCATGAAAATGAACAGAGCTCATAGTGCACGGGCCGACCTTCATCATCACTAGTGATGATGAAGAACAATACATAAAATAAAAAAAGACTCATGTTTAAGATGCTGTAGATATACCATAAATTTTTTTTTAGTATAATCATATTTAATGAGCTAATTATAACATTAACTCAAGGAACTTTTCACTCAAGCAACATTGTTAATGTTTAAATTACTATATTTTGATTGTTTACTTTTTTTAATTTTTACTTTTTTTTTTAGCAGGTTTAATAAATTCTGTATGAACTAGCCCAGGGGTGCCCAAACTCGGTCCTGGAGGGCCGGTGTCCTGCAGAGTTTAGCTCCAACCCTAATCAAACACACCTGAACAAGCTAATCAATGTCGTATGAGGTATACTAGAAACTTCCAGGCAGGTGTGTTGAGGCAAGCTGGAGCTAAACTCTGCAGGACCGAGTTTGGGCACCCCTGAACTAGCCTATATGTGAGTTTGCTGTTTTTATTGCATACAAGGTCTAACACACACTTGATACAAATTGTGTAAACTATAACACATTAGCGTGTAAAAATTTCAACACACTTTCTGTGTTAGCAGGAATAAAACATTGATTTAGTTAAAAGTAACACAAAATGTGTTGTCCTCACCTACACACTTCACCACTCAATGGTAAATGTGACTGGACCTTAACATATATTTTCTTGTCTGTTAATGTGAAGCTGTTTTGAAACTGTATTGTATAAAAATGGGACTTGACTAGTGACAGTAACTGGTTTCATAGCCCTCTGCATACTATGCCCTGCTATAAAGCATCTGTAAGCTAAATGAAAAAAAACTACCTTCATTCATAAAGCATATGGCTGCACAGTGTCTGTCAATGACCTCAACCTATGTTATGTAATGTGTTTTTATTTTTATTATATCCTTTGTCCCCAGCAGTGACACTCTGACTCTTGCGTTGGCAGCACTTGAAAACATCCTCTGCGGGAGATTAGGAACATCAGGTAATTTAGTCCTTTATGCAGATGAGTATTTTAAAATAAGCGCTCAATGTTTGACACAGTGGGTTAGTTAAAAGTGAGGAAAAACATGTATTTCAGATGAACTAAATGGATGAATAAAAAGTGTTTGCTTTGTGCATGTTTATTAGGTTAGAATTAGCGGTGGAGATGAGATGTTCTAGGTCATGTTGTTACTAATACACCTCCCGAATATGCATGGATGCAACAATGGATTTTTAGGGCTCAAGCACACTCTTTTGTTCAACAGACTTACCTGCTGTTTGCCTACAAATGCATGACACTGTTGGCCATTCAGCGTAAACACTCAAGTATCATGGGTCTGTTAGGCCTGGCCTGGCCTTCCTACTCAAATGATTAGTCGCCTTCACTCAGACCCAAATTAGTTTGAAGGGAACAAGCATGAATCCGGCAAGGTAACCAGAGTCCAGTGTTTAAAGATGTATGAAGAGCCTTGAGGAGAAAGTCGAGTCTCTGTTAACCCATCTCACTAACAGTGAAACTTTCATACAGTGATCTGCCTTCGTGAGCACTTGACGTATATGCAGGTTTTGCACGGGCGCGTGTGGATCAGCCAGACAGGGCAGGTGGGGTGGGGGGGGGTTCCACCTGCTGAATGAACGCTGTCAGCATTGGGGAGTACCATGGGCTGCGGGTGGGCTCAGCCCTGCTCAGCATTGTAGCAGGTTGTATCATGATTGGTGTGTCAAAGGACTGTGATGCAGATGCAGTGGGGGGCATCTTCCTTGGGGCAGGGGGGCTTGGTAAGTAGCAATTCTCTAATCTGATCAGCCAAAACTACAATTGATATCTAAAGAGACAGGTTTTCCAATGGTTGATTCCATCATTGAATACTGTATATTCTTACTTTTTATGTAGCAAAATAAACTTTAATATATGGTACAGTCAATCAATAAAATACAAATCATAAATCTCTTCATTAAAGGGATAGTCCAGCAAAAATTTTAAACTTCTAGAAACATTTATTCACCCTCATACCATTCCAAACCCTGTACGACTTACCTTCTTCTGCGGAACATAAAAGGAGATATTTATCAGAATGTTCAAGCTGCTCTTTTCCATACAATGGGAGTGAATGGTGATCTTTTTTCGTGAGGATTTCTAGTGAAAAATGGCTTAAATTTCAGTCTGGCTACACGTATGACTTGGGAAGACTCAAAATATAATACTGGAGATGTTTGAAGCTCCAAAAAGGACAAAAAGCACCATAAAAGCACTTTTTGGAGCTTGACAACTCCAAGTCCCCATCCACTTGTATGGAGCTTGGACTTGCTAAGCTTCACAGGTTTGGAACACTTGAGGGTGTGTGAATAACATAACTATCATTTTGAGTGAACTATTCCTTGAGTTTGCTAAATGAATCTGCAGGGATTTACAGGTAGTGCTCTGCTGCTTCATTGACTATTCCACAGTGTATGTCTCTTTTGCATATCATGCATTTTTAACCCTAATCTCTGCTCCATATCAGCACAACTCCATTTCACACCATTATCCTTTGCCTTTTTCAACAATGAAAAAATGAACCCATTTAAAGAGGGATGTTGGAAATGGTTGCATGTTTTCCACCTATACCTGAATTGTCCCCCTGCAGTCATTCGTCAAGAAAAAAGGGCCATACATCATTTGATTCAGGTCTGTAATCCAAGCCACCTGCTTACAATGGTGGGTATGTAATCTACACAGGACCCTGTCACAATAGAGCTGCACAACACACCAGCAGCCTTTGATCTATTGTTTTCTGCTGGCAGTGTTGGGAGTAAATGCCATTACAGTAATATATTACTTTTTTGGCAATATTATACTTGTTGCAATCTCAGTAACGCACGTTACAACAACACATTTTAACCCAGGGGTGCCCAAACTCGGTCCTGGAGGGCCGGTGTCCTGAAGAGTTTAGCTCCAACCTCAATTAAACACACCTGAAACAGCTAATCTGCTCATAACCGGCCTATAGAAAATGGAAGGCAGGTGTGTTTGATTGGGGTTGGAGCTAAACTCTGCTGGACATCGGCCTAACAGGACCGAGTTTGGGCACCCCTGTTTTAACCCAATAAAATAGTAAAATAGTATGTCTCCTATTGCTGGAATTTGACGGTTGAGGTGACTGCAGAGACAGATTTTACATTTGCCAGATGGACATTACATTCTTGTCATTTTCTCTGACAAACTGAAAATAATGGGAGTCATACTTGCCTGGAAGTTTCTAGTGAGTCTGAAGACCTTGACAAGTTCATTCAGGTGTGTTTAATTGGGGTTGAAGCTAAATTCTGCAGGACAGTGGCACTCCAGGAACAGGGTCTGGAAATGCTGCACTATAGGAACAAAAGTATTGGGTGATACCTGACCATTCCAGCAACAGGGACTTAACTGACATTATATTCTAAATAAATAGACATTAATATGGATTTGTTCCCCCCTTTGCAGCTATAACAGCTTCCCCTCTTCTGGGAAGGCTTTTCACAAGATTTTGGAGTGTTTCTGTGGGATGTTTTGCCCATTAATTCAGTAGAGTGTTTGTGTCAGGCACTGATGAAGGACAATAAGGCCTGGCACGTAATCTCTGTTCCAGTTCATCCCAAAGGTGTTCGGTGGGGTTGAGGTCAGGCCTCTGTGCAGATCAGTCAACTTCTTTCACACAAAACTCTTCCAACCATGTCTTTATATTGTAGTACACACAGTACATGCTGGAATAGAAAGGTCTACCCCAAACTGTTTCCACAAAGTTGGAGGCTTAGCATTGTCCAAAATGTCTTGGTATGCTGAAACATTAAGATTTTCTTTCACTGGAAGCAATGACCATAGCCCAGCTCCTGAAAAACAGCCTCATACCATTATCCCTCCTTTACCAATCTTTACAGTTGGCATAATGCATCAGGCAGGTAATGTTCTCCTTCTCCTGGTATCCGCCAAACCCAGACTGCCAAACAGAGAATTGTGATTCGTTACTTCACAGAACATGTTTCCACCTCTCCAGAGTCCAGTGCTTTACACCACTCCATCTGACACTTGGCATTGTACTTGGCTTACATGCAGCTGCTCGGCCATGGAAACTCATGCTGATATTAATGCCAGTGGAAGTTTGGAAGTTGCCATATTAATATTACATGATATTAATGCCAGTGGAACTTTGGACTTTTGCATGTTGTGTGTCTCAGCACTCAGTGACCCTGCTCTGTGACTTTATGTGGTCTTCTGCTTCACAGCTGAGATGCTGCTGTTCCTTAACGCTTCCACTTTCCAATAATACCACATACAGTTGACTGTGAAATATCTAGCATTGGTGAAATTTCATGAACTGACTATCCTGAGGTCGTATCCTACCATAGTTACATGCTTGAATTCACTGAGCTATTCAGAATTACCAATTTTTTCACAAATGTTTGTAAATGCAGACTGCATGTCTAGGTGCCTGATTTTCTATACCTGTGGAAATGGATCTGATAGGATCCAGGTTCAATAATTAAGAGATGTGTCCCAATTCTTTTGTCCATATAGTGTAGCTAAACTCTGCAGGACACCCGGCCCTCCAGGACCGAGTTTGGAGACCCCTGCTCTAAAGCATCAACCACCATGTGGGTTTATAAGTCAGGGGTGAATTAGGAAAGAAAGAATGAAGGAGATTAGAGGACAAAATGACAAAGCGGAACCACAAAGGGAAAATTGTCGGAGGGAGGATACACAAGCAAGACACGTGGAGAAGGAGCCCTCAGTATGCTGCAATCATGCCTGGCAGTGGCCTCTCATAACAGAAATTGGCCAAAACACAAAGCCAGCAGAGGTGCCTCATCCTTTTCAAACAGGAATTGATTCACAGCTTGAATAGTAGGTGCATAATCAAAATCCAGCACAGTCCCTGCAGTCTATGGCTGTCTCACCAGCAGCCTCAGACCTCTGGAAACACAAGGAGAGAAAGAGCTCAGTTGCACACCTTCATTAGCTACAAGGAGATTATTTTTTTGGGAAAGCATGTCAAATTAGAGTGGATGGCTTAAAGGGATAGTTCACCCAAAAATGAAAATTCTGTTATCATTTACTTACCTTCATGTCGTTCTAAACCCATGTAAGACTTTGGTTGATCTTTGAAACACAACCACAGCTTAGAAGATCCAAGAATGGTTAAAATGGTGTCGTAAAAAAATCCATATGAATCGAGTGGTTTAACCAAAGTCTTTTGTAGAGATTTGATCGCTTTATACGTTGAACAGATTTAATTTTGGTTTTTATTCACATACAAACACACATAGATAAAGTGCATCATATTTGGTCAAATGGAAGCTTGTGTATGTGTCACATTCATGTGGCACATGCCAGAACAAACCTTTTCATGCATCACAAACATTCGAGCTTCCGTGTTTACCTTATGTGATGTGCTCTATGTATGTGTGTCGATCGATCGTATGCTTAAATTAAATCTGTTCATCATATAAAGTGATTTTATCTCTTCAGAAGACTTTAAACTGTTTAATTCATAAGGTTACCTGGATAATTTGTGTTTCGAATATTATCCAAAGTCTTATGGGTAAATGGTAACAGACATTTTTTTTGGGAGGGGGGCTCTTAGCAAACTTTGCATGAAACATTAGCAGAAGAAAAGTAAGCCTTTTGTGACAATTTACCATTCACAAGTGCTCTGTTTCTTTCAGCTTTCTTAATAACGCTTAAATTGCTGTTCATCAGTTTGCAGTGTAATGCAATATGCATGGGGCCTGTCTTTAGTGTGCAGCTCTAGTTCAGGGAGCCATTTAGAAGAGAGAAATGCAGTAATACTAGAGCTGAGTGTTTCCCTACTCTGCAAAGACCAGCTTGAAGGTTTCATGCAAGTTAGTGCTGGTTTGCATGTCCATGGTTGGTGACTGGTTGGTGAAGCCTGGTGGGAACATGTAGGACATGAAGGACGATGACAGCACGGAGTGAGTGATTCAATCCTCATCTGTTGTGGTCTGCAGGTCTCCTCATTTCAGTCTACCCGTTCATAAGAGCATGGTTCAACTTCCATCACATACTGCCCAATATAGGTGAGACTATATAATATTATATTTTATAGCACACATAACATTTTAAAATGTGGGTCACGGTTGTGAAAAATTCAGAATTTAAGAATTTTAGTTCAGTTTAGAACATACAATTTATTGTTCACAAGTTTTGGATTGGTAAGGCTATTTATTTGATCAAAATATAGTAAAAGCTGTAATATTGAGAAATATAACAATATCAATTTACTGTTATCTATTTTAATATATTTCTGTCATGTGATCCTTAAGTCCTTCAATCAGATCCTTCGATCTATTTAAATGTTGAAAACAGATGTTCGACTTAATATTAATAATACTAATAATGTTTTAAAACAATAATTTTGTGGAAACCACAGTACTGTTTTTTTCAGGATTCTTTGATGAATAGAAAGTTCAAAAGAACATAATTTATTTGAAATATTAATCTTTTGTAATATTATGACATATTTTGTCACTTTTGATCAGTTTAATGCATTCTTCTTGAATAAAAATAATAATTAAAAAATATTTGAACAATAGTATATAATGTATATTTGTTTCTAAGGCCGATAAAATCTTTTAAAATCTTTCCAAACTAGCATTTACTTTACTAGCTATTATTATACTTATTGCAGTCATGTGAATTTCCTTGAGTTTCAGTTCTATTTAATTGTACTTTCTTGTAAATTCAAATGCATCATGTTTGTTGCCTTAATCCAATTCAAATTCAGGAATTTAAAAATATTTCTCAATTCACAACCCTGGTGCCTATCAATTATATTTAAATGCTATATAAAATTTCACTAAAGAGATAATCTTGATTATATTGTGTAACATGAGATTTGTTTCCTTTTGTGATGAAAGACCATGTTGCACCACTCAGGCTAATATGACAACATCTAATTTTCTCAGGCAACTTCAGAGTGCACCCCATGGCTACAAATTCAAATCCAGCCGCTGAACAGCCTGCAGCTACACTCACACGAGAGGGTAAGTGGCTGTTCCACATGGATACGCACACACAAACCCCCCTGCTTCCAGTCTGACAATTGAAGACTGATTTCCTCTGACACCATTTTAGAGTGACTATATTTCTCTGGGTCAATGTAGAGCCATCTTCTGCTTTTCATTTACACTCTCTCTAGCCTGCTAGATCTGAGGCCGGAGGCTGCGACAAAGTCCCGAGCTCTGGTCTAAGCTTATATAGAGCCCTTCCTTTTGGTTATTTCATGTAAAATGGCATTATGGATTTAATGGGTAATAACTAAAACTCTATTTCCAATAAAGACTAATTCTTACTTATTGTTTTGTTTGATAATTGCTTCAACACTTGGTGAACTTAAAAACAGCAATTTCAGAGTCTCTAATGGAAACACAGCCATGAAATATAATGCATTAAATGCCGTGTTCCTGTAAATTTACTGTTCCCCACTATATCGTTCATCTATGGTAGTTTCAAAATATTGTGCCTAATCTTCCACTCATCCCTCTCAATGAAAATGAAAGATGTTCTAGCAGAAAACTATTTCAGTTAAACACAATCAAATTTGCCCTGCAACTTTACTGGAAATGTCTTGGCTCCCACAGTCTTGGAAAACCTGTATACATGAGTTATTCATTTTAAAAGTGTGATTTCTAGACCTGGAAAGTCATGTACAGTGGGTATAGAAAAGAATCACCCCCCTTTAAAATAATCACATTTTGTTGCTTTGCAGCCTGAAAGGAAGACAGACACAGTTTTTGTTTTATCCAGCTGTATTTACTCAGTGCAACTTATAACATCCAAGTGAAAGATGTAACACCAACATGTCAGGGGAAAAAAACAAAACAGAATCAATGAGTTGGAAAAAGGAGCACCCCCCTCCTAAAAATGACTTGTAAACTCAATCAGGTGTAGCTAATCACCTTCTCAATGGCACACAAAGCCCATTTGACTTTCAATCTGCTGTGGTCATTTTGATTAGCTCAGCATGAAAAGAGCTTTCCTTGGTAGTGCAACTGAAGTAAACAATCAACTATGGGTGGCAAGGCACTGTCAAAAGATCTCTGGGATAAAGTTGTGGACAGGCACAAGTCAGGAGATGGATACAAAAAATTTCAAAGGCTTTATCAATTTCTAGAAGCACAGTGACGTCAATTATTGAGAAGTGGAAGGTATTTGGTACATCACAGACCCTCCCTGGATCAGGACGTTGCTCCAAACTGAATGAAGGAACCAGGAGGAAACTGGTCAGAGAGGCGACCAAGAGGCCTACTGCAACTCTGAAGCAGCTACAGGAATTTATGACAAAGAGTGATCATTGTGTGCATGTGACAACAATATCACAAATTATCCACAAATGTGGATTGTATTGGAAGGTTGCAAGAAAAAAGCCACTCCTCAAGAAAGGCCACATGCAGTCACGACTGAGCTTTGCCAAAACGCACCTTGAAGATTCTGAGGCAGATGAGACTAAAATGAAATTATTTGGCCTCAACACCAAACGTTACGTCTGATGGAAATCCAGTACAGCACCAGGCCCCGATGGTGTAGATGCCAGAGTCCCGCGTCAGCCCCCACATGTATACTGGGCTAGGTGTCCATATGGCTTGATTCCATGCGGGTAATCCCATATGTGTATTCTTCCACGGTAAGGTTTCCCTCTCGGTAAACCAGTGTCTTCCCTTGACAGACCCGCTCTGTCAGTCTCTTCTGGCAGTTGTTCCATCCCTACTCTAAGGTAGGACCTGCCTCAGAGACCCATTCCATATGTAGTACTGCCCCCTAGGTCAGTCCATATCAGTATCTCCACATGTCACCTCCCTATGGATAGGATGTGGTCTCCATAGCGACCTTTTCCTGAAGGCTAGCTTTCCCATCGTTCTACCAGGCTGAAAGAACAAATAGGGAAGATTTGAAGAAATCTTTCACTGAAGGTTGAAATCCCTTCCAATTTTTTTTGTTGTTGACTGAACAGCAGCATGGCCTTCTCCAGCAGCGATGTACTCACCTTTGGTCCCCTTCGATATCAAGGTCGGTGAATTTTGCCCTGGGGCTTTGGGAAGGTTACGACCTTGGCATAGCTTTGCCTTGGGATACCCACAGTCTCTCTTTGTCATATCACTTGCAGACCACAGGGTTGTGACGGTGGTGTCAGGTTGTGGTGTTTTCCCATTAGACACCTAAAAAAATTGGTTTTTTTTTTGTCACGGCATAACTCGTAGTGACCGACAGATAGGGAACGTCTCGGTTACGTACGTAACCCTCGTTCCATGATGGAGGGAACGGAGACGTTATGTCCCCATGCCACAACCTTGAACCATTCACTGATGCTGGTACATGTTCTCGGCTCCTCAGCGTAAAACCTGAATGCACGCTGTTGCCTTATAAACATGTGGTCAGAATTGTTGGTACCCTTGGTAAATATGATCAAAGAAGGCTATGAAAATAAATCTGCACTGTTAATCCTTTTGATCTTTTATTTAAAAAAAAATTCACAAATATCTAACCTTTCATTGGATAATAAGAATTTTAAATGGGGGAAATATCATTATGAAATAAATGTTTTTCTCTAATACACATTGGACACAATTAACGGTACCCTTTTATTCAATACCTTTTGAAACCATTTGCCAAAATAGTTATAGGAGTTTTCTCCTATAATGCCTGATGAGGTTAGAGAGCACCTGACAAGAGATCAGAGGCAATTCCTTCATCCAGAATCTCTCCAAAAACTTCGGATTCCCAGCTCCTCTTACAGTTCACCGCTCTCCTTTCTAGAAGGTGCAGGTCAGGGAACTGGAATGGCCATAGTAGAAGCTTGGTTTTGTGCCCAGTGACCCATTTTTTGTGTTGTTTTTAAGGTTTGTTTTTTTTGGATTATTGTCCGGTTGGAAGATCCAGACATGGCCCATTATAAGATTTCTAACCGAGTCAGTCACTTTTTGATTTTCTATCTGTTGGTATTTGATAGAATCAAAGATGCCATGTATCTAAACAAGATGTCCAGGACCTACAGCAGAAATATAGGCCCACAACATTAAAAATACAGCAGTATATTTCATTGTACACATGGGGAACTTTTTATCCCTGTGTTCACCAAACCCCCCCCCCCCATCTCTGAGCGTTTGCTGCTGAAAAAGACAATTATGTAGTAATCTGACCATAGAAGCCAGTCCCGTTTGAAGTTCCATTCAGACAACTGAATATGATTTTATATTGTTTTTTGGTGAAATTTTTTTTTTCTTGAAGCCCTCCCAAACAACATGTGGTGATGTAGGTCCTGTTTGATACTTTTTCGTCATGTGACACACAGCAGCCACAACAGCGCTTGTTTATTTTTTATTTTTTTATTCGAAACATTCCCAAACGCATAACTGAATTATCATTAAATTCTGATTTCACCTTTTGATTATGTTGATCTATAGTGGGCGATTGTCAAAGTAACCAATTAATGTAATCTATTAACCATGCATAAAAAAACCTGTCTGTTTGCTTAATTAACAGATATGGCTGTCATGCCATAACATATTTTTAATACGAATGACTTATATTTAATGTGAATAACACGTGTATACAATTCTAAGTGACTTAACCTGGAAAGTTAATGTGATACAAAACATTGCAAGTTAGGCTACTAATCATAACACTCTCATTGTACAGAAAGAGAGCAAAGAACATTAACACTATCAAAGAACATTTTCACTGACAGTATAGTTCAAGCACTCTCAAAAACTCCCATTAAAATCACTGAAGCTGTTTACACTATGAAATTAATATCTTACAGATTCATACACACCTTTGCACTTTGTAGTTTCTGACGACAGAATTCGCCAGAAACAAGGTAGTCCACGATTTTCAGTCAGCGAGCGAGTGAAGAAAACACCGCCATTTTAACGAGGACTCATCTGAACGCCTCTGATTGGCAATTGCATTCATAAGCACAACAGAATCTTGTGTGATAGGTTATAATGCGCAGTGCTGTAAAAAATGCATCTGTATCTGGCTCAGCGCCAGCCAGCAAAAGCAGATTTGAATTGAGCAGCTGATGATAATCACACCAGTGTGATTGTATCAAATATAAAAAATATTAATTGGCTATTTTTTGTCTTTTGGAAGCTGCATTCAAAATCCACTTGGCTCACTTTGAATGGGCATGACCTCTGATTAGGACGATATTGACTCGTCCTCTTCCAGGCAGATTCATAACATGTTCGGTTGACTGATAATTAACTTCTTAAATATTGCCCTGATGGTGGAAATTGGAATTTTAACTGCTCTAGCTCTTTTCTTAAAGTCACAATTTGTGAAGCTTAATTATCTTTTGCTGCACATCAGAAATATATTCTTTGGTTTTTCTCATCGTGATGGGTGATTGATTTGGAATTTGGCCTTTGTGTTTTCTCCTATTTATAGGTATTTATGTGAAACAGGAAGCCATGGCTGGATAATTTCATGTTCATAATAACCTTGGTTTGCTCAAAATTGTGAATATGAATGGGAATATATTTCAGACATATTTTACTCATAAGAATTTCTAGGGGTACCAGTAATTGTGTCTATTGTGTATTTGAGGGGGGGGGGGGGGGGAGGAAGGGGGGGGGGGGAAATGGGGGGAACATTTATTTAATAATGATATTTCCCCCCATTTTACATTCTTATTCTCCAATGAAAGGTTAGATTTTTGTGATTTAAAAAAAAAAAAAAAGATCAAAAGGATTAACAATGCAAATTAATTTTCACAGCCTTCTTTGATAATATTTACCAAGGGTGCCAATAATTCTGACCATGTGTGTATACCGCATGCATGGGGAGAGGCCAATTTTCATTGGTGTTTTCTCTTAAACTCAGAGATCTCAGGCTCCCAAGTTAGATCCCTAATGTCGTCACGATATAGCGTCTCCGTTCCCTCCATCAGGGAACGAGGGTTACGTACGTAACCGAGATATTTTGCCTATAAAAGCCTGTTCATGTCTATTTATTATTTTTTTAATAACTTAGTCCTCTACAAAGGACATAGAATAAAATATGAATAAAAAATATTTTTTATTTTTAATGAATGTACATTGTAATGTTAATTCCCAGCTCTTATATTTATTATTTAATATTAATATATAAACAATATTTTTAATCCTTAGTACATGACAAATGACTGGAAGGTCATGGAATCCAGTGGTTAAAAAGAGTGGAAACCATCTAGAACATTCAGCTCCTAAAATGCATGTAGATTATGGCAAAAGTGGAATTAAAACTCTTAATACTCATTATAATTTTTGCTTTTATTTTTGTAACTTAAAGAAACTAGGGCAAAACTAGGGCTAGCAGGACAATGGTTTTTGTCCATCCCTGAGACTAGACTAACTGTTTCGCCTGTCACTTTGTTTAATAAATAAAATAATTTATTAGTATTTAGTACCCCAACATTTATATTAGTTGTGGGCCGTTACCAATAATCAGCAGACACCAATGGGTTAGTTAATGAGTAATATGATTGAACAGTACTATGCAACATGGGTTTGGTCTGAAACCTGACATGGGCACTTTTAGTCATGAAATGACTGCAGTCATGAGATGGGCTACCAGGAAACCATATTCACTTATTCAGAAAGCTCACTCTCTGCCCTGATGTGGAAATTACATTGACACGTGTCAATCTCTGCTGATCTGGCATTGTCAGTTGAGCAGCCCATGTGTCCCTCAACTCATACAGCTACTGTGTGTCCTTGCTGCCTCCTCCCTGGCCATTTCCTGCTTTAGTCCGCACATCTGTTTCTGTCGTTATGAGATCTGTGTTCAGATGAGCACAATGATAATCTGGGGGGGAAAAAACTCTAATTTGATATGATTCCTCATTTCCTGCAGTTGATTTTCTTGTTTTTTTTTGTTAGTTTTGTTTTTCAGAGAAGATACATTTATGTTATCAGACTGCCTGGCTTTATTTGAATCCTAGGTATTCTTTGAAACTGCGCGCATGTGGCTTTGCAGCGAAAAGCTATAAAAAGCATGATTATGCACTAAATTTTCACTGCCTGTATTATGCCCTCAGAGCACACAACAATCATGCACTGAATCATGTAAACACACAACAGGGACATGTTGAGCGAATGAACAGCAGTCTCATATTTTGGTCTCTGTCTGTGTCTACGGCCTTTTTTTCAGGCATGTGATCAGTTAAGGACAAAAGAAGAAGAAAAACCTGTTTGTTCCTCCATTCAGTATTTCAATATGACTGTACAATAATGCTGATGCTAATAATAATAATAATAATAATATTATTATTCTTATGTTCAACATATTTTATTGTATGTTTTTTATACTAAATAACAAATCAATACAAAAAAGGTATTAAAACAATGTATTTTACTATTGTACTGTAAAATAAAAAGGTTTTATCAAAATAAATATTTAATACTATTATCATCATTCAAAATAATATTTTATTGTATTTTAACATTAAATTAAACAATCAAGAAAAATGTATAGTAATATTCCGTAATTAATTGCTACAGTTAATAATATAATATTTTTATTGTATTGTTTCTTTAATTATACAATTATCATTGCAGGAAATATTGCAATAATGTTTTTAATATTCCACTGTAAAATTAAAAGATAGTAATTTATATATATATATATATATATAGGTGTATCTCAATAAATTAGAATGTCGTTGAAAAGTAATCAACTCAAATTGTGAAACTCGTGTATTAAATAAATTCAACGCACACAAGACTGACGTAGTTTAAGTCTTTGGTTCTTTTAACTGAGCCTTCAAAATGGTCTCTCAGCTTGATTCACTAGGCTACACAATCATGGAGAAAACTGCTGATCTGACAGTTGTCCATAAGACAATCATTGACACCCTTCACAAGGAGGGAAGCCACAAACATTCATTGCCAAAAAAGCTGGCTGTTAACAGAGTGCTGTATCCAAGCATGTTAACAGAAAGTTGCGTGGAAGGAAAAAGTGTGGAAGAAAAGATGCACAACCAACCAAGAGAAATGACTAGCCTTATGAGGATTGTCAAGGCAAAATCGATTCAAGAATTTGAGTGAAAAATTCACAAGGAATGGACTGAGGCTCGGGTCAAGCCATCAAGAGCCACCACACACACAGACGTGTCAAGAAATTTGACTACAGTTGTCGTATTCCTCTTCTTAAGCCACTCCTGAACCACAGAAAACGTCAGAGGCGTCTTACCTGGGCTAAGGAGAAGAAGAACTGGACTGTTGCCCAGTGCTCCAAAGTCCTCTTTTCAGATGAGAGCAAGTTTTGTATTCATTTGGAAACCAAGCTCCTAGAGTCTGGAGGAAGGCTGGAGAAACTCATAGCCCAAGTTGCTTGAACTCCAGTGTTAAGTTCCACAGTTTGTGATGATTTGTGGTGCAATGTCATCTGTTGGTGTTGGTCCATTGTTTTTTTTGAAAACCAAAGTCACTGCACCCTTTTACCAAGAAATGTTGGAGCACTTCATGCTTCCTTCTGCTGACCAGCATTTTGAAGATGCTAATTTCATTTTCCAGCAAGATTTGGCACCTGACCACACTGCCAAAAGCACCAAAAGTTTGTTAAATGACCATGGTGTTGGTGTGCTTGACTGGCCAGCAAACTCACCAGACCTGAATCCCATAGAGAATCTATGGGGTTTTGTCAAGAGGAAAATGAGAAACAAGTGATCAAAAAAATGCAGATGAGCTGAAGGCAACTGTCAAAGAAACATGGGCTTCCATGCCACCTCAGCAGTGCCCCAAACTGATCACCTCCATGCCACGCCGAATTGAAGCAGTAATTAAAGCCCAAAAGGTAGTCCCTACCAAGTATTGAGTACATGTGCAGTAAATGAACATACTTTCCAGAAGGACAACAATTCACTAAAAATGTATTTTTAATTGGTCTTATGAAGTATTCTAATTTGTTGAGATAGTGAATTGGTGGGTTTGTTAAATGTGAGCCAAAATCATCACAATTAAAAGAACCAAAGACTTAAACTACTTCAGTCTGAGTGCATTGAATTTATTTAATACACGAGTTCACAATTTGAGTTGAATTACTGAAATAAATTAACTTTTCCACGACATTCTAATTTATTGAGACGCACCTGTATATACAGTGGGTACGGAAAGTATTCAGACCCCCTTAAATTTTTCACTCTTTGTTATATTGCAGCCATTTGCTAAAATCATTTAAGTTCTTTTTTTTCCCCTCATTAATGTACACACAGCACCCCATATTGACAGAAAAACACAGAATTGTTGACATTTTTGCAGATTTATTAAAAAGAAAAACTGAAATATCACATGGTCCTAAGTATTCAGACCCTTTGCTCAGTATTTAGTAGAAGCACCCTTTTGATCTAATACAGCCATGAGTCTTTTTGGGAAAGATGCAACAAGTTTTTCACACCTGGATTTGTGGGACCTATGCCATTCCTCCTGCAGATCCTCTCCAGTTCTGTCAGGTTGGATGGTAAACGTTGATGGACAGCCATTTTTAGGTCTCTCCAGAGATGCTCAATTGGGTTTAAGTCAGGGCTCTGGCTGGGCCATTCAAGAACAGTCACAGAGTTGTTGTGAAGCCACTCCTTCGTTATTTTAGCTGTGTGCTTAGGGTCATTGTCTTGTTGGAAGGTAAACCTTCGGCCCAGTCTGAGGTCCTGAGCACTCTGGAGAAGGTTTTCGTCCAGGATATCCCTGTACTTGGCCGCATTCATCTTTCCCTCGATTGCAACCAGTCGTCCTGTCCCTGCAGCTGAAAAACACCCCCACAGCATGATGCTGCCACCACCATGCTTCACTGTTGGGACTGTATCGGACAGGTGATGAGCAGTGCCTGGTTTTCTCCACACATACCGCTTAGAATTAAGGCCAAAAGTTCTATCTTGGTCTCATCAGACCAGAGAATCTTATTTCTCACCATCTTGGAGGCCTTCAGGTGTTTTTTCATGTGTCTTGCACTGAGGAGAGGCTTCCGTCGGGCCACTCTGCCATTAAGCTCCAACTGGTGGAGGGCTGCAGTGATGGTTGACTTTCTACAACTTTCTCCCATCTCCCGACTGCATCTCTGGAGCTCAGCCACAGTGATCTTTGGGTTCTTCTTTACCTCTCTCACCAAGGCTCTTCTCCCCCGATAGCTCAGTTTGGCCGGACGGCCAGCTCTAGGAAGGGTTCTGGTCGTCCCAAACGTCTTCCATTTAAGGATTATGGAGGCCACTGTGCTCTTAGGAACCTTAAGTGCAGCAGAAATTTTTTTGTAACCTTGGCCAGATATGTGCCTTGCCACAATTCTGTCTCTGAAATCTTCAGGCAGTTCCTTTGACCTCATGATTCTCATTTGCTCTGACATGCACTGTGAGCTGTAAGGTCTTATATAGACAGGTGTGTGGCTTTCCTAATCAAGTCCAATCAGTATAATCAAACACAGCTGGACTCAAATTAAGGTTTAGAACCATCTCAAGGATGATCAGAAGAATGGACAGCACCTGAGTTAAATATATGAGTTTCACAGCAAAGGGTCTGAAATACTTGGACCATGTGATATTTCAGTTTTTCTTTGATAATAAATCTGCAAAAATGTCAACAATTCTGTGTTTTTCTGTCAATATGTGGTGTTGTGTGTACATTAATGAGGAAAAAAAAATTAACTTAAATGATTTTAGCAAATGGCTGCAATATAACAAAGAGTGAAAAATTTAAGGGGGTCTGAATACTTTCCGTACCCACTGTATATAGCGTTTATATAATATATATATAAAAAATTAATATATAATAAACTTATTCATCCTAACTTCTTATGGCTGCATTCATTTCTTTGTTTTAAACGTTAAACTATATCCTTTTATTTAATTTAAACCAATAAATGCTTGTATTAAACTAAACATTTATTTTGACGGAAAAATGCTGGGAGACCTTAAAGCTTCTATTTTGTTGCCAACACTTTATATGTCTCTCATTACAAATTTCAGAAGACTACTTGCATGGTTTTACACAATTCACATTGATTATACTTCAGGCTGGAAAATACTGAAATCCGTATAAATACCGTAAAATGGCATTCCTGCTTTCTCTGTCTCATTCTTAGGGACTCAAAGCCAGCTTAACATAGAGCGTTCGAAGAGCCGGATGGGGACATTTGTGGAGACAGCAGCTCCTACAGCAGCTGAGGGCTCACAGGATGATGGGTGAGACATGTGTTTACAGTCTAATTATATTACAAAGCAACGCTGATGTTTAACAGCAGCACAAGAGCTTGAAAAAGCAAAATGTTAAGGAAACGAATTCATCTATACAGCTTTTGACCTGCGTAAATAATTTTGTTATTCACATATTTATAACTTTAAATTAAGAGTGAGGTATACCAGACACAAATTAAACTCAAACACATACGCGCATACATACTCCCCTCATTACATTTGCGACACAATGAATTCCCTCTCTCAATATGGCAGTCTCTCTAGGGCCCGAGAGTAATTTGATTCTTCTAGCAGGCAGTGGTGCCAAACAGCCCACGTCTTTGTGGCTCACTAGAGGAACGGAGTGATTGGGATTTCCACTTGCTTTGATAGAGGCTTTTTGCTCCCCTATTGGGCTCACATTACATTCTATGTCAGGAGCCAATCACCCTCTCTGTGATATTTTACGCTCATATAAGAACCACTACAGTACAGTACAGAGTAGCGAGATTGGTCCATTTTCTGCCATCTTTCAACTGCATGATTTGGTGTCAGAGCAGGGCTCGCCAATAAGGACTGCCTGATGGACCGGGACCTGTGTGAAAGACGCTCGAGACAGATGACGAATTTGTCACTGGGCGGATTGGGCCGGTCGCCGTGATTTTGCCAAGTAACACATGTTCCTGGATCAACATTATTGTCCAAAAACCTAGCCCTAAACTAACCCATAATTTATCCCTAAAATCAGTGGGAAATGATAGCTGATTAACAAGGGTACAGAAGCACCTAACCCTGATTGTAAGCCCAAAACAGATATTTCCTGAAAAGTTATAACTCAATTCTGATTGGTTGATTGGAATGATGTTCCAGGATCAACAAGGATGCTGTACTTGGTGAAATCATGCTCACCCGATCGGGCCACTGTGTTGTCACAAACGTTTATCATCTGCACATGTTTTTACGGCTTGCTAATTTTAAAATTCAAGCGATTTTAAAGAATTCAAGCAAGATGCAAGACAACTCAATTCAGAACTCTCTCACAGAACACAGCGTGCACACGGAGATGCCCGTCTCTGACAAACGCGTGAATCACAAATTCAGTTTATTTCCCCACCTTCTTGCACTTGAACAGACAAAGACATACCAAAGTATGTCCAAATACCCGTTGTGGTGAGTAATTTTGTAGCTTTAGCAATATAATTTATATTTAAAGGGGTCATATGATGTTGCTAAAAATAACATTATTTTGTGTATTTGTATGTAATTGAAAGTGTTTATGTGTTTGTTGTTTAAGGTTTAAAAAACACATTATTTTCCACATACGTTACATTATCGTTTCTTTTCTATGCCCTGCCTTTCTGAAACGCGTCGATTTTTACAAAGCTCATCAGTCTGAAAGCAAGGTGTGCTCTGATTGGCCAGCTACCAGCGTTTGTGATTGGCCGAATTCCTCAAGCGTGTGACAGAAATGTTTACGCCCCTTACCATACTGTGATGAAGCCCTGTCCGGCCGGAGCGACGAGACAAAACCAATAAAAACCCATTATAAACGAGGCATTCACTGCATCCAGTGGGGACATAATTATGATGACTTATACTGTCTTTTTACGCATTGCATCGCGCCGCGTAAACATAAAACCATGGTTGCATTTGTGATCGGAGAAATGACAAAAAAAAAGCGCTACTCTACACTGCCCAAAACTTGCATTTGAATCGTCAGTGGCAAATCCTTTAAATAAAAAAACGTACTACAGTCTTTGAGTCAGAACAGCCGGCAGTGTAGTCTACTCTCCCAGGATCAGGAAACAGTCCTCCATAAAACAAATGTGCTGCACACATTGAATATTTGGGTTGAACTGTTCTGGAACAGTGTTTTGAATACAACTTAACCACCTGATTTCTAGTTGTGTGCTCTTTTGGAAGGCCAAACAAAGTAGTTTCGCTTTCAGTGAGTGGCAGCGGGCGGGCTTGAGTGAGCGGTGGCCAGCGGATTCGACAAAGGAGCGTCTGGCGGGCTTGCAGCAACCACATGCGACGACCCCGGGCTAGACTCAGCTTCATCCACAGTGAAAGCCAATCCAGCGATCCACAGAGCGAAGTTGATGTATTTCCTCAGCAACCAGCACGGATCAGCTCCAGGCATGAATATCGTCATGATATCATCTTCTTTTGGAAGGCCAAACAAAGTAATATCGCTTTCATAACGAAACACACAGCGCCTTAACGACATTGCCGAGGCCACAGCAATAACAGTACTACAGCGAGAATAAAAGTTACGCTTTTTTTTTTTGCGTGAACATTTGGGCAGCATTATGAAAATCTTCCCACATCGTGACGGAGACGTGGGGGCGTGTTAGAACGAGCTGTTTTTTAGGTAGGCGTGGTTGACTCTTAACTTTATAAAGAACATCTCTTTGGATTTAAGACTTTAATCTATGCAACTTTACAGATCTTCTTTATGAACCAAGAGATTGTAACACTCCAAAGAAAAAGGAAAAAATTAAATCGCATCATACGACCCCTTTAATTTATACAGTGGAGTACAGATGCACCGGTCGACTGGCCATTTTTTGTTTTATTTCAGCCGATCTCTGTTCTGGACTTGCACACAAACTGTATTGCAAGCTTTTTCCAAAATGCCATTTGTGTGGAAATATTACGTCTATAAACGGCCATAAACAGAGGCTAGAGATGCTGAAAATGGACGTAAAGAGGAGATAGTACTGTAGCAGGCAGAGCAAGATTACTGTTCACGATGCACAAAATATTGGAAGAAAATCCTAAATATTAAATTGGGGGTTTATATGAATGTATCTATGAGGGGAACTGACTGTCTTTATAGAATGACATTTGTATGAGTGTAATAAGCGCAGGATATATATTCAGTTGGTTATTGCTTGCTTGTTAACGGTTAATTTGTTGACGGTTAATTGTCTTAATAATTTTGAACTTATTTTTGGCTAGTGGTTTTTGCTGTGGTATCGAAATTGAAATCGAGAATTGTAAAATTGAATTGGTTTCTAAAATTTTGGTGTCATATAGGCTTATTTATTAAACTAAAAGATGACATGGATCAAAAACAATGATAACAGCAATTATTGTATTTTTTAGTGCCAGGGCCAGTGAAAATATTGACAGGGAAAGCAAAAATTTGAACCACTGGCCTGATCGGGCCAGTAGAAAAAAATCCTTAGAGTTTAATGTGCATCTTACAATCTGGGTATATATTTGAGTCTATACCCAGTCTTTTATGATCAAATACGACTCTTTAAAAAAAATGGAAACAGAAAGCTGTCGACCATTCCCTATTATGAGCTTATTAGTCTCCAACCAACAAAGAAGTTGCAGTGGATGAGGTTGTCATGGTGACTTGCACCACTGCCTTCACTCATAATGTCATTTATGTTGCACGAGGACCCGACTTGGCGCTGCCTATTCAACTTAGAGAAATAAGCATACATGCTTATGCTGTGTTAACACATATATTCACACATTATGAGCGTATTTTTTTCCTCTAGCCCTTCTGCAGATGTTCCAGATATCTTGGGAAGGCGAAAGTTTAAGCCACCATCTTCTGATCAAGACCCTTTATAACGGCTGGATCCAACAGAGTCTCATTAAAGAGCAAACAGTATTCATTTCACAATAAGCAAGGCTGATCTCTGCTTATCCTATCCGATTTCACTCGTTCAGACAAGGTGTCTGCACTAATAATGTTTGATGAAAACAAAGAGCAAGCTGAACATCACACTGAACGACAAGGAAGTCAAGAACAGCCATGTGCTTAAAAGGAATGTTCACCCAAGAAATGAAAATTGTGTCATCATGTGCTCACTCTCATGTCATTCCAAACCTGTATGGCTTTCTTTCTTCTGTGGAAAATAAAAGAAGATAATGGAAAGAATGTTTGAGCTGTTTCTGTCCAAACCATGAAAGTCAATGATTTCCAAAACAATACTGGACGTTTTTTTTCAAAAATGTTTTTTTTTTCAGAACATAATCTACTATAATTTGCCCTCATGTCGCTCCTGAATTTCTTTCTTCTGTGGAACACAAATAATCTGAAGAAAGTTGGAAATCAAACAAGACTGGAGCCTATTGACTTCACACTTTAAAAAAATAAAGGTTCTCAAATAGTGTTTTTTTCTGGGATGCCACTGGGCTCCTTAAAGAACTTTTCAGTGAAGCCTTTTTTTTGTGAGAGTGAAGAACATTTTAAGGTAACACTTTACTTGAAGCTTTTATGTATAATGCATAATAATAATGGATTATAAAGGTATTCATAATGTACTGTATGTTGTAATGCATTATATATTTAACCCAAGGTAAAATGCATTATGATGTTTGGAGATTCCTTGTTAATCTCCAATTCTGAAATTGGTCGTTTGCCATGTGTTTTAATACAATGATTAACAATGTGTAACAATGATTATGTAAGTATTATAATGTATTATAACTTGTTCATATAATGCATTATAAGGTGCATTCCCATGCATAATTAATGCATTAAAATATTTTATAATGAATGATATATATAAAGGCTTCAAGTAAATTTATAAGTATAAATTTTGTTGACAATAGACACTTTTTGTGAACTGGAAAGGTTCCATAAATGTTAAATGTTCTTCGTGGAAACATACATTGCAATAAAGACCCTTTATTTTTAAGATTGTATTGTATGGAACAAGAACACTGAGTATGAGTATTTCTCAAAAATATTTCTCAAAATATCTCCTTTTGTGTTCTACAGAGGAAAGACTATATCATACAGGTTTGGAGCAACATGACAGATTTACATTTTTGGATGAACTATTGCTTTAAGATTTTTCACACCATGTGCTCGTGATGGTTTGCATTTGTGGTTATCTGTTAGTTTTGAATTGATTTCTGAATTCATGATAGCACACTTTTTTTTTTTTATCCGCAAATTTTTTTTTAAGCATTTGCTCATCTGCCATATGTCTCTAAAAGGTTTCCTGTCACATGTTAAGTAGAACACTTTAGAAACTTTAGACATTTAGAAAACTTTAGTCTTAGTCTATAATATGTTAATCATTTAGAATGCATGTAAAACTTAAGATTCATTTAGCAGATGCTTTTATAAAATGTAGTTGTAACTGTTGAAACTGTAATTATTACATCTTAGTCTTATTTCCAACAGTTTTGCTGTCATGTCATTACACATAAATAAACACTTGTTTTCCTGATTACCCTGTTCTCTGACATGCTCAGTATAGCTTTTCCGTAGCCCTTTTGCAGCATTAGTAATGACTCAGATGCTCACGTACTGTATGAACACGTAACGTGCACAGCACAGAATCATTGTGCATCCCACGCAGACCATCATTGACACACTAAGGTTGGATATGCAGTATCTGTCCTTGCATGGCGACAACGAAGAGAGACACTGCCTGCTGTTGCCAAGAGCTCTGACGTACACTAATGACTGAATTATACACCATTGTACTGGGTGTCTCGCACAACAACACTATCTATACATAGATGCATCATTAGCGGCTGATTCTATAGGCAGCTAAGTCATCCGCAAGGTAACTCATCCGCCATATTGGAAAAAAGCTGGTCCGTGAACACTCAAGAGCAAGATGACTGCATTTGCATCCATAGTTATTCCTATGTCTGAATATCTATATCCGCAACAGACGTCAGCAGATAATTTTGCTAAAAATACAAGCTGAAAGTGACTACCTCAAAAAGTTACCAGTTTAAAAACCCGTCATATTGAATTATGACATCTAAAATCACAAACCAAACACATTATATCCTGTAAAAGTTTATCCTATTTCTCATCTCAGAAAAGTCATTGATGTTTACTGTGAGTGACGACTTGTTGCCTGTTCCAAGATGGCGGAAGAGTTGACGTTTCTGGAGTAGTCAAATGTGGCATGCCCCAGATAGCAAATTGGGCCGGCTTTCAGTTTGGCGCACATACAACATGGAATTACGGCCCAAGGTTGGTCCAAATGCTGTTAGCCGAAAGTCACCCAGAGCAATGCTCGAATCAGACCAAAACACACCCACAACTTCGCAGTATCCCCAGAAATCATCCATATCTTGCCCACAACAGGTGTCCAGATGTCAAAAAGACGAGAGAAACCAAATTAAACTGTTGCAAACAATAAAGCAGTAATGCAATTTAAAAGATGGAAATGTGTTGTGGATACGTGTGGAAATACAGAATCCAACAAACAAAAGACAAATGAAATACAACTTATATTTATAGATGTCCAAAAAAGGTAAAAATGTAAGTTGCAAAAAAAAACAATAACAATGCAAAAGATTCACTTTCTTAACAATAACTTAAAATTAAGGTGTTCTTCATTTTTTTGCCACCCTCACAGTCACCAGCTAGATTAATCCACAGTTTAATTGTCACGGTTCATGGGTCCGGACGGTCCTTTTGCGTCTTGTCATGTGGTTGTATGTGCGTATGTCATTTCGTTAGTGATTGCAGCTGGCGCTCAATCAGAGCGCGCCAGCTGCAACTCATTAGCGACTCCTTTATAGGACACCCTGTTCAATGTGTGTTTGTCGGTTCGTTATTCTCATGTTCCTGTCTCCCTGTCAGTTCTCTGTTTCCAGTTCTCGCTCAGTCAGGGTACGGATCTTCAGCCTTCTCCTTGGTTTGGTCAGCGCAGTGGTTGGAGGGGTTTCTCAGTGGAGCTCTGATCCTGACCAGGACCCGAGGATTATCACCTTGTGTCTCCATTATTGTGGAGTACACCACATACACCTACCTTACGCGCTTGACCCCCACTTGGATCTGACTCTACTCTGCGTGGACGCAGAAGCGAAGCCGACAAGACATCTGGAATCCAGCGACGGTGGCGGCAGAGTCAGAGAGTTTTTGGCGAAGACTAACATTAGCAGGGCCAGGTCAGGAGGATCAGATGATGGCCACGGGGCGGGCCGTCCAGGCCCTGGTGAGTCAGCTGTCTGAGCTTACCACCCAGATCCAGCATCTGAAGGCAAAGACGGCTTCAGGTCTGCAACCAGCCATGCTTCATCCACTGGTTTCGGTGGGTCCGATTGTCCGCACCCAGGAACCTCGGCTACCACCTCCAGCTTTTTATTCTGGGGAACCCCAATTATGTCGTTCTTTTGTGGTTAAGTGTTCACTCTACATTTCCCTCCAACCATCATCGTTTCCCACTGAAGAGGCTAAGGTGGCGTTTGTCATAACGTTGCTCTCGGGTCGAGCAGCTAACTGGGGAACCACTGTGTGGGAACGGTGATTGCCTTGTTGCTCGTCCTTTCAGGCTTTTTCAGAGGAGCTACGGAGGGTTTTCGATCATGCAGAGAAGCAGCACGACTTCTTGCCGAGTTACGTCAAGGACAGAACACAGTCACTGACTATTCTATCGCGTTCCGCACATTGGCGGCAGAGTGTGGGTGGAATGAAGAGGCACAGTGGGACATGTTTCGGTTTTGACTTTCTGAGAGAATTAAGGATGAGATAGATTCATCAGAATTACCATCTGGGGTGGATGAACTCATAGCTCTAACTATTCGGGTGGACACCCGATTGCGGAGACGGGATCAACGAGAACTCCGAGAACCGCCGTTCGCCTCACAGACTCAATTACCTTCACTCACCAATAAGACTGTTTTCTCTCTTCCAGAGTCCGAGCCCATGCAGGTGGGAAGGTTCCGACTCTCACTACAGGAGAGGCAGGGACGTAAAAGAGAGGGAGTGTGTTTGTACTGTGGCGGCCCCGGACACATCGCAGCACGGTGTCCAGCAGAAGACAACGCCCGTCAGTAGGTGGGAGGTTATTGACGGGTGCCATTAAGGGACACAAATCCTCTTATTCTAGCACTCATCTTTCTGTGAGGCTGGTAATACAGTCATTTAATTATGACTGTGAGGCTTTAGTGGACTCTGGGGCTGAGGGGAATTTTTTGGACATTGGGTTTGCTTGGTCCTTTCAGATTCCCATGGTGGAGCTTTCTAAGCCCGTCTCTATGCTGGCACTCAACGGCCAGGCCTTACCTTCCGTCACTCACGCCACTGCACCATTAAGACCTCATCAATTTGGGTCAACACACTGAGGACATTCACTTTCTCCTCACAGACACGCCCACTGCTCCGTTAGTGCTGGGTCATCCCTAGCTGGTTCTCCATAACCCTCATATCAATTGGAGTAACAATACTGTTCTGGGCTGGAGCGAATATTGTCATGCCACCTGTTTGTTGCCTGCGTGTTCTCCCGTTTTCTGTTCTGTGTTTCAGAAGGATCACTCGGACCTGTCTAACGTGCCACAAGAGTACCTTGATCTGAGGGGAGTGTTCAATAAGTCTCGGGCTGCTTCTCTACCTCCACATCGTCCCTATGACTGTGCAATAGACTTATTACCAGGTACGTCTCCACCTAAGGGCAAATTATATTCACTTTCCACTACGGAGAGGGAGGCCATGGAGAAATATATATCTGATTCTTTAGCAGCCAAGATCATCCACCCCTCTTCATCTCCGGCCGGAGTGGGGGTTTTTTTCGTGAAAAAGAAGGACGGCTCCCTTCGTTCCTGTATTGATTATCGGGGCTTAAACAACATCACGGTGAAGAATACTTACCCTTTACCATTGATGTCGTCGGCTTTCGAGCGTCTACAGGGGGCGTCATTTTTCACGAAATTAGATCTCCGCAAAGCTTATCATTTGGTTCGCATAAGAGAGGGGGATGAATGGAAAACTGCTTTTAATACCCCCAGGGGGCACTTTGAATATCTTGTTCTTCCCTTTGGCCTTCCAACGCTCCAGCGGTTTTCCAAGCACTCGTTAACGATGCTCTGAGAGATATGCTAGATCAGTTCATTTATGTCTACCTGGATGACATACTGATATTTTCCAGGAACATGTTCAGCACGTCAGACGGAGGGTGTTTCAGAGGTGATTATTTGAGAATGGGCTTTGTCAAGGCGTGGAGAAGTATGTGTGTTTTCCATGGCACAGTATGTTCCTTTTTTGGAGTGTACATCATCTCGGCGAGTGGGTGTGCGCATTGGATTCAGAGGAATGGTTTCAGGCTGTGGGAATGGCCAAACCCCAATTACAGCAAGGGCCCTGCAGAGGTTTCGGGCTTTGCCCATTTACCGGCGTTTTCTTCGCACTGTTTTCAGCCAGAGATGTCTGTGCACCTGGGTGCGGCTTTTAACCTATACCAAGACTGCGGTCAGGTGGTCTTATGTACAGCAGAAGCTGATTTTCTTAAACTGAGAGGGACGTGCTTCGGTTTGCAGTCTCCATCTCATAGCCCTGTCCTTCCAGGCAGTTTGTGGTGGAGTTGACGCGTCAGCGTGGGAGTGGTTGGGGTATATCCCAGCGTTCCCACGGACGGCAAGGTGCATCCCCTGCTGTCCCTATTTTTCGCACCGTTTTGTCCTCAGCCGTAACGTAATATGATATTGGAAACAGCGTTTGTTGGCGTCAAGTTGGCCTGGACGGAGTGGCGTCACTGGTTGGAGGGGTCGGCGCTGCCCTTTTTGGTCTGGACGGATCACAAGAATCTTGAATACATCAAATCCGCTAAAAGATTGAATTCTAGGCAGGCTCGGTGGGCTCTTTTTTTCGGCTGATTCGATTTTTCCATTTCTTACCGTACTGGTTCTAAGAACATCAAGCCGGATGCGTTATTCCGTATTTTTGATCATTCGGAGCGCCCGTCCCTGCCCGACCCCATTGTGCCAAGGAGACTTTTTATTTCTGTGGTCACGTGGGAGATCGAGTCAAAGGTCCGCACGGCCTCTCAAGGGGTAACGCCCCCATCCGGGTGCCCACCGAACCGGTTGTTCGTGCCAGAGTCCGTAAGGTCCAAAGTTATCCGATGGGCTCATTCTTCCAAGGTAGCCTGTCATCCTGGAGTGCGAACGCCCCCATACCACCTGTTTCCTGCGTTCACACAACGCGTTTTGGGTGGAGGGTTGGGTTTCGGGAGCATATAGATTTAATTTTTTTGCGACTTGCTCCCTCTGTGCGTAGATTCTAAATGTTTCAACGACCCCCACCGGCGGAGGGCTGTCTTCAGACGACTGTGGTTCTTAGACGAGATCCCTTGGTCCACCGTTTCCGCATAGATTTTGATCTCGGCGTCTTCCCCTTCTCGGGCGACACACGGTGAGTTCTTTGGCCATGTGTGGACCCGAGTCTCGAACGGCTAATCTCGATTTCATTTCGTCTGCGCAGCAAATCACCAGCCTCAGGCCAGAGAAAAACACCGAAGTTGCTGTCATAGACCACGTTTTTCGTTTACATGGCCTCCCGGTAGACGTGGTCTCTGACAGGGGGCCCCCATGGTTGATACAAATGTTGTGCGAGATGCAGTTTTGTAGGATGTCGCTATTCGAGAGCGGGGGCGACGGTTAGTCTTTCTTCCGGGTTTCATCCCCAGAGTAATGGTCAGACAGAGAGGGCCAACCAAGATTTAGAACGAGTGTTGCGATGTTTGGCTTCTCAGAACCCCTCCTCGTGGAGCCAGCAACTTTCATGGGTTGAGTACGCACATAACTCGTTACCAGTTTCGGCCACGGGTCTATCTCCTTTTGAGTGTAGCTTAGGGTACCAGCCACCACCTTTTCCCAGTATGGAATCCGAGGTCGCGGTTCCCTCTGCCCACGCATTCGTCCAGTCTCTTATCGTTGTCCCGACGCACACAACTGAGAGCCAACCGGCATTCAGAGTGTGACCACTCCTCCAGGTGGGTGCGCGCACACCAAGGCTCCAGAGCCAGCTGATCGGCATCCGGTCGAAACCTCCCGTTTACGGTCGTTGTTCGTCAAACGTTGTAGCTGAGTCTTTCATAATCACAATTAAGAATATTCCTCTCGATCCGTTCAAGTAATGAGCTTGCTCCCAATTCATTGGCCGTTTTTTTACTGTCAACAAAGATTATTAGTCCGGTGCGCAGATCCGCCTCAAAATGATCGATCAGCGACAGCGTAACCACGGAATGAATTAAGACGGAGTTTCACTTGTATCCAAAATTAAAGACGTTTTTCATTCAGCCATTAATCCGCTAACAATTCCGTTGTTCCTCCACCGGTGCTGGCAATTTGTTGAGTTCTATCGTTTGGACCACCTATCGGTGATAGCGTATTCGTCTTCCGGGTAACAGGCAGGTTCTGTACTGGTTGGACTGGGAGGGTTCTAGTAGGGCCGGAGGAGAGAAGTGGGGTACCTGCTAGGGACATACTGGATCAATCTCATCGATGAATTTAATCGTCAGGTAAGTCTTCCTTAGAATGCCAGGAGACATTACTAGGGGGAGGGGTACTGTCATGGTTCATGGGTCCGGACGGTCTTTCTGCGTCTTGTCATGTGGTTGTATGTGCGTACGTCATTTCGTTAGTGCACACGCAGAGTGGCGCTCCTAATCAGCGCGCGCCAGCGCAGAACGAGTTGACGACTCCACTTTACGAGGAACGACCCTGTTCAATGATGTGGATGTGTGATTAGTCTCTTGGTTCCTGATCTTCCCCCCCCCTGTCAGTTTTCTGTTTCCAGTTCTCGCTCAGTCTGGGTATGGATCTTCAGCCTTCTCCTTGGTTTGGTCAAGCGCAGTGGTTGATGGGATTTCTCTGTGGAGCTCTGATTCTGACCAGGACCCGAGGATTATCACCTTGTGTCTCCGTTATTGTGATTACCAAATAAACCTTACCTTTGCACTCGCACTTGGATCCTGACTCTTCTCTGCCGTGACATTAATAACTTTCGACCTCCAGCTCAGCTGTGTGTGCACATACAAGATTTCTTCTTACAGCATCTAGGAGCATTTAAATACAGAGATAAAAAAAAATACATATAAGACACCACCAGTCTAAGAACTATGACTTTCAACATTCATTCATGACATGTGGGGAAAAAAGTCATGAGGAAAAAAATAGAGATCCTAAAAGACTTACAATAAAAATTCACTTACCACTCAAACTTTGGAAAGGTGTTTTCCCATTTACACCTCTCCAGTTCACCACTTTGGCCAAGTCATTTCTGATTATCTGCCTCATAGTTCGCCAGACCATGCCCTTCACATCCACTCCACCCAGCAACCCAAGTTCAAGTGCGTGAAATATTTTTAAAGCATGCTGGATCGAAGATCACTTTTCAGGGAAGTTAATGACCTTAAATCTTCAATTGGAAACCGTTTTGGACTTAAATGGTTAGCCTCTGTGATCTCAGGAACATTGTTTGCTTTGAGATCTTGCACCATCCTTATAATGTTCCTCTGCTGCTCCATAAGAATCTCTTTAGTTATTATGTCATGGAGAAGTGCTGAAACATTAAACACAGGAATTACAAGGTTTACCACACCACCCGTACTACGAAATGAGCATTACACTAACAGTGAATATATGATAGAAAACAACAAGAAATATAACATCTTATGAATACATAAACATATGTACGTATATACTGTTTGTTTCTTAAATAAAACCGTGGTAACATATTACAAGTGACCACTAATCAACTAAATAAAATAACAAACAAAATAACAAACAAATATATTTTGACAGAAATTATGGTTATAGTACATTTTGTAAGGGGAGATTATAGAGACATATGTTTAAATGTTCCTTTGCAAACATTTAAATATAATAATTACAACATATTTACAGTATAATTTACAGTACTGTATAACAATTTACACAGTTTATAGTAAAATAATTTCTGGCAAAATACAATAGTTAGGCCTAATACAGTTTATAGACTCTTGTAAAATAATAATTCAATGCACCTCTCTTCCAAACCTGAAAAAAAAAAAAATTAATAATATACCGTGCTGTGGGCACACTTGTATACAGGTTCCATAGTTTAATGCCTCCCCTCTTGGTACTCCCTACAAATAGAGCTAATAAGTGTGCGCTTATGGGTGAGGTTATCTTGTGTTGTCTATGTGTGCATATTCTATATTGCTGTTTATCTATTCCCTTGGCGGTGTATCTTTTTAATATGGCACCCGTGCATTGGCTTATTTGTGGGTCATACTAATATCACAGTTAAGTATTTTTGGCGAAATTTCCTGCACAATCCCCTTTCACACTCGTGACATGTCCTAAGCATGTAAGGCGGCGGCCATATACATGCCTTCCGTTCCGTAGAAGCAGGCAAGAAGAAATTTCACCACACTTAAGCAATAAAAAACACAGACACACGCCAAAGATTATGTTGTCTAGGAGTTTTTTGATTATAGTATGATTGACTGGATATGAAGGTCCGACGGATGCGTGTCTTTTATTGCTGAGTGTGCATGTTTTGTAAATTACATGTGGGAGGAACTGAATCAAGGTGTTTTATGTGGTCGTGATTGCTGAAGACGAGAAATTACACGCAATATTCATGACTTTATTTTAGAACTACAGTAAACTCTGCCATTTCTCTCAAACAATGTGGACAGGACAGAGTCATCATAAATGGAAAAAGCTACCACCGTTAGCGTTACTTATTTGCAAACAGTATACTCCAGATATGCTATTGTATAATGTAGAAAAAGGAATGCGTACCTACTTGAAACCAAAGTAATCTGATTATGTAACTTGCTTTACTTGTAATGCGTTACCCCCAACACTGTATATATATATAAATATACTATATATATCTATTACATGTTCTTTAAATTAGATGATTTGTTTTAAGGTGTAAAATGTTTACGTTTTTTGTAACTAATGATATGTTATAACAATTTTATTGAAGTTCTTATAATTATGGTATTTTGTCAGTGATATTTGTAATGGTTTTGTAACACTTTTTGGTGTGGTAGTTTGGCCTGCTATCATTACAGAGAGTCGGAGCACTATGATGCTGGGGACATAGCAGCTGATGATGATTGGTGGATGTTTCATATTGCCGCCATCTGAACCCCCCTGTTTTTCCTTTGTTTTTTCTTTTAGTCTAGACTGGGAGAACGGGGCCCTCTCGCTACACTCAATGACAAATGCCACCACACACACATGCCCACCCGCTCATTCACACCACCACTGATCAACACACGGGCTTCTGTGCAACCTGTTACTGCCAACACGAAAGGAAAATAGTATAACACTTAATGCTTAGTATCATTTGGTTTTGTAAAAGAAATATAGTCGTTAAATGAGAGAACTACTGTCACTCAGAATCTGAGAGCCGAACCCATTAACGCGTGGAGCGCGACGGGCGTGTATTGAGTGTCAGCAGTAGCCTATTGATCTTTATATGAGTCGGGCAGCGGTGACAGCCGAACCCCGTCAAAGACATCATATGCTTTTTAGGACGGCGTTTTCGACTTAAAGGAAACGACAGATTTCGCACGTACCCGGAGACCTCCTTCATCAAGCCTGTGTAATCATTTCTCTGGACTTCGACTAAGCGGTAAGACCTTTTCTTGTTCATGAGGAGACGCTGATAATGTTTCTAAACCACTGCATGTGTTTATATAGCTCAGCACCATATCTTTTTTGAACGGTCGTCTTTAACCACATTTAAGCGTCTCATGGGCTGTCACATCCGGTGGGGGTGAAACCAGCATTGATGCTCATTGCTCCTGTTAGTACCACAGCTAATAACACAATATGATTTAAACGGTTATTGTCCGAAATTATTAGCTTTCTAAGTTTGCTTCAGAAAGTAGGCTAAAATGTGACATTGGTGTTGTGAAGCAGGCTACAGTTGCATATAAGAGCAAATGGTGTGAAAACATCCTTTTTTTTGAGTGTCATGACTGTTGAGTAATGAGCTATTCAGTGTCATTTTTTTAATGGTACAACTATGTACTAATACCTTCCATACTATGTACTGGTATAAATGCTACAGTAAAACCTGTTAATTGACAGTTACCTGACTAAGTTATTTTGTTACAAGACACTGTAATAAATTTTAAAATAAATTATGGGAAAATAAATTACTTTATAATTTATCATAGAATATATATATACATTACCGTTGGTGTAAAAAAATAAAATAAAAGCAGTTATATTGTGACTTTTCTATTAGTTAAAAATAACTGTTTTCTATTTGAATATATTTTAAAATGTAATTTCTTGCCATTATGGCAAAGCTGAATTAACAGCAGCCATTGCTGATTCATATTGTTAGGATTTTTTGATGAAAAGAAAGTTCAAAATAACAGCATCTATCTATCTATCTATCTATTTTTCTATCTGTCTATCTGTCTGTCTGTCTGGTGTCTGTCATATAAAAAAATTTAAAACAAAAAAAAAAATTTTAAAAAAAAAAAAAAAATTTGTTTACTGTACAATCCGAATATTCTGTCGCCCTACACCAACCCTACACCTAAACCTACCCCTCAAAGAAAACTTTCTGCATTTTTACATTCTCAAAAACTCATTCTGTATGATCTATAAGCTGAGGTCTGTATGACCTCAATTTAGGTCCCCATGGTGACACGAGTCCCAGAGTCCTGTGTATTCAGGTTTAAGTCCCCACCGGGATAGATAAACATGTACACAGACACACACACACACACACACACACAATATTAGTATATACATTTTTTTATAAGTAAAAAGTATGGGGCATTCCAAGAATTCCCTGTGGAAGCAATCACATTTGTTTAGATTTTAATTAATACATTTGTTTCTTCTTATCCTGTTATCAGTGGAGTATTTATGTTGCACTTTATGTTATTTGGTTAATGTTCATTAAAATATTTGTTTGTTAAGTGTGTTACCCTGATGGTGTTTTGACTTTATGTGCTCAGTTATTATTGACCCCAGTTGCTGAAAGGGCCAACTTTAATAACAACTCAGTAATGGCATCTTGTAATGCTTGTTATGGTAAATTTCTGATAATACCTGCAGTTTACTATAAAGTATGACACTCACTCTTTGTTTCTGCACTACAGGTTGCATTCATAGTGTGTGTGAAGCAAGCACTCATGAAGAAGAAATGTGTTTTTCCAATAATTTGCTGATAAGGACACGGCAGGTGTGAGTGGGGTTGTGGCAGCAACGCTGTTCTGTGAACCTTGCCAATATGGTTTGCAGCGAACAGAGTTCTGGCACATCAGTGCCCAAAAAGGAAATGCAGACCCGCAAGAAGCGGAATTCCCGTCCTCAGGGTCTGCCTTCTCCAGCCCTCTGCTGCGCGTGTGGATTGTGCATTATGTTGGCAGGCATCAACATCACCTTAGTGGGTGCCTTCGCCTTCAGCACACTTGTGCCCTCTAGCAATCCCCCAATCATCATCGGGCCTATACTCCTGCTGGTGGCATTCTCCTTCTTCGGGGCTTGTTGCATCTGCGCAAGTTCAGCCTTGGTGAGTCGCTCGAAGAGATCGCGTCGGTCCAAGAGGGAGAGGGTAGAGCGGTTGGAATTCAATGGGCGGGGTGGAAGGGGGGTATGGGTGGACGGGCGGCGTTGACATGAGACCAGTGCGAGACACCAGTGCAGGATCCGACCACAGGCGTGTCGAGGGCACCACCAACTTCCTCCTGACTCCTCTCCAAGGCCTCCAGCCCGGAAAAGAGCGGCTCCTGTGCCACGTGCTGCCAATTGCCAGCGTGTCGCCAAGAATCATGTCCTCCCGAAGCCTGGAACGTATTCTACTGGAGGCCAATGACCCAATCCGACGCATGTTTATCGGAACATCTAACGGGGGTGTTAGAAAGGGGCATGTTTAGTGTGCTACACTGGCCCTCAGGCTGCAACAGCACATTTAAGAGCACAATGCCAGTTTAGGTCGCTCTCTGGGGAAGGGCTGGTATTACGTTATGTAAATAGTTTTTCAGAGAGGAAGACAAGCACTTTGTGTGAAGAATTCATTTGATCATCACAGCTGGCTTGTGCCACGAGGTGCAATAACAATCGAAATGTTCGCATAAATTCAGCGGGTTGATTTTTGGAGTCTGCGAGGGCCATGTGCTCCTAATAAAAATGACAGAGGTATGTGAGAAGCATATGAAGAGCTTTTGCATTCTCTAATGCGCCCATATCCAAAGAGAGAGAGAGCCTTGAAAGGTGAATCACTGTGGCGTGCTTCACATATTCATACTGTGCCACTGTTACTCAGAGCATTCACAGTTACTGCGCTCAAAAGAGACAGAATCAGCTGTTGTGTAAAGATGGCTTTGGAGACGAGCCTGAGAAACAGAACAGAGAAAGACATTACACTGCGCGTTGTCATATGTCAGTGCACAGACCAAAAACAGAGATGCTGTATATTTTCTCTTAAATATTTTTAAACATTTTAAATGCTAAAATACATTTGAGAGTGAACAGTCCTTTTTTGATGACTTACCATGGCCAACCTTTTTGGATTTTGTCTTTATCGGATGCTTAAATAAGCCATGACACTGTAGAGAGCACTGCTTTTTTTCACATGATTTAGAAAACGAGGTTGCTTAGCAGTGCCGTTGTTGGAGTTCAGGTTGGACAACTAATTAAAGTGTAATGAAGGGCGGAATAAAAACTTTTTCCACAATTATAGTGCAATTCGCCTGACGCAGTGTGGTGAAAATGCGCATTTGATGACTGAGCTGTACTTGTACTGTTTTTGTTGAGAGTTGTGACATTATTTAATGAACCAACGGCCAATTTTTCTGTAAAAAAAAAAAATGAAAGAAAGAAAGAAACTAGCCGCAAGTCTTCAGTCTTTATTTTACACTGTGGTTTATAAGTAAAACATTATTTCTTTCCCTTATGATTGCCAAAGGCTGTTTTCTCCTTCTAATATTCCTCTTCTGTTGTCAAGACTTGTTTTACATCAACAGTACAGTAACATTCAAGTATACTACCTACATCTTCTCACAGTGTTCCTCCCTAAAATGTCTTTTCTAATCTTACTGTCTCTGTGCCCCCTGTTTTTTTTTGTCCTTTGAAAGCAAGTGCCTGAATTGTTCTCAAACATGCCCTCCATCACTGACCCACACTGATGGTTTAAGCCAAACAGTGAAACAATTTCCCCATGTTGATTCTACTGTACCATAGAGGTCAGGTAAAAGCAGCTTTTGGTGGCTGGACACACTGAAAAAGCAAAGGACATTACCCATTTATACCTTTTTAAGAATGAAAATGATCTAATAAAGTTAGTAAAAGTAGCTAATATCCCTATGTTATCATATTCATCAATTCCAACCAGCAGAAAGGGCTGATTTTTAATGAAACAATTCTGTACTTAGTGTTTCCTTTCATTTTCTGAGTGCCAATGCATCTGTTAATATGTACTTTTAGCTGTGTAATATAGTGCAGCATATTTATTATAAATATATGGGTCATGGGATAAATACTGAAGAAAGCGCAACATGAACCGCATGCTTACAAACAGTGCACTGTTGCCACGGAAAAAACCCCCCCATTAAAACACATCAGTCCGCTGGTTTGTCATGGTATTGTGAACTTTCAATATAAGAAGTTTCAGTGAAAGAAGAGAAGTTGAATAGGGGGCTGTGGTGGAAACACTGGGATCTTTCTATAATGTTAGACTCTATGAACTATGTCCACCTCTGTTTGTAAGCTGCTATTTGCCATCTACACATCTGCTGTAGTCTGAATGAAAGGAATGCTGCCTTAATGACAGTGATCTCAGGATCAAACCAGTGAGGGCTACTCAAATGTCCAATGAGAACATTTGGTCATGTGGTATTAATGTACTTATGGAAATGTTGTATTGTTAATTTCTTTCTACCATGTATGTTTTTCAAAAGGTATTTAAATGGAGGGAAATGCGATGTCACGTGAAAAGGTTTTGATAATGCCGATTTGCATTATTGTTATTATTTTGGCAGCAGGCCATGTTGAGTACAATGAATGGTGACTTGTTTTTAAGTATTGTTGGCACTGAACATTTTAATTGTGTCTTTTGTAAGTTGCTCACATCATAATTATCCACCATTTAACTCCCACTCACATAATTCAATTAGAATTGTGTCCACACCTCTTTTTACTCCCAATCTTTACATTTCTGAACTCTTCTCTTTGTTCTTTTGAGTATAAATGTGGAAAATATTGCATTCGGTTATGAAAAAATAACTCTTGGCATGTCAGAATATACATTAAAAGCAACATTCGTAACTGCTGTTTGACATTTAGTCATTTCACATTAAAAGCAACTGTGATTTGATGTAATGTGTGGCAACAATGGCTGCAACATTCTATCTGAAATGAGAGGAGAGGCTGATCCTATTAACCACTCTGGACTGACTAAACATACTATATAACAGCGCTCTCCAAAGAGAGCTTCACTTACTTTTCACAGATGCTTACCTGTTAAGAAAATACTAGGGAAAGTTGTAAGCTCGTAGCTGAAGCTGTGTTATGTACCGTGGCATTCAACATTTTTATAAGCTGTTACATTTCATAACATCTCACAAAACCAAATTCAGCCCCTATAATTAGAAAATTCAGCAACAAGCGCCGAATTTGCTGAGACTGCTTGCATTTTTACCACTGGACAAAGACTGATTACTTCTATACAAGAATAATAAGGTAAGTTTCAAAAAATAATTGTGTCAAATGTATCTCTCTGTGTGCTGCTAATTTTAACGGACTAACCTTGTCAGCGGTGTTAGCTTACAGATACCAAAGATCTGTGCTATTCTGCTGTTAGAAAAAAGACTGTAGAAATACAGAACTTCTGGCGTATTTTGGCGAATTTAAGACTTTTTTACTTTTCAAACTGAAAAATGTGTAGCTAGTTAAAAAATGAAAAGTCAGAGGTACAATGCCAAAAAAAAAACATGCCAAAAAGTCAGTCAATAGCTGAGCTGACAGAAGGTTGAAAGTCAATTATGTGCCACTGACAGTTAATTGTTTACTGTAATCTTTTGCAGTGTTAACGCTATCATTTTATAACACTGAGGCTTTGGTCACTTAAGTTATTTAATTAATCAATATCTGTAATACATCACAATCATAGTCATCACGTGATCACACATTTAAGGTTTAAACTGAATGAGCTCTTTGTCTTGCAGTAATTATTGCTTTGCCGTAGTAACACTTACTACTGTAATACAGAGGAAATGCTGCTTTTCAATTGGTTTTATGACCGAGGCCTCAAGTAGATATGTATAGAAGTTTTCTTTCCTTCTTGTAAAGTATGCAAATATCAAGGAATGAATGTGTCTGTAATCTACAATTCACAACAATAGTGGAACTTGCCTTTAACTGAATAATTATTTGTCATATTTAGGACAAGTGCTTGTGGCAGCGGTCTTCTCTGAACAGCAGTCTGGTGAACACCGTACTGTTTCGGCCTCAGTACACTAAAGGTAAGGCATTTCATTTTTAATCTCTTATACAGCAGTAGAGCAGTTTTTGACTCAATCATGTGCTACACTTTATTTACAATATTAAATAATATTTCAAATAATTTCTTGCTGATGAAGTATACATGTAACCACTGTATTTCTTTTATTTTTTTCACAGATCTAAGAAAACACTTCACACCCTACAACCCCTAAAAATGTATGTTGCTACCTTAAATGTTTTCAATATTTTTTATTATATTTAATAATAATATTTAAAATAAACCATGTCATTGACTTCTTTATTGACACTTTGACAAACATATTTGTCATGGAAATATTTGAATGTCTTAACACATTGTTTATTGGTTTTGAGTTTATCTTCTAGAATCCAGATGTGACAGCAGTGCACACCCATGTTTACTTCATGTTAGCCCACATATTCTACAATGTAAGTTCTCATAGCTACACCTTAAAGAAGCACATAATTTTGGGAAAAGTTCCTGTGTATTTGCCGGTAAATTACTGAGATACTTTTATAAAGATTAATGTTGATTATATACCTAGTTCAACAAAAAAATTTTAATTATGCCACTTAATCTCCCTCCTGTCATTCCATCCCATAAAAAAGCGTGCATCTTCAAGACATGAATGAAGAAATTAACCCCAAAACTCTGACACCCAAGAAACCATAAAATAAATCCATATAAATGGAGCCGTGTAATCTACTTTTGGGCCAAACTGTTCAATGAATGGTAAGGAGCAGTTTCAGTTATATTTCACTTGAACTTGGTTAGGCATAGTCTGATCACAAACCATTCTTGATCTGGAATTATTAGCCGAACACGCTGAACCGTGCTGTAGAATGCCTGGAGTGACGACGCTGCTCAGGATTGTCATTTGTCTTTTGCTTAGCCAACAGTTTATCTGTAGCTGGCCAAGCCTGCTATTTGAGCGAAGTAAACAAGTTAATAGTTGTAAAAGTTGAATAGAAGTGATAATTTTAAGTCACTTCATAGGTGGATATTTACATCTAGGACCGTATTCTAACTCTTGCATTACTAAGGCAACGACTGACACATTTATGTTGCATTCCAAAGAGCTCTGTTAACAGCCCAACAGTGAAAAATTAAACCATATCCGTATCGGCTTGGGCCGGATCAGCACAAAATGGAATGGTTTGGCCTGACGGTGGAAAAGCGGCTCAAATATTTGGAAGAGACATGATTGCTATATGATCAGCTGTCTAATGTTTTGGGTAAATATACAGAAATTTCTATCGGATTTCACTGAAAATGTCTTTATTTGTGTTCCAAAAATAAAAGTCATGTTTGAGGAAATTATCACATAAATTTCAAGTTTGGGTGAACTAACCCAATGGCATGAAAGTGTAGGCAGGACAGATAACACTGACAACTTATCATCCATATTTCCCTACTAATAATGTTTTTATTTGGTTTTCTACAGGTGTCTGATGTTGATGCAGTCTGGGAACTAATATCTGTTGGGTTGGTGACTCATAGATGAAGATATGCTTCTCCAAATCTTCTTGACCCTGTGTCTTCTGCCATCATTGTTCAGGGTAGTACTGCAAAGAACAGTCTCCAGAATCTACCTCATTGACCACATTTGCCTGCCGGACTGCTGTGCGTTATGTTGGTGGATCACGGTACGAGATCTTGGATTACCCGTTACTGGACTTGTGAAACTACAATTTAACAGTTAGATGCTTGACTTGGTGAAGGGGGAAAAAAACAAACTCATTGGAGAACGTTGCAGGCAAAGCAGTCAGTGTTGCGCATATTTGTTATTCATTGATTACCTGTGTACAGCTTCCATCTATTACAAGAAGATACCCAAATCAGATTGTTTTTTGCTTGTTTCAAACTGTTGTATAAAAGTAAAACGCATGAGATAAAAAACCACTAAAAATATATTTAACTTTGAACTGTCACTACCTTAAATTTATGAGTAATTGTATGTGTGTGATGAATGGGACATTGTTGTCAGTAATTTGTAATGGATGTTTGAAGCGCTTAAGTTACTGGAGTAATGCTTACTTGGTTTTCTTAATTCGCCATTCGGTTTGCATGCTTTTAGCAAGTAAATCAGATTGCTGTTTATGTAAATACAACTTAGAAATTCCAAGTTGCAGGAAATGTTACATGAGTTGGATCAACTTAAACAACACCACAAAATTACAGGGGGGGGTGTGTTGGGGTTTGAAATACGCACATACATTAGATATGTACTTATCTCATTTAGTGTTGAAATATTGATTCTGCGTTACCAGACTTGTGGTGTAATTTACAACAATAAATAAACCTTTGTTATGACAATATTATTTCTATTCACTTTACTTAGTTTGTTTTTCAAGGCAATCGGTTTGCATGCTTTTTTTAAGTAAGGTTTACTATTGGAATTTTACATGCGAGTAACCACTGACCTGCAAGCTGAATATCCCTGTATATAAAGGAGACTGAGATTAGTTGTCAAACTGGGAAGTTTGAAGTTTCAAATATCAAACAAATATGTTTAATATAAGTAGGGCTGTCAAACGATTAATCGCATTTATCGCATCCAAAATAAATGTTTTTACATAATATATGTGTGTGTGCTGTGTTTATTTATTATGTATACATAAAAAAAATACACACACACACATACAGTATATATTTGAAAATATTTAGAGATATTACTTTCTATTATTATAATTTATATTAAATATGAATATATTTAATACTTAAACGCAACATATTTTTCATAAATATATACATGCATGTGTGTGTGTGTTTATATTAAAGACTAACTATAAGCAGACACACTTCTATGACTTAGTAACAAAAACTTTTAATGTTTGGATGCGATAATAGGGTTATATACGTGTTGACGCACTATGTTTATGTTTCAAACACCTAATTTACAGAATTGGAGTAAAACAAATCTATAGGCCTATGTGTAAGATAAATGAGAACACAATAAAACTACTCTGGCATAGGCCTACATTTAATATGTCAAATATTTTCAAAACGTTTATAAACAATGGCATTTTACATTTTTGCTGTTTCATTCGCTGTTGTTTGTCATCATAACTGTTTTATGGATTACATTTTCCTGATTAATAGAGGGATGTGTTTGACAAAAGCCCAAGTCAAACCAGGTGAATTTGTATGCAGTCTGTGTGTATTTTTATGCTTAATAAGTTATGTAGAGAACTTCTCTACCTTGAGAAATATTCACTATTATACTGATAACATTAGGTTAGCCTATATTAAAAAAAGCCCATGCTCATATTGTCGCAAGGTGAAGCTGTCGGTATTGGGAAAATTCACTTCAGCTCATATGTGGAATGCTTCAGTTGGTCCACCCACCCCCAAATGTTAAAGTTGAAAATGTAACATTTGTGACTTGTTTAGAGTGTGTGCTGAACCACTTCATCAGACGCGACTGTGCTCTCGAGCCGACAGCGCCTCCAGTCGGTCGTTGATGAAATTACAGGTCAGAAGCGTCGTCTAATATCTGGTTCATGACTATCAGGTTGACTGAGGATCTAATAAGTATGAAATGCACAAATTCACAGCAGTCTAAATGATATTTTACGTAAATTCACAAATAGTTGGCTTCATATCAAACCATGTTAAGCTTTTCTCTCCTCAATTTCAATACATAATACATGACAAATGTAAATTCCACATGGATTACACCTACATTTTGCATATCCATAAATGAATCGGAATAATCTGCCAGTTTAAACTGGAAAACAAATCTGGCCACCTGCTGCTAATTATGACAAACCTGTCTTGATCTCTACACTGAGATTTTTTTTACCATCCATTTTATAATATATTGTCCCAGAACAATAGCAAGACACTCCTTTATCTCTTTGCCAGTACACTCTTAAAAATGCTGGGTTAAATACAACCCAGTGCTGGGTAAAATAGGGACAAACCCAGCAATTGGGTTGTTTCGACCCAGCGGTTGGGTTTAAATGTTTAACCCAACCTTCTGGGTAGTAACCCAACCGCGGGGTCAAAACAACCCAATTGCTGGGTTTGTCCCTATTTTACCCAGAATTGGGCTGTTTTTAACCCAGAATTTTTTTAGAGTGTATTACGCAGGTAGATTTAAATATCTCTGTGAGTAAACTTGCATATCTTTGTCCAGAGATATCATGACAGTTTTGTATATACTAGAGACGTCACTTAGATTCATTTAGTGATTACTGTCACATCGGTATCTCTGTTTACCTGACCCATTGTATTACCTTATGATGCAATAACTACTCACACTCATTAGCCACAACTGTTTCTAATGTCAGATGATCTGATCAAAGAGCAAACAGTGGTTTCTCTTGAAGTGCACATACTTCTGTGGAAGTGTTTATCTGTCCATGCTGTAGTTTCTGACTGGATTTAATCCACGTGTTTATTAGCGGCACTTCAAAGACCGTCTCTTATTTTAGCTGTCCTCTCTGAAACCAGTCTTAGTTAATCAAGGTCAGTTAAATACACTAGGACTGATGGGATCTCTGAAATACAGCTGCTTTGTGGTTTGTCTTCATATTCTTTCAGCCAACAACAATGATTGTTGAAACTGCTCAGCATGAGCTCTTTTGAGAATGTGTTCATGTGATGATCTAGATGTTTGCAACAAGTTGGAGTTACTGTTTTATGCCAAAACAGATTCTAAGTGTATGTATTAGTCACATGCCAATCCTGCTCATTATACATGACCCATCCATTGAAATAGAGCTGAAATAAAATATAAATAAATAAATAAACTCGTCAAAAATATTCAAATGTTCTATACTTAGGATACTTTTTCCAAAAATTCAATTCACATTTAATATTAATTCATGAAAATTTTCATATTTTAGGATTAAAGTCAGAATCTGTGGAAATTTACACAATGTTTACATAAATGGCATTTGAAACTTGCAAAAAAATTATAAACTATGAGGATGTGATGAAGTTTTCATGTCATTCTAATGCGACCTAAATACAACAATATATATATATATAATGCAATGGTAACTGACAGACTGTGTCATGTACACTGTTTGTTAGAGATGTTGAAAAAAATGTGAATGCGTGAGTACAATGCTAATGAGGTGTAATTGCTTAGTCAGGAATGTGCATATGAAGTCACTAATGAACGCTCACAATTCCTATGAAGAGATATTTGATTCAATAACAATGTTTAACCCAGATTTGACTGAAATGCATAAACCTGGTACATGAAGTAGAATAGGACAATTTCACTGTTTTCAGATGCAGATTGTGTGTGGGTCTTGGTGTTTGTGTGACAGTATGGCGTGATTCTCTTCTCTCAAATCCCATTCGTTCCCCTGAGGGACAGACGGGGTTCCTCAGCCTTCCTGATCTGCTCTGAACTGGACCGTGGCGGTTGCTCGGGAGTGTGTGTGTGTGTGAGTATGAAACCTCGTCTGTGTCCCCAGCTTGAGTGCGTCAGGGAGGAGCTTAGAAAGAGAGAGAGTAAGAGAATAATCAAGCAGAAAAGATTAAGGAAAGACGAGCTGCAAGAATTCAATGCAAGCAGACAGCAGTTATGTAACTGGGTTAAATTAACCCAGCTTTATAATACTGGGAAAGACCACTGAAGACCGAAGAACAGATCATTCATTGGCTTTGGAAAATATCAGTGGTGCTTCATATCTGTCAAATATCAGTTTACCATTATTTGATGAAAAGAGCATCCTGGTTTGTCAGTCTCGCTTCTTACTGATTTAAATTGGTTATGATAATATTTTCTATGCATAAAAATAGAATTACAGTGGGAAAAAAAAGTATTTAGTCAGCCACCAATGTGCAAGTTCTCCCACTTAAAAAGATTTGAGAGGCCTGTAATTTTCATCATAGGTATACCTCAACTATGAGAGACAAAATGAGAAAAAAAAATCCAGAAAATCACATTGTAGGATTTTGAAAGAATATTTTGCAAATTATGGTGGAAAGGAAAATAAGTATTGGCAACCATAACAAAATTCATCTCAATACTTTGTATAACCTTGTTGGCAAAAGGACGAGGGTCAAACGTTTCTGTAAGTCTTACAGGTTTCACACAATGTTGCTGGTATGATTTGGCACTTCCCCATGCAGGATATCCTCTAGAGCAGGTTAAGTTTGGGGGCTGTCAGATGGAAACACGGCATTTCAACTCCCTCCAAAGATTTTCATGGGGTTGAGGTCTGGAGACTGGCTAGGCCACTACAGGACCTTGAAATGCTTCTTACGAAGCCACTCTTCGTTGCCCGGGCGGTGTGTTTGGGATCATTGTCATGCGAAAGACCCAGCCACGTTTCATTCTTCAATGCCCTTGCTGATGGAAGGGGTTTTCACTCAAAATCTCACGATACAATGGCCCCATTCATTCTTTCGTTTACAAGGAACAGTCGTCCTGGTCCCTTTGCAGAAAAAAAGCCCCAAAGCATGATGTCCACACCCATGCTTCACAGTAGGTATGGTGTTTTTTGGATGCAACTCAGCATTCTTTCTACTCCAAACACGACAAGTTGAGTTTTACCAAAAAGTTCTATTTTGGTTTCATCGGACCATATGACATTCTCCCAATCCTCATCTGGATCATCCAAATGCTCTCTAGCAAAACTTCAGACGGGCCTGGACATGTAATGGCTTAAGCAGGGGGACACGTCTGGAACTGCAGGATTTGAGTCCCTGGCAGCACAGTGTTACTGATGGTAGCCTTTGTTACATTGGTCCCAGCTCTCTGCAGGTCATTAACTAGGTCCCCCCGTGTGGTTCTGGGATTTTTGATCACAGTTCTTGTGATCAATTTGACCCCACAGGGTGAGATCTTGCGTGGAGCCCCAGGTCGAGGGAGATTATCCAGGGTCTTTGTAGCTTACATTTTATGAATACATGCTCCACTAGTTGATTTCTTCACACCAAGCTGCTTAGCTATTGCAGATTCAGTCTTCCCATCCTGGTGCAGGTCTACAATTTTGTTTTTTGGTGTCCTTTGACAGCTCTTTGGTCTGGGCCATGGTGGAGTTTGGAGTGTGACTGTTTGGAGTTGTGGACAGGTGTCTTTTATACTGATAACGAGTTCAAACAGATGCCATTTAATACAGGTAACGAGTGGAGGACATAGGAGCCTCTTAAAGAAGTTGTTACATGTCTGTGAGAGCCAGAAATCTTGCTTTTTTTTGTAGGTGACCAAATACTTATTTTACCGAGGATTTTACCAATTAATTCTTTAAAAATCCTAAAATTTGATTTTCTGGATTTTTTTTTTCTCATAGTTGAGGTATACCTATGTTTAAAATTACAGGCCTCTCTCATCTTTTTAAGTGGGAGAACTTGCACAATGGTGGCTGACTAAAGACTTTTTCGCCCACTGCACTCCCATGACTGACGTCAAGGGTGCCTGCACGTGTGAACAGGGTGATTAAATGAATATATGCAAATATCATACGTTTTGTGCAGAGGGTCACACACACACACACACACACACACACCCTAACACACACACACACACACACGGGTTTAAATTTTTTTTGTGGGGACATTCCTTTGGCATAATGGTTTTTTACTGTACAAACTGTATTTTCTATCCCCTTACCCTAACCCTACACTTAAACCTACCCCTCACAGGAAACTTTCTGCTATTTTAGATTTTCAGAACACTTAATTCTATGATTTATAAGATGATTTCCTCATGGGGACAAAAAAATATCCCCACAAGGTCAAAAATTTACTATTTTACTATCCTTGTTGGGACATTTGGTCCCCATAACATAGTGAATACGGTACACACACCACACACAACACACACACACACACACACAACACAACACAACACACACACACACACACACAAACAACTGAGTATGCTGTGAACAATTAAGACATAGAGTTTTAAAACTATTACGAACAATTTTATAAAAAAAGAACAAATAAAAGGAAACCAAAAAACCGTTTTCACATGTCCTAGTTTATAATATACATTTTGTTGGTGTACTTTAATATTGTTTTCTAGCAAACTGTTTTTAGGTTATTTATATACTATTATAGATTTGAATAATAAGTAACTATTAATATTTCAGATCATATATTTTTTATCATTTTTTAAATATTGTATTTAGGTTAGAATTATTTCATTTCAGCTTTAGTTAGTTCAGGTGTAGTTTTGTATGTATTTCAGTGTACTTTAGGCTTATCTTAGCCAACATTTTCATCTAATATTTATAGAGATCTTGTATTTAATTAATTTATAATGATAATAACCCTGCTGGGACAGGCGTCATAGTACACAATAATATTTGTATTGGTTATGTTTGTTTAGATTGCAACCCAGAGGTATACAGTAAAATAAAACTAAAAAAATTGTTCTTTACTTAAAAGTAAGTACATATACATTATAAAAAATATATAGTCTACCTCTGTGATATAAACTCAATGATATGTAATTATAGGAGTGGATATTTGCACAGTATTGTCCAGGAATGACAGTACACAGGCTGCTGTTGCTGGAAAACACTATGATGGGAATTAATGAGGTCACCCCGGTACAAAAACTTTTGGTAGAAAGTGTGAGATTTTTATATAAACCGTTTAATAGGGCCTTTTTTTTGGCTCACCCAAGCCATTAGGAATACCAATGGCCCTAGACAAAGAGTAGCCGGCAACTCTGACCTCTCTCCAGCCTATAGTAAGCACAAGTTATACAAATGATCCACTGCTGTTGCGTAAGCTTCTTTTCAAACCCCTCAATGCAAATCATCACAAACACATTCTGAGAAATCCCACTGTTGTAAGTGACTGCACATTTTTGCTGCTTTACTATGAGAAGGTTTGGCAGCGATTCTGTTCTGCTCTGGCCATTCATATCAGACAGGCTTTCCGCTACTTAGACATGAAAGAGAAACTGATCAATGATGTTTCATTTTTTTTCTATATGTTGCGGTAATGGTTCATCCATGCATGCGTGGGATTCATTTAAGTCGAGTCTTTTTGGCTGGACTAAATGTCACACTTTAACACTACATGTTATTCAAATACATCAATACAGCGTGCAGCCAAAAACAGATGTGGTAGAGGCAAAGTACACTTGTCATATGCAAAGTTAAGTCCACATTTGCAGAACATGCTTATTTGTACTTAGTTCAATGATCCAGTATTAACTTAGAGAAAGGTTCCAAGTTTTTTATGGAAACAGGATGACAGCATGGATTGCATTATCGATCATTTCGCTTAATATTTAGCTCAACAAAAGTGATGCACTGGCACTTCATTCACCAGAAGAGTTTTGGCAGTCTCTTGAATTGGATGGGATTGGTAAACAAGTTGCATTACTTCTGCTCACCAGTAGAGGCCTCCACCACAGCACGGATATGGTGTGATGCATACAAATCTAAGAATCAAACTGCATCAAACTGGTTCACAGCTGTATTTTGAAAAATATGCTTCTTCTCTTCTCATAAATGCCCTTTTTTTTGCCAGAATATTTAGACTGAAATGTGCAATCATCTGGATCAGCAATCAAATCCAAATACATTAGATGATAATATTATGTGAATCGATGCATAACTTGATTTGTGTATAGGCTACAGTGAACAAACAGATGTTGTCATGATCTTTAATTCATCTTAACATTATCTATTCTCTCTAGGTTGTATATCAGTTTAGTACCAGTTGTGTTCAGCAGTGTTTAATACAAGCTGTGGGTAAAATGGGTGACTTGTCAGACTTCCAAAAACGGCAAATTGTGGGAGCCTGTTTTGCAGGTCTGTAACCTTAACAGCCCAGTTGTTTGGTGTTTTAAGAACAACAGTCTTTACGATTATGACTGTGCACATAAAGCATGGCAAGACTTTATCAGCGAAGAAGAATAGCAGGCTCGACATGCCCCTTAACATGCGTCATTGTCATATGCAGTGTTGGGCAGTAACGCATTACTTAGTAACGCGTTACTGTAATTTGATGACTTCTTTTTAGTAACGGAGTAATTTAACGCATTATAATTTTCAAAATAGTAATTCGATTATAGTTACAAGCCGAGGTCTCTATACGTTACTGCCACGTTACATTGCTGACAGAATGCAGTGTTTTATAATCTAGAGATTGTAAAAAGGATGTAGCACACGCACTGTCGAGTCTTTAGTTAAAAATAACAGTGTTCTGTGAATGTTGATGCTTTAATAACAACCCTAATAACAAATATTTATCGTGAGCGTGTATACTGAGATGTCATCAATTTCATGGAGAAAAAAGTAATGTAACTAGTAATGTAACTAATTACTAATTACTTTTGAAATAAAGTAATCGGAACAGTAACGTGATTACTTTTAAAAGGAGTAATCAGTAATCAGTATCAGCTAATTGAACATGTGGCATTTTCTTGCCAAACTCCCTTATAATCAATGACACATTACTATGATCAAGAATATTGTATTCATGTTTTCACCTTGTTAGTTACGTTGAATGTATTCATGATATTGCAGAAACCACGTTGCATTAAGGAGATCATTGCATTGTGTGTTCAGTAGATATGACTGTGTTCTGTACAGTGCAGCTTTGATGCAATGTGAGTATTTCTAAATGAAATGAACACTTTTCAAGATTAGTTATTCTTGGTGGCTGTTATAGTAAAAATGCAGCAAAAGTTTTCAGAGAGTTAAAATGTACATGCATTTCATATGCAAAGATTGTAGCCAATCACAACAGACACGAACCTTCCAAATGACCATTCTAATCATGAGGGCATAACAGGTACAAAATACATTTTGATGTAATAGACATTTTGATGAAACAAAAAAACACTATAAAAACCCACGCCTCAGGAAACATTATAAAATAATTTTTAAAAATGCATTTCATGACACCTTTCTATATTATGAAACCAGTCCTGGACAGTTTTGGAGAGAAGAGTGAGAAGCTGATTCCTTTCTTCAACACCTTTTTGTCCAATCCCTGTTTAACCTCCACAGCTGATGGGACGTCTTTCTTTGCACAAGAGGGCCAAAGTTCCTGAATTCACCTGCTTGACACTTGAAAAGCACTTTTAAATTGTTCTAAGTTCTAAATTGCTGAGCAGTAAAGGGGCTAAATAGCTGGTGACAAGGCTTTAACAGCCTCCATTAGATCATCAAGATGGGTTATGAAACAGGTGCGTAGGCTAGCCACTTAAATAAATGATGATTTGATGGGCTCTGTTGGAAGGAAGCAGCGCTGTAATGAAATATCAGTGAAAGCTGGTCTTTGAGAGCGGACGAGGAGCACAGATCAAACAGTGCAGTGTATCTATTCTTCCCAGGAGAGATGGACTGAATGGATGCCTTATTGATGGAAAACAGCACCGGTTGGCTGGTGTGGCCACGTCTCCGCTCATTACCAGCAGGATCTCATCATCTCTCTCTTTCTTTTCCCTTAGAATGAAATAAAGGGGGATGCTTTACACTTTAATGACTTTCCCACAGTGCTCCCCCAAAAAACAAACAAGCTCGGCGCTGTGACCAGGAGGGGAGAGGACCTCGTCTAATAAGACTGCAGTATACTGAGTCCAGTGTCTGACCAGTCCTGCCATCAGCCGTCCTTGCCAAGAGAGGGAATAATCATGTCTTTATGTGGACAGGGACATCCGGGAACAGCTTTCTCATTACGTCCCCCCCAATCACCCCACGAGCCGCAATAGTCACACTGGTCCACCAATCTTTGGTTCCGATATGGATCCCCCCTGAAAGCAGATTGTTCAAGTGAATGTACTGGGGGGAAGCACGCAGCACAAACACCCCCTTTTCACATGGCACATAATTCTTAGCTAAGCGTCTTTTAACAAGACCAAAAGTTTCAGAGGCCTTGGGGACGGTCCGGCCTGTTCCGGCCTTCCCAGAGAGAGAGAGAGAGAGAGAAGACTCTGCTTTTAGAACTGTGATTTATGTGTGCAGTTGCTGAGAGTTGCACTCTTGACGCCTCCTTGTGACTCAGTCACAGGAGGGATGCTGGCAAGTAAAATGCTTCATTCAGATAATTCAAAGCACAAAGTTTCATTGAGGCAAGATGAAAATTCACACTATTCAAACTGTTTCTTGAAAACTAGATCATTTTACCAAATAGATGTGATATTATATATATATGATATATATAAATCATATGGTTTGTAAGGAAGGTGTTAAAACAGTTATATTAATCAAATAGTAATCATCACCATCATCATTTATACACTACCGTTCAAAAGTTTGTGGTCAGTGATTTATTTTTTTAAAGAAATGAATACATTTTCTTCGAGGCATAAATGAAAGATGACAGTAAAGACATTATAAAAAAAAAATATATATATATATTTTTAAAATATAAATGCTGTTCTTTTGAATTTCTATTCATCAAAGAATCTTGAAAAAAATTATCACAGGTTCCAAAAAATTATTAAGCAGCACAACTCTTTTCAACAGTGATTACTTAGAAATGTTCCTGAGAGCAAATCAGCATTTAGGATGATCTGAAGGATCAGTGACATAATGACGGAGTAATGGTGCTGAAAATCAGCTGTTATTAGTTTACAATTTCTACCAATATATGTTTTTGTTGTGTTGCGCGGGGGGCGGGGGGGGTGGGGTGTTGGGGGGTTGCAGTGGGGGCAACGGTGGGGTTCTGTGGGGCAGCGTGGGAGTGTTGTTGTTTGTTTGTGTTCGTGTTCGGCTTTTGGCCGGGGGTCGGGGTTGAGGGGGCCGGGCGGACTGGTTTGTTTTTTGGCGGTTGAAGCATGGGGGGGGGTTTTTGGGTGGGTTGCGGGTGGGGTGGGGTTGCGGGTGGGGGTTTGGGTTTGGGTGGCGTGGGGGTGGATTTTTTGTTTTTTTGATTGTTTTGTTGTTTTGGGGCGGGGGGTTGCCGGGTGGGGGGGGGAGGTGGGGGGGCGGGTTTTCTGCCGGGGGGGTTGGCGGCGTTGGGATTGCTTTGGCGGGTGGCGGTGGGTTTGTGCAGGGGATGCGTGTGGCTTTGGGGGGCAGCGGGGCGGGGTTTGGGGGTTTTGGGCGGTGGCGGACGGGTGGGTGGGGCCTGTGGTCTGGGCTGGCATGTTGGGGTTTTTTTTGTGTTTCTTTTTTTTTTTTGGGGGCCAGTTGCGTTGTTATATGGTATCAGATGTAATGTGACATATATTATATTGATTTTAATGGAATAAAATCAATATTCCTGTTTGTCTCCGTAAGTAGACAACAATTGTTGATGGAGGCGCGGCTTAAGATGTGGGATACTACACACTATGCTTACAAAACTGGATGATATTACTGCATTACCATTCCACATTACTTTTATTGTTGTTTATTGTTTTTGGTGGCAGATGCATGCTCTGTGAATGGAGTCTGTCTACAGACATGAAAGCAGAACAGAATGTGTTTCTGAAACTCTCAGTGTCTAGCTCATAACAGCAAGAGTCAATCAGCAAAACTGCCACAAGGATAACCTTACTGTTGCTAAGCAACAGAGTATGTCCCAGTTTACCGCAGAATGTGGCATTGTACTACAGATCTTTTTTTAAAGTGTAAACACATAATATTTATTTTCAAAATAAAAATCAACCCAGTGACCCCTAGAAAAATGAGGGGGCTGTAAAGCTGTAACCCGTGGCAGAGGTTGCCTTTTCGCTATGTAGGTGCAAGTGAGAAAGCCTGGGTTAGCTGCAAGCTCCTGCAAGCTCATGAAAGAGTGCAACAGTGACCGTCCATTCTCTTTTTAAGTGGCCATGCTTCTGGCAGTATTTTCCTGTTTATTTTTTTCTGGAAGTATTTTCCTCTTCAATATTTATTCAATAGAGTTCAAAACGATGAACCATACCAACCAGCTCTCACAACACTATAAATTTTGATTTTAAGCACACTTTTGAGGGAATGAACTACAAACCCATGAAGCTTTGTGAATGACATAATCACATAAAAAACAGCTGTACAAAATAAATCTATTGAATTTTGATAACTGCATCATGGGAGTGTGCGGCCACTGCTGAGCTCTTTCATCTCACCTTTTGCTTCAGAATTAGTTGTTCGCTTGGATAATTGTTTTGTAAAAAAATTATAATTGAGAAATGAAGATAAAATTAATCTGAGATTCAGTCTTGAAAGGTTTTACAGAATCATTAAGGAGAAAAAAAATGAATGTGATTTTTACGGAACCCGACTGTTATGTAGTTGTAATGAGGAAACCGATGGTGACAGTGATGGTGACTCTACTGAATTGGAGGAATTTTTTTTCTCAATATTTGACCTCCTATAATGTCTTAAAGGCATGACGTCATAAAGAGCCTTTGAAGCATTTAGAAGAAGTGTTCTAAAATGCCACACATTTTACAAGATTTATTTATTTATTTAAATGATTTTGTTTAGAGAGCAGATCATATGAAATTGTACGAATGAGATTCATAAAATAGTTACAAATTTTGTTTATTGTAACTCAACACATGTCTGCTGCATAACAATTGTTCATGTATACTGGCTCTCCTTAGGTTTGACATTTAATGAACAGACTTTTGTCCAGATCATAATACATTGTACCCCGCCATGCACTTGGATTGTGCTTACTGAACATCAGGTCAGACAGGAGGGTTCTCCCTTTTGAATGACTTTCTATAGATAAATAAAACTCCAGGTTTACGCTGCAAAAAACACAATACTTTGGATTTGTTGACTGAGCCAGCCCTGCATACATAATACAAGGGTCTGGTTCACTCTTTCCTGTGAGATTTCTAGCACTCATAGAACAGTCTCTTGCACAACAAAACAACAGAGTCCACTGAGAGTTTACAGGTTCAGTTCCATAAAGCTGCAGTGTTTTGCTCACACAATAGCCTTTCATATAATGTTCCTCAGTGATGGCCTGGGCTGTTACGGCCCACTCGGTCCTGTCTCTTTCAGCCCACACTAGGACTTCCTAATCCGATCACCAATCCGCTTTATTTGAACTTCCCGTTGGGGTGAGAAAAGTGAGAAAAGTTGTGAAACTTAAATCTGAACATATTAAAATGTGTTGCAGGGCTCATTAAAGGTACAAATTGCAGTTGGATTGTTTTTTTGTATGTCACAAACTCAGTTGGGATTTGTATAATACTATACCAGGACTAGGTCACACTGTTTGTTATTTACACAAGAGTGTCATCACAACAAGATTTTAGGTTGAAATTTATATGAACGCATAGTAATTTTATATGAGGCACAGCAAATATCATTGTCTAGCTCTGTGGTTGTCAACCAGGGGACCAAGGCCCAATGGGGGCCCTCAACACACTAAAAATATTTAAATGAATAAATTATTATTAAAAATATTAAAATAATCAAACTCTTATTGTAAATTAAATGTAAAAAAAAACAAGATTAGGAGAAAAATCAAAGCACGCTTTTTTTTCTTACTAATATTATATTATAAACTATTATTTCTTGAAAGTTCTGAAACTTCTGATTCACAAAATTGTAGTTAATTAATTTAATATCAATACTCCCAGTTTCTGTTAATAACAAAAAGTTTGAAAAGAAGCAGCTTTGTCATAGTTATAGCAGAAAAACTGGAAATAGCTTATATTGTGGAGCTGCTGAAAATTGAGTCATATGATGCGATTTAAATTTTTCCATTCTCTTTGGAGTGTTACCAGCTCTTGTGCATAAGAATTTCTATCAAAGTTGCAAAGTCTAAAGTCTCAAATTCAAAGAGATATTCTTTATAAAAGTTAAGAGTCAACCACTCCTGCCTAAAACGGCTCATTCTAACACACCCCCACATGTCTACATCATGATGTGGGAAGATTTGCATAACGCCGCCTAAATGTTCACGCAAAGAAAGAAGGCGTAAATTTTATTCTCGCTGTAGTATTGTAGTTGCCGCCGCTGCCATGTTGTGAAGGCACTGTGTGTTTCCTTGTGAAAGCGAAACTACTTTGTTTGCCTTCCACAGAGGACACGACTAAAATCAGTGGTTAAGTTGTATTTACAAAAATGTTCCAGAACAGTTCAACCCAAATAATCATATGTGTGCTGCGCATTTTATGGAGGATTGATAGACTGTTCCTGATCAGTAGCCTAATGCTTCTGGCACAAAGGCTGTTTCTATAAAGTTGGGCAGTTCCAACTTTGCAAGGACAGTCTGGCGCTTCTGACTCACAGCCTGTAAGTACGTTTTTTATATTTAAATAATTTGCCACTGATGATTCAAACGGAAGTTTTGAGCAGTGTAGAGTAGACTTGTTGTTTCTCCGATCACAAATGCAGACATGGTTTTATGTTTATGCAGCGCGATGCAACGCAACGCGTAAAAAGACAGTATGAGTCATTATAATCAGTAATTATGTCCCCACTGGATGCAACAAATGCTTCTTTTGTAATGGGTTTTATTGGTTTTGTCTCGTCTAGTGATGTCCGGATCGCGAACGAATTGTTCTATTTAACAGGATCTTCTTAGTGAGCCGGTCGAACCAGTTCACCAAATCGAACTGAATCGTTTGAAACGATTCGCGTCTCCAGTATGCACTAATCCACAAATTACTTAAGTTATTCGGTTTATAAACGTGTCTGACACTCCCTCTGACGTGAAATAAACCAATATCCCGAGTTATTCAGTTACTTCTAACAGTACATTGACTGAACTGCTAAAAGAGAACCGATGATGGGATGTGCACGAGCAGAGCAGCTGGACTGAGTCTCGTCCTGCTGGGAGACGGCATCACAGTATGGTAAGGGGCGTAACATTTCCGTCACATGCTTGAGGCATTCGGCCAATCACAACGCACTGGATAGCTGGCCAATCAGAGCACACCTCTGCTTTTTTAGAACGATGAGCTTTGTAAAAATCAACGCGTTTCAGAAAGGCGGGGCATAGAGGAGAAACAATAATGTACATTATATGGAAAATAATGTGTTTTTTGAACTAACCGCATTAACACATTGCATTACACCAAATACACAACATAATGTTCTTTTTAGCAACGTTATATGACCCCTTTAAGAAGGTTGAAAACCACCGGTCTTGCTCATAGTTTATTTCATATATATATTAACCAGCAGTTTGGTGTATGAGAGAACATACACATTATTTGTGACCATGAAAAAGTATAAAATGATGGCATGTTGTCATGTTATTGCCTTTACCTGCCCATCCAAAGAGGCAGTGCCACACTGGCCATATATTATTGATCTGATATTCTTTTGCAGAGAGCTACGGGACAGACAGGGGGAATCAGCCATTTTTGTTCATTGGTAAAGACTAAAGAATATTTTCATTTCAGAGCATCAGTGCAAGCGGCTCGTCTGATTGTAAAGGAAGTAAAGCCTCTGCAGATGATGATATAGTTGTGTCTGGTGAGTGTCCTTGTGCCAAACATCTTCTCTGCCATGTGATTCAACCAGTGTGAGGCTGATGTCAGAATCCATCATTCACAGAGAGGCTCTCTGAAGCACAGAATCACTCACGTACAAGGCACTCATAGATACAAGAGTTATGTTAAACATAGATGTAAGGGAAACAGGTCAATAATTTAGCTCCAAGGGAATCATTTAAGATTTTAAAGGGAACTCCACCATTAAGATGCAAGGGAATTAGGACAGAATCACTGTTTTACGGCTGATTACTGAGATGGCCAGCGATTCATTGAACGAGCTGTATGACATAAATTCTGCAATGGATATTAATGTCCAAAGTATAGTGAAAACACTATTTTTTAGCACAGTAACAAGATCGGCAGTTTTAAGACATTAACTTGTGAGCAGAAAATACAAGATACTTCTCTTTTCAATATAATTAAGGCTTTATTGGATAAATCTAAGACTTATAAACTAATCTAACACATGAACACACGCATTCACACAAGTTTTCAGAAAGAGAAAGAGAGGAAATAATTAAAGAGAATGAAAATGTGAAAGCCCAAGTTACAGCAATGTGTGCCATTGTATAGATCTGAACAACCATAAATCACTTAATTAACCCTCGCACTGATTTCCTCAATGAGGTTAAAATTTATATAAAATGCACCAGTTCAGCTAGAATCTGGAGTACTTGCGTTTCTGTGATGCCGGGTTCCCTTTCTTGTCTGGTTGCTGAAGGGGGTTTCCCGAGGTTGCTGATTAGCTGGAGGTTCAGTCTTGGGAAGCCCTATTGGGCTTGGCTGCGACGCGAGGCTGTAGTCTGCAGGTTGAAGGTTAGACAGCACTCTTCGGAGATGCGGCGTTCGGCAAACTTAACTCAAAACACGAAACACTCAACGGAAAATAAAACAAACTAAAAAAATAGAAATAGATGTAAAGTTTGATGAGACCAAGTGGCGTTTCTCCTCATGGTTTTGGAGAGCTGGCGGGTAAGCCAGAGCACGCTCAAACTAAAGAAGCATGACCTGGAGTGAAAAGCTAAAAGCCGCATGGCTAAAAGCTATACACAAAAAGTCAGACCCGCAAAAAGGAAAAAGGCAAAAGACCAAAAAGCGCAGTTTGATGGTGTCCTGAGTATTTAAACCAGGCTGTTTAACACACACAAATGGTGTTTCGACCAATTGTAGCTTGGGGTGTTGCAATGTTTCTCCTCCCAATTCATATATCAACTGTTATCTCATCATTCACATTACCTGCGTTTTTCCCGCTCTGGTAGATTATGATTTTGGACATGATTTCTATAACGAGGATATGATACATTTGACCAAGGATTGACTGGGAGAAACGTTTCAAGCATGAAACTTCAAACTCACACATACCAAGCATGAATACGACCCCTTAAGCTATTCGATAGTTATTAACAATACATACACAATAATTGATTTAAAACATGAGGGGTCAACATGTGGGTTAGATACATAATATGTAGTTATGCATAGCAATTATTAGCTGGTCACCAGTCCTTTTAGTGTCATTTAGGTGCATGGAAAGGCAGTTTCCGTGCCATTCTGTGAATGTATGAAGACCAGAGATTAAAATGTCTAAGGAATTTTAGTCTCTCTTTTCTTGTCGTAAAGTGGGGGAAGTCACTTTACGAGGAGCTTGTGACTGTAGTTACCATCGTGTGATAGTCATGCGGTCATCTCTTTTTACCATTATTCTTGATAACTTGCCCCAAAATTTTACAATCTCCTTGGACTTGTCAATGTGTTCTCTTGTGTTAATGTTGAAAACTGTTCTGTAACAGGGGCTTAGGTTTAGGCTTGCTTCAGAAGGGCTAGGGTCTGATTTATGACATCCTGTTGTCTTGGGCCTCTGTGGAATTTTTGTGACTCCTCGTGCCTCAACTCGGTTTTGACCAAATCTTAGATTGTCTGATTCGGTCTGATATCCTACATAGATATTCTTAGTCTCACAAAAAATATGAATTTTATTTATAGAATCTATTCTGAAAATCAAACCTAAAATAGCTTACTCCCCTTAAAATGGCATATTGTACTTCTGTGTAATAAACCTACACTTCTTTTAATATTAATCAAAAATATTTATTTTCACAAAGACAAAAATATTCATACAAAAAAATTAAAGATTGTTTATTATGTAGACCACACACTGAAAAAAGATCATTTGCTCATGTAACTTCAATGTCACTGAATTAAACTGTTTTGAAGTAACCAAATAAAGTAGTCTGAAAGTGATTTTGTATGGTTTGCTGACAGACTTTTACATATACTTTATGTCATATCACTGAATTATAAGATACTGTAGTACTTGCTAACAAACTGTTAGCGAACAATAGCAAATAATGCTAAATGCTAAGTCTGCTACTATGGTCTTTAGTTCCACTGAACTCTATTGGTAGCGATGGAACTTGCGACCATATGCTTTTGGGATACGCACCCCTGGCTGTGCGGTTCACAGCTGTTCTCCAGTTACTATGAAGTCCAAAGTAATCTTTATATTCATTCAAACTCCTCCAGGACGTTTTTTCAATGAAATGGGGCTTACAGATGCTGAATACATCCATTCTTAAGCTGAACTCTGCAACTTTTGGCTGCTTTCTTCTGCTCTGACTGCCAAATTTCTGCTAGTGCCAACTGTATACCTTGGTACACCTTGACAGTAACATTTCTTAACTGGGTTGGGTCATTGTAAAAGGCTTACCATTCACACAACTGCCTTTCACATATTAGACTGCCTGTATAAATGAATAGTTCACCCACAAATGAAATCTGTCAGCATTTACTTAACCTCATGTCTTTCCAAACCTGTAAGATTTCTTCCATTGAAAACAACTTCAGTTATTCAGTGAAATTCAGTTATTCAATGATAATCAAGTTCAAAAGTTCACAAAAAGGTTGACTCATAAAATCACTCTAAATGATTTGTTCACTAATCAAACTGATCTGGTTCTTGAGTTAAATGGATTGCTTTTCTTATGCTTTCATTGCGATTTTGAGAAAGAAAGACATGCAAGTTTAGAACATTATGTCCTGTGCAGGGGCGTCGCTAGGCCATTTTTAGGGGGACTATCACAAGGCTGGCCCCTAAATTTGAATCATTCTTTCCGTAAACTATCTATACTATATATAATATATATAAAATAGCCAGCGCTAATTCCAATCTGCTTTGCTGCTGGCACAGAGCAGAGACACACGCATTTTAAAGCACTGCGCTTATCACCATCCCATACGATTCCTGTTGAGCTTATGAATGCAGGACCAATCAGAGCTTCAGAAGTCACCGCGAAGACCGCTGTTTTTCTCACCGCGCGCGCTGACTGACTGGAATTCTCTGGCTAATTCCTCATCAGAACAATTAAATGACATTTAGGAATTAAGTAGATTTCATTAAAAAAAAAAAAAAGATCGTCATTTCACAGTGTAAACATCTTTAAGATTATTATGCATTTTTGAGAGTGCTGAACGCACGAACTGAGTGAACTGTTTTTCTTTGATAACGTAACATTCTTTGCTCTCGTGTGTACATATGAAAGTGGTTAAGGCTAATTAGTAACTTGCAATGTTTTTATTAAATTCACATTACATACAAAGTCAGTCGTATTAAAAATATTTTATAGTATGACACCCATATCTGGTAGCCCTCTTGAGCAAAAAGACGGATTTTTATGCAAAGTTAATCGATTAGGCCTACACTATTGGGCTACTTTGCCCATCGCCCATTATTGATCAACTAACATAATCTATAAAGGTGCAAAATGCATTTACTACACATATTTGAGAATCAAGATATAGCCTAGTTAACACGTTTGGAAATATTTCGAATAAAAATTAAAAAAATTATAAAACCCCTGCTGAAAAAAACTAAATTTGTAATGGTTTTACTGGTTATAATGGGACTTGTATTGGTTTGACTGGAAACAGTAATTGACCCTGTTGGTCTCTACTGGTAATTGGTTGCCTTCTATAGTGGCTGGTTTCAAACCATAAATCCTAATGAATATGTCCCAACCACACTTCATACATTTTTTTTATGGTTTTAATGGTTCAAAGTTGATGTTTTGTAATGTGTTTGTTGTGGAAATCATTAAAATGTTATTCATGCCACCTCAAAAATATGCCCCTGACACTACAATACAAAATTATTTGTCCAATAAATGAAACACGATGAAACGTTCATTTTAGTTGAAACTGTTATAGATTACTTATAGAGATTGCAGTGATACATGACATGGTGAAAAATGACTGAATGAATAATACTTACATTAGGCTAAGATAAATTAAAAAATTGTGCCCCCTAAAAGCACAAGTGGCCCCTGTCTGGACCCCCCAGTTACTGTGGTCTAGAACCGCCCCTGCATCACACCACAGCTGTTTCCTGAAGCGAAAATTAAGCCCTTAACACGTAGGACTACAGTATGAGCGCATACTTTATAAAATGATCATGTTGCTATTTGAAAATTTAACTTTCCATATAAAACCTATTACAGTGCATGTGGTAAAGAGGTTTGCATACTTGAGCTAAGGAAATATGGTTGTGCTAGAAATGCAAACAGTAAAATTTTGTGTTTGTACAGTAAAGTGTATGTGTGCGAGAGAGATTTGTATTTGGCTTATTCAGTACTCAAATGTTATACCTATGTATGCAATACAGTGGAATACTGCAATAAGGTTAGTATACCACCCTAACCTATTAGTCAAACATTTTATTGTATTTATTTATTATTATTATTACCATTATTTTATTATTATTATACCCTCATTGGGGGCTGAGCCCCCCTTAAATGAAAATCCTAGAATCGCCCCTGGTCAAGTGCTTAGTTTGTTTGGTCATGTTCTGGTTTGTTTTTGTTCTGTTGTCTTGATTTCTGTTTTAAGCCAAGTTCACACTACAGGATTTTAAGCCTGATTTAAGCCCAATTTGCAAGTCAATGAACTCTCTCGACGTTAGACTGTGATCAGGAAATTGGCAGTGATTCTTGCGCTATCTTTATGTGAACTACTCAACAACGCATCAAAGAGGCTCACTGATGAATAGCATGCTAAATATCTGGACCTGTCAGCCGACTTGACATCACGTGGTGTCAGGTGTCGCAACGAGCTACAGCCAATGAGAGAGCAAGGCATGGGTTGAGGTCAACGGAAGAAAAACAGCAGCAGAAACATGGCTTTAAGAAAAGTTTGGACACAAGAAATGGAGTGCAACTTTTCAGAACAGATCATCATGCAAACAGCTTGCAGCACTAATTTCTTCCTGACGTCTATTTTCAAACATACAACTCCCGTTTCACTTGTTTCACTTCATTCCCGTTCAACTTCTCGCGTGTGTTTTCGTGACAAAGTGTGGTTTTTGGCTGACAGAGTTGTTGTCAGCTCGTGTAGTGTGTAGTGTGACCCTGTTGCGGATCATTCACATAGTGTGAACACCACAAAGACTTCAAGACAGACAACAAGTCATGTAGTCTGAACAGTACAGTGATCTGCCGACGTTTAAAGTCGTGTAGTGGGAACTTGGCTTTAGTCTCAATCAGTTTTCTAGCAGTTCTGCTCTCTTTGGTTCCGTACCGGTTTGTTACCATGGTTACAGATTCTTTTGAGTCCTCAGTTCAGGTGCGTTTCCTCGTTTAGTCTCATTTTTTACTCTCAGATGTGGTTCTCCCTTTGTTCTGGTATATTATTCTTGGAAAAGCTGTATAGCTTAGTTAAATGCTGTTCTGTGTGCTCCTGAGTTTTGTTATATATAGTTTCTGTACTCCTGCATTGTGAAATTATCGATATACAGCATGACAATCATAAGCATGAGTAAATGATGACAGAGTTTACATTTTGGGGTAGACAATCACTTTTTTACAGTGATTCTCAACCTTTCTGGCTCCATGGCCTCCCATTGTCTATATTCAAAGGCCACATATAGACCTAGTTTTGATTTTTAAAATGTCTTTTAATACATGGTCACTCTTAGTTTTTATATAATAAACAAGGAAAATTATTGTAATTATAATAATTAAACAACAGGATTCCTTTAGTTCTTCAGGGTTCCCAAACTTTTTAACCAATGACTATTCCAGTCATCCGTGAGTCCGTGAATTACTAGCTTTGCATGATTTTCTTTTTCTTTTTTTCCCATCTCTCTGTTGTAAAAAGTCAAAAACAACTTTGGAATGTCATCGTTCTGTTTGATGTTTCAAATGTAGCTTTTACATGTATCTTTCACTTTTTTTTAACTCACAATTTCTAGTAAAATGTGTATTCATTATTAAAATGTCCATGGTGTTTTAAGATTTGATTAATTTATATGATTTTTCCAAGTCTAGGCCTGGCTACCTCATATATCCAGATTATCCAAAACTGTGGGAACCCAGGAAACAAATGTTGAGGGAGTGAGTTAAAATACAAAAACACAAAATATCTAGTTTTTCTGATTATTTTAATTCTTGTTTTTTCCCCCATTTTAAATCATTTTAATTAATCTCGAGTCTGCCTTGGAAGCTTGCGCCAGGTTACAACCACTGCAGAGTCTAACTGAACAGCAGTAGAAATGTAAAGAGCATTGTGTAAATTGTGTGTTAACAAAAAAAATCCACTGTTGCTTCCAAAGGCATTCATGCCATGAAATACACACTTATATAACAAAGCACACATTTTTATTTTCAGCACATTAACGCATGGACATCATGATTCGATTTTATACACTTGCCGCCTTGGCACACTAGCACATGTGAATCAGCAGGACTTCCACTGTTTCAAGTTTCAAAGAGGCTGTAGCGTGTCCCGCATAATACAGCCTTTGAAATTCAAGGGGCCTTGCACAAACTGAACCCTATATGAATAAGCACCATCTTACATAACACAGCCAAATGTTGGAAGGACTAATTCTCATAGCACCTCACAATAAGGTGTCTGAATGGCATTTCATGGTGTCTCACTCATGCACCATTGCCATAAAATCCTCTGCTGCAGTGTAAATCCAGGCCATGTTATTTAGGAGAGCTTAGATTAGAGAGGCTGGACTTCAGACCAGATATTAGGAGACGGTAGCTTAGGGCTATGGTTCTTTGAGCAAAAAATCCAGTGTAGTGCCGAAATTTGCACCCTGCCAAATTATGCACCCCCTAGTATTGGTAGGTTTAGGAGTAGGTGTGGGGGAGGGGTTAGGATTAGGGGTGGGGTTAGGATTAGGCAATCAGGTAGCGACTTCAACGAGGGGGTGCATAATCTGGCAGGTGTGCAGTCTGGTCCCGCGGGAATGCAGACCTCTAATATTGCCTTTAACATGGCCATCTGCATTTCAAACTTCTGAGAAAAGTACATTCTTCTCTATTCTTTTCTTTTGAACCCTGTACTTACTTTAGTTTCTCACAGTGTCATTTTTTACTTGGAGGGCATCCAGCGTTAGAACACAAAGGCCTACTACAAGTTAGGTTCAGTTGAGTGTCAAATTTTGAATGATTGTTGTTCAAATGACTACATGACATGCACAGTTGGGGACTGTTCACAGAGAATGCTTTTTTGTGTTGCTCTGCCTTCTTTTTAAATTGTTTTTTTTAACTGGTGTCTTTGTGACCGTTGTGCCACATGTTTAACACACCATGTCAAGTTAAAAAAAATTCAGCTTTTTAAAATGTCTCCATAGCCTGTGGTCTTTTCTGTTTTGCTACAAGGTGTCTCACATTTTATGTAAATGGCCTCTGACAATTTCATATTTTACACATCAGCACATAGGCTATATACATTTATTTCTGAAACATAGTTTCCATGTAAAACAATTAATTATTAAATAAAAATCAAAGTGGAGTTATCATAAAATATCGTAATTATGAGTTCCAAGCGCAAGAGCTCATTTATTATCGTAATGAACCAGACAGAATGTAAGCAAGTTCCAAGTCCATTTATGACCAAGCTAAGACAATTTATTACAAGCTTGAAACTCAGAATACTAGATGATAAATGAGTTGCAACACTGGAAGGGCCTATTGATTTGAAACATTTATATATATTTAAAGAGATCAGTGAGCAAAAAGCAGGTCTGTAAAGAAATTACCATAAATCATTTTGCAAACTATTTTAATTTTACATGCTGTATTTTAGTCACTTGAAAGGTCTGCTGTATGGAACAGCTGATAGACAATAAGTGTAAATATTCAATCTTTTTTTACGGTTTGCATTATTTAACGCAAACATATAGTTATAGTATAAATCATGTATAAATAAGTGATAAAAATGAATCATTTTCAACATTTCAAATTCAGATTTAATTATTTGAGTTTACAGTTCACAATGTTATTATTTATTTAGTTTAGGCTACTTCTGTGTTATGTTTCTGACAGTGTGAGTTTCCCAGGTGCACTTTTATCCCTGACATACATACATACATGCATAAATGCTTTATGAAATGTCTACACTGTAGAAGTCATATTCAAAAACCTAAAATGCTGTTTACAAATGGTAGGCAAATTCGGTGACAACTGTTTTCAGAAATATTGTTTTTGTGTATACAGGGAAGTAGAAGTCAAAGTGTTTCAATATCAGCTTATTGTTATTAGCCTTTTTTCTGTATGGCTAATGTCTAGAACGTGATGTGAGAGTAATAAGGAATTGTGGTGCATGGGCTTTGACAAAGACTCATTAAGAAGCTCAGTGTTGAAGTACACTGATTTGCATTGATTCCGTCCAGATTGAGGCTAAATGAAACACAAGCTCACAAAGACCCAGTTCTAGCTGAGTAGTGTTTGTGTTTTCTCAACACAACTGAGCAGCCCAAAGCTTGTTCATGGACCTCATCCAAATGGCTTGACAGCAAACTTTGAGCAATGAAATAGCCATTGTTCACACTGAACCAGAATTACAATTAAGACCGGTCAGCCTGATCAACAAAACCTTTAGGAGAGAGAAGGGCTTTTGATGGGTCCTCATGGCCCATTGGGAATAGTGATAGCCTCATCAGCAATGGACTGGGCTCAAATAACATGCAAGGCAGCAGCGTGCCAGCATTTGAATTAGGACCCATCCGAAGCACAATTCGGTTCAACCATTGACCACATAATGCTGCACTGAACAATGTTCCCACAGAACAGATGCCTACCTGTTGCAAAGGTAAATGTTCCAGTTCATCCAGGGGGACCTTTTTGCTTAAAAAAGGCTGGCATTTTGTGGGAACCGAGTGCAGATAAAAGGAATGGAGAAGGTCTAGACTGGTCATGCTACCTCAAGCAGCAAAAGTCTGTTAGGAACAGTTGTCTTGTCATAGTACCATGTACACAACAAATACATCTCAGTGGGAATAATGTGAAAGGGAATCCGTTAAACACAAGAGAATTATCACAGAATAAGGTCAAGAGGAAACAAAGATGCTTGTACCGTGGGCTGTTCTGCAGCGAGGGAAAGACCTATCTCTCACACAATAATTATCCCACATCTCATCTCATATTCATGCCAAGCTCTCACCTCCCTTCAGAGAAGCACTCAATCATGCATAGTCTGTTCACAAGAATGATTTTATTGATGAAACACACATCTAGTTCTGTTTAAAGTCTTCCATAAACTTTAAATAGGGCTAAATTTAAATACTAGCACTCTAGAACACCCTTGTGAAAAAGTGACCTTAAGCATACTTTTAAAAAGAGTAACTATTACAGATATAATATTATTTAAAAGAATATGCAGAATAATGTATAATAGAGAAGTAGTGAACTGAATGTAATGTTTTTTGGACACGTAATGAAAATGTAGTAATATAGTTTGCATTTATATTAAATGCAATCCACTTAAGGAGGACTTATTTATATGTAATTTCATAATTACTTTATGTCTTTGAAAATACTGTTGGTTTATGTGTACTGCATGCACAAAGGTACTGACAAGCGTTTCAGGCAAACAAAATATAATTTAATTTCTACTGAAACTTGCATGACGTATTTAAATACACAATACACAGTTGATGATCAAAGAATTATCCAAATCAAATCAAAATAAGTGTATGTTTTTTTAAAGCATGACAAAAGATTATTAAAAAATAATAATTTCAAATGTACAAACTTTTAACTTTATTATTACAAACTGCACTTTTGTGTACTTGAGTGTTTTAAGAATCATAAAAATCATGAAAGTGTGCTTTCTTTAAGAGCGTGGCCTTTTATTTCATTAATATTATATTACTTGAGAGTACTTTTAAAAAATATACTTTTAAGATTTAAAGTACAAGTACACATTTAATACAATTAAGCACACTTCACAAGGGCAGGCAGGTTTTGAAAAACAAAAAATCATTTCGATGCTATCCAAAAGATCAGTCTGCATAAGGCACAACTAAATTGTAGACCGACTAGCCACTGAGAAAACAATCACACTAGTACTTGTATTCAATAAAACCCTCTCGGGCTCTGATGATATCTTTACAGTGACATTGAAGGCATCATTCCTAGCCACTGAAGGGAATTCCGTGGTGTGTGTGTGTGTGTGTGTTTAACTGTCGTGCTTTAACTTTACGTTTCACTGTGTGCTGGAGCAGTACTACACATGTACCCTCTAACAGTCCAAGTGACCCACCCAAAAGTCATCTCTAATCATGCTATAGCGTCTGTTTATATAACTAATTAATGCTAATCTCTGGCTAAAAGTACATAGCTGGTCCTGGTTCAAAATCTACAAAGCTCTCTCAGTCAAGGCAACCGTACACTTTCAGGTCATGCAGCTGTCTTTATGGCAGGCATTCTGATAAAACAAGGCCATAAATATGGTCTGCATTATAATCGAGACAGGGTGTACTGGAGTAATCCACCATGTCAACGAGGCTTTTATCGCTCATAAAATCTCTCTAAAGAGATTGCTTTGAACAAGGCAAAGAAAGCAGTCTCCATATCGTGAAGTCTTTCGCTTTGACTGGAATGTGTGCTTCTTCTCGAGTGAGTTGTCTTCTTTCCCTCAGGCATCCAGTGTCTCTAAACACCTCACAGGGCCTGAGGCATGATGAATGGGAAGGTCTGTCTCCAAGCACTTACTTTCATGCATCAACAAAAGACAAAATAGAGTACCCCAGTACCCCATATTTCCAAATTCTATATATTAAAACAAAATTAGCATTTTGACATAATGTATAATTAAAAAAAAATACTCTGCATTTTATGCATTAACCCTATTACGGTAATATTTTTCCAATTTTAGAAATGAACAAATTCATATATCCATATAAAATATATAATGACATCATTCTCTTATGATCTGAATGTTTTACAAGTTAAAAATGCCTGTTTTACTTACATTTGTAATGAAATATCTTACAACCTCTTAACTCTTTGTACATGTCAACCCTGTCATTATCATTTTGTACAGTAAACAATTCATAAATAATTATGGAGAAATATCAGCACTGAATTCTCTTTCTGAGAAGCACCTTGCAGTTTCACATGCTTCAGCACAAAGTAATGTCAAATTTAACTGTAAAATTGTTAACCCTGTTACATGTGGTGTAAACATATCTTAAAATATATAAATTAAGTGTGAAATGGCTCAATAAAAGTATAAAGATGTAAACTGATTATATGCCTGGTAGAATATTTAAAATAGTTCATAAATTCACCTTATTGAACTGAAAATTCACTTGTTTAGTTGTAATCAAGAGTTAAACGTTTCATACCGTACTTGAAAAAAATGAATAAACAAAATTGAGAAAGCACCTAGCTCTTTTTTTCCAGTCTGAACCTGTTTAGCTGACCAGCAGAACTTAGTATCCTTCCTCAGTAAGGACAGAAGTCTTTGAATTTAGGCTAATTTCAGCATTTCTCTCTTTTCCTGTGCTAATGGAAACAGACAGTTCCTGATTTGCACTTTTTGTGGGATGGGCACCTATTCATAGGATGCGTTTCATACTGTATGTTCTTGCACTGCCCTTTGTTCACCCTCCATCAAAGACACAGTTTAACAATATATTTTATACTACCAGCTGACTGCTGGAGGGTGTTTTTCAAGCTGAGTCACAGCAAAACAGAGCAGAACTTTGAGCTGAAAGAGAAAGCATAAGACTTTCAGTGGCTTCATATTGATTGTGCATCAGAATTGTCCTGAGATGAGTTTCCAGACACAATAAAATATACAACAGCTTGGATGAACTGCATAACAGTGCAGGGAAAATAGATACTGTGTGGGTTGATGAGTCACACCAAACTGCTTAATGATTTTTTTTTGACCTGTTCAATGGTTTAATATTATAGTGAGCAATTTTAAAGGAATTCATGTTTTTCCTCATGTGTTATCTAAAAGCCACTCATATGCCTGACACAGCTTTTTTTTTTCTTTTGTTGAAAGTGAAAGCTGAAGTGGTCAAATAACACATTTATTTTACATGCGGAAAACTTGTTTGTCACATAACTTGTTGTCTACGACTTGACCCTAAGCCATTAAATTCTTCATTGGAATTTATTGTATTAAACTTCATTAACGTAAAGTCTAGCACAACTGACGTCAGTCTTGTTTCCTTATTGAAAAGTTTGTCCTGTTTGGACATGTACACTGATTAAAATATCATTGTGCATTGTGTTGCATACTCCCGTTTGATGTCATGCAAATAAGCTAATCTGTAACCATTCTGTTCATAATATCTTGGAAACGTTTTTGAATTTTCAATCTTAAAAACAGGACATTTATCTGATTTCTGTACTTATTTTGGAAATAATACAGTGTAGTTTTAGTAATGTATTTTAGTAAAAATACATTAACTTTAAATGTAATATTAAAAAACACACTATAGTTAAAATTGTAATCACATATGTGTTTTAGCATGTTAGTCAACACATGAAAATTATGTAAAATGTACTTTAAATAAAGAGTTTAATTTTACATTTTTTAATTTTTTTTTGAAGGTGTCATGAAAGTATGCTCACTTTAAGCACACTTAAGTGGCATTTTATTTCAATCTGTAAGTACAGTTTAAAAACACTTGATTTGAAGTACACTACAAATCGAGGGGTGAGAACCAGAAAGGCGCAAGTGACATTTCACCAACTTTACAGGAGAGCCAAAACAAAAATTTTACCATAGTTTGATGACTTTATTACTGATTTCAGTGTTGTAAATAAAAATCTTAAACTCCTGGATGCAGTACTTTTGCCAGTGAAAGAAGATCCTAAGAGCTTCATTTGATACTATATATCCCATTTCACCAAAATGTCACTTACGCCTTTCTGGTTCTCACCCCTCGAAATACACATTCGCTGAAATTAAGTGCACTTATTTCTTACAAGGGTAGTACAAAGCTTTCAAGCAAGAAAATGTCTCTATCATTTAAACTTAAACTTATTTAAACTTCTAAGACAATAAAACTTTCATTTACAATGGTAAATGATCAACATGGCCTGTGTGTGCTTGTTTTTCAGTGCATGAGTGCATGAATAGCACAGTCATTCAGTGCTCACTATTTCTCAAATTACCATTATAGATGTGTAACCGAAAACAGATTCCCCAAGAATGTCATGCAAACATTTTCCATGTGTGTGACTGCATGGATCAAATTGGGAAATAAACAGAGTTTAGACATAAGGGAGGGCCATTGCTTGAATTCACAGGGCCTGGAATTATAAGGGTGGGCCATATACTTTTAGCAGTGGCCCCCATATCAGCGTGTACAGATTCTGTGCAGTGCATTCGCATTGACACCAATCTTAATCAGCTGTTTCCCACCTAAAGATGCAATCTCTCAATGAACAGTTGTGGACACTTGCGTCACTCTCTGTCTTTCATGCATCACTGTTTTTTGATTACTTGCTCAGGATTATACTGTTGATTCCAGACATGAACATCTTCTGAACTCAACAGATTGTCTTTTACGCTGTCCTCTCAATCTAGTTCGGTTGTGTTTCAGATATAAGTCCATCCACTCTGTTCTGGGGAAAATAAAGGATTTACACGGATCAGCAGAGAACAGCAGACGCAAGGCACTGTCCGAGTTCAGCTGCGCCCTCCATAAGATATATAGTCAACCTTTAATCACAAGAGGGACGGCAGAGGGCAAGTTGGCTGTAAAATTATTACTGCGAGCTTTGGGTCACAGGCTGTTTCTTTTTCTGACATAAAAAAGCAATGGCTTAATCTTCTTGTGGAGGTATTTAAAGTATCATAAAGCACATCAATTCCCAATGCACTTTAAAACATCTGACCTGCATGTATGATGATATATTATGTAACATTTATAAATATTTTAGTATAAATTATATTATATTATGTTATATTATATTACTGTTCAAAAGTTTGGGGTTAGTATGATTTTTTTTTAAATATTTTTGAAAGAAGTCTCTTACTGAAACGGCAAAAATACAGTAGCCTAAATACAGTAATATTGTGAAATATTTTACAATTAAAATAACAGTTTTTTTATATATTTTAAAATGTCATTCATTCCTATGATGGCAAAGCTAAATATTTAGCAGCCATTACTCCAGTTCCGTGGACGGATCATTAGAAATTCATTGTAATATGCTGATTGGAGTCCTCCAGATTATAGATGATCAGTTTTTATAGATGACTAATGAGCTTATTTACTGTCAAAGTTGAACACTTGTTTAGCTGCTAATTATATTGTTCTAATTTATTCCACAGTTCTTAAATGAATAGCATTTCATTGCATTTATTGAAATTGAAATCTTTTGTAGCAAGATAGATGTCTTGCTTTCCACGTTCGATCAGTTTAATCCTCTTTACTAACCTAACACTTTTGAATGTAGCGTATACAGTGTCCACAATAATAATACCAGAAAAGGTTTTCTGGTTTTCATATGAGAAATAGTAATGTTTCTGAGGCATCAATCAGAATATTAGAATGATTTCTGATCATGTGACTGGAGTAATGGCTGAAATTTAATGACAGAAATAAATTGCATAAGAATATATATTCAGATAGAATATATATAGGACAGTAGGACAGTTCAGTACATACATGACAGAGACATCTTATCTTGTAAAAGCAGTAAAGCTGTCTTAAGCTCAAGTCAGGAGGGCTGTCATGAGGGTGACCTGATTCATGTCATGTGATCACTTATCATGTTTTACTCCATAACTGCTAACTACCACGGATATAAAACTACTGTAATACAGTATATTTACCTGTTCTACATTGTTATCACATCATTGTTACATTAGCTAAATCCACAACATATAATTTCCACAAATGTCATGTCACTGACCCACCACCAGAGGCTGCTATTTAAAATGGGCCCAAAGTTTTTGATTATCAGTGTTCTAGATGTTTTTTCAGCAGCCTGCCAATTCTACACATTCAAGGTAAACAATAACCATGCCTTCACGTGTCAGTTGGATGTTTCCAAGACAAAAAGTCGATCATCAGCACCATAATATTCACATGCTGTTTCATGCAATGTCTGTCGGTGCAAATGAATTAAGGGAGAAAGAGTCTTTGGGGACATTTTCTTGACATGTCAATCAAAACTGCAGTTTTTGGCTGTTATAAATACACAAATGAAACAGAGATGGAAGTACTGCAGCAATGATGCAGTAAAGGATTTGACTGTGTTTCATGTTTTTGTCATTCCATGCTTTTAGTCGCATATAAGAAATAAGTGAAAAATCCTGTAGACTTGCAGTGAAGGAAGATCTTGAGCCATATCTATGGACCAGAACATCACAGAGACCTGTGGTGGTGGTTCTGTCTTTTACAGCCGTATGCCTTTATCAGGAACATCATACATACAGTAATTGCCCCGTTACATTCGGCTTATTTGTATAGCAAGATATATCCATGTATCATGGCAACACAGGTTATGCTTTCTCAAGGGTAAAGACGTGGTATTTTCCTCCACATGGAGAATATTGTAACCTGGCGACAGACTAATTCTTCTTACCACAAACAAACTGTACAGCTCACTGGAACAGCACTCAAAGCAGCTCGAGGTTTGTGGGTTTGAGAGTTGATGCTCTATATTGAAGTTTTACACTTATCTAAAACGAAAATGAAAATGGAATCATATAAAGTGTATTATATGACAATTATATGAGGTTTTCCATGGTTAAAAGTGTCAAAGGCCATTTTCAACAACAGAGTAATGAATAGTTTTTCAATGAGGAGCTTAATATATTCACATGCAAATGTTTTATTGGCCTGATTATTTGGATTCTCAACAAGCTAAATACATTTTTTACCACATTTTACAAACTTGAGGATGAGGATGTTTTATGCAGATTACAAAATTTTTCTCAGTAACAAGATCTAAAATGAGAATATTAATTTATATATATATTATATATCTATATATAAACGCCGGGGGTTAAGAACAAACAAAATATAATAATTCTCATTACAATACTGTCTGCGTCAAAAATGTAGTAAATATATTTGGAAACTTTAGACAATATATTGTGTTTAAAATGATATTTTACAAATATTTTGCCGTATGTGGTTACTGTCTACAAAATTGTTGCTTATTTATGTAATGTACTTGATATTTATGTGGATATAGAAAAAAATAAAAAAAAAGCAAGATAAATATTTTGATTAAGATAACTGCATCATAAACATTTCCTGCTGTTTTCATTTATACAAGGCTTGCAGCATAAAAGTATGTCACTGTCATCTATTTTCTCATGATAAGTGACGTAACGACCTAATGATACCAATTAACCTTGAGAGGTTTATATTAATGATTAAAGCCTTCTACAGTGAATAGCTACGTAGAAAAGGTTCTCATGCTTTAAAACGCAATTATACTGAAAGTGATAGTCAAAGTTCAATAAGGTAAACCAGTTCACATGTTTTAAGAGTTAAAGTCATGCCTCTACCCACCCCTTTATTTCAGCATTATGAGCCAACTCTATATTATGACATCCCTGTTGTTATTGCTACTGGAAGAGCATAAGAGCTTCGGCCAGGCTGTTACTTGCACTCTTAGAGAACACACTGTTCTTCTGCTTGTCTCTGCAACTGAATTCCTAAAGAGGAACGCGAAATCGGTTGCGTGCAATGTTTCTGTTAGCGCTTTCTATTTTAATTGGTTTAGGAGGGTACCGGATTTAGGGGATAAAAGAGAATGAGTGGGGTACAGAGAGAAAACACAAGAGGGAATGGGAGGTTTGTATTATATAATCAATCTATTCACTGCAGGAAGTGGAGTGCAAACAGCAGAAATAGCAAGGCACAAGCATTGTTGTCTATCATGCTTACAAACTTAATCATGCTAATCATAAATGTAATAATATTATACCAGAATGTGAATAATACTGTGTCCCATACATACAGTGACTATCAAATAGTCTTTATAAAAGCCTTGTGTTTAGTCTGCCATGGTTCTTTCAAGGCCAGAACATTTTGTACGACACAGAAAAAAAGGAAAAAACAAAACATACACTTCTCTTTAAGCAAACTCTGGTTTGGAGGGGTTATGGAGACCCTCACTGTGCTGTTTTAAGTTATAGGGCAGGGTTTACCAAAAGGGAGGACTCTGAGCTCTGAGACTGAGCATGTGATTAGCAGGAAATGCCTGGTTCCTCAGTGCCAATGCTTTCTCTCCATACTTGCAACCGAAGCGTCTGACCCTTGATATAGTTACGTGGCTTTACACCCGTGTTACTTAACAGAACCAGTCTCAGCCAATGCCCGCTCAAGGCCTGTTTACAGACTTGTTTTCTTTCTCCTATTATTTGATCGATTCCTTTTTGCCTCTCATCATACTCCATAAAGTCCAAATGATAATGATGACCTGTTTGCTGAAGGTGAAATTGGGGAAATGGTGCATTAAATTACCTCACTGTCAAAATGGTCTGATTCACATGTGGTCCTTTGTATCGCTATCTTGGGTTTAGTATGTTAGACCCTCAAACCACACCAGAAGACACATCTTCTCTGCTCCACACATGTTCTGTGTGGCCTTTACCTTTACATCAGCATTGATTCCCCACAGGTCAAAGGTCACGCAGCTGTCTGAATTCTGTAGTACTTTAACAGAATCCTTGAGTTTATACCTCAATATTGCTCTGAGGGATAAAACTGAGCCCCGTCACTGTCCACTTGATATCATACATACAATGTTGTTTAAAAGATTGGGGTCGGTAAGTTTTGAAATGTTTTTGAAGTGTCTTATGATCACCAGGGTTGCATTTATGTGATCAAAAAAAAATGCAGTAAAAACATTAATATTGTGAAATAGTATTACAGTTCAAAATAACTGTTTTCTATTTTAACATGTAATTTCTTCCTATGATGACAAAGCAGCCGTTAATCAAGTCTTCAGTGTTACATGGTCCTTCAGAAATCATTCGATGATGCATGTAATTCATGTATTTGTCAGAATTGTGAAAATAACATTCTAAGACGTTACTGGTCACCAAAAGAAAAAGAAAAAAAATCTTACTGACCCCAAAGTGTACATACAACATGCTTGCTCAAGAAGAGTAAAACAATTATGGAAGTAAAATAATGCCATATGTCTTTGAAACAAAAAAAGCATGTTGAATAGCTCTAACTGAAAAAATAATGCATTGGATTAACAGTGCTTGCATTTTAATGCCTTGTATTTCCAGGGCTTGCATTTTCAGGTCCTGAAATCTAACATACTTGTTTATTTAAGCTGTGAATATTTCAATTCAAAACGTTTCACACACATTTTCACAATTAAAAATTCAATAATTCATAATCTCCTTCCAGAATTCACTTCCAAAATATTCAATCGGTTTAAAAATACGTTGTATAATAATTGACAGGCAAATTTCGGTCCATTTTACTTAACTTTCCAAATTTGCTTCCACAAATTCACTGGTTAAAATTCGTAACATCCGGGATCTGCAGGAAATCGAAGTAGAGACGATGACGTGATCGCCAGCTGCTGGCTGTCGCTCACCCAGTTTAGTTTGTGTGTTTAAACTTGTATTTCACAAGTATTTAAAACTAAAACTAACAAACTGTAAGACCCTAAAAGGGTTTTCATGTTACAAAGATTGTAGTGTAAAATATCTGTGTACTGTATGTACAGTAAGGGAGGTATTGGCAAAATTTCACATGTAGTAAGTCAGTCTGATCACTAGTAATTTACTACAACCTTTGGAACATAAAAAAAATTTGAATTACAGTAATTTCTTAAGAATAATTATATACTGTATACACATTGAGGTATATATTGGCAAAATTTCAACTGTAGTAAGTCAGTCTGGTCAATAGTAACATACTAGTAACATACAACATTTGGAACACGAAAAACACCATTTTGGTGAATTACTGTAATTTTTTTCTTAAAAATATGTGTGTAGTGTACATACTTAAGGAAAGTATTGTCTAAGGCAAGTTATTGGCAATATATATTTAGTCAGTTTGAGTAAATTATTAATTTACTGTAAACATTAATTTATTGGACTTCGTTTTGTACTGTGAGGTAAATTTGCAGACGGTCCCTAAAGCAGTTTAGGCGAATATGCAGCGAATATCAAACATAAAACGACTGCGCATGGTTTTCTATGGGAGAAAAAATGGTTTGGTGAGAACTTTGTGGTTGGTGGGCTCCTATTTGCCCTTGTGCGTTCGTTCTTATTCTACATCTGCTTAACTGTCGATATAGTTCGCATAATCATCAATAAAGTGTATCCTGAAGGTCTTACTGTGCTAGTTCACTGAGGGACTTTACTTAGTTGGGGGTAAGACTGGAGTGTGACGTATGAGGGGAACCCCAGTATTACAGCACAGCGTCACACAAGCCATGATACAAAGTTCCGGAAACTAAGCAACCGAAAGCAATATATGTCTTCCTTAGATGTAATGTTAGTTCTGTACTTCAGTGTTGGGTAAAACAGCATTATAATCTCCTTTTCAGTAATGTTAGAGAAAGCTGCTTACATGTAGTCTACAGGAAACAGCGAAGATGTTGAATTAAACATACACACAATCAGCTTTTCCACATGTTTATACTGGCCCCTATAATCAAAACTTCTACTTAGCGCTTGCTCCATTTCTGCAGATTAGTTTTTGTAAATGACTTCATCAACAGCCGCTTGCGCCACCTGCTGGTGAGCGACAGACAGCAGCTGGAGATCACGCATCGGTGCTCTACTGCGATTCCTGCAGATCCCGGATGTGCAATGGCAAATTTTCTGCCGAATTTTAACCACTGAATTTGTGGAAGCACATTTGGCGGTAGTACCAATGGATCCGAAACCTCTTGCCGGTTGCCTCTTATCCTCGTCTTTTTCCCGATTGAATATTTTGAAAGTGAATTCTGGAAGGTGAATATGAATTATTGAATTTTTAATAATGAAAATGTGTGTGAAATATTTTGAATTGAAATATTCACAGCTTAAATGAACAACTATGTTAAATTTCAAATTTCCTAAAAATGCAAGCCCTGGAAATACAAGGCATTAAAATGCAAGCACTGTTAATACAATGCATTATTTTTTCAGTTAGTGCTATTCAACATGCTTTTTTGTTTCAAAGACATATGACATTATTTTACTTCCATAAACAATGGCTCAACAGGTGCATGTGAAACTGAAAAAAAAAAACATGCCTGAAGTGTTCACAAACTTTTCCAGAAAACTGTTATATTCTGACTTGGCTGTTTCAATTGACTTGAGTTGGGCTGTCCCCTTTCATCAGTTCAGAAAACTCCACAAGGAATGTTTGCGCTCTCTTATGTTAGAACAACAGTTCTCGTTGCTACTGTATGTATGAGGGTGAAAACTGTGTCACTGTGTCATAAAGAGAGGCTCGTGCTAAGCACATGACAGGTGAGAGTCTGAGGGCTAAGAACATCTATGCAGCACACCACAAGGCTGACCCAATCACGCATGAGTGCTGAAAGAATTAAAGAGTGATTGGCTTCTGAAGTTCTGAATACAATACTAGCTTACTACTGAATTCTGCACACAGTATCATACTCTACACTCTAAAAAAAGATGGTTCTTTAAAGGTTCTTTACATGCAGTAATGGGTTTATTTAGAATCATAGCATTCTAAAGAAACCCTTTATGCTGAAATGGTTCTTTGTGTAAGAGTTTAGGATTCTTTATTCCCGCCCTTTTTGTTTTTCAAATCTGTAACTGACAAAGCTCATCATGTCAGGGATTCATCACAGTCACTGCAGTCACCAGCCAGGATAATCACCCGATCACAGTCACCTGAGTTCCAATCACCCACACCTGCTGTCACCAATCAAGCCACACTACAAATACACACACATCACAGTCACTCACTGTCCGGTCTACTGTTCACCTCTATGGACTGTTCTGGACTTGCTATATGATATTCTCCTAGAAAGCCTTACCTTCTGGTTCTCCCACGAAATCGGCATCAGACACTCACCCTCAGAACTTGGATAAGAACCCTGGAATCCTTCACTCTGTTGACACTCTCCTGCCTTAACCTAACCCGTTCCACTCCTCCACATCCTGCATCAATAAACCATCCTGTCTTTCACTTACCCGTTGTGTCTGGCCTTGATTTATGACACATCATTACTGATTTTCTGGAGTTCAGTGCTCCAACTGCACAGACTGTCAACACACACTCAACAGGTAAATTATTTCATTCTTAAAATTGAAATTACAAAATTAACTTTAGAAAGTAATGGTTACAAACAAACATGTTAATTATACCTTTTTAATTTTTTTATTTAATTTTTAGTTTTGGTCACAAGTGTGCGGCTCTGCTAAGCTGTGGCGACTTGTCTCCTCTTCTCCACTAAGTGAAAGAGACGATTAATTTATAATTCATATTGTTAGCTTTTTTAATTATTACTTGGATTTATGTATAAACGTACTCAGTCACAAAAAATATTAAAACTATCCCATGACTTTATATCACTTTTTTCTTTTTAAGATTGTGAAGGGCTCACATACTGTCCATTTTTGCTTTTGGCCTTCATAAACATAATTGTTTTTACATAAACGCATGGACACACTGTAACTCTAAACTCAGTTGTGTATTTCAGATGCATCACATCCCACAGCCTCACCATCTGCAGAGAGAAACTGCCGCTCAGTCATACCAAAATGATGGACTTAAAGGCATCACATGGTTGGATTGTGATTGTTTCACTGAAACTGGGTCTTCATCACATCTATTTTTTGTTCTTATTTTGTGTTTTACTACTTTATGTATGTATTTATTCATGTTCAATGTCAAGTGTTATTAATGTATTCGGCTAATAAATGTTAAGAGCACTGACACTTTTGACATGTAATTAAAAACCATAATTAGCACAACATGACTGCGGTTGTTGTTGTTGTTGTTTTACTGTAAAACCCTAACCGAGGCTGCTCTCTAAGATGCCTCATTACTGATTTTTTGGAGCTCAGCCATCCAACTACACAGACTGTCAACACACTCTCAACAGGTAAATTAAGTGTCTATACATTATAACTTTCAAATGCTAATTGGTTTCATATGTCTTTTCTCTTTTTAGTTTAAGAGAACATGTAAGTGTGACCAGCTCTATTCAGTCAAGGATACTCTCCTCTTCTTCACTAAGTAAGTAACAAAGATATTGAATTTTTGGTCCATTTTGTTAGATATTTTTTATTACTAGGGTTTATGCATAAACATACCCAGCTATCCCTTGACTTTATATACGTTAACTTTTACATTGTGACGTGCTCACATACTACTTTTGGCCTTCATAAAAAAAATTTTCACATAAACAAATGAAAGGAGACAAACAATATATCTAAACTCAATTGTGCATTTCAGATAATGTCACAACCTCATCATCTGCAGAGAGAAACAGCCATTCAA